>OY759161.1:256145-1456145 GCA_963662125.1 Diplazon laetatorius
ATCGAGAGCGTTATTGTTATGCGTTGTGTGTCAGGAACTGCTTGTGGAAACTGATCGTTCCGGGTGTGACGATTTGGACAACCAGATATCATGCTTCATCCACGTATTCATCGATCAGTGCGACACGAGGGAAAAGCCGGGCGACTATGAACTTTGATGATCGAACGAAAATACCGATTCGACGATTATTCACACTAAACAGACGTCTGGTACATTTAAAATAATTTCGACCATTGTCACTTTTCGAACAACAACAACATCGATAATAATAATACTGAAAATACGAAAAAAATTTAAAAAATTAAATCAGAAAAAGTATAATATTAATGATAATATGCATTATTATTACCGTTATTATTATTTCGTCTAATGATAATAATAAAAATAAAAGTCAATAACCATCGAAAAAAATAATAATGATAATAATTCAATAAAAAGAGTAAAGAATAAAATTTCAGTTTGACAAGCTTATTTTCAATTTTTCATCTATCCACAACATAAAAAAAATGCACTTTCTTCTCAACTTTAATTTTTCTTGAAAAACTCTCGTTCGTAACTTTTTCGATACGTAAATATGTGAAAACAATTTGAAATGGCAGTTTGGACGATCGTTAAAAAAGTACTTTTGGTACTCTTGTTTCTCTCATGATTCTTTTTTTTTTTTTTTTGTTCGTTCTTTCTGTTTGCCTTGTTTGTCCGGACGTTGAAACAAGACGATAACATCGAAGGACGTCGTTATAGGAAAAACGAGAGGTCCGACGACGGGCTCTCCACGCCACCGAGAGCACTCGCCCTTTCGAACATACGAACGAGATGGGCGGGGAGCGCGGAGGGGGGTTGCGGCTCTTGTGTCCCTTCATCGAAAAGGATATATACGCTGGTGGTTCGTCGTGGCAAAGCTTTTTTTTTCTTTCTCTGTAGAAACAAATGTGTCGCTGTGTTGTAGCAAAGCTCTCCCCTGTAAAAACAAATGTGGGAATCAATGCTCGGACTTGGACCGGACAAATTGGGGCCCTGAACCCAACACGAAACACACTCCCCTCTCGCGTAAATTGATCGAAACGAGCAGAGTGAAACTTTTGAGGCGAACGGAATGGGGAAAAGGCATCGCGTTAAGAAACTGAAAAAATTCATAAGTGGCGTTCTGAAAATCGAAATATGGTTGTTGTATCAGATATTTTCAGATTAACCCTTAGCTGTCGCACAAGTCGTCGAATTAGAAAGAAAAATAATCGACATTCGATCATAAATTTTGTTGATTTTTTAAAGATATTTTGTGTTATACCCCAAAAATATAGAAAAATGTAATTTTGGAGAGTCAGGCCAATTGCATGGTCTTTGTGTCGCGTGATTAGACGAAAAATAAATGGGGGAACTGAGATAGTTAAATATAGTATAGATAGAGAGGGAGAGAAATCTGACAGCATGGTGTTCACGTAATCTCATTCGGGTTGTTCTATTCACACGGAAATCACGTACCAATCGTGGCAGTTACACAGCGGCTTACACGTGTGATGTTGTACGTATAAGGGACTTTTCGTGATATGCTTTACGTACTGTATCGTTTCTTTACAGTTGGTTTCACAGTCAATCACGTCCAACCCCTCTTCCACCAGTAAATTCTGTCAATTCCGAGTGACAATTATTAATCGTTGATTCTCGAGGGACGTAGAGACTCTCATATCCAATAACAACAAGTACAACAATATTATCGATGAGCATAAAAATACAGATATTTCTGGTTATTTGCTGTACCGATAATAATAATCATTTAGTAATATCAGAACAATAATTATAACAATATTCATCATCGTAACAATAATAATAATAATAATAACGATTATTATTATTATTTCCGCGACTCTGAGACTTACACTTACTGTCTAATAGTTAGTAGAGATTATTGTTATTATTATTAATCAGTACCGTTCAGACGGAATTAGTATACTAATAATAATAATAATAATAATAATAATAATAATAGTTTCCGATCGCTATTGTTGCAGATACAATGACAAATAATTTGAAGAAATATATAAATTGTCGTTGGTTCCGTCGGGATGAATGGAAACTTGAACCTCAATCACCAGTTGACGACGATGCCAACAGTTGTTTGGGACAAATGTGATTAATTCCAAGCCTAATAAAATAAGTCCCAAATGTCGTCCGTTTCGACTCGATCCAACGAGAAGATCCGACCGATTCCGAGGATCCTCGTGAACCCCGTGACACATGGGATTAGAGACAATTGCTGGGGGATAGTCGCGATCCCGGGAATAGGACGATCGCCGGTTGTGAATACATAGGAGCGAGTCGGATGGACGACACTCTCGGACACCCTCACCTCATATTATAATAGGCTTACCGATATCAACTCAAACGTCATCGTAGTAATATCTCGTCGCCGGGTGAATCACTCGCGCTAATGACGGATTGGAATGTCGAAAATTGAGAATCACTGGTAAACCGATTAGAATTACGGATTTGAGTCCCTCAAAATATGTCGAGTCCTTGCTGGCTTGTGTGGGTTGAAAGAATAAGGACCTAAAATAGTTTTGGTGGAAATATTTGACCGATAATGGCCGTTCAATCGACCATCGATTTGAACTTGCATTCCAAAGTTTGTTCGTTTACATTGATTATTTTATTGATTCCGCATAAGAGGTTCTCTTGGAAATAAAATTACACACAAGTTCATTAATAAATAATTTTTATCAACTGTAAAAAACTTTTATCCGAGAGTTATTATCTCGGATGGGATAAAAAAAAACGGGACCTAGGAGTATAAACCGCATTTTTTGGGTCGGTCGTAGTGTCAACGGTTGGACTTTCAGTTTTTATTGTGCTTCCGGTACCTTAAAAATGGTTCAACGCTTTTCTTCAACGTCACAAGCACCGTAAGGTATTGTTTGCGTTAAAAAAAATATATATAACAGCAAAACGTGTCGACTTTTGGACGTCGCAAATGAAAATATTCAAAAATAGTTTTTGGTCCAATTTTGCGTAAGCTTGATTTGATCCTCTTGCATCGTGACGCGGTCAACACTCTCGCCTTTCTTTGACTGTGTTGGTTAACACACATACACATATATAATATTTTTGTGTACGGAAGACAAATATATGTAAATGCCATAAAGTATTGAAAAATTATGACAGCAGGTACTGTTTCACAACTCCATCGTTGTTATTGTTAGCGAAGGTATAGAGTGGTGGTATTCCGGTCTGAGGGTCTGCGTCGAAAATTTCACGAACCAGCGGACCGAACTTTATATTGCTATATGGCACAAGCAATCTGGCATACCCGGCCGTAAAGTTATGGCCACAGAATGGCGTAAACAACGGTTTTGCAATATTTATATTGCACGATGTTTTTCTTCTTACCGTTTTGGCCTCTTCAAATTTTCCTTCTACGTCTGACAATATATACGAATTTTGTCGGTCACGATGGAGCTTCCGCGTCGTTCGTATATTTATTTCGTTTTTTTTTTTTGGTTGTCGACGAACCTCACCAGTCTTATGGTTTTTTAGGTTTGAGACAATTATGCGTAATTTTTTTTATGGTAAAAAATCTTGAGACTTTCGGGGTCGGACAACATTTTTTTTTCTCGCAAAAATACATTCAGAATTGTTTCCAATGCGAATAAATGTTTATACGAAGGATCGTAGCCAATTCGGTTGGATGGGAAAAACGTCGAAAATTGCAAGAGGGGTCATCATCCGAAGCCTGGTTACCTCAATTTGGTCTCATTGAGAAAGGCTTCGATTTACGCAAGGACATGGGTTGCGCGTAAAACGTTATTCAACAGAACGAAAGGTCGAACGGGTGATCGTAAATTTGCGAATGGGGAGGGTTTTGCTCTATATATTACGTGACCGAAGGCTCCAGGTGTTGGGGAAAAATTCTACCCGACCTCTTTTCCCGAATATTCGACAATTTTGCTTCCATTGACGAAAAATTGCCGAACGCCGGACGGATTGCCAGCCACATTCGAGTCCAATGGGGTAAAAAGAAAGGGTCTTGGGGGTCTATCGGGCTGAACTGTCCCATATAACCTGTCTCGAGGGGCCAGATATAATTTTTCACTCGCACTCATATAAATGACTCCATAAAAAAATAAATCGTAATAATAAGATAAACGAATATTTTTACAAAAATAATAATAATAATAACGATTGTTTAAGTTTACTTGTATAATCAAATAAACGATGCAAATTTATACCCGTTGGAATGTTATCGAGACGAGTAATTAGCGAACTCTCTTTCAAACGATTGCGGTACCTATTTTGTCCCACGGATACGTTAAAAAAATATCAGAAGCCAGTTTTTTTTATATATTCTGTTCGTAGAGGAGGGACGGGGTGAGTTGGAGAACGAGAGAGATCGAGCGAGTGGGGAGGCTACGGTTCATCGGCATACGACAACGGGCAATCAAAATAGCACCCCGCCAAAAAAAGTTGTTTCTCGAAACCTGTACAAACTCCCCTATACAAGTCAACTAGAATTCCATGACAATGTCGTGGCAAAGTATTTCCCAGCACGTAGTTCACGAAATACACAGAAGCAAACAAACGAGTAACCAAACGTCGGACAAAGAGAGAGATGGCTCGCGCCTCCTTAACAACATTATATCCGCTGTCAAGTTGGAGCAAGGGGACAGAGGGGGTCCCACACGGTTTGGCATTCATTCGTTCGTGCTGTTTGACTCGACTTATTCGCCCCCTTCCCTTTCCCCGGGGGAATTTCCGCCATTTCCGGCGAATCAAAACCGTCGGCGTCACCGACCGATGGAACAGAACAGGTCGACCCGCCCGGAATTGTGTGGTGAGGCTTGCACGGTAGCTCTCTTCCTTTCGTTCTCGAAGACGTATGGGCCCACCACCAGCCAACCCACAAAACGCTCTCGGGGCCCGCTTCGGCGACGAACAAACCGATGAAGATCACACACAAGTTGGAAGCTGGATGTTATTCGTGTCCGCCATTTGGCCAATGTGGAGAGTCTCGTGGGCCCCCGAAGTCCATTCACGGAAAATAAGGCATACGGGGGACGGCTCGAGGCCGTTCTGAAATGATTGAGCCGTCAGTGACGACCAAACTAGCGGTTGAGATACATATAAACGTTACAACCGTTTGACCCGTTGTAGAATAAAACTAACGCTCTGCTTCTTCTTCTTCTTCTTCTTCTGCTTCGTCTTCTTCTTCTTTATCCAATCATCCTCCCATTCACGCCTCTTTTTTTTTTATTTCGTTGCCGTGTCCGTCGAGGGCGCGCGTCGTCCCTACCTTCTTTCACTCTGGATCGGACCGTTCCGTTTCCTTTTGGCATTCATCGTCCCGGACCACTCCCGTTCAACCCAAAGCTGATCTATCATTCTCCGACGACTCTGTGGTTTTGCTCGCAACCAACGACACAGTCTCTCGTTGCAATCTAACCATCCCTTCTTCCTCACCAAAAACGGTTTTTTTTTCTTCTTCTTCCAACATCCTTCGGGGGTTCAACATCCATGCAAAGTACGAACTGTGTCGCGATGAAACCGCCCGTACTCGAATTCCCGCTGGGCGTTCTAATTTCCCCAGATGTTCGACAATGTTCCCCGAGTTTGTTACTTCGGAAAAAATATGAAGATCCAGGTGCCAAGATTTCACGAGTCTTTTTTTTTTTTTTTTTTTTTCACGTTGTCCACGAGTCAACGTTGACCCATCTTCTTACTGTCCTACGTCGCTTTTTCCGCCACTCCCCCTTTTTAAGGGGTTACACCACCTTTTGGCTCTCGGAAAAATTGATACAACAATAAATACTCACTTATTAAATATATTAAATAATTTTTATTACACACGGATCCATTATAGTTTTATGAACAATTTGAATAATAGAATAAAGAAATTCTTCAAATAGCGGAGATATTTTTTTTGTAGAAATGACAGCTATTTAAAAAAAATCAAATTATTACAAAAATTTTGAGTTACAAAAATGTATAACAAATGCATGCGGCATCCAATCAGAAAAATTCTGTGCTACTTTGTAGATAACGTTATACAAAATAGATCATTTAAATTTCATCGAAATCGGTTGTGAATACTTCGAGATATCTCGCTTGTCAATTTGAATAACAATAGTTTCGAGAAAAAAGTGAAATGCGGGCATACCTAAGACGCGGGCATACTGTGTGGCACCGTCTCAAAATTGCTATAACTCCAAAAATAATTTGAATTTTGATATAGTTGAACTTTCAAAATATTCTCAAAAGTATATAAACAATGAATCGAGCGAAAAAATCGATTTTTCGAAAATCCCAAGGCAGTGTAACCCCTCAATGGGATTTGCGTTGGATTTCTTTGATTTCCAGACTGTCGTGTCTCCGATAGCAACGGACTTGGGATAGCTTTGTTGACGAGCTTTCGACGGCCCTAACGTTCGGTCCAACGGTTAAGGTTCAGATGTATCATTAGACAAAGAAGTCTATTGAACGTTAGACCATTCTGAAACTAACCAGAGATTCGACGGTGGCCGTTGATTTTCTCTTCTTCGTATTTTTCTCCGTGTGAATTCACACTGACGCACACTGTATTCTTCACAGACTGGACGGATAGTGTTACACCGTGATGCACTGCGCGCTGAAATAATGTTTCGTTGGGGTTGTCGAACCCGAATGATTATAAGTATTTGACATGTTGTTACATCGACGAAACAATTTGGCTTACTGACAATGAGTTTATTGTCAATGGTCTCCCAGTCAATGGCTGCGGCTTTATAATTTATCCAACCCGTGCAGAAATTTTGGCAGGGATACAGCTGGATTCTGACTTGGATCCCGGGCTCCCGATCGGGATCTAGTTCGATATCGGATCAGATTCGAGTACTGAATGTAAGATCCGTAAACTGGATTCCATTAGGGATCCAGAACTGGATTCCGTTAGGGATCCAGAACTGGATTCCGTTAGGGATCCAGAACTGGATTCCATTAGGGATCCAGAATCGGATCCTTTAATGAATCTAAATAGATTCCCCATGGTATCATTGAGGAATCTTGGAAGGATCACGGGTAGATACAGGCTGACATGAAATGTCAAAAATGAAATTATTACATATTAAATTTATTCTAAAAATAAATAACATGTCTTTGGTGGAATAAAATATCAAGAAAAAATTAAACAACATGATAAATAGAAAACTACGACTAGGTTGTCGTTTTTGTGACGGCTTGGCGTCCTTTGCGCCCATCCCAATCTTTTGCGTTGGATATCGCATTCCCTGAAGCTTTCAACACAGCATCGGCGTTGATGGGAGTTCCATCCTGCTGCGTATGGAAGCTTGTGAGCGCAGCTGTAAATGAATTGAAAAATTGTTATATCTATATGTATTCTATCATAAAAACATAGCAAAAAATATTTTGAACAGCTTGCAAAACATACCTATCATGCAATTCCCGAAATTTGTTGCTTTCAACAATACTTTCCCTTCCATTTTTTTTTAGCCGTAAACCTGATCACTACGTCCCGCGTGAAAAATCTTCTCAGAATATTCGTCACGCTCTTTGTTACGTTGTTGTTTCGATCTAAGAGTTGCTTCAACGATGAGATCTATAAAACATTCCAGAATGTATAAAAATTTGATAACGACCAATCATTTGCAGTTCCCTAATAATCTTCGTATTCAATTGTGTTTCGGTGAAATTTATCGTTTTCTTTTTTTTGTGTTTTGTAACAATAAAGAAGCGAAGCTCTTAAGAAACAACTTCATATAAAATATTAAAAAATGATAAAAGAACAAAATATGAGAAACTCAAAAAAATTTGATTTACGTCCTTATCTTCTTTGAGTTCAAAAAGGTGAAAAGGTTTTGAGAAAAAGGTGAAAAGTTTCTCAGCGGAGAAAAGAACGAAAAAATTTCTTAGCGAAGAAAAAACTGAAAAATTTCCCAGCGGAGAGAAGAACTAAAAAATTTCTTAGCGAAGAAAAAGCTGAAAAATTTCTCAGCGGAGAGAAGAACTAAAAAATGTCTTAGCGAAGAAAAAGCTGAAAAATTTCTCAGCGGAGAAATTTTCATTTCATTAAAAAATGTAGCGTAGAGTCTAGATTCAATATTCTGCGCTAAGAAATTTTTCAGTTTTTCCTTCGCTCAGAAACTTTTCAGTTTTTTTCTCCGCTGAGAAACTTTTCACCTTTTTCTATGGTGGGAAATTTCTCAGCGGAGAAAAAAACTAAAAAATTTCTTAGCGAAGAAAAAGCTGAAAAATTTCTCAGCGGAGAAATTTCAATTTCATTAAAAAATGTAGCGTAGAGTCTAGATTCAATATTCTGCGCTGAGAAATTTTTCAGTTCTTCCTTCACTTAGAAATTTTTCAGTTTTTTTCTCCGCTGAGAAACTTTTCACCTTTTTCTATGGTGGGAAATTTCTCAGCGGAGAAAAAAAAGAAAAAATTTCTTAGCGAAGAAAAAACTGAAAAATTTCTCAGCGGAGAGAAGAACTAAAAAATTTCTTAGCGAAGAAAAAGCTGAAAAATTTCTCAGCGGAGAAATTTCAATTTTATTAAAAAATGTAGCGTAGAGTCTAGATTCAATATTCTGCGCTGAGAAATTTTTCAGTTCTTCCTTCGCTTAGAAATTTTTTAGTTTTTTTCTCCGCTGAGAAATTTTTCAGTTTTTTCTTCGCTAAGAAATTTTTTAGTTTTTTTCTCCGCTGAGAAATTTCCCACCATAGAAAAATGTGAAAAGTTTCTCAGCGGAGAAGAAGACTGAAAAATTTCTAAGCGAAGAAAAAACTGAAAAATTTCTCAGCGCAGAGTATTGAATCTAGACTCTACGCTTCATTTTTAGATGAAATTAAAATTTCTCCGCTGAGAAATTTTTCAGCTTTTTCTTTGCTAAGAAATTTTTTAGTTCTTCTCTCCGCTGAGAAATTTTTCAGTTTTTTCTTCGCTTAGAAATTTTTCAGTTTTTTTCTCCGCTGAGAAACTTTTCACCTTTTTCTATGGTGGGAAATTTCTCAGCGGAGAAAAAAAAGAAAAAATTTCTTAGCGAAGAAAAAACTGAAAAATTTCTCAGCGGAGAGAAGAACTAAAAAATTTCTTAGCAAAGAAAAAGCTGAAAAATTTCTCAGCGGAGAAATTTTAATTTCATCTAAAAATGTAGCGTAGAGTCTAGATTCAATACTCTGCGCTGAGAAATTTTTCAGTTTTTTCTTCGCTTAGAAATTTTTCAGTCTTCTTCTCCGCTGAGAAACTTTTCACATTTTTCTATGGTGGGAAATTTCTCAGCGGAGAAAAAAACTAAAAAATTTCTTAGCGAAGAAAAAACTGAAAAATTTCTCAGCGGAGAAAAAAACTAAAAAATTTCTTAGCGAAGAAAAAGCTGAAAAACTTCCCACGATAGAAAAAAGCTGAAAAATGGAAATAATACTTACGTGCACCGCCTCTTATGTCGATCTCCCACCATGGCCAAGTATTTAATGGAGATTTCAGGGTTTCGACTAGACGTTGTAGCCGCATGCAGACTTTAGCGGTGTACGGTGGCGACGGATATCTCGTGACGCATTTCTTCTTGGTTTCGTCCCATGACAACCATGCTGCCGGTACGATTTCGAGGTCATCAAGGCCTTTTTTTTGACTTTTCCAAAATTGTATGAGTTGAAATTTGTATTCGGATTCGTCATTTGGCGAATCTACAGATCGAAGAAAAGAAATTGTAATAATAACCTCAAAAGAGACACAAACATGAATCATGCATGATCTGCAGTGCATACCACTCGTTTGAATCTTCTTGCCCTTAGCCTTTTTTCCAGCCATTGTCAATGTGTATTCGCGTCACCACAAATTGGAATTTCACAAACTGAAAACACGAAATTTACTTTGTAAAAAAAAACGAAAAGAGAGAAGAGCGAAAACTAATAAGCACAATGAAACAGAAAGGTACTTACGGATCGGAACAAGTCCACGCGTTGAATGCCGGCTAATGCGCGGGAATCGGCATCACACGAAGCACCAACACTAGAGAGCTCGACTAAGCCACACGTACACAATAATAATATCGTTATTATTGTGTACACACGTACACAATAATAACGACCGTCACGACCTTGCTTACATCGATATGCGGAGTCAGGTGGTTTTACGCCGTTTTTTCGGCACGGCACCGTACACACTGTAGCCCGATAAAATTAGCATTTAAAAAAATTAATTTGATCATGCAATTCTCTGACGCAGTTAGGTTCTAATGATGGATTAGAATATGAATGTACGGTTTTACGGGGACTATATAGTCGACGATATCCAGAAGTTTTTGTAAAAATAAATTTTGAAAAATGAGGGTAAATTACGAGTGACGGAAGTGCGCTAAAGTTATAGCATTTTCAAACTGCAACCGTGGGTCGGTGGATAGCGTACTATACTGGTAATAATCAGATCGCGGGTTCAAGTCCCATAGATGACTTTTTTTTTTCTTCAAATCTTTCAGCACCTATACTCAAATCTCACTTACATGAGAATTTTTATATTAAATGAACTTTTTATACTATAAGCATAAGAAATGACAAAAATGCGTCGACCGTATAGTCCCCTTCAAAATTGGCGTCGGCGTATACCTTTAATTTTGGATTTTGCGTTTTGTCGATTTGCAGGCGTATTTTGAATTTCTCGCTGAAAATGGTGGAAACAAAATTGATAGAGAATTGAATTGTCGATCTTTTTTATCGGAACAATTTAAGTGTAAAATAATTATTTATTGTTAATAATTAGCAAAAAGTGTAAAAAATTAGGACATTGGCACAGTTTTTTCAACTTTTGGACCATTTTTCCCAGAAATAAGTAACACACTTAAACGGCAAAGTTATAGAGGACAAAATTCTCTACAACTTTTGTACGAGCAATTTTACTGTAGGACGAATAGTACACGCCTGGGAACGCAGGCAACACAGAGGCTAGCGGAAGCGACTCAACTCATTTCCCTAATCCGCTGTGTTGACCGCGTTCCCAGACGTGTACTATTCGTCCTGCGAAAAAATTGTTTCTACAAAAGTTGTAGAGAATTTTATCCTCTATACCTTCGCCGTTTAAATGTGTCACTTATTTTCAATAAAAATGGTTTAAAAGTTGAAAAAACTGGGCCAATGTCCTAATTTTTCACACATTTTGCTTATTATTAACAACAAATAATAATTTGACAACAATGTTCTTTGTATAAAAAAGATAGAGAATTCAATTCTCTATAAATGTTGTCCCTACCATTTTCAGCGGGAACCGCAACATACGCCTGAAAATCGAGAAAACGCAAAATCCAAAATAAAAGGGATACGCCGTCGCAAATTTTGGTCTAAAAGCATACATTTTGGTCTAAAAGCATACAATTCATATTCTACTCCATTATTAGAACCTAACTGCATAAAAAAATTGCATGATCATATTAATTTTTTTAAATCGTCAATTTTGGGTTAAAATTAGAAATTGTGGTTTTAGGATAATAAAATTTCTGAAGAGGATCCACACACAGGATCGAAACGTAAAAAAATCGTGGAAAATTCATTATCAAAGTTTTCCCACCCACACCCATCAACATCAGCAATCGGTCGAATCGTAGCCACCTACACTTCAAGATTTAAAAAAAAAACGTTAATTAACGATAAAACCGTCAAAAAAAATTTTTTTAAATCGGCACTCGGTGAATATATGGCAAAAAAATAATTCAATTTTTTTAAATTATTTGTGGAAAATTTTTTTTTGAGTGGCTGAAGTCACGTGGAATCGCTCATATAATATCGATAAACTTTTTGAAGATTATATAAATTATTGGGGATTCTTAATTATTACTTATTCGAAGTTGAAGCGTTTGCCTCGGCATAACTTTGCAACGCATCACGAATTTCCCTCTGTACTTGACGGTGACGACGTACATATATCCGATTTTTTTCACGCGTACGTCCCGCTTTGTCCATGACAAATCAAAACAAATCAAGCGTCTTGACGTGTAACTTCAACGGAATCTAAATGGATTCAGCTGGGGACTACACCCCACGCTCACGTACATAGAGCCATCTAACGTCCTACGGATGTCGCTGGGCATAAACAGGGACTCAGATAGGAATCCGATATGTATACCCGAAATACATGCGGTGCCAAAGCGCCATCTAACGTCCTACGGATGTGGCTGGGCATGAACAGGGACTCAGATAGGGATCCGATATGGATGCCAGAAATACATGTGGTGCCAAAGCGCCATCTACACCCCGCGAACGTCGGTGAGTAGAAACAGAGACTTAGATAGGAATTTAATAGTAAAATCAAAAATACACGCGACGCCAAAATTTTCAAAATTATGCCACCGTAATCGTGCACATGCCGATACCGATACAAGTTGGATTCGAACCGGGATACCGGATTTGGGGAATCCATGACAAATCCTGATCGGGATCTGATCGGACATACGGTATCCCCGTCAACATTTCTGCACGGGAATGACCGGATACAAATAATCTTTGAAATTTAATTTTTCAATTAAATCCTCAATTCACTTTTTGCGAAATGAAAAATATTTATAAATAACAGATAATAAAAAATGACTAAAGAGTCCATTACGATCGACGCACATATATACATGGTATACACACGTGTATGTGTGTGTTGCATTCACGTCAAAAGAAATGCGACGGTTCGTCTCGCTGTGGGCGACACTGGTCGCTTATCGCTAAACCGCTTATACGAGTAACATATTTTATTGATGTACAAAGAACTCGGTCGGGGGATGTTCATTGAACGCTTTAAATTTCAATGCAACTCCGTGTGTGGACCGACTCGCACAGTCGGAGCGTCGTGCGGGGCAATACAAGTATTATATTTGGTCCACGAAGGACGTGGATCATGGACTGTCGTCCGACCGAATCATTTCATTTGGACAAAACGTTGCGACAACTCTTTCATTCGACCGGAACCTCGTTCAGCTTCAATTTTGTTGAAGAATAGTCATTCACCGGAGCAAAGGAGGACACAACCGGCCACTTGACGCACGAGAAAAGAGATATACCAAATGATTCCCTCACCCCTCCCCCCCTCCCCTCAGAATCAAAGTTTTTATTATTTTTATTATTTATTTTATCATTCCATGTCTTCTATCCACAAATTTATCGTCAAAATAAAATTTTTCGTGAACAATTTCATGAATTATAGTTGATTTTGCTTGGGGGCCATTCGGACCCCGTCGCGCCAGCTAGGGGTTGAAACGTGACGAAAGATTTTTCCGAATATCGATAATTCTGAGACAATTGTTTACACGAAGCGGACGGTAGGAAAGAAAAATATAAACATTTGAACAGTGTGACATACGATATTTGGGCCTGGCGCGAGCTCATGGGGTATATCCGGTCCGAAGAAAACACGTAGGCCGATGTGGCGTCGAGATTAAACAACCTCGACGCCGAGTGGAAGTTGACCCTCCATCGCGTGCTCAACGAAATTTTAAACCAGTTTGGTAAATTGGAATTAGTCTTGTTCGTTTCCAGAAAAAAAAAAAAAAATAATACTAAGTGCAAATATTTTTGTTCGTGGCATACGGGCCCAGAAAGCCCTTTTGTATCGATGCTTTCACTCGTAGATGGGATTCGTTAAATTTTCTTTGCTTCCTCTCGCCTTTTTTTTTCTTCTTCGGTGCTGAGGAATCCTGAAAGCCCAATTTTTTTGAAACTTCGGTATTAGGAGGAATGTCTGGACGTTACGTCATCGCAGGCGAAAGATCTCTGACGATTTATTTGGCAACACGTGAAAACCACGTGGAAGAATAGTCCACAAAGATATACTTTAATGGGTACGAAGATATACTTAAGTGGGGTTTTTTTGTTGTTGGTTGAATGCAGTATTGGTGTCGAATTTTTTTTTGAGGATCGCGATAAATGGAGAAAAAATGTTCATTCGTGTTCGCTAAACCGTTTTTTTTTTTTTTTAATTTCCACGTTTTTTCTTGCTTTCCAGTTGTATATGCGGCCTTGAGAAAAACAAACTTGACTGATTCAATAACACATGTGTACCACAGACTCGAGTTCTAAAACACTCTCAGAGTCATTCGATGCCTCTTTTTTTTTTTTTTGGTTTTATGCGAAGCCAGAGAAAATGCCAATGGGCACCATTCGGTTTACCTTTTTTTCACCGAACAATATTTTTTTTTTTTTACGGACCCTGTTTTCACGGTTCTGCGGCGAGGCCAGAGTTCGATTGCGGGGCTTATAAATTTTTTTTTATTATTTTTCAATCGTAAAAGTACGCCAAGAGGCAGACCGCAGTAAAACTCGAGTATACCGCAATCTGTTGGGGCCTCTGTGTCCGTGTCTGTGTCTGTGTTTGTGCCGGTAGCGTTTTCGGTTGTGCATGGTCTGTGAATTGTCGTGAACAAAGTTGTGCTGGGTTTGGAAGCTACCCTCGTGGTTGCACAACGTCCATGGGGTTATATGGTTCAGCCTCTACGTGACCGCAGCAAGGATCCAATAAATAATGCGGCTGCCGTTTGCGACCGCAATAGCAATCCGCACTGTTTTTACGGTATTACCTGAAACTTTGAAACTAAAAAAAAAAACTTTTCAAAAAAACAGTCCTGTTCTTTGGCAATGGGTTTGGTGTGGGCTATCCTCGTTGAACAATTCGGAGTTAACCCTTAGCTGGCGCACTGGGGTCCCAAACGACCCCACCTCCTCTAAAAAAAAAATAAACGCTCATTCTAGACATTCTCAAGATACTCGTTCGAATAAATACCATTTTTCTCAACAGTCACTATCGGTCTATATTTTTTTTCCGAAAGTAGAACGTTTTGAGAGTATCCAGTTCAATTTTTCGATTGAAATAATGAAAAATGAAGAAGTGTCGAATTTTTTGGTAAAAATAGGTTAATAATATATCAATATAATTTTAATATAAAATATTAATATTACGAAATTTGCTCCTGACAAAATATAACAAATAAACATTTTATAAATAGAATTCTCTTGAATGTTCCGATAAAGAAATTATTACAAATCCTTATTTTCTGTACCCAATATCGGGTCCTGAGGTTCATTCAGTCATTAACATTTTTAACGATCGAATTTCCATGAAATATTATTATCCGGCTTATATGGGTAATTATTCAGCGACGATGTGAAATGAGATGCAATATAAATATAAATGGTCTTGGGGTAGCGAAATGTTGACGATATATAAATATAAAACCATGAAACCATAAACGATTGTCGACAAATATAAATACAAAACCATAAATTCTTCTATAATCCACTTGTAGTCCTTTGGTTGGAAGAACGAAGATGATATTTCAGCCCCGCCCGTCTGATTATACAATTTTAACGCTGAATTGTATAATCTGTGAGAAAAAAACTCGACAATCGGGGGAAGCTATGATACTGCATAATTATTTTTTACATTTTCGTTTTGATTAAATTTTTGTAACTCATACTATTGAATTATATTACACGCCCCCAAGCTGCTGATAAACTCCTAGCTGCCGAATTCTAAGAAATATCTGGGGAAGGTTTTTAAACAGCGTTGATTCTGCTCGGGGTCATCGGGACCCCAGTGCGCCAACCAAGGGTTGAGAGAGTCTTCCACGCACGTATATATTTGTGAGATGACGTATATTTCGTAAGAATTGGACTACCGAGAGTACGAACGACGGCTAACGGTCGCGTAAGGTTTCCTCTTTCGCAGCCCTGGCTATCTCAGGGGCGTCGATAATTGGCGTCCGGTTACCAACCAGCTCTGGTCACATCGATGCGATAAATAAAAATAAATAAATAAAAAAAATCCGTATCGTACTGTAACGTCCTTCGAGAATGGATTCTCGTGGGTGTCACCGACACCCCCTCACGTCGACGTATCCTCTCAAGACGTGTGTATAAATATTTATAGCGCTCGATTAATTTCAATTTCAAGGGTGCAAGCAGGGTCGGCCGAGTTTCTCGTTATTCATGGCTAACACGAAATCCGAGTAGACTTCGCAGTCAATAATATTTCGGTGAAAAATATCCAATATCGATACTTATATTCGTATGAAGACCGAGGAGTGAGAAACCACAAATCTTTTCAACGAGTATTTTCAGTTACGATGGGAATCATTAGGCGTTGATATTTTGCAATGTCATTTTACACTCCCGGCCGATCTCCAGGGACTCGAACGTAAACATATAACGATGCGCAAGACGTTGCACGGCCGAGAACAATACTCGGAATTCTGGCAACGTCGTAAACACAACTTTTCGTGGTACAGCGTTGTTGCCACGTTTTATCGTCTCTGGAGAATTTATTTCATAATTTTTCAAGCTCAATCAATTAATTATGCGAGAGATTATTGTCATCCCTATAAACTTCTCGAAAATGCAACAAAAAAAAAATCGGGCAACCCTTGATGCAAAATCTTGTGATAACAACGATGAACAAAGTCTTTTTTTTTTCGATTTCAAAAGTTTCGCCATTCCCGAAGTTTTCTTACCTGAAACGTAAAACTTTAGGTCTGTATCGAAACCGTTCCGTGTGACTTTATGGCGCGGATGAGCAACACGAGTTCAGAAGTGAGTACAGCTTATGTTACCATAAGTCGAGTCACGAAGGATTTATCCCCGAAAAATCGCTCGCGGTTTGTGAAACGACACAGAGAGAGAGAGAGAGAGAGCGAGAGAGAGAGAGATGACGAAAAATTTTCGTCGGCATGTACGCCATATTGGGCCCGTTGGCGAGAGACCCCCGGACACGTCGAACAAGCGGGGGCCCTTCTCATAACCAAATCCCCAGTCTCCAGTTGAAACCGCATAAAACTTTTCTAATTCCGACAAAGTCCGGACCGCCCCGTGTTTCTTTCGCGTCTCGCACAACAGACCACCCCGAGGCATTCACTTAACCCCCATTATTTTTATTTCCAACATTCTCGTATTAGCTGCTTGTAGTTAGCCATGGGGGCTTTGGGCTATGTATACATCAATGTCCCACAAAATCCAGATTATAAACTTACCCGGGGATTATCGCGGAACGCGAGTTCGAATATCTACGTTAGTTTCTGCGACTGTGCGCGCTGTGTGACATTGTCGATGGGCCTTCAAACGGAATTCCCGGTTGGTAACTGTATTCCAATGTATAAACAAAATCGCTGATAACCATTGCGAGGGTTTTTTTTCTATATTTAGCTTTTTTTTTAAATTGATATATTCACGATTGAGTTGTTATATAGCCTGTTAGTGAATAAGTCATAGATAGGGCACAAGACAAGATGCTCTCGGCTACAGCTCGGTCGGTAATGAAAACTGTAAACCATTGTTCTCGGTGATTATTGGTTTTTCGAATTAAAAACGAGAACGATCAGCTGCTTTTTACAATTCCACAGACAAACGTTCTTGGCTTTTACCTGAGAGTTCGACGGTGACGGAAAACAACAGCTTGAAAAGATTCATCCGGGTTTGTCACACTTGCGGCTATCAGAGAGGATCAGACGATGATGTAGCACATCATCTCGACACTTTATCGCCTGTATCATGATGCAATATGCAAATCCATCGTTGTCACTCGATGATAATTAAGTGTCGGGTCCGAGTGTCGAAGCGTTAGCCGCGTTGATCGTCCAATGCCGATCCCATTATTAGGACCGATAAGTCATCACTGGTCACGGCCCGTGAGATAAGCCTGACCCAGGGTCGAAAAAAGTGACAGGTCGATTCACATTCGTGTGGATTTCCATTCACGAGCGTTGATACGTCCCACACGAGAATTCCAATTTCGGATCCACGTTCATTCAAGCCTTTCTCAAATGCTAATTCTCGCCCCAAACCCGGCCCCCAAAGCAGAGTCCCAAAAGCAAAAAAAAAAAAAGAAAAAAAAAAGGTTTGAGACACGTGAAATTCCACACGTCTATATTTCGACGTAACCCACGATAATAAGATTTTTATTATTTCCCCGCGTTGATCAAACGGCATCGACGAAGCCAACAGATGTCGAAATATTATGTTTGTACGAAGGCACAGGGCCCAAATAACGTATAAAAAATGTTTCTACGGTCTGGGGCTGTGTATACATTCGTTGTTATAGACGAAAAAGTTTGTGGCAGGAACCGTCAAATTCACACCTGGCTTTGGGTCCCGGGGTCGAGAAAAACCAACTAGAGATATTATACTGCGAGCTATGTAGGTGTAGGTAAAGCTGGGATGGCTATAACTATTGGGCCAATCCCAGTGTTAGTGGAGGGGAAGACGGGGGGACCCTTACTCGTTCGTCGCGGGGCCTAAACGCGATGGGGCCCAGCGAGCGGCAGATTTTCACAGATTAGCCGCTTACGTCGACAGGTTAACCTGCTTAACTTTTTAAGTTTGAAAATCGCATTAGGATGAAGATCTCTTCTTCGCTTAGAGAAACGCTTCCACGATGCTAACATTCGGACGTTTGCGCGTATATATGTATATACATATATATAAATTCGCACTCCCCCCCCCTCCCCAAATTTTCGGTCAGCGGACCAAAAGCACAGGAAAATCCGTCAAAAGTGACCATGCTTGACTTCTTTGCCGTTGCCCCCTAAAACGCAAACACGAGAAAAAAAAAAGGAAGAAGGGAAAAAAAAGGAAAGTTTTTTTTCGTCATCCTCGCTGGTCGTTCTCACACTGACTCGTCACGAGGCTTAACCCTATCCCGCTCGGCAGATCATCTTGCGATGGTTGTTTGGAAGGGGGTTACTCGATTTCTCTTCAGATTATAGATTTTCTGGTTTCTTCGTCGACCATTTCCATTCTTGCGAGCTGTTTTTCCGAACCAAACAGAAAAGCTGAATATTCATCGCGAATTCATTTCTTTCTTTGGGATTTTAAATGTGAAATGAAAGTCAGATCAAGATTGAAAGAATATGGCTCCAGCAGCGGGTTCTTTGTCGTTGGGACTTGTGTGGCTTGGCTATATGAGACTTCTGGATTTGTGTCAACCGAGAATTTCGTACGTATTGGCTCGGTTGACTCTCTGTTCCATAGGCGATACATAGTAATCTTCGAATATTTCGCGGACTCGACTTTTAAAGCCCAGATTTTTTTTTTTTTTTTTTCGTGGACCAGCATTTTTGAGATCATCCGGCTGACGTCGTGCGAGTTTGACTGTATAAGTTCACGAACTTAAGAATTTTCGGGACACCTCGGAGTTTCTTTCGTCGCGTGAGTGATTTTTTTGAATCGACGTTAACTTTGACGTTTTGACTCTACGAAGAATTTTTCGTGGCCGAAAAAAAGTCGAGTTAGTCGGATAATCGCTTCGACTTCGGGCTGTGAGATCGATTCAACGAGAATCTCGAATCTCATGACAATCGAAGGTGTTCAATGTTAATCTGAGCAGCTTTGGATATGTATATGCGCATGTATATTTTTTTTCTCGAAATAGAAATCTGATACTATTTCCGGATAATCCAAATAAACTTTTTTTTAAATTCACATCCAGTTTTATGTAACTAAATTCGAACTTACGGGTCTAAATGGTCATGTTATCCAAACATGTATTCAACTTTGTTAGATGTTTATCAGATAAGTTTCACGTTGCTTCGAGTAAGTGGCAGATTATAGACATAACATTATTGTGGCAATTTTGAGTCGAATAAATGGAAATATTAAAATACTTTTATTTCTAATATTTTCATTTGAATAATTTAAATTAAACAGTTGATAACAATATTTAATAATACTCACCATTTTTTTTTCAACCAATTGAATTATTCAAATGCAAAAAAAAAAAGATTTAAAAAAATATTTTCACGACCGGTTAAAATGGTTTAAAAAATCCGTAAGTACAACCACATGTCCTCCAGATAAATAAATCTTGCACCCAACCGTACGTGAAAAAAAAAAAGAAAATTATTTACAACATCATCCCAACAACAATATGACTGATAATCATCCATTATTCGTGGCAACGTTCCTTCAATAATAGCCATTAATAATCGATTTTAAAATCAAGCGAATCCCATTTGGATTATTGGTTGGGTCCCTTTTTTTTTTTTTCGTATTCTTCGGGCCGTAGCCTTTCGACACATGCCCGTTTCGGATCTCTCAATTCTCTCCAGCATCAATGTGTCGAGAGACCAAGAAGACCTACAGAAGCCCGATCTGTTGAGCAAATAGGCTCGCATTTGTTGGTCCACTATCCCGTAGATACCTGGACTTCGGACACGGTGTGTTTGTGAGTCCGATGGGTTCTACGTTTTTCGGGGCCCCCGGGCCAGTTGTAAAAGCCAAGGGATGAAAACGTAACGTACCGTGGCAACATTTTGCCAAAAAATCTTTTCTCTTTCCGTAGTTTTTCCGAAACTCGGTGTGTGTGTGTGTGTGTGTGTATGAGGAGCGCGCGTGTGTACGAGTAAGAGAGCGCGTGCAGCACCGGGCCCCCGTTGGTTGCTTGCGTGGGTCTCGGACAAGGGTGGCTGGCAGGACATCAGGACCAGAAAATGCGTCTCGTCGCGCCGCAAATAAAAGGAACACCGTGGTGGGCCCTGGAAGAACGGAGGACGAGAGGGGGTCGAAGGGAAGAGTGAGGCCGAAGAGTACGAACCCGAAGAGGGCGACGACAATGTCCCGGGGTTTTTCTAAGGGTGTGGCGAATGCGGCGTGCTTCGACGATAATGATGTAATGAGTGCTCTGGGTCCCCGATTGGCTACGCCTGGCCCCCCCAGGACCCTCGTTCTCTCACACCGAACAGCGATAGAACTCAACCGTACGTCAGTTCAAACAAGAAATGCTTTGCCGGACACTTTTTCTTTTTCTTTTTTTTTTCGAGACGTTTGGCCGAGTGGAAATTTTCATCTTTATTACAATTTATTTTGACGTAACTTTTAGGATCGAGAAGGTTGAAAGTTGGATCAATCGTTGTTTGGGGCACTGGGGTCCAAATGACCCCCATGCAGAATCAACTTTGCCAGACACTCTATTTTTTTTTTTAAGACGCTTACCCGAGTCGAAATTTTTGCCTTTTCTTTCAAAATTTATTTCACCTTGTACGTCCGAATTGGAAGATAATAATGGGGTTGAAATAATTTTTTTCTAATAATTTTTTTCAAACAAATTTGCGAGAGACGTTTATGTGTAACAGTTATTATACGGTGGGTTTTACGATAGAATCGGACAATGGCGTAAATTTAATTATATGTAACAATGCAATGTTGAATTTTCTCAAATTCTTGGAAAGGTCGAATTATCCGTGTCAATAAAAATAATTATACGGTCAATGGTCGGAGGGAGGGGAGGGGGTAAGCAGACAGACCCGTGAAAAACACTAAATGCCGTTTCTGGCGTCAAAGTGAAGATTGATATTTTTATTCCCCTAACGTAATGGTAAACGTAAGTCTGCAGTCTCGTGAATCAACGAGCCTCTCTGTTAGGGTTGGAAAACCCAACAGGTATGTCTACGCTTCGAGCTTTCCCAGACTCACGTGACACGAGGGGAGTAGCAATGTTTGAACGATTGGAAATTGAGAAAATTAGGTTCAATTTTCCGGACTAGAAAATAAATGTAGTATTCAACAAAAAATATTAATCACGACGATGCCTACTATTAAAAAAAAAAGGTCTCGAAACTTGCCAAACAAAAAAATGTTTATATCTGAAAAGAAAAATTCCCAACCATACTCGACTGTTCTGATAAAATGTATCTTTATTATATAAAATATATAAATATATTTGGAAAAATATATAAATATTTTATTTGTACAATTTCACATCAAACATATAAAACAATATTTTTCATTTTATTTTTTTCACTAAATTTTTTTAGAAATTAACCATGTCGCGCTTTCACTCGATTGTCCATAAATTATACATACATAAATTCACATTAATAAGTTAGCGACATAAACTTGACAATAAATGCATCAAATGTTGTTATTTGATCTTGCAACTTTTTTTCCGCCCATTGCTTCTTTTTTCTTGTGTGGCCAACATTATTTTCCCGGGTTTGAAAAATTTGTTCGAACGTTGTGCGACTCGAGTCCGTCGCTCATCCCCCGTAAAATTTTCGACTTAGGGCCCCCAAGAGCAAATCGAGGAATGGCGCGTACACGTAGGGCCTCGCGTCGAGAATAAAGAACGTGAATGCAGAACCGGGACACACAGACACACAGAGAAACAACTAAATCTATGGGGATGCCCCACGGCGGGGTGACGACATTTTCGCGGCGGGACGTATAGTTCGAGGCTATGGGTGTCGCGTATACATAGAGACGTCATTTCGGCGGTCAAAAGGCGCGCGCGTCGTCTCTACGTTCCTTTCGGTTATTTTCGGGGGAACCGAGCGGCATCCCCCCCTCCCCGGAAAAATGGGTCTGACGGGGCGATATATTGTCGGCATCATCTTAACTTATTCTCTCCCTACAACGTTATACTTGTTTCCCCGATGCGTTTTTCGATGCACCGGCGCGGCGTTTGACAGCAGAGAGCCCCAGCAGCAGCAGCCTCACGTATTGGGTCCTCACGGGTGGGGCCCCAAGATGCCGAGATGGACTTCTGACCACCGCAGACGCCACGCTCCGACGCTTTGGGGGTTGCTCTGTGTGATGGTCGTTCGTACAAACCAGCGCACCCCTCCCCCTCCCCCCTCCCCCCTGCGCTGATCGACACCCATACCACAACCCTGGGAGTGAACGATAATGATTAGCGATTCAATGGCCGTCCCGGGCGGCGTCTTTGACTCGTTTTTTTTTTCTTCGACTCGACCGAAAACTGTCGACTTTTGAAAGATTTCTAGCTTCGATTCTGTCAGCACCGCTGAAATCAAGATTTCGAAAAAGAAGAAAAAAAAATATGGTCATTGTACAGGATGTGAACGTCAACAAATGAAAAAAAAACCTGTGACCTTCGGACGTATTATTTTGGGGGTATTTTGAAACAACTTTATGTGTGTATGGGATGTGGAAACGACGCTGCTTTGTCTTGTTTTGAATGAATTAATATACTTGACTAACTAACTCTAACCCTTTGACAATCGAAAGATTGGAATATCTAAGTTAGTTTACTTTTGCATAAGTTCACCTTAATTTAGGTTAGTATTTGTTCAGATTCTCTAAGAATTAGTTGGAATAAAAAAGTTCAATTTAGTTCGTAATCTCATACATTTTTTGCTTCAAGTTATATCAGTGACTTCCAATTGAAGTTACGAAGACTCGTATAAATTATCATATTACCATTGATTACCAAAAAATGTTTTCGAAAGGAAACTCGAAATTTATTACAAGTTATACGTTATGCCGTGTCACAGAAATATGAAAAATTCCATAGAGTCAGTGACTAAACAAAACAATGATATATTGTTCAATCGATTATAATATTTCGAAATTAATGTCTTTTTCCTCTCATAGCCGTACGATAAAATCGCGATTCCGACCTGCATAACCCTTTACCGCATTTTCCCCGTCGGAACTAAGAGGATTGACTCGTGACAATGGAGTCTCCATTAGTCCACACCACAATAAGTAACGTACTGTTATTGTCTCGACTAACTTCTTGTGGTATAAGCAAAAATTTTCTATAATTCTCGTATTTCGTCGTCGTCGTACGGTTTGTAGACGTGTTAATCGTGTCCTCACGGGTTAATGCCGTTCTAACGCCGTTAATACTCGGTCGTATCACAATACGAGAATTTCGCACAGGATTTACAATCACCGAATACGAAATACATTTCAGGTACGGAGAAAGAATTTTTCCCGTGAGTTAATAAGGGAGCGCAGAGAGAGTGCGTTTTCTTTTATGATCGAAACGATCCTCGTTAAGCCAACGAGCCAGGTCAGAACGACGAGCTGTGTGCAGTTGCAGGTGGGTCCTCTGGCCTCGCCAGTCAGCTCTCCCCCTCCCCCTCCGCCCCCCGTTACCTCGTTCCCCCGGCCGCCCCTTCTCCGTTCCCGCCGTTTCACCCTTCGCGTCTCGTCTCCGGGGCCTAATCCTGTTAGGACACACTGCAGCCTCGAAACAATAAGCGTGGGCCCATCAAGTTGATCCGATTTGGACGCGCGACGTTCTCGTGACGCCCAACTCTTTTGTCCATCGACCACTGGCCACCATTCGCGGTACAACCAATTTACATGGAAACGTGCAAATGGCCGACGGAGTTTAGCCGAGACATCCAGAGAGGGAGAGAGAGAAAGAGACGGAGATATAGAGACTCGAAAACTTAATCCTCATATATCAACCGCATATTTCGACCGTTAACGTTTTGTATTTACTAATTCATCGTGCTACTGTTTTTCTGTGAATCCTTCAGAATAACGTTATGGGCCTGCCCCTCCCCCGTCCCACCCCGTCCCCCCATTCGTCATAGTAATTTCCCGTACTTTTGCGATTTCATGCAACGCCGGTTTTTGCGGTCGACTATGAGAAATATTGTGTCGTAAAAGGTAATCATATTCTCACAAAATAATGCCATGCCAAAATCATAAAAACGAAAAATTCGTTATGAAAGATATTCGACGAATAATGTTCGAAAGTAACGGTTAGTTGTGAATCGTGGAAAAACATTTCATCGACGAAAGTTTTTCCACCGTTTCACCATTTTTCAGAATCTAATATTTTTTTTTGCAAGATTTTTTTTTTTTTGCTTTGCACAGTCGATCGCATCTTCGGAATGTAAACAATAAAAAAAATGACTTATCAGTTGGTTCAGAACAAAAGACTTGCGGTTGTTATTATTTTTTTTTCTTTTTTCAAACCAACCGCTGAATATGGTTCATGATTGAATGAAAGCCACGGAGTGGATATGATGACACGCCGTCGCGAGAGTTTCCGAGTGCGGAACGATGGCTCGGATCGAGCGAGAAAGAGAGAGAGAGAGAGAGAGAGAGAACAAAGCGCGAGAGTGCGAGAGAGAAAGTTTCACGAGGCAAAAGTGTCGGGGGATTTGTTTGTGTTAAGCAGCATCGTGTTGGCGATGCGGCTGCGCTCTCCCCACCACGTATTTTTTTCCCCACTGGGCGAAGGAGAGCAGCAGCAGCAGCAGCAGCGGCATCGGCGAGACGCGCTAACGCGGTGGAGGGCACCCAAGGGCCGCGACCGGCCCGTGCGCCCTTCTGTTTGCATTGTTTGCTGTCAAACATTGGGCGCAAACACAGCAGAAACGTCGGAGGCAGTCGTACGGGGGGACACGGTACGCAGCGTTCCGACCGCTTCGATTGGACGAAAATTTCCGTCGGGCGCGTCCGTGAAGGTCGTGGGCGTGTCCCCGCCGAGGATATAAAACGTGCTCCGACGGTGGGGATCCGGCAGATACGCGTGACCGTTCAAACGGTGCACATCGTAGAATTAACAAAAAAAATAGAAAACAGTTTCTCTTCAGTTTCATACATTTTTTTTTGTATTTTCGTCTTACAAGAAAAAAAAACATTGGTGAAGAGTGATAAAAGTGTCGAGTTTCATATACACGTTCCAGTGTCGTCAAAAGTGTTTTTGCTTATCGTCGATTGGATAAACCGATAGCAATAGACTCAAAGTGTGTTTGATTGTCGCGAGACAATAACAAATTTTCCATATAAACCACACAAAGACAATTAAAAATCACAGTGAAAAAAAAAAAAATGGTGAACATGGAAGTCGCCGGAGATCATCACACGGTTACGGCATCATCGCCGCCCCGTGTAACGGCTAAAAGCAACTTCAGCATTCGTCACATAATACCGGAGGCTTGCGCGGTCAGCAGTCCGGACGTTCCTCAGGTCGACGATAGCGACGAGTCGAGCGATTTGGACGTGACCGGTGACGGTGCGGAAACACCGCCGTTGGATTGTTCGCGCAATGGTTCGTCGACCAGTCCGAATCCACAAACCACCGAGACAAACGGTCAACAACAAACGGAGGAGGACAAAAAATCCAAGAAACCTCCTTACAGTTACAACGCATTGATAATGATGGCCATACGTCAAAGCCCGGAAAAACGTCTGACCCTGAACGGCATTTACGAGTACATAATGAGCCATTTTCCTTACTACGAGAACAACAAGCAGGGTTGGCAAAATTCCATAAGGCACAATTTGTCGTTGAACAAGTGTTTCGTCAAGGTCCCGCGTCACTTCGACGATCCCGGAAAGGGCAACTATTGGATGTTGGACCCGAGTTCCGAGGACGTTGTGATCGGTGGAACGACCGGTAAATTGCGCAGACGCACGACAGCCGCGTCGAGATCGCGTTTGGCCGCGTTCAAACGCAGCGTCGTACTCGGAGGACTTTATCCCAGCCCTTACGCTCCACCCGGCTGGCCAGCTTCGCTGTACACTCTGCCGTATCTTCATCGGGCCGCGGCTTGTTATCCGTCAGGCCCGGGGCCATACGCCGCCCCGGCTGGTTATCCGGCGAGTTTGTTGCCAGGCGCCGCGACCACGGGGTCCAACATGCCCTGCAAGCCTCAGGCCCTGCCGGCAACGACCCCCCCGCCGACCCACGGACCCTTTTCCATGGAACGATTGCTCCAGGCGCCCACCGGTTATCCGAGCGGTCTCGGGGCACCCGGAATAACCGCCCCGGCTTACGATTTTTACAACACCCTGAGAAATCTCGCGGTTCATCAACAACAGCAGCAGCAACAGCAGCAACAACAACAGCAACAGCATCATCAGGCGGTGATGAATCAACAGCATCGTTACCACATGAGTCAACAACAACAGTCGCATCACATACCGAGCCAACCCACGTCGACCACGGCATCGCCCGGAAGCAGTCCCGAACCCATGAGCCCGCACTCGCCAAATTCCATGTGCAACATTGGTCTGCAACAGAGACAACACACGGATCATCATCACAATGGACCGCAACTTCTTCTCAAACCGATAACCGTTCTTACCGGCAGACAGAGCTGAACCGAATCGTGAAGGCTCATGGGCTCGTGCTCGCGAGCGTACAGGATGATATCATGAGTCCGGGAACCGGAGTCTCGGGTTGGAACTCGGGATACTCTCGTGTGAGACAAACCCTGGCACCAGTGAAAATTACGGATTTTCCGGGGGAGAGAGGAAGGTCTTCTTCTTCTTCTCCGTCTTCGGGGCGTTCGAGGTGGCAATCGCAGGATCCGACGGATTCTCGTTGATCCGAGAATCGTTGAGGATTCTTCCGTTCGAAGTTTTGCTTTTACATTTCGTCGGATTTGAGAAAACGATGAAATAAAAAGGTTTACACGAGCGTAAATGACGAGCGAGATCGTTTACCTCGTAACTTAATTTATATTCGGATCGCTTTTATTATTTTTATTTTTATTTTTATTTTTTTTCAAAGTATTAGAGCGGTTGCTGCTTCCGCGAGTCCGCGAAGGTTTTACCAAAATCATAGGCGCGTTTCAACACGGCCTACCGAGTGATGTTACGATTACGTAATACAGTAATATATTGATTAACAAACGAAAAAAAAATTGTACAATTGCGTGTATATATAGGAATGTATGTAATGAAAATAATTGTATATTATAAACAATATTATCCATATTGTCTATATCATAGATCTACGTAGTACGTTGTTGTATCGCTATGATCTTTTGACTACGCCGAGAGACGACACACCAGTCACCACGAATGAAAAAAAAAAAAAAAAAATAATAATAATGCAAACTGTTGTCTCCTGGCAAAATCTGTTGTTGTGTACAGAGAATGAAAATAATGAATGATGAGAGAAGAGAATTATTGTAAATAGTACGAGAGCGAATGTGAGATATACGAACGATTTAGAATATACGATCAATGAAGAGGGAAGAGAAAAAAAGACGAAACGAAAACGATGGGTGTCTGTATAAATTGGAAAATAAATATCCAAAACGAAAATTTTTTATAAAACAAAAAAACATGACTCAATATTTTTCTACGATCTACTGCATATTATCCTTAATACAGCCTGATCCTTCCCGCACCAAAAGACTCGTCTATCATAATTGACTATTGCGATTATTACATGCGAAAACATTTTCCGGAAAAACTCAATTTATTCGAACCAACAAAATTGAATTTTTAGATTTAAAGTTATCAAACTTATAACTAGAGTCGAGCTTTTTTTCAAAAATATGATACAAGTAGAAATAATAAGAAACAAATATTTTTATTTAGAAATTCGGATCACATATTTCTTTTATTAAATTAGTTTTCATGGTTTACGACTTTTCGACACTTTCAATGTCAAATAACAAAAACCCGAAGGAATATTATTCGAGTATATATATATATACGTGGAATACGATTGTAAACAGTAAACAGGCAGAACCCGCGATATGTCAAAACACTGGCACGGCTTTCGGTGCCGGGAAAAACAATATAAAACGAGCTGTGGAGGACGTTCGAGGGGTCGAACGCGGCTGAGAGACAACCCAAGTTCCAATGGGAATTGCTTTACAGCACCCCCGACTGTATATGACCCATCATAAACAACTTTTTCCGTTGCGACCTTACGTACAACGACGACGACGACGACGACTGACACGGCCTTCGGCCCTTCGATTCTTCCGTCTCTCGACTTTTTCCGCGCTTTCGAAAACATCGACGAAACGATTGATTTATTGTACTTTGTTGTTTTGACTTTTCCGGAATTACAATTTTCAACCCGACGAATCTCGCGATCGCGATCGAATCCGAATGCCGCGCGAGAGATCGTCGTTTGCCGACGGTAAAAATTTCGTTGATACGGTCGACCGTCGCGTCGCATATCGATGCCATCGATTTCGATCGTTCGATCGTCAAACGCATCAATGAAATATAATATATTTACCATTGATATGCGGTTTAATTATTATTCATAAAATTATGTTCATTTTTTGTACGGATTGTATGCGAATTAAAAATATATGACTCGACAGAAAAAAACATTATCTGTTACTTCTTTGTATAATAATCGGGAGATCATAATGTAAAGTGTTATCGTGGTTTCTCGTACAAAGATTACGATATAAAATAAGGACGCTGACCCGTTGAATCGTAATTCTTATTTTTTTACGATTATTTCATTCGTGCAATCACGTACATTGAGACTGCCAATGGCGAAACGTTTCACGACTGACGATTGGGCCTAATGGACCAAAGGGTGGCGTGGCTTGGCGTGCGCGAACCCGAGGCTCACGCGTGGGCAAAGTAATACGCGTTGTTGACGCATATCCACGAGCGATTTAGCCGGGTTAGCCGGAGAGGGTTAGCGTGACAGAAGAGGAACGAGGAGGGCAAAGGGACGATGGAATGTGCCGTGAAACTGGGGAACGTGAGTGGTGCGGGCGACGTGACGTTACAGAAGCAGAACCAGCAGCAGCAGCAGTACCGCGATATTGGTATGATACATTGAGACAATGAGGCGTAAATAAAATAATGGGCCACGCTCGTCGCACAACGTTCGCGTCGAGGAGGAACGCCGCGCCGGGCTGAGCGAGTTGAGGCCAAAGCGCTCGTGCAGAGGCATAGGGGGCGCACACACACACGCACACACACATGTACATTTGCTTCTTTCAAACCGAATCACTCTGAAATTCCGTTCTGCTAGGAGCATGAAGAAAAAAAAATCAAAACGAATATCAAAAGTTGTCACATCAAACAAACAAGACGAGCAAAATATTATTCGGCTAAGGGATTAGATTTTTTTTGTATCGTTCGCGATCGAGAATTTAAAAACATCGAATTAATCTCAATTTTTTTTTCACACAACTTGTTTGGTTGTGGAGATATAAAAATGAGAGGTTTATAAGAGGAAGGATTTTTTAATGATTTCGTTTGCATAATTAATATTCGTTTTATTATTTTATTATATATAAACATTTCTGTATCTACTTAATATTTTGTTTAGTGAATTTTCGAGCATTTTGTAAAAATAATTCACATCAATGAGATATCGTGGAATTGAGCGTTGAGTTATTGGCGGTACAGAAGGAAATTGAAAGGGGGTGGGGTGGGGGACAAAGTGATGGATAGAGACAGAGGCCGAATTACAGAGAGACGGACCGGAGACGTGACACGAGATAAAGTGAGTTTGACCGGTTCGGATCGGCAGATGGGATTGTGACCCGCGCATGCTACCCACTGGCAGACGTGCTCGGCATCCTTACACAAGTTTAGCGGTAGTAGAGCACTAGCTTGACGAGTACTGAGTAGCGAAATTGCGGCAGTAGCAACGAGCATCAAGCACCAGTCAGTCAGAGAGAGAGAGAGAAAAAGAGAGACAGAGCCCATCACCACAATGCTGTTGGAGACTATACTGGTGATAGACCGTACCGTCGCGGAGCCCTTATCGAGCCAATTTTCGGTTCTCCATCGCGGTCCACTCGACCACCACAATGCTCACGAGACCCTCGCCCGATAATCCCGACCACGAACTTAATATATACAGATCTTCAAACTCCGACGATTCGACTTGTACGGATAAATACATTTTTTGTTTTATTTCTCGTAGCCAATCTGCATGTGTATACATATTTTTTCTGCAAATCATACGTTTTACCTTTACGATTTTTTTACGAAAAATAAACTTGCAGAGCAGAGCAGAGCCAGCCAGCGCGACGATTCCACTTTGCTCGCGAAGGTTGGCACAGCTTGATGCATTGCGTCGCGAGAGGGGCAGGGAGGGGGGGGGGACGAGTAAACACTTGCGCGGCCAATTGCGCCAAGTGGTGAGTAAAAGCGTTAGTTGACGGTGCTCTTGTGTGGTTCTCGGGTGTCTATGTGCGCGCATCGCTGTTTCATTCTACGGCGCAAGTTGCTGATGATTGCTACCACGGTCTTAAATACATACAGGTCTTGAGACTCCTTTGAATTTCCGGTGGTGGGGTAAGGTCGGCTGAATGAAATTTTGGTTTCTCGAAGCCGCCGCGAGTAGGGCGCCACCGAAACTAAGATAATGCGGGCGTGAGTAATAAACATAACCTTTTATTCCTGTGATTACCTCGTGATTGAGCTACTAACTGCGTTCTACGAGAAACAAAAAAATGTATTTATCTAAACTAGCGAAATCGACGAAGTTTCAAGATCTGTGTGTGAGACTAGTTTCGCGACAACAGAAGAGAACCTCGCTGCGCGCGCGGGTCTTCGCGGCCGCAACACACTGAGTGTGGGGGGATTCTTCACTCGCGATTGCGCCTTCGAATTGACGCCGGGCGCGTCGCCGAGACGTCGATGCCCGGCGTCAGTCACGCCGCGCCGCATAGCCGTCGTCTCCAAGCACTTGTTTCTCTCTCTCACTCGACTCAACTTCCAATTGGATATCATCGTCGGACTAAACACCGGGATCCATCAATCATTCGTCACTGTGATACTGAAAAATAATAATAATAAATATGGAGAATCCATTCATTCGTGAATTCATCGAAACATCTTGAAATTCACGAGAAATCTATTGTAATCAACGTTGCGAAATATTACGCGGAAATTGATGTTAAAACGAGGCTTGTGTTTCGATCCAAATCAGAAAATAATTTTTCACAGATTATGTAGTAATAAAGCGATGAAAAATTGCGAGCACATACAACAAGTCAAATTTTCACTTGACAAAATTTTCTATAAGTATACACATTGTACGTATGGACGTCTATATTGCTTCACAATATTTTTCCAAATGCACTTCGGTCCGTCGGTCGACTCCGAGCGGAGCATCTCACATTTTCGTGTTTACATACGGAACATGCGGTCACTCGAAGAGCAAACGAAAGGTCCGTCAACGTGTCAGAGTTGTTTTCAAAACAATATCGAATTCGCAAAAAAAAAAAAAATCACCTTCAATCCGATAAATACTCGGAATCGAATGGTCTCAAAAATCGTTTGAGACATCATCGAAATTCCTGAGAAATTCATTTCGCTCTAAAACGACTCGCTCCTCTAACCGAATATTGAACAGGCCCTCCCGAAATATCGTATCGACGAGCCGATTCAAACGGAAACATCTGCGCCCCAAAAAGAGTCCCCAGACCCGAACCTTGGAATATATTTAAAATAAATAAACATAAATAATCCACAACGAACTCAGCTGTAACAAAATCATCGAGGTATCGATTAGTCATAATCTCGTGAGATTCACGTATTTGAATGAAACCTTAACAAAGAAAAATTGATAAAAAAACGATGTTACAATTTGATTTGAAAAAAAAAAGATATATTCGACCTTATGTGTCGACCCATCGACACAACCATAAAACGCTTGACGCCATTTTCCATGTTTAATATTTACCTCGATGGAACCCCGGCTGGTGAGGCGTCGCGCGCACATATCCGGGGGAACCCCGGTTGTCCACACAATGTAAACTCGTGTAAACCATGAGAGCCATCGGTAACCGAAACCGAATATGTATCCCCCCACAAAAGTTCATGGCGGTGCGTGCATGTGGGGCACAACAACGTCAATGGATTTCACTGATGCGGTGTGTTACATTATTGTCGGTCTGGGGGTATATACGGCGTTCACCAGAGGACAAAACTGTGCGGGGACCAGGAGGGGGGGGGGGAGCCATCGGAACAACCCCTCTGATACCCCCGACACGGGTTGCTGCTGCTGCTGTTGCTACTCCCGGTCTCCATTGAAAGGCGGCTGCTGCTGTCGCTTCCTTCCGCGACACTATATAACGATCCCATAGCTTTTTCCCCAAGGGGCGGTAAACCTCAAATTTTTCGTACGAAAGGGACGTCTCTGCCGACGAATTTCTGGCCTATGGGGTCCGATCTATGGCAATGGTGGTTCTCGACCGCGATTAATCTGTGCCACATTCGAAATGTAAAGCCGCGCTCGTTCGTTCGTTCGTTCGTTCGTTCGTGTTGGTGCAGCACCCTAACTGGTACATTCGATGTGCTCGGGTTCGAAAAAAAAAAAAAAAACACAGAAACGGGAATAGAAACGAAAGCAAGAGGAGGGTACCAGGGTGTTGCACCACATACACATATATCACGCGCCCCCCGCCACAACCACCCTGTGTACGCATTAAGTCGTTATGCCTACGAGAAGTAGCGTGACGACGATCAAAAATCGTGTAGACGTTTCAATATTATGGCAATATATAGTACGCGCGTAGTGATGACGTGTTACGATGCCATTGTGTTAAGTTGTGACTATCATTTTTTTTTCTCTCTTTAATCGGTCGTTTCAATAATGAAGAATAGTTTTGGAAGGGAGTGTGCCAAACGGTCAACAGATTTAATGCAACGTATTTTTTTTTTCTTCAAAATAACTTTGCAAGACAGACGTACTGGTATGGTTAGCAAATAATCATTCTGTAGTAGCCATTGATGAAATATGTAATCTTCACGAAAGCATTAATGGAAACTGTTTCATGGGCCTCGAATTTATACGCAAAGACTATCCAATGCATACATCGTAGCACATTCGTCGCCCACTATAGATTCCGACGTCGTGTTAAACTATAGTTTCGCGGCTCAAGCAATAGAGTGTTCCGCACGACTAAAACGGTTTGTCGTGAAGCTGACGGATAAGCCTCGTCTCAACATTACAAACGGTCAACGTTAATTTTTCACGGTGCCCGTGGTGCAGGGGCGTTATGTATTCGCGGGCTCTCCGGTACAACCGCGCGAAACTCAAGTGAACGCGACTCGGCAACGTAATATTGTCGTTGTGCGCGAAAGTCCGCAAACCAGTTCGTACCGGAGAAACGAGAACGACACACTCGAATGAATAGATATCACCGATGTGTGCGTGTCCGTCGTCGATGTGTCCGTATTCTCGTGTTTGTATGTCCGTTTGAGTACAAGCGCGTGTTGGTATCTGTCCGTCCGGCTAATCTGTCTGTCTGTTGATCTGTCCGTCCGTCCGGCTATCTGTCTGTCTGTTGATAGGACGGTTGAAGCTTTCCTTCTGGCAGTCTCACTTTTTTGAGCCTCCTTTTTCTCAGCGATTTCTTCTTTTTTCTTCATGTAATTGGTCCTGGCTCTTGTCGGATTACACGAAGAAGAAGAGGAAGAAGAAGAAGAAGCCGCCGAGAAAGGCTGAGAACAGAAAGGTTCAAAAAAGTACGGCTGCCCGAAGAAAGGCTTCAACCGTACCCTGTTGATCTGTCAGTCCGGTTGTCTGTCTGTCTGTTGATCCGTCAGTCCGTCCGTCCCTCTCCCTGTCTGTCAGTGTGTGCGCATATGCGCGTGCGTGCATGCTGGACCGATACAAGAACAACTCGAGCATCATTCTCAGTCCAGTCGGACCAGAATATCGTCTCTCCCACTAAACGAACGAGTCATCGTCGCTAACGTCACCGTATGATAAGCTACGCTACCCACGCCCGACGGGGGATGGGGGGGGGGGGGGTCTACACTTTACGTATGACTTACGTCATTTTACTACATTGTTTGCTGTCACTGTCTATCGTTGACTCCCTTCGCGTTTCTGCACTCTGCATTGCACACAAATACACGATTAGAATTATGCAAATGATTTATGAGTGAAATTAACGTTGTGGTCAACGATTCGGCTTAGGAACGGATCATTTCAGGTTCGATTGCCAATTGCCAGCATATATATATATATATTTATGATTATCTATACATACTTTCCAAGATTCTTCAATTGTTTGTTGCAACTCTAGTTTTTTGAGTAAAAATCTTTCCGACTGCCCATTCTAAAGGGAACGTTAAGTCTCCCAGAAATTATTGGACAATCAAGGATTACCATTGATACCCAATTTTAGATTTTTATACATCTCAAATTGTCTTCGAAATTTCTTTCGAAATGTATCTCATTCACAATTGAAAAAAAAAAAAAATATGATAATATTCCCCGATGTCTGTTGTTGCATAATACTCCGTTGTAATCGACAATTATGCCAACACATGAGGGTTTCTTTCAAGTTCGGATTCCATTGATAGACGGGATGGTGGATTGCCATTGACCGAACACCATTTTAAACACGAGTGAGAAATTGAAATTGAATAGGCTCATTACGATGAAATTTTCGACAAAGCAAAAGTGTTCAGAGTGTCACAGATACACGGGATGAAGAAGCAGCAACAGCTTCCGTGGATGGGGTATACCCGGGGTTCGACGGAAGGGTGCGATATTGGGCCTAATAAAGTAATACAAAACGGTTAACAACAGTTTTCCCATGCGCGCGCGCTCGAAGCGAAGCGAAGCCGACGCATCGTTGGCGCGCGCATTGACGGAAGGACGGAAGGTCCAAAGCGTCGAGCTGAACATTGGAAAGAAAAGAGAGAGAGAGAGAGAGAGAGAGAGAGAGAGAGAGAAAAAAAAACGTTCTGGCAACAGAAGACCCGTATCACCGCGTCGCACAAAAGTGTTAAACGAATGAATGAACGCACGAAATGAACGAATGAATGAGAGCGACGTGCGCGCAGTGTAGTCTCCGTCGTTCGACGATGCGGCGCAACGAGCGCTCGCAGGAGGGGCTGAAGGGGGAGGAAACGAGAGAGCGCAGTCCCCGAGGCACCGCGCGAGGGAATCGGGCGACTGTGACGAAGAAAAGAACCATTTAAAGACACAGACGCGCGGCGTGGTATACGCGTTGTTAAGGGCTCTAACGGGTTGCGGGTTGAAAGGGGGAGACCCGAGATCCGAGTGCGCAAACGCGTAAGACCCCGCGAGGCGCGGGGGAAGATGCTGGGATTAAAGTGAATGGGATGAAGATCGAGAGAGAGAAGTAACGAGAGCGTGATGGTGGTGACCGGAAATGTATCACCGCGCCGCCGGTATACTATAACGCCGAACGGCACCACAACAGACGCATCAAGACGCGCACAAGTTGGCGTTGGCCTCTCCTCCGGGCCCCAAGCATTTGCGGTGGTTAAAGTTCATTATCGCCGAGAGACCTCCCCCCCCCTTTCCCCCCGGTTAAAACGATACGAAGGAAACACGTTGGTAAGAACGAGACGCGTTTGTCACTCGAAAGTGGAGTTTAGTCTGTGTCGTCAACTGAAAACGCTTACTTTTGAAATTATTCGGTCCAATATGTTTATCTTTGAACTTCCCAATTTTATGGAAAAGTTATTGTAATTATCCCAAAAATCGAAAATTAATTTTTTTGCAGATCTTTACATTTCTGAGTCATTAGGATCCCTTTAGCTTATTTTTAGCAAAATTGTGTAGTGACCTTTGACTTAGTTGCTAACGGTAATCTATAATTCGTATTACATTTCGTTTCTTGGAAAGAGAATTGAATTCAAAGTTCATCGGAGACTGAGTCAACGCTGAGTCGAATGTGGATCACGTCCGTCAGCTTCCGGTTGGTCAGTGCGATTTAAAAAAGGTCGCGAACCGTGACGGCATTTGTTCCGTCTGACTCGGATGTTAACGCGAGCTCGTGACTACGATGACGTTGACGCTGTTTGGTTATAAGACACGACACGATCGTAAGGTGCATAACCGTCGGTTCGACGTGATGGCTCGTCCGAATTCTTCGAAAACCACCTTTCACAGTACGGTAGCTCTCTGCTTAATTGGGAACTAAGCTTAGTTATCGTTTTCCGGTCGTAATTAATTTATACATCGAGTTATCTCGACACCACTCTTCATCCACAGTCTTTCACCCTTTTCGAGTCACTTCCTGTTCTTTCAGACGATACGTCGGGTCTTTGTTTTTTTTTTTTTTTTTCACTGACGGCTCCTACCGACGCGACTCGACGCGGCTCGACGATTAGAGTCGACAATACAGCTGTTTGATATGCTTCGCGCAAACCTAATGACAGCGAAAATATATATTACAATGTGTACGACGTTGAGAAGCGTGGCCATTCATTTGTTGTTTCTTTTTTTTTCGCGTACGAAATTTAATCATCGTGAAACCTTAACGGTAACTCTGGTGGTTAAAAGCAATTTCGTTAATTGATTCGGGGTAGATGGTAGTCAAAGTAACTCGCCGGACTCTTTCCACGTATTGCATTCTCGGTCTTGTTTACCAAACGAACGAAGTCCCTCGTTCGCTGTTTGTTCTGTAACAAGGACGAACTTCCTTCGTCTTTGTCATCCTGGTATCTACTTAACTATACCTGACAACGACTTTCGTGTCATTGAGCATCTTATGATCCGAATTAAATATTTATTTACGTTCAACAATTTAATCTCCTACAAAATAATGATAATCATTAATTCGCTGCTATTTTGCATTTTTTTTAAATAAAAAAAATAAGATTTTGCATTTGAAATACAATTCTTAACTTCATGCTTTACCATGTTTTAATAAGACCTTTTTATTTGTTCGTAAAAAAGTCGAGAAAAAAATAGGTGTTTACACGAGGCTCCCTTAATATGTTCGGAACGTGACGAAACATGAAGAAAACATATTTTGTGGGCCTGCATGCGTCGCCACGCGTGAAGGGCCTCACCGTAACCGAGTAGCTCATCTCTACCGTTTGTCCGTGTGCGTGTGTGTGTGTGTGTGTGTGTGTACTTATCTGTATGCGTATGGTGGATCCGGCTATTTAAACGTGTGACATGCTTCTCGATAAAATTGTTGCCGGGCAATGAGTCGGAATTTAACGTCAACTTCCTACTTAACGGAATGACGACGACGACGACGACGACGACGACGACGTTGTAGACGACCATGAGTCCCACAATAAAGGCGCGTGCCACCCCGTCCGAGCTTTGCCGGAGCCAGGGAGGTAATTATTACCCCTTAGCTCGCGCACTGGGGTCCGAATGACCCCCGAGCAAAATCAACGGTGATTCGAGACATGCTCAAGATATTTCTCAGAATAAATAACTTTTTTTCCAGTAGAGATTGACCGGTTAAATTTTCGCTGAAAAAAAATTTTTAAACCGGAAATTCAACGAGAGAGAGGGACTAATATCTTTCAACGATTGACCGCATCATCGTTCACAGTTATCGCTCGAACTGTTACGAGTGTCCAACATCTCGATTGGACGGTTTTTAGGCTCGAGCTCCTTCTCACAATGAGGACCCAACGCGGCGGTCGCATTGACCGACACTTCCTACTTAACTATAGCTTCTCTACTATTTCATCTACCACTCTTTCTCTCTCTCTCTCTTTCTCTCTCCCGCTGAGCATAGGTAAATTTGATCTGGCGTTGTTGAATCATCAACGGATCTACAGATCCAAAGCCTTTCGATCCTTTTTGTGTTGGACAGCCACATTTTTGTGTTGTACATTTGTAATTGAAGTACCAAATTAATACTGAGCACATGAATTTTCGTGAATTTCAAGTAATTATAACCGTAAATAAAAAATTAGTTTTGTATTTTGTAAACGCGAAAGTTAGTATTGGATATAAATTCCTTCATGTATTTTTTTAGCAAAACCCAAAAAGCCCAATTCCTTCGAAATAAAATTGATCGTTGTATAAAAAAAAATAAAGATTATCATTATTGGTTTGGAAATTGATTTAAAAAATATCAAAACATTGTTTCGAAAAATGGTAAAAAAATATTCCTAAGGAAGACAAAACTGTTTTAAATAAACTGATGAGACCTTTTTAGAGCAAAGGCATTTCAGTAGTTTCAACACAAAATCTAAAAGTAGTCCATTTTGATTGGTTCCACGAGGGTCTGCGGGTGTTAAAAACGTTGTTTTTTTTCGTCCCCACGTTCCCCTCACCTCGAAGTTCCGTTGGGGGACCTCATCCCCCAAGAGCTTCACGCACGTGCCCTTCCGTTCAACGGTCGACGCTCCTCGAACTCTCGTATCCTTCGTACATCGCGATCGTTCATAATGTGTACCGAGAGACCGCACCGAGAGCGTGTACGCGTGTGTACGGAGGTTTGATACGAGCGAGGAGAGAGACTCGGACGGACTCGGGAAAGCACGGGACGCGACTGAATAACCGGGTGACACTCGGCAGACGTCCCTTCCGGTACGTCTCGGATTACACCGTTGAGCTCCCGAGCACCGTTTATATTAAAGTTACGGCATCGGGCGCGTGCCACCCACCGCTGCAACGTACAAGCGAATTTTTTTTTTTTTCATTCTCGTTACACGCCGAGATCGTGTACCCTCTCTCAACTGTGTCCCTCACGCACTATCTTTATCTCTTCCGTCCTCCATGGATCGAGCTCACCCGAGTCGAAATTCTCCACCTTTGTTTCAACTTTTTTCAACATCAATTTTAGGGTGCAAAATTGGTTGAAAGTACATAATCAAGGGGTTATATTTTTTTATGTTTAAAGCAACTGTTGGAAACTATTTATTCGAAGAAATATCTCGAGAATATGTCTCGAATCATCGTTGATTTCACACGGGGTCATTCTGACCCCAATGCGTCGGCCAAGGGTTAAACGAACTATTAACAATTGAACGATGAAATAAGAAAATAAAAATAAATAAAAAATATTTCGCCCCCTCTCTCCCCTCCCCCCACATTTGGCATTCACTCATAAGCCTCTCACCCAACACGAAGCGTTCCCCAGGTTCGTGACACATCTGTGCTTCGGTTGGCCACTTGGACGACGTTGGGCACTCTTGTAAATCCGGGGGTCGATGATGGCCATTGCTCTTCATGTGATGGTGCCCCCTTCGTATGTACATGGATTTCTCGATAAATCTCGAATCGAAGGAATTATATATATATGTACACGCTCTTGTTACACTCGACGGTGCTGCTTACGATCTCGTTGTGTCTTTTTGTTTTTTCAAATTAATCCGGCGTTGGTACATACACGTGTCGTTGGTTCTGCCGGGCGGAATACGTGAAATCTTTGTGCCGCGTGACCCGCGTATTTTTTTAAGGGTTTTCACCCCTCCCTCCGTGCCCTCGGACCAGTGCCCATTCAAATGGGCCACGTAAGTTTACATATTGGGCATACACGGTGTTTCGATAAGAGCAACGTATTCACGAAGCGAACTATATATACGTAGTGGTATATATGCTGTTCGGTAGTTTTTCGAGTGGCGCACGAAGGGCTTTTGCGCCCTCTGTGTTCTCTCGTTGCAGCTCTATCGCAATAGTCTCGCGTAGTGGGTTACGGTTTAGTGCATTTCGCGTTTGGTGGCCAGAGTGGCTTGGACTCCCCGTTCGATGACGTCTCTGTTAAATCGCTCGACCGATACCACACACACACACACACAACTTTATTGCCACATCGGATCGTAATTTTGTGCCTCCCTTTTTGCAGCCACTCGTCGTTTCGTTTCCCTTCGACCGCACGATTCGAGATTATTGCGGGAATTGAAATTTTCCACCTTTTTAAAACTTTAATTTAATTTTTTTTTTCATTATTCACATTACTTGGCCTCGTTTGCAAATAAATTTACCATTATTTGGCATCGAACGCTGAATAATATCGCAGTTAGATCACTTTAGCAATTAAACAACGCCTGTAATCTCCACAATATTCGGAACAAAATTAGTTACAAAAATAATTGATAAAAAATACAATCAAATCAAATTAACAATGCATTCGATAAAGTATCATGCAAATACATCACATGTCTTTGTCCAATAAAAAAAAAAATATTCTCCACCGCTCCGTTTGATAAAGACAACGAAGAAAAAAAAGATCACGAAAGGGAAAAAAAAACAAGAAAGAAAAAATTACGAGGACGTAAGAGATTAATGAATGAGAGTCGCATGAATGAACGTCGTTTTCCACAGTCTCGCTGGTACACGAAAAAAAAAAAAAAAAAAAAAAAAAAAAAAAAAAAAAAAAAAACATTCGTGCGGTACGACAATCTCGTGTTGGTCGTAGTATACGCGACCGCGTATACGAACGAAGATCAAGAATGAAGATTCTTCATTATACGCGAGATGGTAGTGACTTGGTCGGCGAGGGGGGGGAGGGGCGCGGGGGCAGCTGGGTTGCGGTCGGGAGAGTTCGAGTCAAGGAGTCAAACGTTTGACCCTCTTGGCCGCTTGCACACACACACACACACACACACAAACGCATGACCACGATTATGGTAGCGCAAGTGAAGACGGAGAAAAAAAGGGTCCAAGACCCAGGATACGAGGTCGTCTGATTGACCTCGCGGCGCGCGCCGGATGCCACAATTTTTGTGACAGAATTGACCAAACCCAATTGAAAGTGTCGCGCGCGAGTGCGTGTGTTTCATAAAGCTCGTCGCAAAAACACTTTCGAGGCTCTCGTACGCGCGTCGTTGTGCCACACGCGCCGTCAACGCCATCGTTTTCGTCGTTAAAAACTCATACATTTCGCCACATCGTATTTATTTCATTCATTTTTTTGGTTCTCCTCTTTTTTTTCGGAAATCTTCGTTTCCATCGTCGATTGTCCGCAGATGATTCTTCATCTGCGATGCTTTTTTACATTGAACGATCAATTGTGTCATTGTCCTGATGGGTTTCTATGAAATTCGGTTTGTCAACGCAGATGAAAATGTCTATCGAGGTTTTCCATTATCGTGTCTCAGGTGCGAATGGAATTGACGGAGCTCAGATAAATGTATTTTCGTTTAAAGTGCTTTTTTGCCGCATCAAACAATTTTATTTCATTTCTCATGGTCAAGGCCGTATCAAGATCACTGCGTCCTTGCAAAGGTTAACACCTCCAATATTAGGCCATAAGAAAACATTCTAGTGGTCAAGTGTCAAGTTAGATTGGAGATCTTCTTTATATATTCAATATTTACATTTTAATTGACGACAAAAAGTGCCCATGATAGCAAGAATCTGATTTCCTTAGCTCATAATGGGTTATTCTCGCCGAATCAATTCCGTTCGAAGTTTGTCGATCGATCGATGAAGAGTACATCAGTGACAATGATCTGGGATGGGAATAATGATCGAACGAGAGTTCGCGGTGGGGAGTGGAGGGGGGGGGGGGCTGGGTGGCAAAGGGTCCCCATGCGAGGACAAATTAAAGTCGTCATGGGAAACCCCAATGGGCTCTTACAGTTGACCGCACTGTGCGTTGGGTTTCAAACCGCGGTCCCTTTTTCTTTCTCGCCATTCCACTCTCAGGCTCTCTCTCTCTCTCCTCTGGTCTTCATTATTCCGTTGCGACGCTTCATCGACGGTTCGCAGGAGTTTTGCTTCTCGGTCTACTTCACCCCGTCATCACGCTGTGTCACGTGACCTGTAAACAGTTTAGCGTCGAAACGGACCCCCGCAATCTCGAAGCCCTCGTACGCTGGTGTGGCTTCGCTTCTGTGGACATAACACACACACACACACGTTTATTCATTTATTTCATGTGCGATGGAAATGTTTTCGTTTTACCCACGACAAACTTCTGTGCAGTCGGCTTCTGCATGTGTGCGTTCAAAAAGAAATGTCATTGATGGCAGAATTGGTAATTTTAGGGATGTTTGAAATAAGTTACGAAATTCGATGTTTGATCTGAGTTGTTTTGAACAGGATCGAATATAGTGGTCAGGCAAGATATGGAGTCAAAAATAATTCATTTAAAATAAATCTGAGTTTATGTTTACAAGTTTAATTTACATAACTTGTTCACAAGTTTATAGATAAAAACGTGTAAATATTAAATTATTTGTTGTACAAAACTTCAGTTTTTGTCAGTCACCTTTAAACTTGTAAACATAAATCAATTAAAATTACACTTGTGAACACAATTTTTATGTTTACGAGTTTACGAATATATTATGTAGCCAATAACTTGGTTAATAAATTGAACAAACTTCTCCCAAAAATTTACACCGAATAAGCATAAAATATTCATGACGAATGTTAAAAAAAACGTCGTCGACCTTGAACAACGAAGGTTCCGAGACGCAAGCAAGTGTGATGAATAAATTCACACACCGGCAAAACCAGTTTGATAAAATAATTTATCTCAAGTACTTCATGCTTTCATTATGCGTTTATCTGTGTTTTCGGTGCCACTGAATGGTCTTTCACGAATGTCGTCCTATCATAGACAAAAATATTAAACCGAGCATCGCGTGTGAGCATTCGTTTTGATCGAACGAAACCGACTGCGTGGTTATCGATTAGTCACGGTACCCGGGCACCCCGAAGGGTGACTTTTAACATTTTCCCCGACCGAATGCATCATAGTGCCCACGATACAACACTAAATGTACACACACACACGAACACACGTGAAAATTTAAGCGTGATATGGCGGGGTACCCCCTTCGTTCCACCAACTAAGTGGTCGGCTGGCCGCGCTCTTAACTCTCGATTAGATTCCCTCCCTGCATTATTATGGGGAGGGAATAATGTAGAGTGTGTCGTTGGGCATGTGGATATAACAATGCAGTCTGAACCGTGTTAGACTTACACGACGAAAACTAAGCAGTTTCGACGATGAAATCGGGCCCCCCCCTCCCTGTACCCGCCACTTCTTTCGAACCCTTCTCTCCGGACTGTGTTCACTGAACAATGATTTGCGATTCATGTTACAATAGCATTATGAGAAAGATTAAAATTCGGATAAATATTTCTTTACACCTCAACGTTTACAAAAGATGAATTCCATGTGTAACATATGAAATAAAAAAAAATCTAATCGCCGATAAAAGGCTACGTCTAGGAGATATTAGGATTATTCATGTGTATATATATTAGAGTGGTCCTTGAAGAGGTCATTTTTTAATTCTCATGTTAAACGTCTTTCCACATAGGTTTCAAATCATTTTTTAGAAATCTTTGCAAAAAAAATCGCGAAATTATCATCTAAATATTAAAACCTGTCTAGAGATTTTTTTTTTTAACTTTTAGAAGATTGAATTAATTTTTTGAGAGAATAGAGCGAGTGAGATGAACGAATATCGTCGAAGATCAATCTTTCTGTGAAAAATAATTTGAGCATCATCGATGGCACATTGTTTGCCGTCGAGCTTTCCAATCGTTCCGTCTCGATTTACAATTAGTGGAAGAGCATGTACACCAATGCCACGAAACTGGCCTCTATTGATTCTCCGACATGAGCTCGATACGCATCTTGGCTCGGGTGCATCAAGAACGCTATTTACAAATTGAAACGTGCACACGTATCAGAATTCCGTCCGAAGAACTGTGTGTGTGTGTGTGTGTATGCTGTACACACACAAGTGTCTGTTAGCCGTCAGTGGGCCCGCTATATGATGTCGGTCCGTTGCCGAGCATGGGTTACCTTTTCGATTAATCCATCTCTCGTATGGTTTGCTCTTTGCTCGGCAAACGAAAGGCTTTTTTTCTTGTGTATATCGATTGTGGGTTTATGATAGGGGAGCAATCTCATCTCGATCTTCGATCGACACATGATTTTACACGTTAACCGTGCCGCGCGCGCGCATGTCCGAAGAAGCCGAGGCAAAAGAAAGAACGCGCGTTAGGAACGAGAACTCCAATGGCCGCCAATCAAACATTTTTATCGGCCATTCACTCGCACGAGATCGTTATGATCGATGGATTCATAGATCGAAACGGAAAATACGGATCGAAAAAACATTCAACAATTTTATAAGTATTTAATCGTCAAGGAGCAAACGATTCAAGAAATCAATATTTTTAAACAAAAAAATTCCCTCAGTTTCATTGCGATAAGCTTAAATATTTTCATCAAAAAATGCCTGAAGATCCACCTGAAAATGCCCGATGAATCGGCAACTCTTCCTCCGGTGGCATCGTTTAACCAAATAATTCCCAATTTCGATGATTCACCTTCGCCTACCTGATTTTAAACTACGATTGTCAACCACGATGATCAGATATCGTTCTAAAATCATCGAACATCGTGAGAATTCCGACATTATTATTTTGTCGAATGATTTTTCGTCACGAAAGAACGACGATGATGGGTCTGTCGATAGACACACGCACAGACAGTATTCACAAAGTCATTTGGTGCCAAGACGTTGAATGACTTGCTGCTATCAGTGACCTGTCCCGTCTGTTTCACGTGTCACAGTGACTCGTTGTTAAGTATATGGGGAATGCGCGAAATGATGGATGTCTCGCCACTCTTGGCCCAACGTTGGACACACACACACACACACACACACGTGGTTGGTTTGACCGTAAACTCGCGTCTGTCCGAACCTCGCATAGTTTCCCGCTGAGGTGCTCGCGACGAGATTCCAAAAGTCGTTGTTCCTAATCTGATCGACGATTGAAGGCGAGACGACAACGCAACGACCAGACGTTAACCCCCTCTCGGATTCTCATGGGACGTTTGGGGAGAGGAAGGGAAAACAAAGAAATCCTCGGAGTTTGACACGAGAGTGAAAGACAAACGTAGAAACATTCGACGATTCTTTTTCCCAGAGGTCAAATTTCTCACATCCTAAAAGGTCTTGCAGTACGCTCGAGACGAAAAAAATACCTTTCGTGAGTATGCGCAAGCAGGACACACCGTATTGGACGAAAAACATTTTCTCGAATAATTAATGAGTCGTGAGGGAACAACGAAAAAAAAAAAAAAATGGCTACCCGCAGAGCGTTGGAAGCGAGAGGATCGTTGCTCAAAAACTGGGACGCGTCCAGGTAGCTGCTTCTGCCGTCGAGAATCTTTGGGTAAGATCGTGACGCCAACAGAACGGCAAACAGATGCGGATCGGTTCACCATTTATCAATATTCCTCGACCGATAGTTCTGTTTCGAACGTGGCTCGTGTATTATCTCGCAGAATCAATATTATGACTCAGATTTTGTGCTTCGCTGATGAGACGAGGAAAGATGAATTATCGAACAAGGAGAAAAAACAATGTGGACACAGGTGTGATCGTCTCATTCGAATTCATCGGTTGGATACTTATTGAAACGTTTTTTAATTTTTTATGCACCCCAGAGACCTTTGAGGATCACTTTTTCATGTCATAAGTTATGAATTATTATCTGAAAAAGTGATTGAACAATTATTTTCCAGTCGATCTTTATTTTTTTTCTTTACAAAAATTACGTACAATTTTAATGTTGACAGTTGGATATCTCATTCGCTTATTTCATGTACTGTTTCCTACACCGAGTCGTTCTTGCGGCAGAGTTCACGTCACGGATCGTCACAATAACAATTCAAACGTGCCTCACGTACACAATATCATTGTTGACTTTTTCAACGGCTGAGCAATGAACATAAGCTTCTGCGAACGAAATACCACGTAAAGGACAAATACGTTTCCGCAAACGTCTCTCTTCTATATATACATACATATATTTTATTTTTTTCATTCACATTCACTGTAAACCTTCCAACGTGATCATTGTTCGTCGTTACGCTCTTTGCCACCCACTTGCTTTGAAAAAAAAAATCTCCGTGTAAAGTATCGTCCACAAATTATTGCACCGTTTGTGCATCAAGCCGACCTGGCTTCTCCGGTTCGTCGGTACAATGAAACCCCCGGAAAATATAAGAAGAAGAAGAAGAAGAATAAAAAAAAAAAACACCATGACTGACGCTGAGCGATCATGGGTCGGCACTTTTGACACTCGTGGGGTTCATTCGAAGCCAAGCGCGCTCACCCATGCGGGTTTTCTCGCACTTTCGGCACTTTCACGTGGCGTGCGACAATTCCCCACCCCCGCCCCATTTTTGTCGCTTTTTTCCCCTTTTATGTGCGATCCAAGATTGTCGTGGGGCCCCGCGGGGTTCGTATTCCGCCCCGATTTACTTTCGGTAGCCGGTCGTGATCGTCATCGTCGGGGCCTATCCACGAGTTCGAGTTCGTTGGCTGTGTGTTGTGACGAGGAAATTCAGAGCGACCGAGTGACAGGGTGAACAAAGCCTGGTGGCGATCCGTAGGCGTCATCGTTATGATGGTAAAAGGGTGAAAGAAGCCATGGAAGGAAGACTAATGTCCCTCAAGGAAGTTATTTAGATCGCACAGTATCCAAGGATGACCCAAGAACAAGAAGACGAATTAATTCAAAGGATCAACCGTGCAAATGAAGACCATAAGCTGCGATAGCTGGTTGTTTTTTTTTCACTAAAAATGTTGACTCGTGAGTAAACGGTGAAACCTTCCCGAGCGTCTATAGCGGCAAACAACAAGTTTGAAGAAAAAGAAAAATGTGAATAAGTGAGAGACGCGGATTGGGGAAAAACGAGAACGTTTTCTGGGCCAGAGAGACGACGAGGGAGGAGCAGGAGCGAGAGTGAGTGAGTGGAGATATGAGGGTTGAACGTTATACAGATGAAAGAAGCCGCTCCATGGTTTGCTTCCCATGTCCCTTGGCCCTGGCGTTCCTGACGCGACAATGGGAACCTCGTGATCTGTCCTTATAGTTTCCTTTGGTTGTTGTTGGCCCATAACGAATTGCTCCCTCGGTTCGTTGCTCGCGGGAGTGCCTTCTCTCTCTCTCGCTCTCTCTCGCTTACGTGGACCAAGCCCGGGACCGTAACGCACCCACAGAAATCTGTTGGACACCCGCTGTCCGAGTTGTGACTTCATTTGGCGCAACCCTCCACAGTCTTGCTTTCGCTCCAATATTCTCACTTCCATCTCTTTCTCTCTCTCTCTCTCTCTCTCTTGCTCTAGCCCCACGGCGCAAACAGCCATTCTTCCACGTGCTCGATCCGTGCCCCCAAACCTTACAGGACTCTGTCTTCGTCGTGTCCATTTGATTTTCTCACCGTCAACAAACTTCTTTTATTTTCTTCAATTTTCTTCGAGGAAACCATTTTTTTTCTTTTTCGTCGTCAAACAACCTGCCACGCATGATGTGGAAAAAATAAAACACACTCGCTTGCTCGCATGACGTGATGTGGAACACGAGAACGTTCCTGGTAATACACAGAGTTAAGTTTTGAGGACTGTGAAGGCGGCGTTCGAGCATTTTGCTTCGAGTGTGACGAAAGAAAATTGAATTTTCAATTTTCGTTCGGAAAACTCGGATCCTTGTCGATCTTGTTTTGGGACAATTCCATCGTCGTCTATTGAACAAATTGGATAATTAAATTTTGGGCATGGGTTGACATTACTAATTTTAAATTCGAAGAAAACTCGATTATCATTAATTATGATTGTGTTGAGTTGCTCTGGCAGCTGAAAATCATTAATAACACAACCAACTATGTTTATAATCGCCTGATAATCAATTATCTCGATTATAATCTCTTGGAGGAATTATAATCCTTGCAAACAGAATTACGAATCAACGAAGAGTATTTAACCAACAAAAGAAGAAAGAGAAAGATCGAGTAAAAAAAAATAGCCATACGATTCCAATCCAATCCTTTCAAAACAAAATTACGAATCAACAAAGAGCATTCGAACAACAACGAAAAAAGAGAAAAATAGCCGAATACGATTGCTGGAAGATTCTCGCGATTTTTTCGTGGCAGACTTGTTGCCCCGATGATGATGATGATGATGATGCCGATCTGTTCACATCTTCATCCGAGAGTCCAGACCGCGAGAAGAGACCCGCACGATAATCCTTCAGCTATGCCGAAGAGATCTCGTCGTGCGTTGTCGTCGTCGTCATCGTCATCTCATATTTGTCAAGAAAAATAAAGACTCAACTTTCGTGTCTTGCACTCTCACGCTTCACCTCTCTCTCTCTCTCTCGCTCTCTCTTGCGGCCTCCAATTTATTCTTCGTCTTCTTCTTATACCTTTCGTTATTCTCTCGCTCGTTCTTCTTCCTTCTCTCCTGGTCTCCAACAATTCTCACTTCGTTCTCAATCCCGTGAGCCGGTTAATCCTCCGTGTGATTGCACGGTTGATACTGGCTGGACGGTCACGTGGAAGAATGGGGGAATATAAAAGAAAAAAGAGAGCGACGCCCGTCGCGTATATACATATGAATCCGACGGACCGTAAACCCTTTACCAGCTGCGGGAGGATCAAGGGAGGGGAGTCGTGCTTTATTTCCTTCTCTTGATACTCGAGAGTCCGTTCCTCATCCCCCATTCTCTCTCTCTCACACACACAGCACACACACACCACACACTCTTGACTTATTCCAACATCTCGCATCGCATCGATTCTCTGTTTCTTCACGTGTCCGATTAAACGGCCGAATCGATCGATAATCGATGGACCGAAAATTCAACCCCTTTCAACCCCATGAGAACTAATTCTCTTGATTGATATAAATTCGTGTATATATATAAAATGTCCTGTTCTTTTTTCTTCAAGTGCTTTTTTATATTTTACGTGATTGGTATTAAACATTTTTGCGGGTCTGAGACTTTGATGTACTTTTTTTGCAACGAGGAGAGAAAAACATTTTTTTTAAACAATGAATCATTACTTGATAATTCATCGTTCATAGTCAATTCTGTAACCAAATATAAATCGTCACGTCATACTGAGAGACCTAATTTGTTGTTTTTTTAATATACCCATAATGTCTTCAGGGGAACTATAGTGTGTATATGTCGTCAAAGTAATTGATCCATTATCGTCATCTGTCTCCACGATTCGTTCAAATTAATTTAAAACACATCAGCGTTATTGAAACACCGAAATATTTAGCAATTTTTTGTTTTGCAATTTACATTATAAAACCGTCAAAAAAAAATCGATGGATCATCGTAAGATCGTCAGAATGGATAATAAAAAGTTTAGACGTCTGGTGAATATGTGGAAGGCAGTCATTAGTTGGGTGTGACGGGTCCTACTAATAGGCCGCGGACAAGTGGCGATGCCAAAGACTCTCGAGGTTTCGTGGATATAACGCTTGAAATATATACATATATATATATATATATATATTTATGTGTGTGTATACATATTTGTGTGCTATGGATTCGTGTATCGGTGTGCCAGCGCGCATAAATTCAGATCTCTCGGTCCATATGTATAAGCTCGTTCGTTCAGACGATACGAGGCGTTCCAGCATCCGAGTCGGCGTCCTTTGAGGCCTGGAAGCCAAGACTAGATCTCATCGGTCGAGTGTACTGGAGCCCCAGACACCAGTTCCGAACCAGAGACCAGATCTCGTCACGGAGAGCCTCAACGGTCGACGTTGCGACTAATACACCTATCTCTTCGTGCCTTCCCCCCCTCCTCCCCCCCCCCCCCCACCCCCACCGTCTCTTTATATTCTTCATCGTCTTCCTATACACGTCACCGTGTGTACCACACGAATGGCATGTCGTTGTCAGTGGGCCCCTGTGTCACCCACGTCAATCCTCTCGGACCTCACAAACCAAGCCGTATGTGTAACTATATATATATCGGAATGGTCCATGGCAAGGGATATTTTTTAATTAAAATTTTGTTTCCCCGCACATCGGTTGCAAATAATTTTTTAAAAATCTTCGCAATTTTCCTTCAAGCTATCTCGATACTTACACACTGTTGGGTAAATTTTTATTTTTTTTTAATTAATTGACATTTCATGTTTATCGAATTTATTCGTCATAGGTGAAATATTAACGTAAGAATAATTTGCTCAATGTGCTTCCTGAATTGGAAAGAAGCGTAGTTTTCTTTTTCGAAGATTTGCCAATTCCCGAAAACAAAATGGAGGAACTGATATTAGCGTTAAGGTCACGTGCTGCATATTTCGGTCGTTATATCTCAGCCACGAGTGCGAGAGGGACAGAGCGTGAGAGAAGAAAGCACATCACCTAAAGTTTCTATAAGATCAAAAGACTCTGTGATGCAAGAAAAAAAACTACTCTAATTTATAATGTTCCAAGCTGACCCAGATCCTTTAATAAATTCAAAGTTAGGTATCCAACAATGTATGAGTTGCCGGGTCTTTGTACCCTTAGGTATAACCTCCAAATCATTCTGCCACGAAACAAAAAAAAAAAAAGAATCTGTCGCAGCAGTCGCGGTTTCGTTGATACAATAAGCCCATTATCATAACAACCGAATAACAATGGCAATGCTGAAAATGCGCAACAACTCGACAATGTATCAATTCCAGGGCCCCCCCATGCGCCGCTAGGTCGAACCCCGAAATTGTTTTGTCATGAAAAAAAAAAAAAAAACCGCGATCATGTCGATCGAAGAGACCCATCATCGGGCCCCTCGTTCACAGTCGATAGTGCTGCCACGGTGACAACGACGACCACATTGGGCACCACATCGACGACGACTCGACCGCGCGCACGTTGTGCTCATGCGCGGGGGGTGCCCCTCGGGTCTTGATCGTTCATCCCGCTCTTCGTTCGCATTAATCCGACTTTTAGAAGGAAAAAAAAAATAAAGGACGAGCCCACGGAGGGCCCGCAAACGACCAGGTCGCAATGACAAATGAACTGTTTACTCGAAAATCCCGTCAGTCACAGCCATTACCGTGCTAGGTTACCTTGTACCTTGTCGTCCATTAGGACACACACATTTTATTTTATTTTTTTTTTTTCGTTCCTTTCTTTTTTCAACTACACGACATCGAATGGCGGCCTATCTCGAACTACCGATCTTTCCGACTCTTCGCGTCGCGTTTCTTCGATCTTTCTCACCGACACAGCTATACATTACGCTACTGCGTTGTGCGGCGAGGAGGAGGGGGGAGGGGGGCTTTTTTGGATTTGTATCGTTTTCTCAGCATCAACGACGACGAGTTCTTTTCACGTCGCGTGGATTTCAGCTATCGCTAGTTTGGCTCGTCATGCGCGCCATCGTGCGGTTCTTTCGCGTATTATCTGTGAGCATCCTAACCTAACTGTCATTTCTGTTGTCTGGATCGGGTGATATTTACATAGACAGGACTCAGATCGTTAAAGTAACGTGGCTAACGAACGTTACGTTTTCTTCCGGAAAAACGTAATTGTAAGTGTTGGAGAACGAGAGTCCTTAGCGTCTTCTTATTCTTCTTCTTGTTAGCGAGATCTACCATACGGCCACTTGCGTCTCCGCTCTCACTAGACGGCGACACTTCGCGCATGCGCACACGCACGTCCGCCATTTGTAGCTGCAGCAAACAAAAAAATACAAGAATACATTATTCAACTAAAATTGTCTTCATTGTTCAACATTTTCATCTCTATAACAATTGTTTTATTTTATTTTTTTTTTCCAAAGATTTTCCTATTAGAGTTAAAGCTCCTCCGTTGTTCACGCATCGATCTCACTTCGCGCAAAACGATTGGAGCCATCACGTAAATAGTGGCCTGGGTAAATAAATCATGTGAAGCAACGCAAGCATGAAAAGATGCCAGCTCTTCAACGTGAGACTCGAACCCCGAGCAAATCTCGTGGGTTCACGAGAATTATCAAATGAGAGACACAATGTCGCTTGCGAGGACGTACATCAAAACGATACATAAGTATGTAATGCGTAAAGAAGATTTGTCGAGAATGTTAATAATACACGCGAGTGATGGAAAGGGGGGGGCTTTTCGACGTTGTCAAAGGCGAGCCGCTACCGTGGCTAAAACTCAAACTGTTTCGTTAGCCGAGGGGGCTCTCCGAAGAGCGTTCTGGTTCGGTTGGGGACTACCAACACAGTCGTCAAGACCGTTCGCACCGGGCAGCAACCGCAGCACACGCTCTCCTCGTGCCCTCTCCCCCCCCCCCCCGCCTTTAGCCATCGCGATTAACGCGTTTAATACCAGCAACCAACCGGCCGAACCGTCCAACACGGTGTTTTGGAAAATATTATGAAAAATATTTATGGGATTCGGTTTGGCAGCAGAGCTGGACCAGTTAAATAACAACCGAGCCCCACTGTCCTTGTATATATATATGTATATATATGGCAACGAACTAAGAAAGAAAGACTTACAAAGTTCTGCATCTGGTTTGCACAGTCCCATTAGTCCACAGATTAGACCACAGAATTGAATATTTTTCTTTCGTGTCTGAACTATTTTACCGAACAATCCGATTTTCGTAGCGAATATTTTCAACCGATCATCTCTCGATTCTCTCATCATATCTCTCTCTCTCTCTCTCTCTCTCTCTCTCTCTCCGGTTGTCGGTCCCCCTTCTCGCAACGATTGTCACTCGTTATCCACTTAGAGAGGGGCTTTTCCGTCTTTACGGAAAACGTTATTGGCCACTTTTGACCACGAAGAGAGCTTCGAGGTCTTTGGGGCCCACATGCCGCGCACGACTGCAACACAAAGCTCGCTTTAACCTTTTTTCTTTTTTCTTCATCCTCGTTCTTCTATGTATATCTGTTTAGCTCGCGCGACCGGTCAACACCAGCTTGAGCCCTGTCCGGCCCAACGAACACGAGGACGAAAGAAACGAAGGAGAAAAAAAAGGAAGGACGGGGGAAAAAAACGGAGGAGAAGGGTTGGTCCCGGACGGCTGGGCAAATATTTATCGTAATTAGCCCGCTCTCTCGATACTCTTTCACGAAGTCGTAGCCGTTTTGCATCCTTTCATCGGCTCCTACGCCCGAATTAGCAACAAGCGGCTACAGAGAGAACCGGTAGCGCACAAAAATAACGCGAAGCGCCTCTCTTCTTTTGCCCTCTGCTTCCATCCCCAGCAGTCTCGAGAAAAGAGGATTTTCCGTAGTGAGAAAATAAACGAACCGGAAGCCATTTTGTTAAGCGCAGGGCTGCTGCTGGGTTTTTCGATCCGACTGTGTGTGCATCTTGGTTACAATCAACTGTGTACAGTTGGTCTTAACGTGGTCGTCGTCGGTTTCTCTCGAACGGATTCGATGCCACTGCCGGTTTGTGTACACGAAACTTTTCTTACGAACTCGCTCATTTGGAATAATAACGTTAAGTTTTATATATATATATACCTTTCCTAACTCTCATTCACGTGCATTCACCGTGAATGAGATGTGCCCCGTTTGTGCACCATTATCGTATGATTTTTCGATAACTCTTGAGACGATGTGTGTGCTAACGTGGTATCACACTCGTTCTCTCTTGCACCACAGTGAGTGCCAATCGCGCCGTCCTTCTCGCACTCGCACGCCTCAAAAATATCGAATAAGGTGTCTAGGGACCTTTGAACGATGATGTAGACGTCATGGTGGCTAATAAAAATTATAATAACAGCGATACATTCATTATTATACGTAAATAATCTTATCTTCATTCGAAAAAATAATTAATAAAGTCAGAATGACATTTTTACGTGACAGAGAAGCTTATAACAGTTGAGTAACTTCATCAACTTATATTATTCGATATTCGTCTGATAAATCGGAATAGTTTCTAATGAAAAGAAAAATCTTATGGATTAATTTAGATGGAGTTTCAAAGCCCAGCGACAAATGCTTGGAAATATATAATTTCACATGTGTAGAGTGAATACATATACATATATGTAGGAATGTGAAAACGAAATACGAAAGGCGGTTTGTGTGGCACAATTATCGTGATCACGATGAACGAAGGGCAGCCCACAGGCCTGCCACATCTGTTGATATTGCCGATAAAGTACAGAGCATGGCTCGAACCCCTCTTCTTCTCTCCTCTCCTGCCCTCCGCCCTCCCTCTTCCCGTCGCTCGTCCACGTACCGACATTAAATGCCATTACCCCATACTACCGAGCTGCCGTAATTGCAAGCACGTCCGTCTCTGCACTTTATATATACATATACATATATATGTGCTCCACTGATAGACCCCTACAAATTTTGCACACCCTCTGCACACACGTCCCTCGGCTCGTGCTTCGCACCGCATACTCCGGTGTGTCATTCGTTCGGATACCCGACCCCCATGCATTCGCATCATACCGTGTTATTAATCCACAAACACCCGTGGTAACAAATAATTTTTAACATTTTTATATGAAATTCATCGACGATGCATATGTATGCATTGCTCGAAAGATTCTTTTAATCGTTTGATTACATTTTTTTTATTAATTATTGAGGATAGGAACTTTACGGATTCGTCGCATTGAATTTTTAATTGAAATGCGACTTCAACTTTATAATGAATCCGAAATAAAAATATCAAATTATAAATAAAATTTATCTATCGTGTTAACTCGGATTATTGTTTTATTTTTTTCTACAATTTGCGAAAATATAATTCGTAGTCACTACAAGAGACAAATTTGTTCGCCCGTAGATTGGCACAATACGAATGAGTATATACCTGGGATATAACTTAAGTCAAATCCCCCATGACCGGTTAAGACGAGTCCAAGCGAAATTTCTCGGTGACGAAGAGGCATAACCCATTCAAACGACCAAGTGATAATCGAGGAGGGCAGGTATAACGGAAGAGAGTCATGTCTGGGGTCTCTCTCTCTCTCTCTCTTCCTCTCTCTTCGGTTAGGACAAATAGCGGAGGATTACCGTAGACGGTCCGGTAGGACTGAGCGAGAGAGGTCCCGCGCGTCATTCGCTCGATGTGGCGATTAAGATGGATCACGTCGCGGTCGAGCGTTCTCAAAGCGCAATCCGCGTCGGTCCATTTGCCACGGTGGATAACTCTATCCCGTTTTTGCTGTTGTTATTTTTTTTTTCGTATTTTCGCATGCCATAAAGATTATAATAATGCAGATGTACATAAACATGTATAAGGCGTATCTTGTAGGGAGACCAAACCCTGCGTACAGTTTTGCCGTACATATACCGTACAGAGTATCTCGTGTAACTTGGTTCATCTTAAATATTTCGCTTATTTTTCAAGATAGAAATAGAAATTATTTGTAAGAATTTTTTGTCGTTATTGTGTGTGTCAGTAGAGGTAAATAAAAAAAGTAGAATCAACATTTTTGCCACTTGGCAAAGCATCAAATCGAAAAAAAAAAAAAAACTGGTAGGCAGTCGTTTATTTCCAGGACAACCGATAACATTTTATTTCGTATTATAGCTATATAAGGCTACTTGAAAAAAACGCCGTTATTATAATACCATTTTCCCAAGATCCCAGACCTCTTGATTCCTCACGTGACTCGACGGTGTACGAAAAAAAAAAAGGATCGAAACTTGGTGTATAGAGGAAGAGAGAGAGAGAGGGAGAGAGTTCTAGAATGGAAACTTATGCAGGTATAGCATCGCTCGAACGATCGCGAACAGACGCGTTCTCGGTCATTAGATATCGAGGGCGTGCTTGAGAATAAGTGTAGGGTGGGTTAACAGTAGCTTGTGCCGGCCCGGGCAACACACACACACACACACGGTACACATGGGATCGAAAACGGTGCGAAAAATCGTCATATCAATACAACGTCGGCCACTCCACGTAGGTTTACGCGTCGCTGCGGGGTCATTGATACCCGATCGGCCGTTCACGACCGCGAACAGAAAAAAAAAAGAAAACAATTCCAACGCGAATTCGTTATTTTTTCGTTCTCACAGTAACGTTAAAAAGAAAAAAGTTTCACACATTTGTTCCATCGATTGGGTGATCATCGATGAAAATTCATGAATTTTTCATGAGTGAATTTCACACCGTAAACTTTTCATTCCCTCGTTTTACTTTCAAGTGCAAGACAACCATTTTTATTTTAGCTCTGTCGAATGGCATTGTCACGTCGTATCGACGAACGGTTGACGAATTTATACCAGGTGTCTAATTTTTGTCGCAACTAAAGTTTTTCAGTAAAAATCATAATAAAAAATTATTTATAAAATTTCATGAGTTTTTGAAGTTTGATCGGTTAATCTGTGACATTGAAGAATTTTCTTGACTTTCCGGGTCGTTAGACACCCCATTACATCAATGTGATCCGGATTGCAGTCGTAAACGTGCCCGGAGACACGAGTCGGACATTCTTCGACCGACCAAGACGTCTTCATTGCTCCTATTAAACCCCTGACGTTCGTTATTAATAATGTCGAAATTGAATTAAATCAAGCCGACAAATGCCGACGGCCTATGGAATTAGTCGTGTGAATAACACGAGCCCGCGCGCCCTGCAACGCTTTTTTTTCTCACTACGAAACGGTCTGTTGGCTTTCCTCACGTCAATTTAACCGTTGCCCGAAACTGGGGATGCTGCCACGGGCGGACATCATCGAATGACGTATGTGTATCACACGCCCGCTTGATAAGACAAACAAATTGCTGATGGACAACCTCGACAGTAAGAGTCTCACGGATCGGATCTCATTGAGAGTACCGGCATTTCATGAAGAGATGACGAAGGTCATTGAAAAATAGTCTTTTTTTTTCAATAATTATAACCGACACAATGTTTTCGCATTAAATCAGTGAAATATGATCTGCTTCTATGATTCTTCTTTTTCATGCTATTGGTTCAGGCTCTGGTCGCAACCGATCACATGAAGAAGACCAAGACGAAGCCAAAAATAAAGGCTGAGAAAAATAAGTCATCCGTATAGCCCAAAACCCCAACCTATAACTCAGAACAAGTCTGCCGACTGTTAAACAGTTATATGGGAAAAAGTTTTCAACATATTTTCACACAATTCTCGACTGTGAAGTCGCCAATCTCCATTCCTCCCGATTGACTGCCATTCCGAGCATTGGCAAACCAAATGGAAAAATGAAAAAAAAAAAAAAAAGCGCGCGCGATCAAGCAGAGGTAAAACCGAAGAGCGCTAAGCGTAACTTTCGTGTATTGCGTTTGCGGTGTTTGGCGCGAGTGGAGAAGAGAATCGGTTAGGGAGGGGGGGGGGGCAGGCGAGTGATTGGAAGTCAGAGACCGTAGAACGAGCGCGATGTGGGCATCGGGCGATTCTCAAACGCGATTTCGGTAGGGAGTCGGTTTGCCCGTGGCATTCGGACTCGATGAAGCAAACCGAGTCGTGCTGCGGACGCCTAGCAGGACGTCTTGTCCCGAGAACGAGCAACAAGTGGCTCGCAGGAACGCTACGCTCCCTCGAGCTCCCCGCACGAATCCCTCGCGCGTTTTAACGCTCTCGACCCCCATGACCGAGCGATTCCGATGAGTCGCGTTCGAATCCAATTCGGGAAAAAGAATTTTCGCATTACTCGTGACGATAATTCGTTTGTCAAAATTTCAGGAAAATAAGATCCCAGTTTAAACAATAATGTCTCAAATTGGGCCAGAATTTTTTTCCAGATCGAAAAACAGCAGTTCTAAATCGCAGGCTGACTCACTTTGAGAATATAATTAGATAAACACATTTATTCAGTTTCGTTGCAATAAACCCAAAATATTTGTTATAAAAAATTCCTGAAAATGTCCGAATAACAGACGACTCTCCCCTCGAAGAGTGCATCTCTTGAAGTAAAGTGAAGCGAGTCGGTCAAGCAATGAGAATGAAAAAAAAATCTCACATTGTGACAAGCCCACAAATCCGACAAAAGCATCGCAAGAGCTCCCCAATTGACCGCACTGAGAGCACTGCCTGAAAATGCCAAATTGTGAGGAGGGGAGGGCTGAAGGGGACGATCCACAATATCCGGAAACCGCTGAAGCATTCGACGGATGAAGATGGTGAATGACTCGTGAAAGGAGACAGCCGTCTAAACCGTAGATACGTTCACGGATATGGGCCGCGACGTTAACGTCCGCGATGCCAGTGAATCCGACTAAAAGAGAGACGGTCCGAAGTCCGAGCGGCCACGTCATTGGGAATCCGTGATCAATTGTAGTGTTCCCGCGATGGGAATCTTCGAGTTGGACGTATTATTGAAGGAAGACACAAGCCGAGACCGGTCCAGAAGCCCGCGGAGGTTACTCGGCCAAATGGGTCGGTGAGTAGATGGATCAAAAGAAGAAATAAAATATATATATGTATACACACACATATCGAAGATCGATCTTAGGCACGCGTGTAAGTTCTGCCATCAGATTACGAGTTTCGACCTGACAAAAGCGTTCGTATGTGGCACGGGGTGAGTCCAGACACACATTGGATATGAACGTGAAAAGTAACAATTCGATGGTCACTCGTGTCTCGCAAGAGAGTATCAACAGTTGTAGAACACGATCTGGCTGAAGAACTCATCCACAAAGATTTCTGGAGCCCGACCAGTGAACCGTAACCCAATGCTAAAAAACACAGCGTTGTTATATTACTGCTGGGCCATCGCTCTGATTGGCTGAAAGCTATTCGTCCCAATCTCGCGAAACTGAATCCGATTTTTTTGTTTGTCTCGCTCGGTTGGCAGTTCAACTCATCGACATATGTCGTGAACGATACACGTAAGCATAAAATGATCCCTATATAAGTTTGTTCTCAATCGCTTATGCAAATTAAGGAAATATATTCTGGTGTAAACATTTTTCAAATTAACCCTTAGCTGGTGCACGGGGGTCCAAATGACCCCGAGAAAAATCAACGCTAGTGAAAAAAAAAGGTTTATCAATAATCCGACAATTTATTATCGACTGGATAACGATAACGTTATTTTTGTGTATTTCTTTATTCCACAAAACAAGGCTTCGGATAAGAAGCAAACACGAGAAGCTCGAACACTCGTTCTTAAACCGGCAAATTAATGTATCCGCTTTTTAATCCCACTAAAGAGGTTAATTCGAGACAAGGGAGACACGAAAACAAGATAGTGCTCGCGCGAGAGGGCCACGCGACAGGAAATCGCTCTTGTCGCTACAATCGTGGCGAACAGAATACGTAGGATAAGTAGCGAAAGAAGAAAAAAAAACAAACAAAAAAAAATTAATGAAAAGAAATTCCCTTTCGCCCTTTCCGTTCGTGCATTATTCGCCACCACATTCGAGTCCTCGGCACGTTCGTTGCTCGAGCGAGTGACCACAATAATCACGTAATAATGCAATTCCCGACTAGCAACAACGACGGTGGCAGCGATTAATCAATTAAACGGCCGAAAAGCCGTGATCTTGGTCGAATAACTGAGAGGTGCCGACCCCAATCAGAATATCCCGGTTCTGCTGCAGACCGAAAGCTCAACATTGTGTTGGACCCTCGTAAAACTCTCGTTTAGTTATTATCGTTCCGAGTCGAAATTTTTCGCTCCAAATTCAAACTTATTTCACCTTATAAGTTCAAATTGAAAGGTGAAGTAAGGTTCAAATATTGTTCAACCTTCGTTTCAAGCTCAATGTGGTGTAAACTTTTTTTCAACCTTTGTTTCACCTTCCAAACTTAAAAAATAAGAAATAACATATTTTTAGGGTCAAATGAAGTTGAAACGCAGATGATGATTGCTTACAACTTCTCTGTCTCTGTCTCACTCTAACCAGCCAATGGAAAATTTCGCAACTGGATTCTCTTTACAATCCTCAAAAGTGCCGCCGATTGAACTTACGATCGAGTTACCTCTCACTTACATTCATTCGTAACACAGGTGACGACGAAAGACATTATAATCATCGAGGGCATCAATTCTTATGATAGCGAATACACCCGTGAAATTATTCAGAGCCTCGAACTGTAACTCTTTGTGTCTCGCACGGAATTCCCACTGTGAATACGCCGACGAATCCGATGAAGTATATTCACATCGAGCCTCACGAAATTTATTAGTGATCCCTGATCTCTCTCTCTTTCTCTCGATCTCCGTCGTACTCATCTGACATTCTGTTTCTCTATCCTCTCACTCTCACTTTCGGTCTGCCTCTTGCTCTCTCTCTATCCCTCTCGCTCTCTATAGCCTTCTTGCTTACTATTTTGCTTTCCGTCTCCCTCTCTCTGTCACTCTCTCTGGTAGGGTTCGAAATTCAGAAAGGTCAATGTTCAGAACGACGAAAATTCAGAACACGCAATGCTTCGAAGGGTGTGTAACCTTTTGAATTGGAAAAAGTGAGGTTACCCGAGACAGAGATGTATAAGCGACAACTACAGACGAGCGAGAGAAAGAGAGACAGAACTAGTACGCGAGACAGTAGTGACATCGGACGGGGGAAGAGAGAAGCGCGTACCCCGTGGGCCCAACATAGCCCAACGTAGAATATACCAAAACTAAATATGAGTTTAGAAAGAAAGACTAAATGGAATTAAAATGAAATAATATTGCTATTAAAGTTAAATTAAAATAATAATTAAAAATAAAAATTAAAAATTAAAACAAAAAATTAAAAATTGTTAATTCAAAAAGAAACTCATTGTGCGTTAGATTATAACTGTTGTACTCGATCATCAAACCCCGTTGCCAAGAAACTCTCCAACGTATCTAATTTCACACACACACACACGCACATATATTTGATATGGAACCGTTATTCAACTATCGATTGTCGAGTTATGGGATTTCACGTGTACTTCGAAAACAAATCATTCGCACCGAACAAGGACATCGTAGAGAGAATATATATTTTTTTCTTCTTCTTTTTTCTCGAGATTTAATGCCAAACACCGCGTGGCTTCCTCGCGCAAAATGGCCGGGCAACGGACCCGGTTGCAATCATCGTCCCGAGGTGCTGCACCCTGTGCAGCAACCCGGACGATTCGCTCGACTCCATTACGGACCCACAATCCACGGTCGAGATAGCCAGGTTCCGGGCGGGGGGGCCTTCGCAGTTAATTCTTCATCGATTCGCTCTCGCACCCAATAAATCTGTTTGCAATTAGCCAACTCTACACGCGACGCTCGGGGGAAGGGGGCGTTGTGCCGCGCGTGTGTTAGACCGCGTGAATAAATGACGTCATAATGAACGAAGCTCAACGACCGCCCGCAGCGCGCAGGCGCGAGAGAGAGAGTGGGCCCTTGCTGCCGAGCGGGGCCTCGGGGTTCTGGGACTCAACGCTCTTCGGGCCCTATCTCGCTTCGCCGCTGCAGCTTCAATAAATATCCTGCGGGTCGGTCGGAGCGCTCCGCCCCGAGACATCCGGAGCCCGTCGCAAGAAGGTAATTGAGATATCAACGTGTCCCTGGTCGAACGCTGAAGTCTCTGTACCCTCGCCCGATACCCATTCAACAGATGCAGTCGATCGTATTCGCGCAAACTTTATGCAAATCGAATTTTTTATTCGACACGCCAAGGCTACGTTGTAATTGGCCGACGATTCATGTCTATCCTAAGGATGTCTGCCACTTTCGAGTGGTCCGTAGCAAGGGTAATTTTTTAAAACACCAAAATGGATCTAGTATGAAAACATTTAAATTCCAGAAATAGTTGAATATTAAAAAATTCTTCGTTGCGTATGTTTTTGATAAAACGATAAAACGTTCGTTAATTTGCATAATTCGTTGAAGATGTCTGAATTAAATGTGACAGAAGGCTATCGAGAGTCGTGCCCGCGGACTATAGACACGCGTGAGAGTACATTAAGGTGTTTCCCGGCGATGAATCGAAGACGCGTTCATTAATTACGTGCGGCAATGAAGATTAATTTATAAGTGTATCAACGCGGGCGCACGCGTATGCGTGTGTATTATCGTTTCGAAGTTGTTGATAATTGGATGACTCGCACCTTTCGAGTCCCTCGCTCATCGCCGATCGTCAGCCCCATTGGTGCCCATGGATGCTCGTTAGCGGGACCCATGGACGGACTCCACCATCTTCACCGTAACAAATATCATAATCATCATCGTAATTTGTATTATCTCATTCAATAACCGTCAACTATTCGTGACCCGTGGAATATCGCTCATCACGATACGCTTCAAACGTGATGAACCGCGTGCACACGCTGAATAAAAGAATGATGCAGTCTCAGTCAATTGAATTTAGTTTGGTTGCTCCTGGTTCAATTGGTGGCAACTGAGTGTGGCTCGATCAACTGCTCGACTTACATTGAATGTGTCAAAATTTATGAGGGTTCTGATCCAACAGAGTTTCTCGCAGTCAAACTCAGCTAGGATCATATGGTTTGATAGTTGTTTGGAATAGATATACCGCATTTCCAAACTGAATTAACGTAAGGGGTCTTAGTCAATCGAATTTAGGTGGCTCTGAAGTCAATTGGAAGCAACCGATTGTTGCTGGATCAATCTCAGCCAATACAGAATATGTGTTAAGTATTATTCAATCAATAATGAGTTAAGTTTTAAGTCAATGACATTTTTTTCGTTCAGTATGGTCGATCGAATTCTCACCGGTTGGAGGTGCAGCGAAATTATTACCCACCAGTTTGGATAACACAGTTATAAAGTAGTTGAAGCGTCTATAACGCTCAACTACTTGGCTGCTTGTCCTCGTGGCGTTTTGCTCTGTGCGTGAAACGCTGGCTTCCAACGGGGAGACTCCCCCTCGTATGTACTCGACCAGGTGGCGGTTCCCGGACGACCGGGGGCACCTACGTTCACCGGCCACAATCCCACCGCGACTCATACCGATCATTACAAACATCCATACACATGTGTGAATCCTTAAGGACTTAACAAGTTGCAATAATGCCTTAGGGCGTGAAATAATGGATTTGATAACGTCAAATGCATTTGCTATTCCAATTAAACTTTTGCCTGATTAACGGCTGATTAAGAGCTCAAGGTAGGAAGAAAGGTGTGATTGTACCTCCCACCTTCACAATGCAGGAACTAGACAGACCCACTTGACATTAAGACATTTCACAGCTCCATGCATTAAAATACTTTTCAATTCAAATAAACGCCTGATCTTCGTTGCGGATAAGCCTTCAATGGCGTCTGCGTCCTTGTTGAAACGTATAACGGATCTCTTTTTGTTCGGAAAAATGAGAAGCGGTTGAGTGATCTCTCTCCATTGGCTCGTCACGTGCCCAAGTGGTGGTGGTGCAAATGCGTCGAATACGCTCTCTTCGGGGATCCCTCGAAACTCTTCAGAGTCCTCGCGGGTTGAAGGCTCGCGCCAGTCCGGAAACGGAAGCCACCTCTTTCAAAGACTACGGCCCAGCAGAAACAAGCACGAACTCACGAGAGATCCTTCGAAGATACTTAACCCTTTGAGAGGCTCTAAAACCATGTGAAACGTGATCCCCAACCGGTGACTGGTCGAACCAATGAATTTTTTGACAAACCCAAACGGGGGTCGCTTCGTGCGCGGAAAAATTGTGACGCGAAGAGTTATCCACAGAATCCGACCTACATCTTGTTCGGAAACCGGAAAAAAACTAATCGTTATCGTGCCAGCGATTTTCCCACACGAAGATCTGAGGGGAAACGTGTGTGTATGCGTGTTGGACTGGCCATTGGCAGTCTCGGTTGGTCACTGCGGCGATACTCGAGAAGGCAGCCAAGTGGCGATTTCGTGACGTTCGTATAATACGTCCGGAGCGTTCCTCCTCGATGAATCATTGATGGATCCGTGATGAGGTCGTGGGACGGTTACAGCTGGTGATCGGGTCGGGACACCGTCGAGTTTACGCTCGGAATTCTCAGCCGTTCTCCTCGCGGCCGAGTCTCGCGTGCTCGAGTTTATTCCGTGTTCCTCCTACCTGTATTCAACATCCTCCACGGACTCTCTTCCATTAGAACCCACCTACCCCCCACTCACTCTCTCTCTCTCTCTCTCTCTCTCTCTCTCTCTCTCTCTCTCTCTCTCTCTCTCTCTCTCTCTCTCTCTACCGGACAACCCATGGCAAAACTACCACGAATTATGGTTTCTATTGGCGTTATTGCACCGGTTTGCCGATATCCGTACATACACGCCGTTCTATTATGCACAAGTATAACGTTCCCGTCTGTGCTCAGTTTTCACGTGGAAATAATAGAATGTGTCCACCCTCTCTCTCTCTCTCTTGTCGGTATATCGGTTTCAGTATTTATTGATCAGGTCTACAAAAGCCCCCTCTCTCACTCTCTACCCCACAATGTCTCGATGTTCGAATGGCAAATATTTCGTAGAAACTACCAAGACGCCGGTGGACAACTTTTTCGATGCACCGGACAACGTAATAGCTATGAAACACGGTCGGTAATCCCTAATTCTTTGTACGAATGCTTTTACCGGGTTTGCGAATAGAGGCAGTGAGGCTAGTAACTACAGTGAGTAGTATTGCCGAATATCCGATCATACGTCGGTGGCCAGTGTACGTATCGGAATTTGCATAATTCAGTAGCTCGGTGGGGGAAATCGACTGAGTCCGTGGGTCGTCTGTGCGGTCGTAGCAAGGGCAAACACGATTGTTATGCCGGCTTTGCTCAGTCGATAGTAAATCATCGATGCAGTGTGGACATAAGATTTTTTTTTCTTTTTTTTTCATTGGCATTTCGCTCGAGCGACGAGGGGCGAGGGGGCTCTGTCTATTTCGATTAATTTTGTCAGTATGCTTCCCTCTCGGAACCCGTGTGGAAATTCTGGTTGGGAATTAGCCGGGTAACGGTTAGTTTTGATAGTTTCTGGTCGGGTTCTGGATATAAAAACTGATAAGTTCCCAGAGCTCGGCATAATTTCTCGCTGTCCAGTATCTGTCTAAGTGATGCTCGGCCAGGCTTTCATCAATGTATGTACAATTGAATTTTACTGATAATCAAACCCGAGCGTTTTATGTTGTTAAGTCAATGAATATTAATTAAATATTGTATCGGTCCGAGAGTTGGGTACGACGGGAGTTTATGCCGCGGGGGAATGAATGTCAGGCGAGGCCGAGTCGTTCTGTGATATAGACACGTATGGATGTCACACAACAGACGAACAATAAAACCCACGCGCAACGGGGCAGAGTCGGTTTAATCGGTTCATTCAATAACCTGTGCGCAGTGTGTGGCGGTGGTGGTGGTGGTGGTGATGGTTGTGGTGGTAGTGGGGTGACCGTTCGTCGAGTGTCGCGACCCGTCGCGCGACAATCTCATCGTGACCGACCGTTTATTCGGATGAATTAATGTGAACCTCGCGTTGAAGCAAATACTGAGGACCCGCGGGGTCAATCTTCATTGGTCCAAAGTGTCGATCACATGTCGAACTAATGTCTGGAATTTTTTTCTTCTCTTGTTTTTGTTTTTTTTTTTTTTTTTATTTATATTATTGTCTGTTCTTCTAGTTTTAAAGTGATATTTGACAGTCCGGATTTTTAATTATTTCCAATGGATTTAAATCGAGCGAAATTCGATTTTCAAATGAATATAAAGTACTTTTGTACTGTGTACTTAATGCACGAATGAATATAAAGTACTTCAATGGCTTTTACTTGGAGCTTAGACAAATACAAATTACTTCTGGAATATGTACTTCGATATTATTTAAGTACCGATTTTCCCAACACTAAATCCACAACAATGATTTTTCAAATCCACATAAATTTCTTTACTTAGTGCAAATGTAAATTAAAAAAATATGAAACAAAAGTTTCGCATGTACGTTGGCCATTGAGTGTCATCGGTACGTCATCGTGACGAGCGATTCCGTGCGACGGTTTCCGTGTACGTGATGACAGCGATGCCACATGACGAAAATAAAACAGAGAGAGAGAGAGAGAGACAAAACGCGAGAGCGTATCAGCCCGCAGCGACTCGTAACTCAATTCGAGTCACATAAATTCTTAGCTGGCTTAGGTTTTCCAAGACGTTACCTCGTTAACGGTAATCGAGGCCGCGGTCACACTGGTAACGCGCATTGAAGCTCGCTAGTCCGTCCGGGGCAGAGTGTGGGACGGCGCTGGGGCCACTTGATCGCTTATTGACCACTGTTGACTCGTGTTGACATCGCAGACCTCGGTGAGATGGATAAATATAATGAAGAGGCGCGGGTCAAGTGGATATCTGCACCGTGCGCGCCCACGCTCGGATTCGGAACGGACCCCGTACACTCGCCCACCAGACCCCCCACCCCAATCACCTGTACTCGTTGTATCCGTGTGGAAATCTCTCACGGGCGAAAACTTTCGAATTTAGCGTCTGGCTAACTTTTCTAAACGACTTTTTACCTGTGTAGTAATTATATGTGAAAAAGCTTAGCATTATTTTAGCTAGCACACACCTATCTATAATAAAATATAACTTAAAAAAAAATAATCTAAATTTTTAATAAAGAATTATAATCCCAGTTCGGTGTTCATCGATAGATGTGAAAAAGATTGTGAAAAAATTAGATCAATATCGAACGATTGATCCCAAGCAAAAATTTATTAAACAATCGTTGAAAAATATATTTTATTAGTTGCATGAAATAAGCGCGAGTAGCTGAGTCACAAAGGTTTAAAATGGCCGCGCTATGAGATATCGGTTCGGTTTATTATCGAGAGCGCAACTCGTAACGAAGTGAGCAGTGGGGGATGGGGCCGAGTCGTCGCACCGGATTTGTTCACCTTCGCCGCGGATCCGCGGCTGATTCGTCTCTCGCGATTGACGTGGGCGGCGCACCTAGGTATCCGTATCTGGATTGGATTGGGCTCGGGTGACTCCGCTTGCCGAAGACGCTTCGGCTCACGCCCGCTTCCCCTTCGCGTCATATCGAGTCGATGTATACGAACACTGTTCCGCGCAGCATCGCTCGAGACTCTACAAACAGCCTCCCGATGCGGCGTATCACGTTGTACAGGTTCCGTAACAAAATAACCGCAAGAAACTAAAGACAAAATATTGCATTATCATTGAAAACCGAAAAGAACGCAAAAGAACTCAAAAAACATAATCTGAATAAGTAAAACTAACGGAATTTGAGGTTAAAATAGTTAGCTGTGGCCGCTATTCACAGTCCCTGCTTATTCTCAAGTCGTTATCAAATGAGACATCATGACGCCATTTATCCTGAGGTCTCGCTGCTCGAATACCCAAAACGCCATCTGTCATCTTACGGTTATTCATTTCGTATTATCGAACGCGTATTGGAGCACAATAATTCACTTACGAATAAGCTAACCCTAAAATGCTTCCGTTAAATCCGATGCCAACAATACGATTCGGCAAAACCTTTCGATGACACATGTGACATCGGGCATACGAAAAATAGAAAGGATGAGATATGTCGTGACTCGAGGACAGGATAAAGTTTTCGAGTACTTCTTAGGTTGAAATTTGAAGACGCGAGTAATTGGTAATTGCGAGAAATTTCAGCGTGTAATCCCGTTAGTTCGATCTTGAGCAGCCAAGAGGGTGAACATCCCCTTAGGGGAGTGCGTGTGAATGTGAAGCAATGGACGAGCAAGCGTGAGTTTCGGGTGCCAGAAAGAACGGTCTAATGGTACTCGAATTGTCGCGAGGGGAAAAAAAAACCGTATGAATGTTCGGACGTCAATCATTTCAACAGGTCGCAGTTTAGAATTTTTTCATTCGACGATTTGAAATTTCCGGCAATTTTGAATTATAAAAATTTTTTTAAAGCCTCAAGCATAACTTGCGACCCAGAAATTGTGCTGAGTCGGATCTAATAATTCAATCGGATAATTTTTTTTCGTTTCCATGCAAAATTAGCAATAAATCAACCACTTAAAAAATGTCTTAATGACAAAATTTTACTGCATACTTTTGTGGACAACTCTTTGGAAAAGTGAAAGGAATGATGTAGGTGTATATGCCCCTTAAAGCCATAAACGAACGTCCAATGTAAACGGGTGCAGTTTTTCAAGTCTTCTGGCTAAGAAAAGACGGGATCATCGCTTTTCCATCATCCTTTTATCTTTTTTCACAACTCAACGTGGCAGAACGACACGAAAGTGAGATAATCATTTGGCTTTGCGGAAAACCGAAATTTAACCAAAAGCGTTGGAGTGGGTTAGAATCCTGAGTATTCCAAATCCTTCGAGAGACGTTTTTTTTCGGTAGCACTATATATCCCCATACGTTGTCCGTCGGACCGTGTACACACAACCACCGCGGGTTTAGCCATTTATGTGAAAAAAAGAAAAATTTTTTTTTAGGATCGCGCAAACGTCCTGCGAACAGAGCCGCCTTAGGCTACACGTCCTATTACGTGAACTCACAATGTCTTTCGATAGCGCGCGGAACTCTTCTTAAGCTCACGTCCTCCCGAATACCCAGCGTTCAGACCCTTTCAACGAGATTTCGAACGAACAAAGGTCGAACCAAACGAAGGCCCATTATGAGGACCCGTCGCGGTGGTGCGCAGGTCGTTTGCCGCCGCCAGCGCCGCCACCGCCGACACTGCGCGGCGAGATCCGCTGGTTGAACGTTGTGCCGCGTGTGAGCGAGCAGCGCTAAACCGAATGGGAAAGGTGTAAGGCCCATTGTCAATCCGCTTGGGGGCGACACACGTGAAAACAAGACATTTGATACGCGCAACAACAAAAAAAAATGAAAAAGCGGCTTCGAAAGTTCTAAGGGGACTAATATTAGTGAGAGAGAAGCAACGGGGGAAAACAGACAGTAGCTTACGATTTCAGGCAATTTTATGTTTCATCAAAAAAAAAATGTTGTTGAGCGCCGTTTTTAGGATTTATTGATAGATCAGTCTAAGCTTGAGGATTCATATTGACGTCATTGTTGGACAATGATTTTATAGATCTATTAACTCGAATTAAATGTATGATCCTGGGAAGGCGAATTCTTATTATGTAATATAATTTGTCCACAAGATAGATTGATAGATCTATCCAAGTTTGAGGATCTATATTGAGGAAAATTTGGAGCAATGATTTTACTGCTCTATTAATTTAGATTAAATTTAAGATCCTGAATAGATGGATTTTTATTATATAATATAATTTTTCTACAAGAAAGATTGATAGATCAATGCAAGTTTTATGACCTATATTGACCACATTGTTGGACCATAATTTTATGGATCTATTATAACTTAGATCGAATTAAAAACAATTTTTCTATAAGTTTTCGTTAGGTGCGACCTTTGAGTAATCACCCAAAGCTATAAACGTGAGCAAGAAAGTAAAAGCAACATTAATTAATCCGCCATTCGTTGTCCTGTTTAAATTTTTAACACCCACACAAACTTCCCCCAAACAAATTACGTCCATTGGATTGATAACAAAAGATTCCTATCTAATCCGCAACGACAATACAAACATTGGACGAAACTCAAAATAATGTGACACGAAAGTTTATCCCGTCATTAGAGAGCACACACCTCATAATTGCCTCGTCCAAGTGAATATCGCCTCTGCTTGGCGGATCAGTGGCGAGCGATGAGTCGACAAACCGAATGTTTCAACCGATTACGAGGAAATAAACATCTGTCCCAATTCGCACTGGCGAAATAAAAACTCTGGCCCTCCCCCCTGGGTCGACAAACACAACGAGACGAAAGGCGAAACTGACGTGACGCCCGAGGCATCATACACACACACACACACACACACACACACGCACACAGCAAAAACTACGTGTACCTCCATTCGTTAGTCAGCGTCATGCGTGCTCCCCCCGCCGTAGGATATCATAACAGCGAACGCCTATTTGTTACTCGATAAATATGTAACTGAAATACAATGGGGTTGTCCTCTCTCGATGGGTATTCCAGCTTGTTCGGCGTTGTGTGCCCCGCGCTCGTCAAACCCATATCGGGCTGTGACTACTAACTGTGTTTCAGGATGTCTGCGGGTGAGGATAACACAACAACTGCGGAGATTCGAGGCTCGAGGGGTGGTCGAGGTCCGGGGGACCCATAAGAAACATTCACACATACAACGAGGGGGGTGAAGGGGCGAAGGGGGGAGAGAGGCTATGACGGGTGTTCTATCCAATAGCCGAACCATAAATCAGTGAGGGCACGTGGGACCAACATCCGGCTATACAACTCACACCTCAATCGTCACCGATCTCACACTTCCAAGTTTTTTTTTTTCTTTTTTTTCGAGGCCCTTAGTTATGTTGCCCAATGTCACGTTTGTGGTTGTGTAAGCGTGCGAGGTAAGCTATGGATATATATATATATATATGTGTATGTATGTATAGAACGATCGGTGCAAAATAACGTAAAAGTGACCGTGCGTGCACTGTTGATACGAGTTAACGAGGGTTCCGAGGAGATGGGTCATGGATGAATCGAAATCGTTACCGATTTACGTGTCGGATTGAGTTAGGGGTGGTGGAATATTTTGTACGATCGGTTTTTCACACAATTTCATTCGTGAGCATTGCGTGACACATATCTATCCCAAGTGTGAGACACGAAAAACTTTTTTTAGTTGTTGTTGGAATGTTGCGGAACAAGGACGCCGACAGATCGAACTGGATCGAAGTGAAGAGGGTTTTGATCTGGGGCTTAGCGACAATGACATCAGTTGCGTCCACGAACTCTGTCTCTCTCTCTCTCTCTCTCTTTCTCCCTCACTCTCGACTCTGTTCACGCACGACCCACACTTACACATTCGAAGGTTTTCACCAAATTCGTCCGGCCATATTCTGGGTCTGAATGATCCGACTGACTTGCATGAGTTACCATTCTAAATGTGAGAGTCCAATTGACCTGAGAAAATTTAAGAACTACACCCTCACTATCCCAGAATGTGATGATAAAGTTAAGAAGTTCAAATATTATCATAAGCTTGAATGATAAATTTTACAAAAATATTTGTTTTGATCAAAGTCGAAGTATGGGTCAAAGTGACCCTGTATTTGCTCTACGGGCTCGGAACGTCAGTGGGGTTGATTGAGCCTACCCTTTCTGGGGTTAAAAAATGCATAATCAGTTGTGACAATTGAATATATATTCAACACGATGGTCAACTATGGTTGTCGATGGGTTCTTCGGTGATTCGTAATCGTAGAAGGGAGCATAATAACATTTGCGATGGGTGCATCGCACAGAAAGATTAGACGAGCGTGAAGCTGCTGGTTGTGACGTACGGGGAAATATTTTGCCTCGTCGATTCGTCAAAAACTTCATCAACAAAAACACACGTATATTTTATATATACATATATACGTTATACCCGAAAACGTACGGGGCGAACATTGCCCGAGGTTACTCCGGTGCTCGACTACCGTCGTGGCTAATAAAATAAACACGCTATTATCCCGTAGCTGAGGTTCCTTAATGTGTTGTATCAAAAAAAGTAAGGCTTTCGCTGGACGTGAAATAACATTCAACGCGGGACGATTATCCGGCGGGATAGCAACAACAACAATGGTAACCAACGACGCGTCAAGCGACTTAGTTCGATTGTTACGGCTGTTTTTGGCTGATGGCCCTCGGGGCCCAAACCCGCTAAGCGAAGGACGCCACCCCGAGAACTCGTGCGCTAAGTCGTTCGCCATTCGTGCCACGCTATCGCTTATTTCTCCACGCGTTTGCATAAATTGCATATACCGAATCATCGTCAATGTTGGTTGAAAAAAGGTTGAATCAATCATTTGTTATTAACCCTTAGTCCGTTACGTTATTATTAGCACCTTTAGTACTCTGTTACTTGGGTCACTTGTTTACTGACACCTTAAAAAGTACTCCGAAGTGCTCTAAAAAATTCCAAAAAATTAATGAAACATATTATTTTAAAAAATATAAATGCGATGAGTCGTGGAGTACTTGATATTAGCTTCTCGTGAAAAAAGAGAATGTAATCGATTGAGAAATTGTTATTTCGCGTAGCTCGATCTGACACGAGACTTAGGCAGTCAAAAATCTATTTTCTATAGCGTTAATTTTTCAACAGAGGCTAAACCATAAGGCGCATCTCTTATGTTGCATCGGAAAAGTTTTCTTGGCTATTGTGAAAACTCAGAACCGCGTATGGTTGCTCCATTTTTGTGCCATTATTTCGAAGAAGAGTGTTGTTGTACAAATCCATTGTCTGTTCATCCGAAAAATCAGTGAATTGCCTATTTTGGTTTTTACTTCCTTTTCACGGAGGCGCCATTCTTCTGCAGTTTTGCTTGTTATTTTAGGTTCCCCTGTTGGAAAACATTGATGGTCGACGAATAATGAGAAGGATCGGAACAACGTATCGGTGATGCTCCGTAGACTTTTCGTACTCATTTGCGGACTTTGATTGCCCAGTGTTGATTTATTATTCGTCGTGTAGTCTGGCGAAAAAACAATCATGAAAGACGTGTAATTCAGTCGTCATTTATAAACAGTCACCATTGGCGTTGGACTTATCTTGACGGGTACTTAGCGATCCAAGTTGAAGGTCCATTGCCCATTGTGTCGAATCTCTCGATCGCAAAATCTTCGAATGGGGGCTTCGTGTGTATGCACGAAGGAGGCCCCCCCATTGTTCGCACCGGGGCTGCCAATATGGTTGGAAAATATTTGTTGCAACAAAAAACCGCGCGAGCCCTTCATTATGGAATTACGTAACTGTAAATTGAACAAACACAACGGTTTTCTTTTTCAGTAGAGGCACGTTGGGGAGGTTATGGTGGTGGTTGTCGGTGAAGGTAGTCCGGGATAGTAAATGGATGTTGATTTGGCGGGTCAGGTTTGCATTTTTTTTTCTCTCTTCTTTTTCATTTTTTCTTTTCATTGAAATTGTTTGGGGCGCTCGGCGAGCTACATCCCCAACGGTAGCGCGGAGATATCGTATTACCCGTGTGCCATGAAAAGCAACAGTATACATGAGATCTAACTACTATCTGCTCGTGACATCTACGCCATCGCGGGAACAAAATTTTAGCTGCTACAGTTTTTTTTTTTTTTATTTGTTTGTTTTTTTTATTATTATTTGTTGCGCTTGTACGATAATGCTTCGATGCTTCCGTCCTCTTGTTTCAAACTTGTTGAAATTTTTCGAGTATTTTTACATTGGTTTTTTTTCACGACGAACTGCTGAAAATTATTTCTTCACTTTGATTGTCGAGAAAATTATTGTAAATAGTTTTTAATAATTTTTTTGAAAAGTTTTTGCAAAATATTTTATCTACGATGACACTCACCGAACAGTTAAAGACATAGAGCAAAAGATGAGCATTCGTTCAATAAAAATGTATTTGAAATAATTTTTTTTATGTGAGAAAATATCGTTAAATGAATTAATAATTCGTAGTATTAACTTATTAATGATAATAAATGTTGTAAAAGGACAATTTTGACATAGAAATTTGGGCGTGGCCCTCAGTCGATTTACTTATCGATCGACGATCGAACTACGATGCGCGCGTGCGCGAGCGCCGAACTTTCGGCCGTTCCCCCACCCAGCGCGTCGCGCGAGGGGCCCCGCGGCACGGCGATAGCGCTTCACTCATCGTCCGATCGTCAGACGTGTAATAGTGTAGAATTACTCGTCAAAATCGTAAGTAAAATTTACGTAAATCAATTATAATCATTCGAAAAAAAAATGCTACAATATTAATTGCATCACGATGATCAAAGTTGTTTGTTAAAAAAAACGTATTTCAAATACATTTTCACTAAACAAAGTCTTTTATTTTCCCACACAGAACCTATTCCAGCAACTCACACGATCCACAAATATATCGACAATGTAAAAATTTCGAGGTGTCGTTTGATGGACGAATGTTTGATTCAAGTGGCTGGAAATAACAAGACTCCAAAAGGAGCAAAGCTGTTGATGCAAACTCACAACTCGACACTCGAGCGAGTTCTCGAATTTCTTCGGAATCAGCCAACAATGGGGGGGGGGGGGGGGGGCGCAACACACCAACGTGAATACGATCGGTTCCGGATATTACGTCGGACCGATACACTCGGCAACAATTTTACGCCATCGTGGGCCACTTAACAATGCATCGACGTAGGTCCCCGGTAGATGTTCGACGCAGGACACGCGATTCTCCGCTAAGTACACCATTCTCGCGATAATGTTTCGCCATTATTGCGCCATTCAACGCGGATGATCCTCACCTGGGGATTAACGTCGATCCTTGCGGTTGAGTATCGGTTTTTTTTTCTTTTCAGCATCGACCACGAAAAAGAAAACCTCGGGTTTCCAAATTATTACGGGTATTATGTGATTTTATCCGAGGTGACAATCGCTTAGGTTGTGAATTTATTCTCATGGTGGATGGCGTACGTTTTTACAATTGAAAAATAAGTGTGGCACAGCTAATTTACTTATTTCAATGCGTAACGGTTTTTTTCTTTGGAAACTATTTTTGCTTCCTCGTGGAGGCAATTTATGAAAAGACTATTTGATTTTTCACAATTGAAAAACAATGGCCTAGATATTGATTGTATCGAAATTATACAAACAAAAAATAGATTGTATAATGGAATAGTATTGATTCATTTAAATAGTCAAATAATATTATCTATAACCATGGTATATTAATTATATGGTAAGGAAGTATTGTTAATAACAATGGTATTCATTTATATAGTAAAACAATAGTTTACGATTAATCAGCACAGCTAATTTAATTAAAAGTACTACATAGTTAAAAGCTACATGCTGTAGTTTTTTCAGATTTTTCGCATCGATGGTTCAGAAATGAGAAAGAGGGGGGGTGACCCTCTGATAACGACTCTGGAAGCAAATATCACGTGACTGAATGGTTCAAAATCAAAAGGTCCTAAAACATTTTTTGCTGCATTTTCGGAGACCTATATTCACTCCACTCGATTGGGTGAGTGAAGAAAAAAATTTGGAGTACACTTTTAGTCTATGGGAGGAGGGTCGCGAAAGAAAATTATTTTTTCAAAAATCTCATTATTTTTTGTTTTTGAGTCATCGATCCACATTCGTGTACCAAATTTAATCTCAATAGATATAAAAATTTTGCGGGCATACGTTGCTCGGTCCTTTCCCCCGTCGGCGTTTCAATCGAAAAAGAAAACGACAAATGGGGGAAAAATTTACGATATCATTGACACCCGAACGTTTCAACACAACATTCATCTGGCTTTCACGTTAGCCGCGTTAATCCGCGCGGGAGATCGAAGTTTTTTTTTCTGTCCTTTTTTAATTTTTTCCTTTCGTTTTTATTTATTTATTTATTTTTTTTTGTCCGAAGCGGAACAGAGAACGCAATCCGACAAATTTATGGCTTGTTTTTGAATATTAAATGATTCAAAGGTGCCGCTTGCTTGAGAATCCCCGCGTATCGTCGTACAGGTAGAAAAAAAGGCGTGAAGAACGACCTAGTTCGCTTGTTCGCGCTTTTAAGTCCCTCGGCCTCGTGCCAACGAAACAAAATTTTTGTTTCTTTTTTCTTTTTTTTTTTTCAAACGATTCGAAGCACGTTTGGGAATGAGAATGAAGATGAACCACGCGGGATTATTAGAAAATAAGATATCACCGGGATACCTTAATAACGCGATGTAAAACCAAGTGATCGCTCCACGAGTGAAAGAGAGATAGCGCTATCGGCAGTCGCTGCTGAGCGACGGAGAACGAGACGGAAAGGGGTTTCGCATCGGTTTGATAATGCGATGCACATGGCCACGGGGAGCCACGGACAAGAGGTGGACGGGGAAGCGCGTTGACAACTCGAGGGATGGAGAGGTCTGAGAATAATAGTTTTTTTACGCAGTTATCAAATATATAAAATAATTTTTATTTTAAACAAATACATTCCCAAGTAAAAAAAATATATATAAACTATATATGCCCAATCCCATATATAGTTTATATATAGATTATATATAATTTTTTTACTTGGGTTATAGTTTTATCAATAATTTTTAAGAAAAGAATTTTTTTAATAAAAAAAATGGCGAAGATATGAGCCATCGAGTAAGAGACTGTCAAAAGAATATCCTCGTCGATGGTGACATTTTTTTCTCAGTAAAAAATATTACGAATAATACGTGACATAAATTCTGACCAGATCCTGGACAGATTTTCTATGCAACGCCTCGATAGTGTCGAGACCTGGCCAACTTTACGACCTCCACGTTGTCCGAAACAGAAAAAAAAAAAAAGAACTCGTCGTTACGAGGCTCCCACAGGCCTCCGACAGAGTTTCCACACTGTGAGATGGCAGAGCCCATCGCGTTTCGTTTTCATTGTTTCAAAGAGCCAAGAAGTCTGTGTGAAGTGGTCATGGCTGAGGGCTTGTCAGGGGGTTGGCGAGCGTTTGCCGGAGTCGCTTCGTCGAACGTACACGACGTCGACGATGATGGACCCGGGGAATGAACAAAGATGGGATTTCGAAGCAAGCGTACAGAGCGAGAGGGCGGTGCGGTGAACGTATCCAGGACGAGCTGTATGATATTCCTCGGGCACGGGTTCCGGAGCACTCTCACGCCTCGCGCTCGTGCCACGGACAATGCCACAGCATATTGTGAAAATATTGATTACGTTCCGCCAATAATGGAACGGAACAATGGGCCCCCACCGTTGTCTAGGTACTCGTCCCGCTTCTTGTCCGGGTTTGCACTCGACGAAGAAAAAAAAGAAAGAAGAAACAAAGAAAAACCACGTGCTCGAGAAAATTCTGCACTCTTCTTCCTCCACACTCTGCGTCAACCTCGTCGCTCGGGAAATTTCACCGTCGACGCATAAATCACAAATGAAAACAACGAAAATCTTGAAAATTCGGTATTTATGCATCAACAATAAGAAATTCAATTTTTTTTTGCGACCATCGAGTGGGTGATAACAAAAAAAAATGTTTCGACAAAAATGTTGATCGGTGTGTCTCGATTATTCGACAGTGAACGGTTTTGCGTTGTCCCCCAAAGGGAGAATATACCGGGTGACACGATGCAACCACCAGCTTGCCAAAGATAAACGATTATGGTCTTATCTACGTCACGTGCGAGTCGCCCCCCACCCTCCACCAATGGCATTTAAATATATTTTTTTTTTCCATTCACCGATCGCAGAAAAGAAGAAGAGAAATGTAGATCGAACAGATAGTCGAGTATTTCGCTTCGTGACCGGCAATAAGCCTCGGCTCCCCTTCTCCGATGGAAGAGCGCAGAGGGGGGGGCGGGGGGCTCCACTACAAAGCACTACATGATTGCCAACGCATATCCAACTCCTCGCCACTTTGTTGACGCCTGTGTATGAGAGTTTATCTTATATATGAGAGTTTGTCGAATTCACCGGACGTTTATATACACGTTCGAAAATTGAAAATCGCTGACGTTGAATATACGCCTCGAGGCGATAAAACTCGGATTCTCGACGTTGACATCTCTTCACACTCACACTGCCGTTGTTGCAACGCGCGCCGTAACATCGATCGTTTTGTAAATCGCGTTGCGGGGCGGGGGAGAGGCGCAAACGTGACGATGATGCATCAACGCGTGCCAACGAATGATGCCCTTGACCCCGGTCAAAATCGTTCGTCGATTCGCCAACGGTTCGCGATAAAATTTCACCGAACCAAGCTCTTTTCGACGCCAGAGCTACTCCAGGTACGTTGATGCACTCAGACTGGAGTCTGGATTTTTTTTTTCAACCCTTAGTCCGCAAACATTGATCACTCGTTGCTTTTATTACTTGTTTGTGGGATTATGTTGCTTGAACTAATTATTATTTCAGCGATATAATTATTTATTCTTGAGCTAGGATTGTTAACAAGGTTTCATGAATTTTGTGGATTCTTTTGGAGCGCTTTACAGTAGTTTTTAAGAAGCGTTACGGATTAGGACTTAAAATTTATCTAAGGTACGCGAAATTTGAAAAATAAAATTTATATATCATGTGGGGTATCATTTAGAAGGGATTGTTATGTGGAATACAAAAATATTTTTAGTAAATAGATTTAGAAAGCATATTTAAAACGATATTCCAAGTCGTACTCGCACTTGAACAATTTTTTTTTCGACGACACTATGATCATGGACAAATTCTCAGTTTCTCGCAGCTTGTTTCTCCGTCTACTGGTCATAGCAATTTTCTCAACGGAGTTGGCAGTCGCGATGTCGAAAAAAGCGATTCGACCGTACACGGACAGGGTGCACAATCGAAATCGCAGGCAACCATTCGCAAAATCGTGGCTCGTTTCATTAGCAGCAATTCTTTGGAATCAGCAAACCAAGAGGACAACGACCAGCCCAGTCTCCGCCCCATAGTAGAAAACAAAACGCCTTCGGATCGGATAAATGGACTCCATTCCCCCCGGGCCCCCCCCTCGATTGCCCCCACGACCTCCAAATCGACATCACATATGGGCTCACGCTCGTGATGTATATGTACCTCACCGTATCACACGTTTCTTCTATTTTTGCTCAGCGTTTTCCGCGTCGCTGTGCAATCGCCGGTGGAGTGCGTTTGCCCGAGGTACTCGTGCTGTGCCCCCGTGCACCCGGTCGTACATAATTAACGACCCCGTTGTTTGTCGTCACTCTTGAAGAAAATCCTCGGTTTATTGAAGTTGGGCGCCCAAGTTCGATGATCCGTCCCTTTTATAACCTTATTTATACATCGTCGAAACGTCTTTTTTTTTATTCACTACGTTTACAATTCTACTCTCTATTATTTTTTAAAAAATATTATTATTGTTTATGATATACGAATTGTTTATAATAAATGAACAACATTGTTTCACAATGTTGTTCGTTTATTAGCGATAACTCTTTTTTTTTGTTTAAACTTGGTTGGTTTTTGGTTCGCAGAAAAATCGAGGTATCGAGATTTTTACTCACCTTACCGGATCTGGTGGGCAAGTTGCCATTGCAATTCTCTCACGAGGCCCCATTTCTAACGAGAATCCAAAAACTCATGTTGCTCAGCTCCTTTGATGAGATCTTATATTGTATATATGAAATATATACGACTATATATATTTATATATAATATGGAACATATTATTATCTAAGTAATCATCGTACATGATTAATTTATTTTTAATTTTATTATGAACTAATCAAACTACATCGGAATTTCTCTTATTTTGTCCAGTACCTACATCGATCAAACGATGGGGAAGCGGGCATGCATAATCACGGCCAATTAGCTTCAGCTTTGGGTGAGCTCGCTTATGTCGATCCCGCATATCTATAAGACTTGTAAATCAGCAATGGAGAAATCTTTTACGGTGATATAGATGATCATACGACCACGGACAAAAACGTATTAGAATTAGTATAATGAACGATCGACTCACAATTTATTCGAAAATGGAAATTCAGTCGAAATCACATTTTTAATGTGATTTTTCATGCGATAGAAGGTGTCGGAATCGAACCCAGACCCCACTGCGCGTGAGCCAAGAAACGTTAACGATGTGCCTTTCCTTTTCATTGCCGAGAGAGATGCACAGCGTTCGGCTTTCAGTCGATCACCCGGTTGGCGCTAAATCGTAGCGGCCAGAATGTCGAACTTCGAAGAACGGATGCTCACAGCATCGCCTCGGGCGATGTTACAGATTCCCAGCTAGCCGGGCAATTTGCTTTCACCTGTCCGGCCGATATTACAGGTCACACGAGTGGCCTCACGATAAAATGTGAGCTTACGTGTTTCAAATTGAGTTTAATCTTTCACTGCCTTGGGTTAGCCTTTTAAGAAAAATCTGAAAACCCGATAACTTTTATTCAAAGCAAATTTGACATTTGGACCTTTTAAAGACAAATATTCAGCCACTTGGGCTAATCAGGGTTCATCATTGCCACATTATTGTGCATTTAGATTTGTGGACTCTAATTACTTTCACCTGATGATTCCACATTTTCCTTTCAAAATTGCTTGATTTTCGAGTATTTGGTGTCCGTCTGGATAGTTTCTCCCTCAGCTGCGAGATCTACACTTCCTGTTCAAGCAGGAAGCACCTCCAAACTGGTATCCAATAACAGTTATAAGGGTTGAAATCGTCACCGATCTACAATGTGACGTTCCAAGTATTATCACAACCACCCAGCGTTACAAAAATCTGAAAAAATTCACAAATGAATTCTTAATTTGAATTCTTTCCAGCTTTGTGAAATTTCGCGGCCCAACAATGGGGGCCCCTGCAATAACGCGTTAAGTTGCATATGCGTTCGCACACATATGACGAACGGTGCTTCGGTAACGAATAAAAGACATCGTCACAAACAGAATCGAAAATAGATACGATCAGTAAATAGATCGAGCCCTCCCCGTCTCTCATTTGGCGGTGGCGTTCGAGGTGGATGAGTATTTGTAGCGCGGAGTAACGATGGCTGATTGACGTTGGCAAAGCTTATCTTGACACCGTTACGTACGTACGAACGTGGAGTTCGAGGCTTCCACTCGTGCGCACATTAACGTAACGTAACACAATGGACTAATGTTCGGTCGGGTCCAAGTTGAGTTATGTATCATCGTTCGAGTTTGACGTGAGAATCAAGTTTGGCATCGTTGATGGTGTGACATCACGATTATCGAGCGTATTGACCGCCAACGCACCTGACGACGATCTTGTTGATTTTTTTTGGTTTTATTTTTCATCATCGGCACTGGCAAGTACCAAGTTGAATATATAAGACGCGACGTAAATATGGTGTAATGCGATTTATTCGGACTCTGAACGTGAGAATTAGGCCTCAAAGCAGGCTCATGGAGACAGGATGTGCGCGTTTGCTTAGTGTTCTTGTCAGGATCCTTTCCTGAATCAACTTTCACGATTGTAGTATTCTTTTCTGATTTTTTTTCTGATGTCATATTGCTCAGGAAAACGTTTAGGGCTTAGGTCCCAGGGGTTTAGTAATTGCAACCGATTGAGAAATGTCGCTGAGTCCTAATGTTTGCATCAACGAAAAATTGACTCCTTAAAAAATCCTTTAAAAAAGGGCGCTCGAGGCTCTTTTCCCAGAGACGAATCCTCATCGACCGTAAATGTATCCACTTACATACCGTTTGTATTTTTTTTTTCGTTGTTTCAGATGTAAACCCGTAATGGCGGTGGTAAATATTAAATTTACGAAGTTTGACAATACACCATGGGGCTTCCGACTGGTGGGAGGAAGCGATTTTCCGCAGCCACTGACCGTTATCAAGGTAAGTGTGGGATAACCTATTTTTTAATTGGAGAGTCATTGATTTATCGATTCAATGACCAGATGAAAAGGATATATATGTGTGTGTGTGTGTGTGTGTGTGTGTGTGTGTGTGTGTGTGTGTGTGTGTGTGTGTGTGTGTGTGTGTGTGTGTGTGTGTGTGTGTGTGTGTGTGTGTGTGTGTGTGTGTGTGTGTGTGTGTGTGTGTGTGTGTGTGTGTGTGTGTGTGTGTGTGTGTGTGTGTGTGTGTGTGTGTGTGTGTGTGTGTGTGTGTGTGTGTGTGTGTGTGTGTGTGTGTGTGTGTGTGTGTGTGTGTGTGTGTGTGTGTGTGTGAACTTGTACGAGCCAATGAATCTATATGTGTGGCACGGCCGACGACTCGAGAGAGTTGTCTTACTCTTGGCAGCGAAGCGAATAATCTCCGAAGCTTCTATCGGTTGACATTTCAGTAGTTTCGAGAATTTTGCTCTTTCAATTGAGATCAGACTTTAATTGGGGCAGTGAGTGAATAACTCGGATGAAAAAAACAATTCTACTCTGATGAATAATTGATCAGTCGTATTATTAATTAACCAAGATATTTTTGATAATTATTTCTTCGTTATGAGATTAATTCGTGGCGTCAAATCGAGTGTAAATTCTAGTCGTGATTGCTTCCATTTTCAAATATCGTTATTGGACAGTCAAACTCAATGGACCAGAGACGATTTTGAAAGCGGCAAAAGTAATGAAGGCGAATGGCGTCAAAGGGTTCGATTTTTCGATGTCCTGCTATGGAAATTGATTGGAAAATGTTGTTCAGGTCGCCGAAGGGAGCCTGGCTGAATGCATGGGTCTGAAAACGGGTGACGTCGTCACGAGTCTGAACGATCGGCCGGTGAGCAGCTTGACACACGGTCAAGCCCACGAAGCCCTCAAGGTTGCCGGCAATAACTTCGCTCTGGGTGTTCTCAGGTTAAAGTTCAAACGTTGATATATCCTTATACAATCCACATAAGGAATGCCTAATAGGACCTAGTTACGTACCATTGCAACAATGTATTCGGTGAAGGCACTCCCTACCGTCACATTTTTGCCTCACGAATTGAGCCTCCCCATGATGCTACATCCAAAGACCAGACAGGCTACGTACTTGAATTGAAAGAGAAAAAAAAACCATTTGCGTTAATATCCTTGACCGCGTATCGTCAACGAATCGGACGCCAGCCAAATGATATTTATTTTTAATAAGTTTACAAAGTTCTCCTGGCCGCATTGTAATCGTGGACTCTGAATAAGGAGGTGCACTCTTCATCAAGCTCGTCAAGTGCGACTTATACTCTCGGCATTTTCAAATTGTTATCCGTTTTTTTTTTTTTGGTATAAGTTTAATTCATACGGTTTTCGTTTTATTTTCTCTTCGGTGTTTGCGCGCAGATCGGCAGCTTCGCTAGAGGCAATACAGGGAATCGAATCCAACAATGTCGTTCCGTACACAATACCCGTAAGTTCATCGCTCGACTTCGCAATGCGGCTGATAAGTAACAACGTCGATGAATAATCGTGTGCACATCTGGAAATTTTCCAGTTAGATCAGTTGCCACCAGTGTTTCCCGAAGAAATTTTAACCGTGCCAATCGAAGAACTCACGATAGAGGAACAAGTTATACCGGAAATTGAAGAAGAAGCAGCCGAATCACCGATTCCGGAAAAACCCGTTGATGGTAACAGCGAAATTGTGGCTAACAAAAATTTGACGGACGAGGAGATAGCTCAGTTGATATTGGAAGAAGAAGAACTGTTGATACCCGATCGAGGTATACTTGGGTCAGTGTAGATCTCATCTTATCACCCGAATTCCCGATAAAAACGTAAAAATTCAATATCTCCGATGATCGAACAACGGGCCAATTATTATCTCGAACGTTGCAGGGTAAATTTCAACAAAATACGTCCGAGAACTCAGAAGCTGAAGGAATCGAAGGTGCTGGAAGAGTTGCAGAAGATCGCTGTGGAAGAGCCTCCACGTGTGCTGGAGCTCAAGCACACGTCGACGTTTTTGCAAAAGCCTCAACGTCCGCCACCGCCGTCGAAGGACGACCTCGAGAAGCAGGCCAGTGCGGAGGGTGAGCAGTACAGAGTTTGTATAAAGAAGCAACAGAAGAAGAGCGTCGCCGAGCGGCTGCTGGAGAAAGGACTGCTGGAACCGAGGGAGGATCAAACTCTCGAACCGCCGATCGAGGTAAACACATAATCGACGGATGAATGCGATCTCATTATCGATCATGGTGATGCCAGATTGTCTTCTGCCAGACTGATTCGATCCCAATTGAGATGACGACCTGGAAAGATCGTCTGGGGATCGAAACAGTCTGGCAAAATTCAATCTGCCACGTCCCATGACTGTCGCTACATAATCAAAAAATGAATCAGATCAGCACGCCGACGACGACGCACGAACCCGCGTCAACCCAGGAAACTGAATCCCGACCCGAATCAAAAGCAGAAGTGGCAGAGGAGTGCGAACGATCGGGACGAGAAAGCGTTTGCGAGAACGCCGATCAATCGGATCAGCCTTCCGTTGAACAACCGGACGACGAGAACAACGAACAAACGGCAGAAATGAATGGACAATCGGAAAAAATGATGGAGTGTCCGTTGATTCCGAGTTTCGACAAGAACAAGGTCAAGGAACTCGTGTCCACGGAAATCAGTCTCGAGAAACAACTGGAATGCGTTCAAAATCAACTGCTTGCACTCAAACAACTACCCACAGAGATAGAGAATCATCTTAGAATAGTTTCCGAACAGTTGCACAAGATTATGGAACTTCGAAGCTTGCAAAATGGCGCCGATGGACGACGAGAATCAACAGGTAGGGCACAAAATATTAATTTTCATTGGCTTTAGAATGGTTGTGATGGTTTACTTTTCTTGATGAATGTTCTTTTGGAATGAGCTGTTGTGCTTTAATGTATAAAACGTCTTTACGATTGTTATTACATCCAGACGAAGGAAGCAACGCCGAGGAGCGAAAAACGAGCGCATCTCCAGCTTCCCACCAGGATCAGCCGGACGAAGCCGAAGACCAAAACACATCGCCGGAACCGGTAACGAGAGAATCACCGACGATGACGGTACCGGAAATCAACGTTGAAGTTCAGCCCGAGGAGGAAGAAGAGGAGGAAGTCCCGGAGACGAAAGATTTGGGCGAGTTGAATGTGAAGAGTGCGGAGGAAGAAAGTCGAGTGAAAAAATGCATCGCTTCGTATCAGGCAAAGGTATTGAAGTCCCGGGAACCGAGTCCAGCGCCTTCTCATGGTAAGCAAACATTTTTTTTATACGACAGTATTTTTACTACCTCGCGACAAAGAATTCTTGTCCATGAAATTTCTTTAGATCTTTCAAAATAAGCGAGAGTTTTAAGGTGATCAAATTAGATAGATTTTTTTTGTTTTTTTTTTTAATTCTCTCTCTCTTCCTCCGTGTGAATTTGCATAGTCTTTTGGTACGTTAAAATCCGGTGTTGATATTTTAGGAAGTTACGAACCGGATCCCAATCTTTCACTGAAAGATCAAGTAATACAGGAACTTAAGGTATTAATTATCGACCCCCAATTTATTGATGCATTTGACAATCGTGCATGGTTTCTAAATGTTCGTAAAACTTGTGATAATAATCAATTAGCTTATTCAACAAGTTAAGATGTTTGACAGTTCGTAGTTACTTAAAAAAAAAACAGAAAAAAAGTTTGCCATTTTATCAAACGGAATTCCGTATCGTATTGTGACAGTAAAAAGAAAATATTATTTCCCAGAATCTTTTTAGAATTGAATTTTGTACTGCCACGTCGAGCATTTTCACAAAAGTTTTATGTATGTGTGTTTTAGTTGAATTGTCCCCGACTGCATCTCTTCTCCTTCGTGAATCTTTATTGCCCCCCCCCCTCCTCATATGGCCAAGGTCAATGAGTGACAAGAATGTCGTGATAAAACTTTGATTCAATTGTTTTCGATTTGTAGCAAAGAGGAGGAAGGAGGGGTTCAAATGAACGCTGGCCTCAGGCTAAGCAGCTCGAGTTAACTTACGGTCGAAGATGGAGGTGCCCGAACGATTTCTTCAATGACGAGGTCATAGCTGAAGTGTTGTCTTCCCAGGCAGAAGTTATACGGGGTCGAGCAATGGGGTATGTATTATCGCATCATTGATTCTCTATTTATTCACTTTTACCAATTTTTTAAACATCAATTAACATTAAATAATATAATGGTATACTTTATGTCCCCAATTCTATTTGTTTATCATAAAAAATAAAATCTGTAAAGACAACCTAATTTACAATGAAATGGGATAATTTGTAGGGTAAATTTCAAGAAGTTTGAGAAAAATTGGTTGCCCAACTACGATCATCTAATGGGATCGAGCGTCTACAAAATGTTGCACAAAATGGAACGAGAACCGAGGACGGGAATACCGGCACGACCGCCCAAGGTCAATGCAGCCGAGGATATCATCGAAAGAGTGGTAAGCCAAACATAATCCCCGAAGAATAACGATACGTTGGATTCTCAATTATCCAACAAAATTCGAAATACGGATTCGGGATTCATCCGGAAATAAAGTTTTCTCGCTGTTCCAGAGATCACCGGCATTGAGCATTGCCGATGATCGTAGCGTCCGAAGCATCAGCCATTAACACCGACTTAGGATATAATCGAAACGGCAGGGCGAAGAAAATTTATCAATGATTGTTGCTATACAAGCGTCACCACCACGTATAAATACCACGAAGGAGTGTCGTGATTTTTAAAGCAGTGACAGTGATAGCGAAATATTATATTACGTTATATTAAGAAATCATTTTATTTCTTCTGCTGTAATGATGTTGTCCACATTCGATCCGTATGTGACAAATTTGTGTAACACGTTGTTCGTTACTGAATAAATAAAAAGAATCGAACTGTCCTTCAACTGACTTAATTTTTGTTAGCGTTGATTCCCACTTCCCACCGTAGTCCCTTGCGTTATTATTATTAAGCAAAGCTTCATGCTCAGCGTTGTCGCATAATATCGCTTACAAGCGATTGTGATTCAATTTCGGATCAGGAGAACATGCGAGGCGAAGAGGTAAACGCCGAAATAAATTTTTGCTTGCTCAGTCGGTAATAAAGTACCAGGAGTATTAGGAGAACATGAGAAGCGAGGAGGTAAACGCCGTTATACCGAAAAATAAATTTTTGCTCGCTCTGGAGCTAACTTTAGTACCAGGAGTAACAGGAGAACATGACACGCGAAGAGGTAAACGCCGAAATAAATTTTTGCTTGCTCAGTCGGTAACAAAGTACCAGGAGTATCAGGAGAACATAAACGCGAGGAGGTAAACGCCGTTATACCGAAAAATAAATTTTCGGTCGCTCCAGCGCTAACTTTAGTACCAGGAGTAACAGGAGAACATGAGAAGCGAAGAGGTAAACGCCGTTATACCGAAAAATAATTTTTCGCTCGCTCTGGGGCCAACTTTAGTACCAGGAGTAACAGGAGAACATGACAAGTGAAGAGGTAAACGCCAAAATAAATTTTCGCTTGCTCGATCGGTAACAAAGTACCAGGAGTATTAGGAGCGCATAAATTCGAGGAGGTAAACGCCGTTATACCGAAAAATAAATTTTCGGTCGCTCCAGCGCTAACTTTAGTACCAGGAGTAACAGGAGAACATAAGAAACGAAGAGGTAAACGCCGTTATACCGAAAATTATTTTTCATTTCAATTTTCGCTCGCTCTGGGGCCAACTTTAGTACCAGGAGTAACAGGAGAACATGACAAGCGAGGAGGTAAACTTCGAAAATTTTATTTTCGTTCGCACTTGCGGTAACAGGAGTACCAGGAGTAACAGGAGAGCATAAAAGCGAGGAGGTAAACTTCGAAAATTTTATTTTCGTTCGCGCTTGCGGTAACAGGAGTACCAGGAGTATCAGGAGAGCATAAAAACGAGGAGGTAAACTTCGAAAATTTTATTTTCGTTCGCGCTTGCGGTGACAGGAGTATCAGGAGTATTCGAGAGCATAAAAGCGAGGAGGTAAACTTCGAAAAATAAATTTTCGTTTTCGGCATGGTACCAGGAGTACTAGAGAGTATCAGGAGCCAAAAAACGAGGAGGTAAACGCTGATGTAACCAATAACAAATCTCCGACGATTCCGACACCTCCACGAGTATCAGGAGCCAAAAAAAGCGAGACAGTGGGACGCAGGGAGAAAGGGTTAAAAGAATTGATCATCCGGATTATTGTTTAAGCAATAATAATGTTTTATTTAACTAAACGACGTATTACATACATTTGCGATGAAAGTATCGGATCCATGGACCAAAATATATTTAAATATAGTAATAGAATAAATGTATGGATAGTCTTAACATATTACGTAATTTTTTAACAATATTGAACCGGTAATTATCGTGCCGTCAGTATTATAACACTTTCACTATCACTGGCGTTGACGGTGCATCCAAAAGAGTGGGCCGTCCGACCGGTCCGCGTCGATGAAGACCATGAGTAGGAGAGAGACGGAGATTGTGCGAAGCGTTTGACCCGGACGCGTGAACAGCGCCACCGCTATCGGCGGCGGGGGCGGTTGTGCCCCAGAAGATGCTGCCAACTCTTCCTACGAGAAGTACAGTTGCACGTATACGAAGCTCATCTTCACTGCTGCATCCCTGTAAAGAAATAGTGACACAACAGGTCTCAACCGCAAAACAAGTCAACTGACGCTCGAAAAAAAAAACCAACATTTCGCTCTGTCACCTAGCGATTCTTCTAGTGACCTCTGTTTCTGTTTTCCATTCTGTGTTGTGATTCTAAACTCGTAAACGAAATTCCTCGATGCTTCAATAATAAAAAACACACACACAACCTCAAAAAAAACCGTAAAATAATACGATTCGAATAGATGAATAATTTTTTAACAAAGTGAGGTTATGGAGAGCGATGAAGAAAACAGAAGCAAAAGAAACGACATTCTTTCGCAATCTTACGCGGAATGCGTTGAGAGGTAAAGTGCATTGAAAAAATTATAACAAGGCTACGCGTATAGGTTATGTACGTACTGCTTTTCGTGGTTTTATTTTTCTCGTCGTTCCAGGATGCTTTGCTTTATTGTAGTACGCTGACGTTGTGTTGCACGAACGGCCGACAAATACCAAACAATCTGTGAATGATAATACGAAAAAAAAAAAACAAACAAAAAAAAGCAATCGTCAAATAAAACAATCTAGTATGGGTACTTTGTTTTCGCGCCACAGGGTTGTCCAGCAGAAAAACGATGGTCCTAACGAATTTATCCTGCCGAAAGAAATTTTGGAAGAGCGAGAGAAAGTTTGGCATAATTTTTTCGACAAATACGCCAATGCGGTAAGTCGACGACGGTGTAACTTTTTTTTTTTTGTTTTCTCATTTTTTCTTGGACGATGACGAGTCGACAAAGGCAATTGGTTGCTTGCGGTTGAATTTCTCATTTCCAGAGTTGCTCTCGAGTACTCGCTATCTTCTTTAGTTTGCTACGACCGTTTTATGGGGTATTTAATCTATCTTCCATTGTCTTTGTCCTCTGCTCGAACGTCGTTTCACGAAAACCCTAAAAAAACAGAAAACATATTGGGAATTCATTCATTTACTCACCGCCGCGCCTGTTCCAGGCTTCGGACAAAGTGGAGATAGACATGAACACATTGAAGCCAGTGACGACGGAGGGAGAACGATCGGACAGCAACGACGATGGCGAAGAAGAAAAATTGGACGGTAAGAAGGATTATTATTCCAAATGCCGAGCTCCGTTGCGCAAGCTACCGGATTTGATACAATATTGGATAGACACGGGAAATTCGCCTTACAAAATGGTCGCCAACGCCGTGAATTCCGAAACGGGTTCGTCGCTGAGCGAGGACGGTCAATCGCCTCGAGATCGTCGCAGCGCCTTTCAAGAACGCAGCGACGAACCCAAATTCGACACTTCTCGCTGCAGTTCGCCGGACACAGCCGCTTACATCCTGTCCAACACGAATACGACCAAAAAAGCTGAGACTCTGGCAATCATCGAAGGTGCGAAGAGCCCCGGCGGTCGGACTTCGACGCACGAAAAGATAACCTCGAAATCGCCAAACTCGACGAACGACGCAGCGGGTGCTTCACCTAACCGCAGAAATACTTCGGTGCCAAGAAAATCACTCGCGGCGACGCCGATCGCTTCGAAAACAAACCTAACCCCTGAAAAATCATCGAAAGCTTCGCAACCCAAAATTCCCTTCGTTTCCACGTCCGAACTCGATAAAGTTTCGTCACCGGTCGTACCGAGCTTGAAGCTATCGGAAATTTTGCCGGAACTTCGACAATTCGACGATATCGTGAAAACAACCGGCGAAACTGCACTACCGACGACCGGTTCGTCGCTGGACGAAACTTCGCAATCGTCGCAGAATCAATCGATGTTGCGAAATTCTCAAACAAAGTTGCAAAATCGTAGAAGATTGTTCACAAATTCGGACGTGCCGGTGGATATTGCATTCGAAGTTACGAACGGTCAAACGACGGAGAAACAAACGGGTCGTCGTTTGCATCCGGCTTTGGAGGTTACGAAAGACGATGGAACGAAAAAACGTTCTTTCGCACGTGCTTTCGGGAGAATGGGAAAAAAACGTGGATCGGTGATCCCGAAGTTGAACGAGATCGATGAGAATTCGTCGCAGGAAAGCGATAGTCGTCAAGTCGCGAATGGACGAAGAACGATCAGTGATAGTCGTTACAACGATTTCTTTCAATCCCTCGGTTTAACTCCCAGAGCCGTAGCCTTGGGCAATCGTCGTCGTCGTCGTCGTCGTCGAAGAAAACACGATGAGCCATCGAAAATCGTCGAACGTTCGTTTCTTCCGAGAACGGCGAAAAATATTATGCCGATAAACGATTCGATCGAGAATTCGTGCAAGGAATCGGAAAATTATTCATCGATGAACGATTCCGTATTATCACCGAAGAAAAGAGTTCGAACTTGCGACGATGACGAAACGACGATGAAAAAATTGGTCCAGGACAAAGTTCTTCGTGTAAACGTCGAAAGATTGTCCGACGAGATTGTTGCTCGTTACAATGGCAAAATGGCGTCTCGAGGCTGTGAAAGAAATGTATTTCACGATGAAAAATCGACGATCGGTCGTGAGAGGAATTCCATGGCTTCTTCGTCGTCCGATATAACCGATTGCAAAACCAATTCCGAAAGAATCGAATTGATCACGACTATTACACACGACAGTGATTCGAGCACGATCATCATTTGTTCGTGTCACGATGATAATAATGAAAATAAAAAGAATGAAACTTCGGAGTCGTTGATGACAAATGTGCAACGAAGATCGTTAAGATCCGAAGGAGTGGATCGAAATGTCGCAACCGAGACTGAAAAATCGACCGATGCTTTTGTGGAAATGAAAAAATTGGACGATAACGATTCGGCGAAATCGGTAAATATTGCCAAATGTTTCGTTGAAGATGATGAAAAATTGAAACCAGAGAAGAAATCATCGAAAATGCGTTTTTTCACGCGTTTGAATTCGCCGGAAAAACCGACGACCTTGAATCGCGATTCGCGCGATAGAACGACCTTGAATTCGTCGATGCGGAGTTTGCGGGTCACTTTAACGTCCGACGACGACGAGGATAGTTTTGTGAAAATCGTTTCGAAAATTGGGACCAGAGATTCGACGAAATCGACGAAGAAAAAATCCATGAAAACCGACGAGACGATGAATTCGTCGAATTGTCAAAAATTCACGTTGATCGCAACATCGTCGGACGAGGAAGACGTTTACGTGGGAGAAGATAAACGACGAACGAGAAATTCGAATAATCGAAACAGCAGAAAAAATGAAACATTAAAAAAAATGGTTGAAAAGAAATTGAATAATGACGTGAAAAATGACAAATATGAAGACGTAGAAGAAAAACGACGAACGAGGAGTTTGAGTAATCAAAATAAAAGAAAAAATGAAACAGTAAAAAAAACGATTGAAATAAATGTTGAAAATAAATTGAATGATGACGAAAATGATGACGTTAACATGGAAGAAGATAAACGACGAACGAGGAGTTCGAACGGTCAAAATCGAAAGAAAAATGTAACAATAAAAAAAACGATTGAAAGAAATGTTGAAAGTGAATTGAAAAATACGAACGATGCTGTTGAGCTGGATAATCGACTCGTCGAGGGCATTCGTGAGCCATCGAAGAGTTCAAAAATTTCCGAAGACGATTCGAGGATGGAAATTGATAACGAATCGACGAGTCCGATGAAAACACGTGGGAGAACGAAAACAAGCATGTCATTCACTACCACGGACAATTCGAATCGGGAAAATAAAATTGATAATCCGCTGAAATGTTCCGTGCTCGGAAAATTCACGAATGGCGAATTTTCCGCATCTTGGCCACCTGGAAAACAAATTTCCGTCAATGAATCATCCGGAAAATCCAAAAATACGAAAAATATATTTAAAATCGATCGAGAAGCGAGTTCCACGGAGTCGTCGGTGTTCGACGATTGGACGAACGGTCGATTGCACGAGGAAAATGCAGACGACGATGGTGAAAACTGTTTGGCGATGGCCGAACGTTGGAAAAATGCGAAAAATCGAAGACCCATTCGGGACGATAAGAAAATCATGGGATGGTCGTTTCAAACTTGCATCGACGCCGATTCCGATACGACAATCAAAAACAGCAATCATAGGACGCGGCTGAGGAAAAATCATGTTCGTGAAAATTCGGAAGAACGATCGAACGAAATAAAATCGTTGAGATCACACAAATCCACGATTAATCTTCATCAAGATTCAAAAATGGAAAATAAAAATTCGAAAATGGAAAATAAAGATTCGAAAATGGAAAATCAAGATTCAAAAACGGAAAATCAAGATACAAGACGGACGTCTCAGCGTCGTTTGAAAATGTTGTCCGATAAAAAATCGGAAAACGTGAAAAGCGTGATTGTTTCCGTGATCGTCAAAGAAGATCAAAGAAAAACAAGATCGATGGGAACCGCCGAGGAGTTGAAACTCATCAGCCCACCACGTAGGCTGAAATCCAGTCGTACGACGAAACATTCGTTGGCTGATGACGAAAAAAATATATCGTCACAAAGCTCACCGTCCCCAAAAAGAAAAGCCCGGAGCAGAACGAAAATCCATGAAAATTCGATGGATTGGCAGAGCGACGACCAAACCGATTCGAACGAAGGTCCAACAAGGTCGAGCAATGTCAAGCCGAGCAAGGGACTCGAGGTTGGAACGAATCTCGATGATTCGAAGAGAGTCAACGACAAAATTGACCTTCGAGACTCGACGACGAAAAAACCAGCAGAGACGAAGAATTTGTTCGCCAACGGTCCGGACAACACCGACGAAGACGTTGATTTGTTTTTTTCCACGCGTGCTCGAAGGACTGATCCCAAACATGCTCTCGTTATCGAAAAATTGAAATTCCGTGAAACGCCGAAGAGAAGTACAATTGGAACGTCGTCGATGCGTTTCAGAATGAAATTCAGATCCGATAGCGATGAAGAAACGTAGCAACTGGCTCGTTACATCACAAATGGGAATTAGGGTGGTCATTTTCAATTTCAATTTTGGGGCAATTATCTCCGTTTCCCCAAAACACCTTTTTTTTTTTTGAACGGCTCGTCTGAAACAAAAAAACAAAAAAGATTTCGTTGGTAAAATATTAAACGCAATTCCTGAACGAAGGGTTCAGTGAAATTTTGATTTTATAAGTAATACCGTCGATTGTTTTTTTTTTTTTAATTTTTGAAATCTCAATAATCGAACTTTTCAGAGAAAATCGACGACTTTGTTTGAAAAATCAACATTTTGCTAAACTAATTTCGAAAAAAAAAAAAAAAAAAAACAAAATTAGTACGACCCCAATGAGCAGAAGGAATTATGGATTTGAGCAATCGTTGAATATTACAATGGGCTATGAAACTTCGTTCTTTCATCGTGTGAATAATGAGAAACGGGCTAATATTATGTTTTTCACATGAAATTTCAATGAGAATTATCTGTTGGCAAAAATAAAAAAAAAATATATGATTATCATTCTATGAATACCCGTCCTTGCTTTGGATAATGTAGACGTTGAATTTGCTTCGTAGATTACTCTAATCGTTATAAAATCATTATTATTACTATTATTTTCTATAATCACCAGTCGACCAATTTTTAATCGCCGTTCAGATTGCATACGTAAAATATTAAATTGTTTAAACCTAAAATTAAAAAAAATCGCGCAAACAATATGTAAATATTTTCCCAATGTAAATATGATGAATGATAAAAAGTCCATGGTAAATTGAAGTTTAAAAAAATTTTACGTGAATGTTGCACGTGCTTCCGAAATGAATGTATCTGTGAAAGAATTGCATGTCCATCGATAATGAACATAAATGAATTATAAACAGTGTAATCGTTCGAATTCGTAATTGGCGAATGAAATTTATGTTTCTCGAGTTTAATAATAACACTAGCATAAATAATAAACGACTGAAACCTGTTATTGTTAATTTTCAAATTAATTAGGAAATAAGATTGATAATTGTGAGCCAACGAAAATAAAAAAAATAAAAATTGAAAAGCGTCACGCGGTGGCTGTGCCGACTGCGTGATAACGAATTAATTGTTAAATAAATTTATATCGTTGAAAAACGTAGCCCTTGATGAGCTGCAACAATTTGTCATTGTTCTTACAAACAATTTGTCACTATTTTCACGTGTCACCTTCGTTTCGATGCATTTTGTGACGTTGCTTTGGATTTGATTAAAAAAAAAAAAACATCTTCGTACAGCTATAGCAAAATTTTTGTTTCAATTGTTAATTGTTGTAACTGAAAGGGTAAAAATACCGTCAACGTTGGGTCCATGTTCCACCTATCGAAGGTCGTGAAAAGTGATCATTTAACGCTGAAAAAAGTGAATTTAATGACATTTAACGCCGGCAAAAATCCTTAACCGGTCTATTGGGGTAACTCGTTACCCCAGCTCATCTTTAATCCTCCTGGACTTCTACGAAACCCTAAAAAAAGGGTTTCTCGTTTCTCGTGTCCACCCTGTATAACCCCGAACGTTTTAATCGAAGGTGCACGAACATCGGAGTCAAGCAAGAAAGTTTGTCTTCGTGGGAGGGGGTTGGGGGGGGGGGGGAAGCAACATCGGAGAAAAGAAGATAACGTTTGCGTCACCGCACCACACACACACACACACTAGATCCTCCGAAACACATGATCACGCGTGCGATCAACACTCGAGAGTGTCGGGCAGCACACACGCGTATATTTATATCGTCATCCCGGAGAGACTCGGGTCTCTCCCGCGAAATCCATGTATTAAACCGGTCATTACTCTATATATATAAAACATATATATATATTTGGGTGGTCCTTAGTTTGGCTCTTTTTTTTTTATTCTGGTGGTCCCAGAAGATATGATTCGAAATAAATTTTTAAAAAATATCCTCAAAATTTTAAAGTCCATCGCATTTCTTAACCCTGACGTCAGCCTCCCCAAATTTGCCATTCAAACAACACAGTGTTTTCCATTCATGTTTCAGAATTTTTTTCTATCATATGTCTGAAGTTCTGCACTGTTGATTATAAACGATTATTTCTTTCGATTTATTCTTCATTGAAAAATATGTTTTTCTGCCATCTTGATTAACGGGAAAAAAATAATTGGTCAATATCTATAAAAAATTCGAGGCATTGTTACCATAAGTTGGTAAACGGCTTACGAAGTTAAACATTTCTTCTTGCAAAACTTCAGTCATAATAATTGAAAAAATTCTCAAATACGAAAAACCCTGTTATTCAAATGGCAAACTTCCAAAGGCTGGCGGCAGAGTTAAGAATTGACATATGGGCTTCAAATTTCGAGCATACGTCTTAAAACGTATTTCGAACCACATTATCTCCCGGGAGCGCCAAAATAAAGAAAAAAAACCAAACTAAGGACCACCCTAACACATATACATACATATGGTCCACCCGACATTACTAACATAATAGACAGCCACCCAAAGGCAAATGATGCATAAAGATCGGTGCGAATTGTGCACGTACCGAGTGTAAAGCGGGCGTACACACACAAATGCACACACTTGCACACAGACATCCCTCGATCGTGTAAGCCTATACGCAGCCAGATGTTTGGATGAACAAAATGGAAGTCAGAGACGGAGCGCCCGCAATTGTTTGTTTTTTCTCTTCGCGGTCCAATGAAAGAAAGTACGATTGTGCGCATCGTGCATCTCCGGATCGCAAGGTGCTTCTTCGTCTACCGCATCGACTCCCAACTGCAAAAGTAAATCAAAGCAGTTGTAAGTTTCTTCGAAGCAACTGTGAATTGGCGTGAAACTTATAAGTCCCTAAAGAATACGCCCAAAAACCGTTGATTTTCTTGCAACTAATTGTTATTCTCCTTCCGCCGGGTCTTCTCGGAGGCCCAACGGTTTTGGGTTCCCCAGAAAAACCGTCAACCGTTTACTTTTTCTTCCGCGAAGCGTCGCGCGTCCGGGATCTTGGCGCGCGGACCGAGCGCTAAAGCGAAAAAAAGAAAGGCATCGATATCCCCCCCGGCAAGGGGGCAGGGGGGGGGACGATAGAGACGATCGTGGCATAGCCGAAAAGGAACTCGGCTGAGGATTGGCGAGAGAAACAAACAAAAAAACAAAACAAAAAGAAACCAAAAAAGCAAATAGCCGAGGTAGACGAAGGGAAATGTCGAGAATGCGACGGAGTTGCCGTTCCCGCGAAGAGGGGGGCGCCCCGCGCACAGTGGCCGGGGGGACGCAAGCGCTCTCGCGCCGCGCGACGGCCCATCTCCGTTTCTCGCGAGGTTTTTCGCTTGTTAGTTTCGAAAACTCGTGGAAAGTCATCAACGGCCCCTCCAACGATCGAACGGGCCGAATTTTAACAATTCAATCCGATTTTCGTTGCATTTCAACGGACACACGATCACGTCGCGCTCCAAACTATTGTTATTATTTCTCTTCTGTAACACTGCAAAATAAATGATCGGTTAGAATAATCGTTTATACTGAATTTACCATCAGGAACACTTATAACCGGACGTAGTTGCAGTCAAACACAACGCAATTGTGTAAATTCAAATTCAAAAGACTTATATACATATATATTATATGTGTATATATATATATGTTTGTGGAGTTGTAGCGCATGTAATACATACCCTCCAAGTCCGTACACGCTTTACAACTCGGTATGCATACGCGGGGGTTTATATATAGATATAGGGATGGGCCCCCCCGGTTGTAGTACTCCAGGGACTTGGTGGTGAAATACGAGTAAAGCTTTTCACAGACGCGGGGGAACCCACAAATAGACTGGCGTTGAGCGCGGGGTTTAGTTTAAGAGATAGAGCGAGCGGGACTTCATCTCCGTTGGCCGAAAAACAAAACGAGTTTCGAGCACTTTGTGCATCCACGGGTTTGGGTAAAAGACGAAAATTTTTATCGTGATTCTCCGGTCGATAATCGCGTCGACGGAAAAGAAAAAATCGAATTGTGCTACGAAAGTAATCGACGAAGAAAAAAAAACAACAACGAAGTTAGCCGTGATCGTGGCTGTTGTTCCATTGTTGTCATCCTCCCCCCGGGGTGACCCCGATTCAAAAGGTGCACCGTTTCATCCAACCGAAGACGTGGAAAAAGTGCTTAGCGGAGATTTGCTAGTTTTTTTTTTGTTCTGTTCGTGTTGATCGAGTCCAACGTTTTTGAACTACCGATCGTGAGCATTATCGGTGTTCTTTTTTTTTTGTTTCCCGACGTTTCCCATTGTTTTCCCGAGTTCCCACGCGAGTTTCTCGTTCGATTGACTTATGGCGCAGCTCATTACCGTCAAGTTGTCCAGGTTCGACGGTTCTCCTTGGGGCTTTCGGCTTCAGGGCGGAAAGGATTTTGGCACACCCCTCGTCGTTCAGAAGGTAGGATTTTTCCATTACAATTTTGCGTGTGGCATATATGTGACGACTTGGCGTATCAAATGCTGACGACACGAGTCAGTGCCAATTGGTCGGTGCTAACTACTGATCCAATGCACATGAATTAAAATGTAACATCAACGTAGATTGATTTTAGTGCGTTACATTTTTTTTTTTAAATGGTCGGATGAACAGGACCATAGACCAGACGTTTTCGTTCCAGATCAAAAGGAATTGATTATGTTATCTGTAAAATTGAAGTCGTTATTGAAGTGCTAAATGAGGCGGTGAATCATCCATCTAGAGAGAAGGCGCACGTAGAAACCGCGCGAGATCCGGTTCCTCTACTTACCAACACATCTTTTCCGACTCGCTGTTCGTGTGACTGGAAAGCTTGAGGTTCTTTCTCGGCCGTGATTGTATGGCGTCATCGCCGAAGAAGCCTGAAGCTCGAACCGCACGACGACACCTCTATAATAGCCACGCTCTGAAGGTGTAGTCGTGCAGAGGGGAGGGGGCTAGATTTCAGAGACTACCCCTCCCCCCGCTCCTCATTCATTAACGGAGTGAAGTCAAGCGCTCTTCGAACGCTCATCTTGAATTGACCACAACTTAGGACGCTTAGAGTCCCTTTTTTGGATGAAGGTCACACACATTGATCCTCGTATTTATGAATAGAGTATGTTTCAAATCCTATAAAGATTGGTGAATTCAAAGCATGTCTTCGATACGCTTGACGAGTTACACAGTTTCTTCATTTTGCCATCGCAAAAAACCTTTGATTGGAACTTTGATGCCTGTAGCGATCGTGTGATCGTGCGACGACGAATCACAAGAATTGTGTAACCGAACGTGATGAACGCCAAATTTTTTTTTTCGAGCATCGACGTAAATCGGTGCCAACACACGGCGCAGAAGCTACATGGGCTCCGAGCCAAAATTTGTCAGAATCACAGAGGACTGGTAACTCGATATGGGCCGTTGAAAACCCATCGACTTTCGCATATTGATACTCCTCTCGGCCAGCCACACACATCGGCAATTCTCCCAAAATTTTGTCGTCCTTGTTTGGATAGCTCCCTCGTTGTCGAATAAATACTGACCAACAAACGTTACATTATTTATAGATCACATTGGACTTTTCGATCGCGTTTGATGACTGCGATAATTCACGAAACGAAAAAACATGACTGATTTATATGATTGAATGAGCTTTCGTGTGAACTCACGAAAAACTGACTATTGTTCCACATTTTCCAATTTTCCAGAAAAAAAAACACTACAATTTGCGTTGCTAAAAGTCATGAACGTTTTTAAATGTCACGAAAACCCGGACAATTGATTTTTTAAGCAAGATCGATTGAACGGTGATTGATTGCTTGTTGCTTGTAGTGAAAGAACTATATATAGGATCCTAAGTTAAACATTCGTGGAGTACATGTAATTTTAGTTCCGTTTAAAATTCGATATTTTGTTATTTGAATTGATTGATTCGGGAAATACCATTTGTTCCATTGATGACGAATAATCGTCGGATCTCGGAGTCGTTTGTGTGTAACCAAATCATCGAAACCTTTGGGAACGTAGTTTTGAATCAGAAAATCGGTATCTCATAGATTTAAGTTTCACATTTCCGTATGGTCCAATCACTTTGACAAAATTGCCAAGACTCGTTCACTCGATACCTATTTAAGCAACAGCAATGACTTTCGCTTCAATATCAGCATCAATATTTCCAGAAATAGCAAAACACGGTTCTTCATCAATGGCGGGAAAAATAATATTCAAGTGTCTCGTTTAAAAAAAACTGAACGAAAAATTTGACGAACCGAAACAACGTTTCATCGAAACGAAATCGATCCTCGTGCAATGTAGAACAAGAATACTCAGAACGACATCCAAATCTCAGAGCAATGACAATATTGCCACAATGATAAACGTGTAAATGATGAATTCCTCGCGCATAGTCGCGTCAAAGTGGAATATGTCAAGGCTGAAGCCACAAATTCTCCCCCGTGTGTACCTTGGGAAATAAGAAAATGCAGTGGCATATAATAATAGAATAGCCCCAAAAACTGGAGAGTGAGAGAGAGAGAGAGAGAGAGAGAGAGAGATAGATATCTCTCCCCACGAACGTGTGATGCGGATGCGCCGAGCGCGCGCGCGCGCGCGAGCGCGTTATAGGCTGTGCCCCCACGGTCGTAATCCGAGGCAGATTATTTGGGCGTTCTATTTCGAGAAGGTGGCCGTTGCGAAACTCGCGAGCCGGGCTAGGCAACGGTTTCCGAGGCGACAAGCCTTGGGCTCCTACGGCCCACGTAACCACACGCCGGTATAAATTTAACTGTATATCAGAAGAATGAATTTTCTCTCTCTCTCTCACTTTCCTCCCATTAATTGGTCTTTCTGACTTTTTCACCGTGCTTCCTTCTTTCGATATTATTTCCATCGGTCTTTCGCGAGAAAATCCTGCACGAACAATCCAAATCTTCGATCACATATATAAAACTCAAGCCAGACAATTATCTTTTGTGTCTCGACTTCCAAACAGACCATTCAAAGTGAGAGAATCTGTAAACACCGCATTTTCTTCGTTTCCGCGTGTTCCCCCAGACACCATTTTGGCTCAGACAGGAACTTTTCACACAAACATCAGCCCCCCAACGATTACTACCTCACATTTATAGAGCATTCGAGTGGCGAGACGAGCGACTGCCTCTCTTGATATGCCAAACGTTGCTGGTCCTGTTTATAAGAAACGAATGCACACACGAAAAAAAAAAAAAAAAACGACGAAGCCTCTCTTGTTTTCGATACGACCGGGAACGTTCTTCAGTCTATTTGTGTGGGCTACGTCGTTCTCCGACGCCTCGCGTACCACATTTTCCTGAAGAGTCGGCATCCCATTTCTTCGAGTCAATGGATTCATGAAAGACCGCCATGATACTGAGATTTGTCGTTCAGGAAAATACGCCAACTTGACAGTCAATTCCACTTTACCTGGGGACAAAAGTTTTTGAATGCTGTTCCAGTCACATGAACACACACACACATCACTGCGTCATCCGTAGGGATGAAGAAAGAGAAATGGTTAATGCAATGGCACTTTTCTTAACTTGGTACACTTCCCGCGTTCGTTTGGCGCGTGAAAACAAAGGTTGGAGGGAGACTATCATGCAAGCTCGCTACGCGCTCGTTAACTCGACTATACACACTATAACTAAGCGTCAAATGCATGGCCTGAATATTTCGGGTATACACGGTAATGGTCCACGTGAGGTTCATCACCGTGATTTTATACCGGGTGGCGCTCTCAAAATTTTGTTTACAAGACAGCGAATAATTAGATTTTAGAAATCGTGAATATCAGAGTCGGTCGTTGTTACGTTAGGGAAGAACAAAGACATGAACAACTGTGACCTGGTTTCATGATTCTTCAAGCCTACTTCATGACCGTTAATTAATTTGCATCGTGGTTTGATTATTATCAATCAGAGAACGACTTACGCACATTGATGAGCCGTGATCAGAAGAACGTGATCCACTTTAATAACGCTGTGGACAATAACAAACGGTCTGACGACATCGTGAGGTTGTACGGTCTCGAGTGTATATAGCTAGGGAAAAAAAATCAAGGACACGCTTTATACGTGTTCTATTGCTGTATATATACTCGAAATAATCCGGCCACGCGTTCGACTTGTAGTATCACTGTGTATACCAGCAGACGCGTAGAGAGTGGCAGACCATCGAAGGCCCCCGTCTGTTATCGCCTCTCATCGTCTCGGAGGGATCATGAGCTCATTGCCAATCTCTCCACACATCGTTGCAATACATACAAACGAGCCACACACATATCTATACATATATTGCATAGAATCAGCGTTCCACGTGTAGAATAGTTCGAATCTACTGAAAGATCATCGACATAAAGATATAGACTCACTGTATCAATATGCTGACTGTGCAGGGTAAAGAGCTATGACCAATAGACATTGAAGACGAATCATCGTTGATCATATGTCCTTTTTCTTATGTCGTCGCCATATTCCAGCAGATCAACAAAGATCCAAGACCACTGTCAATGCCAATTGTCAATAAATCTGCGATTGATTCCGTCCCACAGGTCAATGGAGGCTCACCGGCGGAACAGGCTGGTCTGAAAACCGGTGACGCGGTCATCAGGGTGAACACCGCGGACGTGTTCAACCTCAGACACAAAGACGCTCAGGACATAATCGTCAGATCTGGAAACAGCTTCGAGTTGACGGTTCAAAGGTATTGCTTCTTACCACGATTACAGTCTTCTCTCATTACTGAAGGGCTAAGAGAAGACACGGACAAATTGCACATTAGAGGAGCTTTCGGTTGTAGACACGTGTAAAAAGCTTGATTAACTCACAGAGGCGGAAGCACATGGAGACCGACGACTTCTCCGGTGACACCGTCGATTCCGTCGCCACAACCGAGTGCACCAGCGGCTTGCATCTCGCCGATAACGAAGACGTCATTGGTCGCGAAGAAGCAGGACGAATCGCTCATCGGTAGCGGTCACAATCTCACTCCCAAGCCTTTCGTGAGTATCTTGATTTGATTCTGAATATTCTTGAATACTAATTTGAACTCACGACGATACGAACATGAAAAAAATGCAACGTAATTATTTCTTTCTCTGAAGATCAATGGACGCAATGAGGGCTCAATCAAATCAATCGTCAATAAGCAGTACAACAGTCCAGTTGGAATGTACAGCGAGGAAACCATCGCTGAGACGCTGTCAGCTCAGGCCGAGGTCCTTGCTGGTGGAGTTCTCGGGTAAGCAATGAATAATCTCCTCCCTATTGGATAATTGACTTATTATTCTAACGAAGAGTTCATGACTCTTGGGTCGTCTCGAGGAGAATGAAAAAATAGTTTGTCCTACGACAAGAATTGGCCGAAATGTTTGCATTCAAAGTTTCGGGATTTCAAGCTCAGTAAGTGACTCACGTGTGCGTTGTGCAATTTACAGGGTCAACTTCAAGAAGAACGAAAGGGATTACAATGCTCAGAACAGTGAGGTCTTCAAAATGGTACAGGAAGCTGATAAGGAGCCCAGGTCCCCGGAACCCGGTTAGTAGAATGACAATAAGATTACGAAAAAGTATGCTTCGATCATTCCATATGCCGCATTAGAGCCTGTAAAATTGAACGTCTTATGACTTTCATTGCCCTATGTCAATTGATTTGCGCAACTTACGTCTATCACACGGTTCAATTGATCGAACAAAAACAGCGGAGCCAGCACTCAACAGCAACGTGCCAATGAGATCGTCACCAGCGATCGCAGGATTGAGATCGGTATCGGCACCGGAACCAAAACCTCAGCCGACAACGCCACAGAGTAGTCTTCCGCCGGGACAAAACATTTGCGCCGATTGCGAGAGGCTCATTGTGTAAGTCAATCAAATTTGATTCTAGGTCGTTGATGGATTGTTGAAAGAAAAATCAGAGCGAACAACTTCTCCCTTCGATCTTTCCAATTCAAATGATTTTTGGCCCTAAAAATCGACCCAGAGATATGAACTGCCAATTCTGTAGGTAAAAGTGTCCACTAGACAGGAAAACAAATAGATTAATCAGCGGAAGAGTGTTAAAGAGGTTGCAACGTTAAATTTCATCATCAAAGTGAGTCAAGGTTTCTATTTCGAATTTTCATGCCATAGTTGTTTCGCCCACGGGATGTTATTTCCGGTGAGCAATGCGTCCTCTGCATTGGGGCAAAGCCAGCTAATTACGAATGTCCACGTGGTTACGACCGAGACAACCCACGAAGCGACCATCAACCCAACACGAGCGATGCCCGTCCTACGATTCTGACTTCCTCTGTGACACACACACCGACACTTAAACACTCGACATGAAATTTCGTGGCATAGGTCAATCGTCTGACTACGTCATATGACATTTCGCTGATAAATATACACGCACAGACACACACGCACACACGATTTAGTAATCGAACGAACTATTAGGAGGAGCATTCGTAGTCTTCGCTTATTCTTTTTTTTTTGCAGGCACCCATAAATAGGATAGATTTAATCTTCTTAGGTATCGTCCTCTTAGGCCTTAACATTTGCAGGACTCTATTGAAAAACGCGCCGGCCGTTAATGTGTTCTATTGAAGAAAAATAAATAAATAACTTGAAATTTAAGGAATTTAACAAACTGAATCTGTTTGCAGCGGAGTTTTCGTGAGAATCAAGGAAAAAAATTTGCACGTCGAGTGTTTCAAGTGTTCGACATGTGGTACCTCACTCAAAAACGTCGGTTACTACAACATAAACAACAAACTTTATTGCGACATTCACGCAAAATTGATAGCCCGACAACAGGCACCTACGTCCATCACCACCCAACCGTAAGTTACCATTTTTTCATTTTTCGAAAAGTTATTGCTTACCGCAATTTACTTGTAAAACGATTTTGAATCTCTGCATTTCAGAATTGACAAAGCTCCGGAGAACACAATCTTAGCGGCACTGGCGCACCGCGACTGCGGTGCACCGATGTCTCCACCACTGAGAAGTCAAGGATCGCCTCAACCCTTTTCTGTAAGTTTCCCAAAGCAATTGCTTCTCTTTGAAAAACACACATAGATCATTTTGGTATTACTTATTACTTGCGTTATTAGATCGAGGCAAGGCTCCTGGAATAGTTTCGCTACCTCTTTTAGGATCTCGTGACTGCTTTTCAAAACCTTCGGCTGATCGAAATTCAGCTTTTCATTTTTAGCGTTTGATCGTCGCCATTGCCGTTTGAAAACTGTTTCCGTCTTATACGTACTCTTTGGTTCTGGCCTCGGCCATTGCTCCATCGGTCATTCCCGGGTTCTTCTGCTTGATCCGGTAGCACTTCGTCTCAAGCGGCACAATGCTACCTCCTAAGTTTAGCGAGTTCGTCATTCCACCGATACACGGCTGAACTTTTAACTCGGTAACTCACTTCTCTAGACAGTTTCCTCTAGGACTCTATCCGCCATTTTCGTTACAGTTTGCATCCAACACCTTCTCCCCTTCCAACATTCAAAGTTCAACCCCACATCTACGAAGATCTGACGTCGGAACTCAACATCCCAACCTTTACATGCCAATGGCAAAGAGAAACATTATTAGAACTCTCTTCTCCCAAATTAACATCATCGATCGGGTCTTCAATGACAATTCAATCATAAATGTGACCCATAGCATATCGGCAATCATTGACTCATTGCATTGAACCGTATCTGTCAACGTCCACAACACCAGTCACTCACTTTTATTTCGACCTCACGATCAATAAATCGATGGACACCTCCAAAGCCAAACGACTTTGATACCGTGACGATTGTTGGAAGGTGGGGGCTATTGTCGTGCGGTATTGCATCGTTGCACAATCGTCTTGGCACTACGCCCGTCGATTTATCTTAGTCTTTCGGGCCAGTCTTGGTAACGCCCGCGTACGCATCGGCACGGGGGTTGTACTCGTTGCACGATCACGCGGACAACCATTATTCGTTCGCGTTTGTCGTGATTTTTTTTCGCGATAAGGTAGGATCGTCGTACTGATATATTACAACTTTTTTCGTCGACAAGTGCGTTCCAGCCAACTTCACAGATTCGAAATTCAGTGTACAACCCGTTCAGATTTAAATAACAGGGCTAGAGCTTTGTTCGGTGTTCTCTACGAGCCTTTTAAAGGCGTCCAGATGATTGTAGTTGATCGTATTTTTTTTTTGTTTCGTTTCAAATCTGTTAGAGTCACGCGGCACATGACATCAGTGGACCAAAACCCTTCGGTAGCCCGAGTGCAGCTGTGACGAGCAGCTTTTCCGTGCCACACGTCACCAACTCCGGTATCAACCCTCGTCCCCTGAGTCAGACGGTCACCGGTAAGTCTAACGATTCCATTTCACGGGACAGGTTGTCTCAACGTAATTGCGAAGTTGGAATCGCGTAGTTTTGTTCCTGCGCTAAAAATAATCCAAGCTTTATCTAATGGTGCTTTGTAAATATATACATCAATGGAGATTCCTGTTTCTATGAGAAAAATATCAAAATTTGTGGAAATATGGAAGCTACTAATCGTTTGGGAGCTTTCTAAAATATATTTACATGGACTGGACTAAAGACCTAAAATGCTGGTTATGGGTGATAACGATGGAATAATTGATTAGAAGAAAACAGTGAGAAAAAAATGAAGAATCATTAGTAAACCAAGTTATCCTTGCTTGAACTTAAAATCGAATATCTGTGATGGAGAAACTAAAATACATGCGAAAATCAGTTAGTTAATGTATCAATTTTATAAGTTGCTTATTATACTGTCCGATACTTTGTCAGCAAAAAAAAACCGACGATAAGCACTCTATTTCATTTATGTATAGCTACCAAAATTGAAATATATATACCACCAAATTTTTATGGACGTGTCCTTGAAGACGATCATTCTGTTGTCTTTTCTTTTCAAGTCTCTCTACAATTCCAAAAGACACTCATTTAGTCGTAAGAATCTACCCTCAAATAATCGTTATAAAATATTTATACGGTCAACGATTGCTCGATTATATTGCTGCTGCTTTTTGTTTTCTTCTACGAATCATCATGCTTCAACCGCTTATATTAATCTGCCGAAATTTCTTTCTTTTTTTCCGCCCATTCGTTGTTTTGACTAATAAAACTGATGCTGACCCAAAAACCTGGAATCCTCGAATTAATTCACCAAACCTGCGTAAATCCCTAAATTTTTCCAAACCCCCCGAATTTTCCTCGATCCATGTGGATCAATACGCACCAGAACGATATTACGAATCCGATCGTTATGAAGTGATCGATCTTCCGATCGCTCAGGAACAAATGACGGCTCGCTACGATAATCAACAGCAAGATCAACGACCACCGTCGAGCTGCTCATCCGTGAGGAACAAGAGCCTCGTTTGGCCTCCGGTAAAACCCATCGAGGACATAACTTATCCAACCGCAAGTCCAATTTGGATAGATCCAAATCCGGTACTGGAAAAACGTCGACGCAACAATCCTTGCGTGAAACGCGTCATCGTTCAACAAGGAGTCGATTGTTATTGCGGCAGTCGTTCTTGCAGTTATTGCTGCAGCGGTTACGAGGAACGCGATTACGAACGTTATTCGTCATTGTCGCAAGTGAGCAATCGCGAGGGAAGCATGGATCGTGCGAGTTGCACGCAACCATTTTACCGAAAGATCGAGATCGGTGATACGCGACGTAACAATTGTCGCGTGTCGACCTACACACCGCGTCCCGGTTCGACCGACGGACTACGAAGATCACTCACACCCACGCGAATCTCCCAACCCGTTCCCAGACCCTGGATGGCCACTGTGACATCCGGAACCAGCGCCTATCGTCACGTCCAGCCGCCCGTTCAACCCGAACCCGAAATAGTCTGTCAACAAATCTGTCGTTGTCAGATAATCTGCGAAAAAACCGCTCAAGGTCACACCTATCGCGAAGTTTGTTGCGACATGTGTCGACCACCCGTTTTGCCACAACCAAAGTGTACGAAATATTCCGAAACCGTGAAAATCGTTCCGCAAAAAGTCAACAACAAACCCAGCGAAAACGAAGTCATAGATCTGTCCAAGGTCGTGCCTCCGGATGTCGCGGTTTGTCCCAAAGGTGTCGAGAATCAGCACAATATGTTCACGGAAACAATGGAAAAAGATGTGGGTGACATACACATAAAAAAAACAACGATATACGAAAATACGGTTGAAGTGTTGTCACCGGAACGTGCGAGATCGCCCGAACCCCAGGCGCCAGTTGTGGAATCCAGCGAAACTCGTCAGATGTCCTTGGAGGAAGAAACCGTGCAGCGGAGTTCCGTGACCTTGGATCGCGAGGTGGAGCGAATATCCGATCGAGGTACGGTGATCGAGTCAACGGAGGTTCTCAACTCGGCCATTTCCACGGCCCAACTGATGGAAGACGCGAGAAAGGAGGAAGAAGAACGAAGATCGAACTACGAGAAGATTTGTCGGGAGGAGGAGGAGCGTCTACGTCGTCAGGAACAAGAGTGCATGGAGCAACAGCGTCGCTACGAGGAAGAACGTGCTCGTCGTACGCAAAAGAAGCGGGTGGCTTTCAACAGAGAAGATAGGAGCGAGACTACGCAGCAGCAGCAGCTGCAAGAGTGCCAGAGGCCCAAAGAGTGTTATCGTTGCGAGACTTACACGGAAAAAGCCAGCGAAGCGGAATCCAGTGGAGAACGTTACGACGAGGTCGTCCAAGACATCAAGATACAGGAAAATTTTGAGCAGACGGACAATGATCGTCATCGAAGTTTGAGGGAGCAAGTGGAGATTCATCAGTGCATAAGAGAGCAACAGGTGGCGGAGAAACGTCCGAGTCTTCAGGAAAGACGATTGAGTTCGAGATTTCGTGATTCTTCCGCAGATCGTTCGGAACAAACTGCCAAGTCGCAGCAGCCTCAACAATCGGAAAGTTATCCGAAGAAACACGTGCAGTTCGTGGCTCCAACCACGTCGTCAACCGTGACACGTTTGCCACCGAGCAACATCAAAAACGCCACTGCCAAGGAATGGAAATCCGACATGCTAAACGCATTGACAACCGCACCGACACGTCCGTACTCGCCATTAGACGGATTTTCCTGTCAACCGGAGAAACAAGCTGAACCCGTTGCCAGGACAATTTACACCACTGAGATAAGATACGAAGATACTTGCAGACCCTGTCCTAAACAAGTTCCACAACCAATGTCCCAAGAGAGACCAGTGTCGCCTTTCCAATCGGCCTTGATCACCGCACCCGAACGTCCCTACACTCCTCTGGGCTGCGAATTCGGCGGAGGCTACGACAACGTCATCTGCGTCGACAGATCCCAGACTCCCATCGATCTGGTAACCGGTGACGGTTACTGTCATCCCGCGGAGATTCTCTACACCGACGACAAGACCCGCGAGGCTCAATCTAGAGAGAGAAATTTGAAAAAAGTCGAAGGCCCACAACCATTGCCTATACCTCCGCAGAATCATCGGCTGAGAGACTGTTCGGCTTCACCGGCGAATTCTCTGTCGCGACCTGGAACACCGAGAGATCGTACAATCATGGCTGGGCTGAAGAAACCCGGAACCATACCTTCCTATCAGAGATATCTCGTGTCCATGCAGCACGACCCCGAAGAGGCACAACCCTACGTGCCCAGTCGAACCCCCACGCCCAATCGACCTATATCACCCGGTCAGAGACAATCCGAACCCACAGGGTGCTTTATGAGAGCTCAAGCACCCAGAATTCGCGAGTGTTCGACACCCGTCAATCAAGTTTCAATGTCGAGTAGTCAGCAAGCCCCGACAACGTCCGAACATCGAGAATACGTTTCCTATCACGTGGAATCCGACACTCCGGCTTGTCATCGTTCCCAGGATTATCGCGAGACCCAGACTTCTTACCTGGCTGCTGATTATCGCAACGACAATGTCACGAACAAGTGTCAACAGGTTGAGGACTACCGTAGAAGCGAATCAAAGTCTTCCGTCACGGTTCAGAGCCAGGACGTCAACAAAAGTGCTCCGAGCTGTGGAATAAGCAAGGGCACTCGGGTTCAGCCATCGTTGGCTTGTCCACTGAGCCATTGTTCGAATTCTGAAAGATTCCCGAAGACGGGGGTCAGGGTTTTGCCGCCTTGTCCGGTATCCATGACCGTCAGTCAATCTCACGATTCTTCGCGACGATACTGCCAGGAACAGGTGTCAAGCTGTGCCAAGTCATACGGCTCATCGCGTCCTGGAAGTTGTACCGCAGACTCTGGCAATTGTTCGGCAACAACGAAAATGCCCTATCCCCAAATTCCTTCGTCCTGCGAATCCGACAATCAAACGACGTCCTGCGACGGTTGTGTTTACAAGAGTCAATCCATTTGTCAGCAACAGGACTCGTCTTCTTGCTCGCAAAACGTTCAGAGCTTTCAACCGATACGCGAACAACCGCGCACTAATCTCAGCAATCAGCTTACACGGCTAACAGTCCGACGTGACAAGCAACCTGCTTCCAAGCCTGTGACGCAGTCACAAACGTTTTCCCAGTGTTCGATAACCGATAACAATGATAGCCACGTTAAAACCCAGTATCGTCAATATCACATGTCCGAAACAAACGTTGATAACCGTAAACCAACAAACCCGACGTATTTGTCGTCCCAACAAAATTTAGGTAGCGGAATTGGGGGTCCCAATGCTGGTGGGAGAAGCGGCAAACTAGCCGGTAGCAGTGCACCGACCCGCGGACGAGGAATTCTCAATCAAGCCAGCGGACCTGGATCTCGACAACCGCTTTGTGGTCATTGCAACTCTTACGTCAGGTAGAGACGGCATTCTATCGTGATTTGCATTTTTGAGTGTTATATTTTGAGTGTGAATAGTTTTTTTTTTGGTCAGGCGTGAACAATTTTTCTACTGTGTTTGTTATTTAAATCCGTTGTGATTTATAATTAAATACTGACGACGAGGACCTACCAATCATTGTTCAGTGATTGTTTCCATAAAATTTTAAGTACCAGGATCGTCATTTGCCTCGTCTAACTTTCAGTATGCTCGTTTTATTCAACTAACATCCGACTGACGCATGTTGTTGGTTTTTTTCTTTCTTCGTCGACATCTGATGCAGGGAAAAATGTAATTTTTTCGGAAATGGTTTTTGGCCGCAGAGACAGTGTGCTGTGATTCTAACGAAAAAAATTTGACAGGTTTGTAAGTGGATTGTGTGAGCATAGATTATGACGATGAAGTTATGCATGATCACGACCAGTACTGAATGACATTTGATGTTTTTTTTTTTTCTTAAATACCTCCTTATCATTGTAAATTTCGGCTGCCCGAAGGAAGACTCTAATCGTTTCTTTATTTATCGTGATCTATTGAATTTTTTAAGCAGGCTAAGTCACCTCAGACCTTATCATTCTCTTCTCAATCACTTCTGACTTTCTATTAATACTTCAAATTGAAATTGAAAAAGTCTCCTCGTTTCCACAAAATTGTTAGGCTTGTAAAATCTGATATCGAAAATATTTCAACTAAAATTTGGAGACGACTGACTTGCTCATTAATGAACGCACGATTACAGCCAGATTTCCTAATTTCACTGTTACAAGGTTTGTATGTTTTCTTCATGAATGCTATAAATGGTCCCAGAATCTAATAAATTCTAAAAATTCGAATTTGGCTTTGAACGATTATAATATATGATCTACAATTAAATATACCTCCTTGAAAAAAAAATAATGTAGGGGACCGTTCATCACGGCTCTCGGTCAAATTTGGTGTCCGGAACATTTTGTATGCGTGAACACGTCGTGTCGTCGAGCGTTGCAAGACATTGGATTCGTCGAGGAGAAAGGACAACTTCATTGCGAATATTGTTTCGAACGTTTCATCGCTCCGGCGTGCAGCAAATGCAACAGCAAAATCAAGGGCGTAAGTGGCCAGGAATCAGAATACGATGAGTCAACAAAAATAAGTTTGATCCAATAAATTCCATTCTTTCTTACTTATTTTTTACGATGGCAGGACTGCTTAAACGCCGTGGGCAAACATTTTCATCCCGACTGTTTCAACTGCTCCTACTGCGGTAAATTGTTCGGAAACAATCCTTTCTTCCTGGAGGAAGGACTGCCTTATTGCGAGTCTGGTACGATTTAATTTATCATTATTTTCGAACTCAATTATCTTCTTAATTATTCTCTCACAAATTTTGTAACTCGAGCGAAACAAAAAAATTTTGCCATTCAGATTGGAACGAACTTTTCACGACGAAGTGTTACGCCTGTGGATTTCCGGTAGAAGCCGGTGATCGTTGGGTCGAGGCCCTCAACAACAATTACCACAGCCAGTGCTTCAACTGCACGGTAAATTATCGATTGCGTCTCGACTGCGTAAATCGATCGACAAAACCGGTTAATTAAACAAATTTTCTTTCTTTTCAATGTCCTTACAGATGTGCAAAAAGAATCTTGAAGGTCAAAGCTTTTACGCAAAGGGCGGTCGTCCGTTCTGCAAGAATCACGCACGCTAAATCCCCAAATCCGCGCTCCATCGACGTCTGAAAAAAAGTTCCAAGGTCGAGATCGCCCGCAACACAAACTGCGAACGAAGAACGTGCGTGGAGAACAATTGAACCAACCCGGCGAATTGTACGACTAACTGGAACGAATAATTCAACGACGTGTTTATTATACTATGGTTATTCTTATTTATTGTTACTCATATTGGCTTTGCTGCGTATTAACGATTTCGTGCAACCATCAGAAAAAAAACGATTCGTTTGTGCGATGAGTGAAGGATCGTAGGATTCACGTCTCATCTTGCAATCTGTTCGACAATTCGAATTCTCGCTGATAACAAAAATGTATTTCTTTTCATCATGAAAGAGCGACTCGAAAACCTGAAAAAAATAGCATATTATGTGTCAAACGCTCATTTCATGCGTGTGAAGGCTCTGTAAAGAAAGAAAATAAGAGAAGCAAGGTTCGAACTTTAGGCTGATGTATATAATACCAACCAAGTGAAAAAAAAATCAACAGCGAGCGCAAAAGAAAATATTGTAGATATTTTTCCAGTGCAAAGAGTCTTGAATCAGATTACACTGATTAACTCGTTGGAAAGATACTACAATCCTCCCTAAAAAAAAGAAAAAAAAAGAAATACGCAGCCCTAACGAAATTATTTTTAGCCCGCTTAAGATCTAATCTAATGTATAATCAATTTGGGATCGAACATATAGTCGTTCGTTCCAAACGAGAATTTAAAATAATGAAAATTGTTTGATAAAATTGAGAGCAAATCATCCGCGAAAAACAAGACAGTACAGCGACCACAAAAGTTTTTTTTTCTCTCTCTCTCTCTCTCTCTCTCTCTTTTGTTCCATATTAACTAATCGAGATTGGACAATTCAACATTGTTAAGCAATGTTCTGCGCTTGAAAAAAAATAAAAATAAATAAATTACGAACCTCCACAGCGAGCACATATTTATGGTGCATCGAACATTTGCACCGTGTAACGGCAAGCTTGTATTAATGTGTTACGTGTTGCTTGAAAATAAAATGATTTATTAGTCGAATCGTCGATTGTTTCGTGAATCTCATTACTCACCTCAATTTTTCATTCGTGTAGTTTCCTATAAAAACTTTTTTTTTTAATGAAAGAGAAATTCGAACTCACATTCGACCATGTTCATATTGAAGCTTGGAAACTGTTAGACGACTTCGACATTGCCGGATTTTCACAGGTAAACGATGGTGGAGATTGAAAAAAATGTAGTAATTCAATGTAACAAATCCAATATGATATTGATGGATCATGACTTCTATAAAATATTTAAATATTATAAAATGTTGACATACAAAAGCCGCCAAATAAGTTTCACTTCCATCATAAGCCCATATTTTATATATCTATATATAGAACCGTAATCCAAGGTCGAAGGGTTGCTTAAAACGTTCCCGTATTGAAGACGTGAAACACATATTAAAAAATTCCTAAAGAAAGACAAAATCGTCTTCAAAAAAATCCTCCAATTGACCGTTGACCATCTCATCTGCAGATGCGATATAAAACAAAAAAAATATGTTTTTAGTGAGTATTTTCGTGATCGTTAAAGTGCCGACATCACTTTATCGCCTTGACGATATCGTCGAGCAGACTGGAAGCTCCTATGCGAAACAAATGTTTGTTCAACCACTCGTTTCCCAATTCTTCCTTGACCAAGACCAACCACTGAAGGGCTTCCACACAAGACTTTATCCCACCGGCTGGTTTCAATCCAATCTGAATGAAAAAAAATCCCATTTAATTTCAAGGAACCCCAAAGACGTAAAATATTGAATGGACACATTTGTTTCGGCTGTAAATTTTACCTTTCGATTGGTGTGTCGATGAAAATCTCGAATGGCTCTGCACATGACAATGCCCACCGGCAGAGTCGCGTTAATCGTCTCCTTGCCCGTCGAAGTTTTTATAAAATCCGATCCAGCGTACATGGCTATTATCGAAGCTGTGTAAACATCCGCGAGACTCGGCAATTCACCCACGGCCAGAATTGTTTTCATGCATGAATTTCCACAAGTTCGTCGCATGGCTCGCAACTCGTCGAACAGATCTGTCCATTTGTGGGACAGGGCCAGCGATCTGTCGATCACCACATCGATCTCGTCGACTCCCAGCGAAACGGCGTATTCGATTTCCGTTAGACGAGTGCTCAAAGGATACTGACCGGTTGGAAATCCAGCAGCGACTGGTGGCAAGCGCAATAAAAAATTGGATCTCTGTCTGTACACGGTAGAGAGAAATTATTGGTCATCCTGTTGCCAGATGAATCTCCAGGTCATTTTTGGCGAAGATCATCATGGATATGGTGTCGCAAAATTATTTTGACCTTGTCAAGGTCGAATTTGTTTTATTGTCTAAAAAAATTCGACTTGTCAAGAGGAACAAAAGTCTCGGAGGGACTTTGGGTCAAAAACGCGATCTGCTGTGTGATAAAACAGCTTTTGGGGACACTGTCTGTAACACTGATCCCAAAAAAGCTCTGTCAATTTTTTTTTTTCATGTGAAGAAGGTTCGTTTCAAAAATGGATGAAGCGCATTCGATTAAAATTCAAATTCAATTAAACCTCCGACTGTACAATGTCTTTTTGAAGATGCTTTACAGCCCTGATCCCAAAAAAGTCATAGCATTTTTTTTTTTTTCAACTTTGGAAGCATCCTCAAAATTTACAAAAATTTTGGAATATTTCTCAGAGTATCTATTTTATGTTCCAAGAGGTTTTTCTTTCAGTAATCTATAAAAAAAATTACTTTGCTATAACTGCAAAAGTCTTGAATCTTCGAGAGATATTTTACCTGAAATTTTGTGCTTGTTCCCCCAAAAAAGATTCAGTGTACAGACGGAGGGGTTAAAGGTCGAATCTATTTTTCCAACATCGGTGTAAATTGTCTCACAACAAGCGTATACCGGTAGCGACTCTGACACGGTCCTTCGGATCAACCGAATCGTCATCCGGACATCTCAACGCATTGATCGCAGCTGTGGCTTTGGCGGGATACACGCAAACCGCCGCGGTACGCAGTGGTTCGGGCCATTGGAAGTTCAATTCGACGGGACGTAGAGCCTGAAATTAGGATTTCGTTGAGTATCGGAAAGCTGCGCTCCGTCTCGATTCGGAGCTGCGAATCGTCCGACGCGTCGAAATATCACCTTTTCGCACAAGGCCTCCACGTTGGTTTCCGTGTCGTCGCCGCCCAGCGTGGTCAAATCTATACAACCGATGGCTCTCAATAGCCAAGCAATTTCGTTGTCACCCCGAAGCGTACTCGCTTTGTAAACAATTTGTCTGACTCTGTCGTTCACAGCGGGTTCGTTGATCGACACATTTTGCCAATGCGACTCCGGTACGTCTGACAATTTGTCCATTCTAGGACGTAACTTTGTTTCGTGTAATGATGGATTCTCGACAAATTCAGTTCAAAGGCCAAAGCAAGTGATTATCACAGATTGAGGTTAGGAAAAAAATACCTTATCTGTTTACCATAGAGGTTAGACGTGAGAAAACCGAACTTTTGTGCATGTATGTACTTCACTGAAAGTGAGGAAATTTTTGGTCGCAAGCACAATGTTAGTTCATCGGTACTTCGTGGGGGCGCTCGCATAAGTGCGATAAAAGATGTCTACCGATTATTATTTCCCTCAAACACGAAAATTAGTATTATTGAGATCTCATTGAACATTATTGTTTGTCATTTTCAATCATTGTCATTTTTGGAAAATAAAAAAATTAATCGAAAAGATCGTAAAAGTATGTACATTCCAAACACTTGTATCGTGTGACTAACCTCTTTCGGAAGTTGTCTGGATTTCAAACTATGAGACGACTTCACTACTTACTCATCAAAAACCAATCACAAGTTTTGCCGGTATTCACAGTCCTTGCTTATTTACAAGTTGGACTCAAGCAGGGGCGGGGGGGTAAAACTATAGGGAAACTCCAACGACCAAGTAACTTACCGAAGCCAGCCGCTACGCGACGCTGTTCACGTTCCGTGAGCGCGGGTGCCGTGGTTACCCCCTCTCCTCCCTCTGGCCCATCGACGACCGGCTCCGTGGCACTCGGCTCGGCGGCTGCCGTGTTACTGCGCGTAACGAAAGCCGAGCGCCACGAGGCTGGTCGGCGAGGGGCAAGCGGGCGAGAGAGGGAGTAACCACGTGACCCGTGCGCGCACGGAACATTAACAGCGCCGCGTAGCGGCTGGCTTCATCAACGGCCATCTTTTATCGCACGGATGTTAGCGCTGCGATTGGGAAGTTTCTGTAACACTGTACTTCTTATTGAATTAAAAAGTTATTCAGATTAAATAACGTTATAAAATGGTTGGTATATCGAATGTATATTTCAATGATAAACCCATTTTACATAAGATCGAGTTGTTTAATTTATCAATTATTCATTCGAGAACAAAGTACTGCGCATTGAAAAAAAAAATCTTATGGACTTTTTTTTTTTTTTTCAAACTCGGATTAACAAAAGTATAAAAAAATAAAGAATGAATATTTCGGCAATAGAAGACAGTACTTCGGGACTTTGGTCGCGACTTGAATCCTTAATACTGAATTGAAAAATATCGAAAGCCCGAAACAAAAATTTCTTTTTTTTTTCTTCTTTTCAATGGCAATGATATTCGATCCTAACTCAGTAATACAAAAAATAAATGGTTGATACCGAAAGCGAGAACAATGCAATGTGATCGATTAATCATTTTTTGTTTGTCATTTAATCGGACGAGTTGGATTGAAAATTTTCGTGCAACACTTTGTTTCGACGGTTTCGTTTTCTTCGTTCTCTCTCGTCTAAGTTAAATCGTGTTCAATCTTTCTGTAATAATGGGCAGCCGTGTACCGCAATACGGACGAGGTACAAGGTTATCTTTTTTTTTGTTGTTTTTTTTTTTGTTTCTTCAGTACAAACATTGCGTGTTGGAAGTACGTGGCTTCTTAATCTTCTCCAAATTCTTGATGAGCAAATCGTGAAGCGCGCAGTAACGATTTCGCACTTCGCTCATTACGAGCCACAAACTCGCGAATTCTTTTTCGTCGAGTTCTTGAACGGCTCGTCGATAATCGAGAATGTGTGGATATTTCGCCACTTTACTCACGACTTTACCTCTGGATATGAAGTACCTTAGGAAAGAAACAAACATTTTTCAAATGGTTTTTGTTAAAATTTGAATTTATGTTTTTTTTAGTTGGAAAATGTACCGCACAAATTTTGACGAGTCTGTACCTGGATATTTGATCGAAGAATGCAGCCGCTTCGCTCTCCACAGATTGTATTTCGGCGAGCGTGTCTTCCTGAACGGAAACACCAAAATTGTTGCCGTCCTCGATTTTCGGTATCATGAAAGATATCCACATCTTCAACTGTAACCGAACGCAATAGATTCGAGAATTGTTGTAATTAATTGTGAATTATTTTTCAGTAACGAAAATGCATGAAAATATTTTTTTATTTATTTTTATGTAAATAAAAAATTTGTTATCGACGAATACTCACGAGATTCGAGTCTTCGAGTAGTTGCAGTATGTAAGGTTTGGCTATGCGAATAATATCGCAAAGCGGTTTGTTGCAAGGTATCGGGCCGTTGGGCAAGATCATGACTTTGGTTCCCTCAGCAGCTGCTCCGTCCGCCGCGCTATTGTCCAGCTTGATTTTTTTACTTTTAGGCCCATCTTCGGTATGGTTGATGAGTATGGGATCGGGAATGGGCACATTGAGCTCTTGATGCACCTCGGTCAAATCTCTGTTGTAAAAATTGGGGGTTTCCAAAAGCTCGTTGAGCTTGACAATTTTCTCCGGAAAACCTTTCAACAGCAGATGCTCCGCCTGAAAATTAAATTCGATTAAAAAAAAAAAAAAAACAACAAGATCGTGAGGATGAAAAATAATGAAATCTATGTGATATCGATCGATATTTGTAGTTACCTTGGTTTTAAGGGAGTCTTTGTATTCCTGAACCTGAAAAAAAGGAAATAAAAAGTATTAATTATGCAACGTTAGTCAATGGAACGAAACGACTCAAAATTGTAAACTTCATCGTCTCTCCTAACAGTAGATGCCCCGCCGACATTGAATAATCGCGAAATCGCTGCGGAAGCCGGTCGATCAATCTTCGCGGAACTAGCGACGGAGTCCATGCCGACTATCATAAATTTTTTCGATACATTGCCCGACAAGGAACTTAACGGAGCGGAAAACACTTGTTTCCCCTGGCGAAAAGAATCAATTTATCCGATCGCATCCAACGGTCAAATTAAATTTCGCAGCTTGAGGCAGAGAAAAAAATTTTGTTTCGGAGGTTAAATTTTCAATCGGCAATCTTGTCAGTTTGTCGTTGTGGCGCTTCGCATGTTTTTTCTTTGGCTACTTTCATTTGTTGAAACTCATGTCGCTTCGAACATCTTGTCTCTTGTCGTCGCAACAGCAAGGAATAATATTTCACTCCGATGGTGCAAAAAAAAAAAAAATTCACACGAGTCGAACAGTGACGAAGCGTCAAGAGCCAAGAGAAATAAACATTGAACTCATCGTAGAACTCGGGTGAAACAGAAGAGAAATTTACAAACTCAGTGGCATCGTGAAATTTGACAACTCTGAAAATGCGTATCAACGAAAGAAATAGAAAATTCAAGGTTATGGACGCTCGTCGAAAAATTTGCGTCGCTACCCAAGCGTCTTCGCGTTTCCGCTTCGATCGTAATTCGATTGCTGAAAATTTTCAACGAATTATCACAATCTCGTTACGTGATTCAATATGATTACCACATTTGAAGGAACCATCGTAAGACACAAATAATACGGTCGAAAGAACGTTATGCACTGCCGGTCGATGATCGAACTAACCTAACCTCACATTGTTACCCATGGTTTAACGTAAAACGCCATTGCCATCGTGCCAAAATTTCTTCGACAAACGAATGAATCCATCGTTCACGAACAATCGTCATCACAACAAAAAAAAACGGATTATCAATGAAATTATTTACGAACATTATTTTTTTTTACCTTCAGGGTATTATCGGCCATTATACGTTCGTTACGCAGAACAAAAAAAAACAATGAAACTTTTGATAATATAACCCAACTTGTGCGGGGGTTTATCTTCGTAACGTGCAACTTCAAACGGGGGAAACCGGTGAACGTGGATTATTTAATTTTTTTTTTTATCCACCATGGAATGGGAAGAAGAATGGGAATTTAACGCGCGATGCGAGTATTTCCCGCGAGTGAGTTTGCCACGAAAAATGTGGTTTCAATGGCGGCCGGTAGTGGGCGCGTCGGATTTATCGGTGTTACGGACACGGAAGAACCGTTTAAGCTCCGCCCCCCCTACGCGATCGTCGCTCTCTCTCTCTCTCTCTCCCGCGCTTTCGTCATCGAGCTATGGTGCTCGCTTTGTCGCACTAGTCGCAACTGCGCCCGCGCGAATCAAGATTGCGAGTGGGAGAGACGGTACGACCGTAACGGCGTCACGAGAGAGAGTGAGACGTCCGACTGCCTCCGCGCGCATGCAGAGCGTGAGTGCGAGAGAGACAGAGATTGGGCGGAGCGTAAATTCACTGTGTGCACACTGATGCGCCAGCAGCGCCACCGCAGTCGGCGGCTGGGGCAGTTATGCCCCGAAAATATGCTGCTGACTCTCCTTATCAGAATTACGGTTATGTGCGAATCCGAATTCTCTTCAATCCGTAACCTGGTTAGACTCTACAATGAAACATCCAATCAAACCTCTCACGCAGTTCATTAGCAATTACCCCGATTTTCAAAAATTGTTTTTCGTACCTTTTCGTTCGTTCGTTGTTGAGGTCTTTGATTGTTTTTTTTCTTCATATTCGAAATTTTGTCCTGTTGGTCAGGGTTAGGGAATCCCTACCTTACCGACGGTCTGGATTGAACATTTTTTTTACAAATGTGGCGTATGGTCCTCGTTTTTTTTTTTTGTTAATTAATTCTTGTCGCTTCGCCAACTTGTCGAAAGTCAGCCAAGCAATCAGAATCAACTAAATCGAATGGAAAAATTAATAATTACGATTCAATATGATACAAGTGACTACTATACGCCATAATTTAATCCAAAGCTCTTAGCACTACACAATCGTCTTAGCGAAAACGTGAAAAAAACGTTTTCGTTGCTCCAATTAATTTAACGCTATCTGTGATGCTCCCACTGATCCCAATACTCTTGCGTCTGCATTTCCGAGAGTCGAGATATCGTACGATCGAAAGCGAATAGTTCTTCCTCACTCGTGAATATATTCGATTTGTGATCGTCCTGCAAAGTAAAGATTCGAATCAACAGGATTCTTAGGGTGAACGAAAAAAAAAACAATTTTAGTTTTCATTCACAATCGATGAATATAATTTTTTTTTTCACGTACCGATCCGACGGAAATTTTTAAATCGTCCATCAGCATTCTTTTTTCATCCGTGTATTCGGTTTCGTCTTCGGCGACGAACAACTCGTTGTGCGGTGCTACGGCGGAAACGACAACCCTGACCTTGGGTCACAAAGACAATAATGGTCAAACAAAAATAAATGATGAGCAATATTATATTTATTATCTTTCAAGGTGTCTAATTTTCATGGAAAATCATTACTTTTAATCCTCAAGTCCTACAATCGCAGAATTTAGCGGTATTTCTACTATGGGTCTACCAGACCCTGTCGCTTTGTTTCGACCCTTGTATTGTGGAGTAAAATAAACGTAGTATGAAGTTTCTTTTTCCTTCAAAAGAAACGTCAGATTATCATAAAAATTATTTTTAATCTACAGAGCGAAGAAAAATGCACAGGGTCCAACAGACCCACAGTAGGAATTGTCACGGTTTCAGCTGCCTTTGATCACAGTTTCCACCCGGTCATAAGAATTAAGGATTAAAAATTGCCATGGCTTTTTTTTTGGCGGCATTAGACACCCTGAATTTCAATGTTTACGTAAAAATAATCTTACTCTGTTGTCGTACAGGGTATCGATGAGGGTGATGAACCGTCTCGCTTGGGATTTCAATCGCAAATTCAGATGTGGAACATCTCTGACGATAATCGTGTGAAACGATTGGGATATTTCCAAATAATCACTGGCACCTAAAGGCTGATAATCGCAAAATCGTTCTTCTCGTATCTTCGGTTTTCGAAAGCAATGATAAAGAAATGGTAAAATAATTTTTTTTTTTTTGCATTTTTACCCGATCACAGAGTTCTTCGAACGTCGAATCGATGACTTGACCGCAAGTTTTTTTAAAACTAACGTTTCGTCCTTTTATGGTCAATGTTTTTGGTCTGACAATGTCGTTTTCCATGGAACACAAATATTTGAAAACTTTGTCAACGGCGTCATCGGCATCCTGTCCCTTCCTGAATTATTTAAAAAAAAAATGTAAAAAATCAGAAAGATATAATCAACGCGATTATTATTTAAATTTGAAGTCTAGTTTTTTTTTTATATCCGGTTTTTGTGAGGAAATTTTTTTTTTGGTGAGTTTTGAGAACTTTTTTTGGGCATCGATGGAACCTACACGAAGTAGCTACGATTTTTTCCTCCGGCTCCTTTCAATCTATAATCGACACCCGAATCGAGCGTATCGATGGCACAGTGATCTTTCAATACTTGAATAAACGGAACGAAATTCGATCTCTGCAATCCATTTTTGTACAAATCATCGGGCGCGCGGTTACTTGTTGCGACAACGATCACACCGTTGCGAAACAGTTCTGTAAAAAGGCGCTTCAGAATCATAGCATCGGCCACATCAGTCACCTGAAAATTCGTTACCGATTTACAAAATTCTCCTTTGCTCCGTACTACGCAAACATAATTTATCACAGCATCTTTTTCTTCTATTCTGTGGCTAAAAATCATGAAAATATCTTCATTTTCGCACTGGCCAACATTGATAACGATCGTCCTATGAAATATATTCAAATGACCTGAAATTCGTCAAAGCAAAGAAGCCAAGCGTTGTCCATGATGGTCGCCGCCACGGGCGGTATGGGATCGAAAGGTTGGATCTTGTCATTGTGAGGATCGCGCGGAATACCGGTTTTCACCTCGTGTATACGGCTGTGGACATCGAGCATGAACTTGTTGAAATGTACTCTCTTCTTAGCCTCCGTCTAGTCGACGACGATAAAAAAAAAAAACAATTTTCAAAAATTCACATTCGCCGTACGTGGATTAATCGGCAATGCGATTGGTACTGCATATGGAAAGCCAGTACCGTCGTGTCCCGATACTTCGAGACATCTCCCGCCGTCTCAACATCGTTTACCGTCCCTTAGCGAGTCAAAATTTACAACGATCAAACTTCGGAACCCACGGTTTGACCAAAATTCATGGACATTTGAAATTTTGGTCGTTCCGAACATTGATCGTGATAAATTTTGATCCCTAACATTCCCATAGTTCGTAGACTTAACGATAAATCTCAAGTTCGCAATTAACACGGATCGTTGAGCGGCAAGGACGATTGTCTCGCCTGATATGAATTTGGCTCTCGATGTACAGTACCCGGAGAGGGAAAAAAAAAGGAACTGAGATACCTGACAGCAATTATAGAATAGGTCCATCAACATTGTTTTACCTCCACCTACTGCGCCGTACAGGTAGAGTCCTCTGGGCGGCTTTTTCTTTTTCTTGTCCGTACCCAGCCACTTGCTCAACAGGCTCGGCTTCTCAGGCTCGTAACCTTCGATCGCGTCGTACAATTTTTGAAGATTCTTTGCCACGCGCATTTGAAATTCGTCAGTCGACAGTTCGCCCTTGGCTATTCTTTGTTTCAAAACGTTTACGGGGCCCTCGGCGCCTTCGACCGTGTCGTCAGCTACGCCTCTCGAAAACATAGGGCGTGCCGAGCAACGCCTCAAACGAGACAATCGGTTCAGCCACATGGGGCTTGCGCTCATGAAGCAAGCCATGGTTGGATGGCAGACCCTGAAATACAAATTAACGACATGAAAAATTCATATCTGTCATATTGGATTGAGGTTAGGAAATTAACTTCTTGTTAATTTTATTTTGTTCAACGAATATGTTCAATGATGGTGGTGTCTTTTTTTGTTTGGTTATTTTTCTATTACGAATTGACAACATAAACAATTATCGTGTCATTTCGGATTGAGGTTAATTGGTTAATTTTTTGTGGTTATGTTAATGTTCTTCTGTTCAACAAATATATTAATGATGGTGGTTTGTTTTTGTGATTATTGGATGAATAATTGGTGTTCTTACCTGGTGTTCTTACACGCCTATAACCCAGATTTAGGTGACATTGAAGTGTGAGCTAACCAGGTAGCCGCCTAGCGGCGGTTGGGAGTGGGGGGATCACGGTCGTTCCCTTCCCCCACCGCGCCGGGCGATCGAACGAGTGACGATCGGGGAGAGGGGTGAGGAGACGGATCAGCAGGTGGGGCTGACACGAGGAGACCAAAATGCTGTGTTAAATAATTACCTCTAACTTTGAGATCGAGCGCCCTCATCGGTCAACGTGTGAACCTCGCGTCCATCGGGACCATATATACATATATATATAATCTCCCCACTTATCTCCGTCACGATCTTGGTTCTCACATTGTTCTCGATCGTTCGAATTCTAGCTGTCAAATAACTCGTTCTACACAACTATCAAACAATGAATTACGACGATCGCGAAAAAATCGATCGTTGTTGCAACAATGTATCGTCAAAAATCAATATGTTCAATCTGTGGCCGGAGCTCATTAGGAATGAAGTTTTCATGTTCGATGACGTGAACATTCCTGTTTGGGAGGTTAGACCCACAATCGAACAATATCATATTTTTTCGTTTCTGCATCATGAAAATTATTCTCATTTCATCGAACTTTGATCTTAACTTCATTCTTTTTTTTTTTGTAGAAAAGTTTCGATCGAGAGGACACTGTGCGAGACATATTGTACACTATCAAGACGCGCGGTCCGTACGCGTTTGAAAATTTGCTTCGCAGTTTGCGCAAAACAAATCACAACGACGTGGCCGATGTGATTAACGGAGCGCCTCTGTTTGCGAATGACAATGTCCAACGAGTCAACGGCGCGTCGAATAATATCGAAATGTTCGATAACTACAAGTGGTGAGTTTTTCGTTGTTGCGCTTTATCTACAGGATCGTTTTGCAAAATTTTACATCGTTCTCAACATTTCCCCCATTTTCTTGCAACTGGTTGCTGTTACATCTAATTTACGTTGGACTTTTTTTTCTTTCTTTTTGTTTTTTCAGTGTCGATTGGTACGCCAGTACAAAGCTCATAACATCGGACAAACCACTGGTGATCAATGTGAAACACGCAACAAAATTCATGGACGAACCTGACTCGACGGTCATTGCAAAATATCGCATGAGATCGAGGCCCCACGGTTACGTGTTGATAATCACAATCAAACATTACGATTCTTTGTCGGTGAGAAGAGCCGCCGAACACGATCATGCCAATTTGAAAAAATTGTTCGAGGATATGGGGTTCGAAGTAACGGTGCCGGATCCTGAAACACGATTGACCGGAGCGGTAATGATCTACAATTTTCCCAAATTTAGGAAGAATAAAAAAATAAAAATGATAAATGATTGGGGAAAACATTAAGACAAATAATAGTAAAACTAATATTCAATGAAAATTATTTCGCAATTTATGCTCACAAAAGTTTCAATTTTTATTTTTAATGAGCGAAGCAATATATTTTTTTTTATCATTCAAGTATCAAATTGAGGATATTATTAATTTTTTTCTCTTCAGAAAATCAAAAGTCTAGTCAAAGAATTTTCTCAACGTGATTTTCACCGCGTAGACTCTTGTTTCGTGATAATATCGGCTCATGGTAACGAAGCCGAGCACAACAGTGCACCGGAAACGGAACTCCACGGTGTCGATGGGAATTTGGCCGGAGCCGAAAAAGTATTGTGCAGCGATATCGTCGATATGTTCACGTCCGAAAATTGCAAGGATCTCATTGAGAAACCAAAAGTCTTTATATTTCAAGCGTGCCGGTGGGTTATAATTTTTTTTTTTTTTTTTTCAACATTTCACGTTGGTGCGACGAAACCATGGAGCTTAGAAGACAGGAGACACAACTAGTCCAGATTTGGCTTTAAAATCAGTCATGAAAAGTTGGACCAGTAGCGAGTAGTGTGATATATCTATCATACGCACGTATTGGTATATCTGTATATTGTATCTCTATGAATGTGTGACGTCACAGAACATTAGTTCGAGAATCGACCACCATGCAGTGCCTAACAGGAGCGCTGCTGTAGTCGTGTCTCCCCGTCATCTAGGCTCCTTGAACGAAGAACATGATTCCCTTTTTTTTTCAGCCGAGAATTAAAAATCATTGTTTTACAGAGATAAAGCTGTAAAAGAAAAAGCTTTAACGCCCGACGACAGATGCGACACCGACGGTTGGAATCCGCAAGTTCCTCGTCGTCATTCCGACATATTGATAGCACACTCGACCATTCCCGGTGACATATCTTATCGTGACAAGCACAACGGTAGTTGGTACATACAGACACTTTGCGAGGTTTTCATGAAACACGCTTGTGATATGCATCTCGACGATTTGTTGAAAAAGGTTCAACTAATCATGTATTTTTTATTATTTTTTGCCGCATTGAAATCCAAGATTTTCGATTGTTAATTTTTTTCATGATTTTTTTGTTGTTGTTTTTGTTTTAGGTCGATGAGATACTTAAGTGCTTGCGAACTTTTGATGACCGATCGCAGACATCGAGCGTCAGTATGATGGGATTTCACAAACACATGTATCTCAATCCTGGAATTTTCGAAGATTCGTAAAACTTGCGGAAAAAAATTCTGAAAACTATTTTTTTTTTCCCCATCAGAATTAATCTTTTGAGTCTGTGATGATGTTTGAACTTTTAAATCACATTGTCACGTTCTAAGATGGTGAAAGTATATTCCTGAATTTTTTCAGGTCAACTAGGTTCATATATTTCGAATGTCAGCTCGTCAAAGTTAGGCAGGATCATTTTTATATTTTTATATTTATTTAGAAAAATCGATTGTAATTGGTCGACAAAGGAAATATTTTATTACGTGTAAATGAAGCCGCCCAGTGAACAATGGGTCAATTTGACCCATACAACGTGACTTTGATCGAAACAAATACTCTGAAACAATTTTTTTTTGTATTTCTCATTTGTTAATGCGGAATTTATCTTCACGCTATTTTTCAGCGTGATTCTTCCTATTCTCACTGATGTTGATGAAGTCGACAGAGTGCACTCGATGATCGGGATAATAATTGTTTACTCGACAAGTTAATCGTGTTTTTAAAAATCTATTTTAATAAAACTATTATTGCTACGAAATAATTATACAAATGTTTTATATTCTTCGTATTTTTATTAAAAGTATTAATCCAAAGACTGTAATGCTATTTATTATCGGATAAGATGAATAATATAGGAAAAAAAATTGAAAAAATAATTATCGAATGAGATGAATAATAAATAAAATAGCGTTGAAAAATCTGTCGTTGGCTCAATTTCTCGACAATGTGTGCCTTACCTTTTTGGGAATTGCCAAAAAAAAGAGGAGAAGAAGACTTCGTTCGACCATGACTGGGTTGAAACAAATAAAAATAAAAGAAACCATTAGACAAGATTGTTAGAAAAATTTAAATATTGATGAATTATTTTTTTTTCTAAATTTGTGCTCTTCTTGGGTAGTACGAAGAGACCATTGTAAAGGTCAATCAGTGACCTTTGAGAAGAGTTTCGTTGATGTCGGCCAAGATTTGACTGTATCGAACCATGAGAGTTCAACGACGCAGCTTCGAAATGGCCAATAACAAAATATTGTCGATTGAATGGACATAGAAATCACAAAAGATTAATTACCTCGTGGCAAAAGTTGTGTCTTCGTGAATCTTCGATGTGGCTGATGCCAGAAGATCCTCTGATGTCTGCTTGAGTACTTTTGCCAATGATCAAGACCGATTTTGTGTAACCTTGATCAGTTTGAAAGAGGAAAGAAAAGATATGCCATTAATTATAACGTTTGGAAATAATTTTTTTGGGTCCGATGTGAGTTTTCGTTTTTAGATTTGTTCTCTCCTTGGGTAGTACGAAGAGACCATTGTTAAGGTCAATCAGTGACCTTTGAGGAGAGATTTTCGTTAATCTCGGCCAAATTTTGACTGTATCGAACTATAAAAAGTTTTTACGACGCAGCTTCGAAATGGCCAATATAAAATGTTGATTCATCATGTAAATGATATTGAAAACACGAGAGACATCTGAATTCTCATAAAAACTAACGTTCAATAACGCGCGAGGAATTTTTATTCGTGAAATAGAGATTTTGGAAGAGTCAGACGAATTAGTTAAACAATAGAAATGGTTCGGGTTCAATAGAGAAAAAAAAACAACAAATATTTGATCGAATAGGAATCAAGTACGAACGATTAATTACCTCGTGAGTAATGTGGGTCCTCTTGAATCTTTGGATCGTGTCGTGGCCCTTGACGACAGGATCAGGGTGACGCAAGTCTTTTTTGAACGATCTCGACTTCGCAGAGTTCAAAAATACTGTTTGGGGAAAAATAATATTGCATCAGATTAGAAAGTAAACAACGAAAAAAAAAAAATCTCTTCGCTGAAAGAAAAAGGAAGAAGAGGATAAAACTCACCTTGGCTTGATCAGTAAAAATCCTTGTTTGAGATGTCCTTCCCATTGCTGACCGTCTTATTGGTAACTTTTTTTTTTAATTCTGGTTATGCAGCAATTATATTATGACCTTTTGTTCTTTTCTCAATAATAAAAAATCGAGAGTGAGTGTGTACTTTTGTGCAGGAAATTAACTTGGAATTAGCTTATCGGTTGCAATATTTCAATTGTCTACATTAAATTTATATTGTTTTAAATATTCATTGAACCTTCCAGACGGTTTAATTTTTTTTTTTCGAGAAGAAAATTGATGTTTAAAATCAAGGTCTGCAACAATATTGAAGAATGGTGCTGGATAAAAAGAATACTTTGATAAATAACACGTGAGCATATTTCGTTGCACATATTTTTTTTCGTCTGTCGATTTAGATTTTTTGCAACTTCGTTGAAGTGCGCAGAACCAATGAAAATATGGATTAGGAAAACAGTGTTTTGAATAACGAAAACTTTGTAAAAGAAGAAAAAAGTAATTTCCACGGGAAAATCGTTTATTTGATTCAGAAAAAAAAATATTATTACATCAGTAATAATAAACTTAAACTCCCTTGGCGGCCAATCTCTTGTCACGTTCCTCAGCGATCGAGAGCTTGACACCCTTGCCTCTCGGCAAACTGACGTAAGCTTTGGCACCCTTGCCGATGATGAAGACATTGTTCAACCTTGATTGGTTTGAATGGGAAAAAATTCCATTGAATACGATTTTCGGAACTAATTCGTGGGCCTTATTCCTTATTTTTCAAAATGTTTTATATAAAGATTTGTGCTCTCCTTGGGTAGTACGAAGAGACCATCGTATCGGTCAATCAGTGACCTTTGAGAAGAGTTTCGTTGATATTGGCCAATATTTGACTGTATCGAACTATGTGAGTTTTTGACGACGCAGCTTCGAAATGGCCAATGAAATATCGATCAATGGAAAAGACATTGACGGAGGTGTCTTATTTTTGTTACCGAAACTAAAATTTTCACTTTTGTCGAAATTTTCCAAGCGTGAAATAGAAATTTTACAAAAATATTCGAATTCCTCGGAGAATTGAAGATATTCAGGTTGTTTTATAATTTTTATTTTTAGTTTTGTGACTCATTAACTTGAGGAAAAAAAAGGCTTTACGGAAGTTTTAGGTGGTTAGACATTGTCGGATTGAATTTAAAAAAAAAATGTCAATTACCTGGTAGCGAAGGTGTGTCCTTGAGAATCCTTGATGTGGCAAATATCGAAAGATCCGGGATGACGCTCACGGCTCACCACACTTCCGACACGTCCCAAATTTCTTCCGCCCGTGATCATGCACAGATTACCTTTAAAAAAAATAAAAAATAAAAAAAAATATAAATAAATAAATAAAATCGTCACAGTTAAATTCACATTTGTTCACACGGAACACAATCACAATCGACTCAAAGGTTGTGCGTCGTGCATTGCACGATTTCGAGTCCACTTCGATCGTTCAAACAAAATAAACTGATAAGCAAACTACCAGAATTCAAGATCGATAATAACTCACCGGAGTCAAAACGAATGGAGTCAATGATTTTGCTGGTGGCAATGTCCAGTTGGATGGTGTCGTTGACCTTGATTACCGGATCGGGATAACGAACGGTTCTGCCGTCGTGCGTCACCAGGAACGGGGTACCCTTGGGTCCTGTCTGTACGCGCTTGACCTTGCACAGCTTGTACTGCCAAACGAAAATTATCGTTTTACCCAATCGATAGAAAAAAAAAATGCAACCAAAGCAATCTAGTTCATGTTTATTGTTGTATCTGACTTACTTTGGCTTCCTCGGCGGAAATTCTGTGAATGGTGAAACGTCCCTTGACGTCATAGATCAGACGGAAGAATTCGCCGGTCTTTTCGATCGTGATGACATCTAACATTTACGATCATTTACTTACAAAACAATTTCGAACAAATTCGAAAGACGAAAAAAAAGGTAACAGGTTGCGATGGAGAATAATCTCTCACAGAAATTCAAAAAAATTCGTGAAAATGCCGAAACGGGCAACTGGGATCGCCTTAACCTAAAAAAATTGCTACAAGAACTCAACGCGATGTGGGAATCACGGTTGAAAGTTTGATTTGCTTGTTTGTTCAAGATCGACGTTAGGTTGTTTGTCAGGTCTACGATATCGACGAAAGACTCACCCATGAATCCGGCCGGATAGTTGGGATCCGTTCGAATCTTGCCGTCGACTTTGATCAGACGTTGCATGACTATTTTGGTCACTTCGGAATTGGTCAGAGCGTACTTCAGTCTGTTACGCAGGAAGATGACCAAGGGAAGCGACTCCCTGAGCTTGTGCGGGCCGGCGGACGGTCGAGGTGCGTAAACACCTCCCAATTTGTCCAACATCCATGCTTTCGGCGCATTGAGACGCTTCAAGTGCTTCTTGGGACCGCGAGCCTAGATCGGACGATGGAAAACACAAGAAAACACATTTAAACATGAAACGTCAAGAGATTGTTGTTATATGCCTGAAACTGTGTACTATTTTGAGGTTATGTTGAAGTCTAATGGAGAAAATGGGTTTTTCAAGCTTGACAATGAAAAATTGGTTGCTATGATGATACGTGGTGACTCGAGTGAGATGTGTAATTCACTTTTGGCAATTAGATGCCAAATTGTCGGCCAGTGGGTGTCAAACGAAGAGCCACGAGAGCGAAAAATGCACGATCAAACTGCACTACGTTATCTCGTATATTACGATTGATCGACACAAAATACACGATTTAATTTGCACTTTGATGTAATCACTGTGTTTTACGGGTGGCAATTGGTTCGATAAACACTGTTGAATCGTCGATGTTAACGGATTACGAAGTTTTGCCGGAGATACGAACTTACCATCTTGGAAACTGTCGATAGAAAGGACTCGGGCGTGCTCTATACAGAAACCCTACCGAAGAAGATGCATTAACCTAGAAGAACTTTTCTCGTGGGACGCCTGATGCCCAAAAACGTTGGTCATGGCGACGAGCTTGGCGGCGTCGCGTGGAGATGGCGCTGGCAGCGCCTCCACCGGTAGTGCGGGTGGAATTGCTTTTTTTAAATCCATATAAATGCAGATTTAGGCAGATAAGGAATATTTATTAATTGATAAGTGGTTTCCTTCAATAAAAATTAGTTTTCACACAATATCATTATGCATGGGTGAAAAATAGAGAACAGAGATGAGTTGGGAGATGGTTGAGAAGCATCAGCACCTACGGGCATCTCGGAGTTTCGAATTTCGCCACCAGGTTCGCACGGTCTTCCATCGTAACCACTGAAAAGGCCTCCATCAGAGATCTCCCAACTCATCTCTGATAGAGAAGGAAGAAGCACAGAGATCGTGTTCGGGGAATTCAAACGAATGGCGCTGAACGTAGCGGCTAGAGTGCGAAGCTACAAAAATTATGTTCCTCTTTTCGGTCGATACCACAGTACCCGTGAACATATGTAGATAGCCGCGTGGCGGGGATAATTTGTATACATTTTTTTGTATCCATGTATTGAATTGGGGAAAAAATTTGAAAAGATGAATATTACATGAAGAAAGCATTTGAAACAATACTAACATTTTTATTGAGCCGGCTGCTAAGTGGAGGCGGCTACTAATTGGATTAAACATTTATATATATAGTGATACTCGAGTACGAGAATCGTCGTCGCGATTTTACGAGTATATATAGTAATAGTGCCTGTGCTTGATTCGCTTTTACCGATAATCAAAGATTATGCATTACATAACGCCTTATTTAAAACTGTACAAATGTTTGTCACAACATTTTTTCCCATCATGCATAGTTGCAAAAAAGAAAAGTTATATTTCAACGTAGAATTATTCGAAAGAAATAATTGTACATAATATACAGTATTTTGAACAGCGCATAAATTCCGGTCATGATAAAAGAAAATTCTGAAACATGAAAAGCACTATATAATATAAATTTAAAAGGCAAACTTTCAGAGGCTCGAGGCAGGGTTGATAATTGAGATAGACATCTCAAATTTTGAGGACATATTTATTCATCTATTTCAAACCATATTATCATCTGAAATTGCCAAAATAAAAAGCTAAATAAGGACCAGCCTAACATATATGTATATCTAATTAATAAATCAAATTGAAACAAAAAAAAAACCCTTTCGTGCCATATGCTCGTCTCACAGCTACCACATTGCTCATATATTCATACACAGATATATATATATACATATGAATAACGGAAAAGCTGTGAGACGAGTATATGGTGCGATAGGTTATGTTGTTGTTTTTTTTTTGTTATTTTTTTTGTTCAATTAACGGCTCACATCGGTCACACGTTGTGCGGGGTCTTCACCATCGTGAATGAATGATACGAAGTAGGCACGAGGGGCGGCGGTGAGGTGAGGTGGGGGTGGGGGACGGGGCTTTTTGCTCGCTGGTAAAAACAGGGTTGGGCACGGGGTCAAAAGGGCGCATGCGTCGACCCGGCCCGGGGGCTGTCGCGTCTCGCTCCGCCTGCTCTCCGATCCGCCAGTCGTCCGAACGACATCAAACCGTGACGTCGTGTTATCTCGTCGCGCGTTACAATCGTTACCTTCAAAAACAATTAAATCCTCGACATAATATTCCCAATGTGTCAAATGCGGACGACCGATAAACGAAAATAGATTTAAATAAATAAATAAGTAAAAAAACGAAATTTTTTTTTAAAATAAATAAAAAAAAAACATTTAGTGGAGCAAATGAAATTTCGTCCCAACGCTTGAAAAACTCAATCATAAATTATTGATACGATTATAGGTTTTCTTGATTTTTTCTCTCTATCTACGATCTCGAACAAATTGCAAAAAAAAAAAAATAGAAAAGAAAATCGAATTGAATAAGGTCAAAAGGGCTTCGACAACTGCGCAATGTGAATACGTAAAGAAAAAGATTGGGGTGGTTTTTTTTTAAATCGTTATTTGACGTTGTTACTGTTTTACACGTTTTACAATATTAAATTCAATTTTTTTATTTATTTATATATATTTATGTTTTTTCGAATGAAAAATGTTTTTGTTTGGGACGAGGGATGATAATTGTCGGAACGTGATGTGCGCGAGTTTGTAACTGCGGATTATACGAATACGTTGTGCAAGGAAACGAATTCTGAAAAATCAAAACCCAAAAAAAAAAAAAATAATAATTTCAAAAGGAAAAAAAATAAGAAGAAGAAAGAAAATATCGTTTTTGGAGCGTCACCAACCCTTACACGCACACAAACACGAATACACAGATTGGAAGTTGATATAGCGGATTTTTTTTCATCGCGAATCGATTATACACCGAGGATAAATGTAAAGGTACGTGACGATTTGTATTATTTTTTATATTTTCATATTATTGGAAGATTGGATAATTAATGTTCGATGTGATCGATGATTGCGAATCGTCGAAGAATTTGTCGTGGGTCGAGAGATGCGCGAGATGCATCAGTGGGAGATAAGGATCGTCGATATCCCAACTTACGACCTTGACCTCGTTGAGGTCGCAACGGAGAAATGGTTCGGGGATGTCGTTTTTCAGGGATGCAATTTTTTTTCTATATTCATTCATTTTATTTTTCTAATTTTTGCTCGAGCATAAATATTTTGCATAAGTGCAAATGATGGCAAAAACTCGTATTTGACGCAATTGAAAATAAATGGAAGAAATATATATGTATATATATTTTTTTTTTTCCTCCAAATAAAAACAAAAAAATAACATCGAAAGTTGAAAATTTTATTGGGAAGCATAAATGTTGAACACCTCAGGTTATTTATTATTTTGACCCTGTTTTTCGTCTTCATTCTTCAATTCAAATCCCCCTCCCCCCTTTACCCTCTCCTCCCTTTTCCTTCGCCCTTCAAACATTCGAGTCGTTTTTCTGAACAGAAGTGTGAATAATCTCATTGTCAGTACAGTGCCACCTTTCTTGTTTATTTTGAATGAAACAAGCAGATTTTTTTTTCGTTTTTTTCTTGTTTTTTCGACATGTTATTTTTTTGATCTCCCCCACCTCTTTTCCACCCACTTTGTGAAGTTTCTTTTTTTTTATTTGACGAACGTTGATTGTGCGAACAAATCCACAGGTGCATTTGTGGTTCGGTGCATCATTCGATGCAAGTTACAGCTGACACGTTCGTGCACTTGTGCAATGTCACGTTCGTTGTGAATAGTCGTTGAGACATTTTTTTTTCTTTTTTTTTTCATCGTCGTCGATGACTTTGCTGTGCAACAAACTTGAAAGGGTGAAAAAAAAAAAAATAAACTAATTCGATCTGCGAGTGAGACGGTGGATGAGGCGATAATGGTCGGTCGGAGCAGGTCGGATGGATTATCGCGATAAAAATCAGTACATTATATATATATATATATATATATATATATATATATATATATATATATATATATATATATATATATAATATTTGTTAGGGTGGTCCTTATTTTGTCTTTTTTTTTTAATTTCGGCACTCTCAGGGGATGATATGGTTTGAAATAGATGAAAAAAAAATATTCTCACACCTTGAGGTCTCCATCTCAATTCTGAACCCTGCAGCCAGCCTCTCAAAGAGTTGAAAAAAAAAAAAAAAAAAAGGTTACAAATAATTCCAATCGTTTCGTAATTAAAAAAAAAGAGAAGAAGAAAAAATTGGTTTCCGAGTAGAAGTAATTAGTTTGGAGCTGAGATAACGATTTTTCAAAATCGGTCACTCAGTCGTTTGGCATTTGCGAACGTTTGTCCGTGAGGAATGCGCGTTATTCGTGTCGCGAAAATTGTCGCTAAACGCGTTCTTTTGTGCGAGTCAATTGGTCCGACCGATTGTTGTTCGCGAACGATTGCCGTGGCTTCGAAACGGTTTGACCGCTCGGTCAGTGAGCGGTCAGACCCGCAGAGTCCCGAACCAAGAGTCCGGGCGCTCGCCATGGACGATGGAAAACCATCGATTTGAAAACCACCGACGCGACGGGGTTGAATGGGTGGCCCACCGGCTTTGATGCGGTTTCCGGTCGTACACACGGGGTCGTCCGATACACACGCAACACCTCTGCGTGACGTTTGTCGCGATTGTGTTGCAACGTTTCAAACAACCCTCGAACCCTTGAAGGGCTCCGGGAGTTGAGAGCAAGATGGCACAATGAAAAAAAAAAGATACAGAAATAATAATAATAATTGGCTAGAAAAAGGAATAAATAAATTGGATAAATAAATCAATAAACTAAATAAACAAATAAATAAATAAATAAATAAATAAATAAATAAATAAATAAACAAGTAAATAAACTACATAAGTAAATAATTTATTATAGCTAAAATATTAACGGTATCAAAAATTGGTCTATTATACTTTATTCCTGATAAATGTTTTCAGAAAGATTGTTGTTAAATAAATTGTTATTAGACGAATTGTTTTTTTAGTCAAATTGTTGTTAGACGAATTGTTGAAGATGAATTTTTGCGCATGCCAGAAAAATGTTGGACCAATGTGGACGAAAGCTAATGTAATTTATGGGATGCCCACGTGGATTAGTCGGGACCAGAATGGTGCGGGGTCATTTTGTTCGAAGGATTTTCGGTGTGTCTTACTTCCCGAGAAAGCTTGATTTTCTTCATCTTCTTCTTATTCTTCTTCTTGGTTTTTTTTTTCGCCGGAGCCAAAGACGAAAGCGCTAAGAGACAGCTTAGATAAGATAATACCTTATATAAAGTGAGTTGTTTGCGGGTCTGTGGGGATGGGAGAAATTGGATGGAGTTGGTGCTGGTGCTAGTGCTGCTGCTGCTGCTGCTGCTGCAGCCGATGTCGTCCGGCTAGATCTGTGTGGGATGTATAAGCCCGGTAACTACAAACCAAGCGGATCATGTTTTCTAAGACGGGCAGCAGTCGCGATGAAACACTACGAGATTATACTACGTCTCGGCCTATTTTCGCTGGACCGGTATTTTCCTTTTTCTACGCTTGTTTTTTTTTCTTTATTTCTTTTTTTTTTTGCTTCCCCTCTTTTTGTCCAATTTTTCACACCGTTCTTCATTTTACTCTCCGTTTTTTGTGGTTTCTCAAAAATATTCATCCGATCATTGGATTCTGGATTTGAAAATTTTAATTTTGGATTTTTAATTTTTGAATTTTTTATCTTAAATTTTTTTTAATTTTTTTTGTAGCACGTGGTCATTGACTCGACTGATCCATGACTGATAATGAGGTTTCCACTGACCAAGCGTGGCTGGTGCTGTTTTTCCATTAGTTTGCAGACTGCTCGGCGGCCAACCACGCACTTATATTTACATATATTTATTTGTATATATATGTGATCATTGCTAAGGACCACTCTAAATATATATATATATGTGTGTGTATGTTAGTGTGTGTACATGTTCGGTCGTAATATAACTGTATTTATCGGTTTCGTCGATCGAAACACACGAGCTCGACTGACTTCGTGAGGCTTTTACAATGGATACTACTTATAGTACCGAGGCTCGGCACACACACAAACACACACACGCACACACACACAGAAGCCCTCGGCAGCAGACGTACGGGCGTGACGATAGGATCGATATCGTCTTGGCTACGCCGAATCCCACAGTGACACCCTCGTTTATTTCGAATTCCTCTATTTATTAATTTTTTACTTTGTTTTTTTTTAATGCATTTCACATATCTGCATCGTTTGACAATTTTTTTTTTCGAAAAACTGTGTTCTTTGAAAATTATTTTTAACTTGTTGAAAATCTTGTGGAGAACTATTTGACCTTGGGAAATAAACTTTGTTCCTCAAAACCAGTAACTTCGAATTTTTCTTACAAACTATCGTTGCTACAGTGTTCGTTATAATTTTCATTGAGAGTACTAGGTGGAAGTGACATTCTGGAATTTTTTCAGATTTTTCGCATCGATGGTTTGGAAGTTAGATGGGGTGGGGGAGGGGGGAAGTTCTGATAACGACTTTGGAAGCATGTATCTCGTGACTGAAGGGTTAAAATCGAAAAGGTCATACAACATTATTTGTTGCATTTTGGGAGACCTATCCGAAGACACCCCACTCGATGGGGTGAGTGAAAAGAAATGGCGAGTACACTTTTTAATCCACGAGAAGGGGCTTCGAGAAAAAATTATTTTTTCAAAAATCCGATAATTTTTGTTGTCGGGTCATCGATCCACGTCCGTGTACCAAATCTCATCCCAACAGCTCAACAAACCTGAGAACGGTAGGACCGAAATCATAATTGCTCCTCGTTAATTATGAAACCTTAGAAAAAAAATCCCTAGGACTGAAAAACTCAGTTTTTACGACCGCACAAGATCCGGGTGGTTGTGTCGTCGCTCCCAGGGAGCGACGACACATCCCAGATGGGCCACGTGTTGTCGTTGCAACCGTTGCAACGACGAAAGATGCATTTTGTTCGGTCAAAAAAAAAGAAAATGGCGAATCCTTCAAAAGCCGGTTGGTCGAAGTAGCAGGCGTCACGCTTTACGATTGGCCGACCGGTTTCTTTAATAACGAGTGACGTCATAGTTTATGTGAATTAAAGTAAAGAGGGTAGAGGGGAGGGGTAAGAAGGGTTTGTCGTTGGTCGTTGCGAGGACCGGCAAACGGATTATTCGAGAGAGCGGGAATGTCACGCCGGATGATAATATGTGGGCCAGCGGATGTGCTGGCCCCCCCCAAGTCTCACATCAGTCGTAAGTCTCTGCGATGATGCGTCGGATCGTTGCTCGTACGCGACTTTTATGCGTCTACGTCGGATCACAATTTTTCATTGTTTTTTCGTATATTCGTGATTCAACTTTGATACAATTGTCTTGGTTATTGTGGATTATCCGTGCCAATTTAATTAATCTCGGTGAGTACTACAACAACAAAAAATAAATAAATATAATAAAACTATATATAAGTTTGAAAAATATAAAAAAATAAATCGAAAAATATATTTTTAAGGCATTTTAAAGAATTTCGTCAAATTGTGACAGTCGACTGAAAATTTTCGGTCCATCAACTTTCATGTCAATATTTGTGAAAAAAGAAAAAAAAAAGAAATAATAAATATAATTTTTTTTTAATGAAAACACGAAAAAGAGATTCAAAAAATTTTTTGTTTTGAGATTTATCGGTACATTCGCACGATGGCCACGTGCGTTTCGACAAACTGGGTCGCCACTTCCCCTTTGCGACTAAACGCACTTCCGCATACCGCATTTGACGACAAGCCACACACGCTTGTCGTCGCAAAGTCCGCGCAGCACGACGTTTTACTGTCATACACGCTGCACACACATATATATATATATATATATAGCAATCTCGTTTCCCGAACGATATGTCAAGCCACCGTTCCGACGTTACAGAGGACAGATATAAACTCCGTGACAGAGTTGGACGACACGACGATGCGTCCGGGGCGCGCGCGCGCGACACGCACTCTCGATTCGACCCAAAACGCTTTTCTGGCTTTTCCGATGGCTCACGACTTTGTCGAGCCTCACGTGTGTGCGTGTGTGTGTCGCGTCTGCAACGAATTATCATCTCACCGCAGCGGGGATTCTGTGAGACGATTAATTACGTCGTGATTGATAATTATTCACGAACAATCTTTTGGAATATTTTTTTTTCTATAAACATAAATACTTGAAACATTTTTTTTTTATTTCTTTAAAAGAATTTTCTACAAATTTGATTTTTTTCTATTTCGTGACAGCGACGAAACAATAAAGCAGTGATATTTACGTGGGCAATGATAATTACATACGAGTGAATTACTCGAAACTGTTTTTTTTTTTTAGAATTTTGCGAAGTTGCAAAAAAATCATTAAGATGATTTTGACAAAAAAAATCAATTTCCTGAAAATTTAATTTGTATAATTCGTTCGTGAATGAAAACAATAATAATTATTTTCCTCGGTGCGTTGATCGAGAAGAAATGCGATCGGTATGTAAATTCTCGGACGATGCAATTTGCAAAGTGCACGAGGATAAACGAGGATAATCGTGCGAACGTCGACGACGTTGCATTATATACTCGGCTCAATCTCTCACACGTGATGCAACACGATACACCTTGTGCGATATTAAAATCCTCCTCCTCCCCCCACTTCCACCTTGAATCATCCGAGCGAGCCCCTTCCTCGGGCTTCGAACAAGTGTTCACCGTACACTCGGGTTGCCCTTTGCTCCTCCTTCAGCAGCGTGGGTTGAGGGGTCAAGTTAACGAGGTTACGCAATTAGTGCAACACACGCGGTCTAACTGACCATCCATACGACGATTATACACTAATTAAGTGCACGTTGAAAAAAAAAAACAAATTGCCAAATTGTTTGCAGATTTTTAAAAATTATTATTTTGACAGCTATCGATTAAGGTAATTTCATTTTTTATGATTTTTTTTGGTTTCCCAAAGTATTTTTTTGATTACACTTGCGGCTGATAATTTAAGATATATTTCTTTTATAATAATGATTATTATGATTATATTCATTATAATGATAATTCAAGTTCGATTCTACCAAATTTTTTACGGTCAAAATGAAACGATGATATTTTTTTCGAAAAGCTGAGACAATTTCGCGTCCGAAACGGATTTTAAATATATTTTTTTATTCCCCCAAGTATATAAAAAAAATATACTTCGGGAAAAAAAAATAAAAATACTTTAATTGAAAACTATCCAAAATAATACACAAAAAAAAACCTGCAATAATTTGTAAATTTTTTTTATTCAGCATGCACTTGAAGCTGCGGAAATTTCATAAAGATCCCAAATGTCGATGTCCAAAGTTGTCCGATAATTGGCATTTCTACTCATACATATATATATATATGTATATGTATAAAATATAATTTACAGCCTCGGCATGAAGTTTCAAGGCTCGTCACGGTGATTGGCCGGCTATAGGGCAATCAAGGGCTCTTGATTCTCCGCGAATTCACTGCCAATCGGGGGGGCTTTCACCCCCACCCCCCCTCACAAACACACACACACACACACACACACACACACACACACACACACACACACACACACAAACACACATGCAAAAAAAAAAAGAAGTCTACTCATGGGTCGCTATGTATAGGTACGTACGTGTCGAGCTTTCCTTCCAATTCTATATCGTCCGTCCATCACAACCCCCTCCCCCCTCTCCGTGAACCGCAGTCGCCCCGAGCTTTTATCGTTGCCCCTGGTGCCAACCCCCCCGTCACCCCCTCCCCTACCCTCCACCCTCGCCCTCCCCGTCCGTGTTTGCTCGATTTTACCCATATTGCACCCCCTCCCCCAAAGCAACACGTTTCGTACTTTTTGTTCCTTTTTCTCTGTCTCCTCCCTTCTCCTCTCCTCGTCCTACCCTTGGACCTCGTCCACGACTTTACCCCCTCGAGCAAAAGCGAAAATATTTTTCCTTTCGCTTTTTTCTTTTGGGGAAAGGGGGGGGGGATGGTTGTGACGCACGGCCATAGGTCGCTGCAAGTTCCCTTTCCTCTTCACCCCTTTCCTTTTCACCCCCTCTATCCACGACTAACTCGGGGCAGCGGATGGGAAAAGTTGTTTCCGAGGGACGTGAAAAAAAAAAGAAGGAAAAAGTTGCGAGAGACATCAGCGCCACGGGTTTGTGTCGGTGTGAGGAATTCGTGAAAGGCTGTCGCTCTCGCTCTATAATCCATATTACATATGCGTCGTGATGCCTCTCTACGTTGAATATCGCCGCCATTGCTCTCTTTCGACCCTTCGAAAAAATGTATATATATAGATATATGTTCGAGTTGGAAGAATGTGTGGATGTTTGGATGTTTGGACTTGTGTGTGTGTGTGTGGTTAAGCGGGTATCGCTGTCCGATTGAATGCCTCGGGGTCACCCCTATGCCTTCCGTCTCTCTCATCCAATTAACCATTCGGGAACCCTGTAATCCCGAGTTGGACAAAGAAGAACGTACCGAGACGGTTCAGACTCGTACAGAGTGGTACATGGAAAATTAAAAAAATGGTCGAGAACAATTTTTATTGATATTGGATTGGACTTTTTGTCAAGCCTATCGAGCGTTGTTTGATGTTGACGAGTTTGCTTGGTCCTTGGAATTAGTAACTTCTACATTTTTTGAAAATTATTGGTGCTGAGGTGTTCGTTATGATTATCAGTGGGAGTACTAGTTGGAACGAACATTAGGGAATTTTTTTCGGTTTTTTTGAATCCGTGGTTTGGAAATTTAGAAGGGTGGAGGGTGAACTTTTGATGACGACCTTGAAAGCGAATATCTCGTGAGTGGAGGGTTGGCATCGAGTGGTCGAGCACGTGATAGGGCTTCGTAAGCTGTTATCACCTGACACTACATCACAACTTTTTATAAGGCGTATCGAGAGCTGTGTTTGACCTTGAAGGTATTTGCTTGCTCATCAAAACCAGTAATTTCTAAATTTTCCACAAACTATTGGTGCCACAGTGTTCGTTGTAATTTTCATTGGGAGTACTAGTTGGAATGGACATTGTGGAATTTTTTTCGGATTTTTCGCATCGATGGTTTGGAAGTTAGACGGGGTGGGGGAGGGGGGAATTTCTGATAACGACTTTGAAAGCAAATATCTCGTGACTGAAGGGTTAAAATCGAAAGGTCCTGGAACATTATTTGTTGCATTTTGGAAGACCTCTTCAAAGACACCCCACTCGATGGGGTGAGTGAAAAAAAATGGCGAGTACACTTTTTAATCTACGAGAAGGGGTCGAAAAAAATTATTTTTCCAAAAATCACAATTTTATCTCGATAGGTATCTAAATGAGAGAATGGAAGGGCTGTGACATACAGACAGACTGACAGACCTAAATTATAAGCTGAAAACCCTAAAAATTGTGATTTTGGAAGAAAAATGTATTAATGATAATTTTTCGAGTTTTTAAATTCGAAACAAATATTCGGATGTCAAGTTTCAATTGGATCACCCTGTATATTTTTTATACACGTGTATACATGTATATAGGTATCTGCATACAAATTCAATGACCCTTCGGTCCTGTTCACTGCCTCACGTACGTCCATCGTGAATTCACTCGCACGAGATCTCATTGTTCACGTATTAACGTTAATCATCGACCAAAATTCATCAAAATTTGATAAATTAATCAATTTATACGTGAATAAAGTTACATCTGGTCGATGGTGGAATAATCCATTGATCGAATATTCCATTGTCGTCTCGAATCGAAATTTCGTATACGATGGAAAATCTTGTGATTCGTGTCACACGTTCATTGAATTTAATCGTTGACATTGTCGAGTGGACAATTATCGACGATTCGTCATTGTTTCATCGATGACGAATTTTTTTTTTTTTTTGTCATCGTTCGAATCGATAATTTTACTTTTGATAATTCGGAAAAAAATATATTTTGATGGATATCAAAAGTTTTGAATTTTCTCAATGTTTTGACAGTCGAATATTTCGAACTTGTGAACTTTCGAAAGATTTCGAAGATTCGAAACTTCGTGAAGAGACCCACGAATTTAAGTAAAATCGTGATTGTTCATGAGGAGGCGGTGGGGGAGGGGGGGTCCCGAAAGTTCGTTCGAATGCCGAATGATGATGGTGAATGAAGGCCGGAAATGTCTCGTTGTCATCAATTCAAACTGTCTGACATCGTAATGGAATAAATCGTAATGGGACTTGCAGTGATCGTGTTGCCTTTCGATACCTATACTGTTTAAATATATATATATATATACACACACACACACATACAAACTGTCATTATAATTGTCAGAAAGTATCTGAGAAATAAATCTTAGGGCAATGTGCTACTTATAGTTTGTCTCTGAACAGATTGCCACGAGTGCGAGTGAGACAGCTTGAATCTTTAAAACCTATTATTCCGCGTAATTATTAAACTTCCGGTGAAAACCCGAGAACGTTTGACTGGAAAATCTTCATGGGCAGTCGAACGTTCTCGATTCTCATCGCAAATATCAATCGTCCCCGAGAACAATGGTTTACAGTATTTTTTTTTTTTCGTAATCTCAGCAAGAACAGTAGCACATCAACTCAACGAATTTTTTTTTGTTCTAAAATGTAATAATACAATTTTTTTTCATATTTAACATTTCGAACGAGTTGACCTAATTATCACGATAAGATTTTTTTTACCGTCACGTAATTGTCTCTATGAGGAACCAAAAAAAAATGTTTTTTACATAATTTCCGAGGCATTGACAGCGTGGATATTAATGTCAATAATGTGATAAGCTTCGTTATATTTGTTCACTGTTCGGAAGAAGGAAATAACGAGAAAATTAATTTTGGGAGTAGACAGTTCTGGGTGGGTATAAAAATGTCTTGAACTCACAATCAGGTAACATATCCGTTCGACTTGTTGCCAGATCAGAGTCGCTACTGCGAAATTTTTTTTTTGGCCAACTATTTCAAGCCAGAGACTCGATTGGCCATTGTAACCATCGACCACCAAAGGTGAGTTAATTATCCTCCCTTTACAATTTAATCCTCTCGATTCTCAACGATTTTTCGCTCTCATTATTTTCGATTCGTTCGTTTTAATTTGCTATCCAAATTCCATACATTTTTCCGACATGGCGTTGTTTGATTCACGTTCTCCCGAATAGGGGTCAACATTCAAAACAACGAAAATTCAGAACTGCCCGTGATACAAAGGCGAATTTTTTGAACGTACAGAATTTTGAACGTTCATAAGTCCCGCAGTTTCTCACGTTGACACGAATTTCGAGCTTTCCCACGCTCAAACTATCGATGTCAGATACATGACGCACAAGACTTTTTTGTGGGAAATTTAATTCTCTAAAACATGGTTTATAAGAAGTTTTGTTGTATCTGACGTTGTTTGGCCAGCGATCGAACGGAAAGAAAAACATTCATTGATTTTGTTTGTTGCGATGATTTTTTTTTCTCGCGATGATTCGAAGAGTTGAAGGTCGTTGACATTTTTTATGGTGTTTTGAACTTAAAGTATTGACATTGTTCTTAATATCTCGAAGCTATAAAATTGTGTAACACATTATTTATTTTCAGTTCACAAAGTTTTGACTGATAAAATAAAAATATCAAAATTCAGGGCCAAGATGAAGATGTTCACGAAGTTCTTCCTAATTTTCACGATTGTCACGGTCGATCGTTCGGTCATCGGTGACCCATCGAAAATTTTAACATCATCGGAAATTTCCTCATCATCGACGTCCTTGGATCTGTCCGGAAAAGGTTTCACAACAATCGACGAACATGCTTTCGACAATTCAACCGATCTCATTTCTCTCAATCTTGGCCACAACAAAATTTCCAAACTCTCACCATCGATTTTCGCCAAACTCAAAAATTTACAATCACTTAGTTTGAACGACAATCTTTTGCGAACAACCGAAAACGCATTTCACAAACTTCAAAATGTGAAATTCATCGATTTATCGAACAATCCGATGATCGGTGAATTGGGATCGAATTATTTCGCTGGATTATCGAATTCGGTTTGCGTGGCAACGAAAAATATTTCCAATTTGTTGCTCGTCAGTGGTGACGTGTTTGGCGGGAAATTGGAAGATCGAAGAAACATTTACAAACCGTTTGGCGAAAAATCGGTGTCTCCGTTCACCATCGCATGGTTACAATATTGCATTAAAAACGGAGAGTTGTATAACATGGAATACATAATTGACGAACCGTCCAGTGGATGTAAAAAACAATATTTGTCCGGAACCAACGAAAGTGCCGAATTGATGATGAACGATCGAAAAATTCATTCGATCGTTAACGATGCATTCGTCAATATTACAAATATAAAAATTTTACATCTTTCATGGAACAGATTCAACGACACGAGATTCGTGAAAAATTTGCCACCGTCGTTGATTCAACTGTTGCTCGGTGGAAATCGTATTCAACTGTTGAAATCGGATGCATTTTTGAAACTAAAAAACTTGCAACACGTTTCGTTGCCGTACAACAAAATGGAATTTATCGAACCGGGTGCGTTTGGAAATTCGAAATTTCGTGAGATTTATTTGAATGAAAACAAATTGAGGTTTGTTGACAGAGGCGTTTTTACCGGTCTCGAGAGTCTGAAGATTCTCGGTCTGACGCACAACGAACTGACGATCATCGACGCCGATGCGTTTGACATTCCACATCTAGAAGAGTTGGGACTGACCGGTAATCGTATCGAAACGATCGATCCAAAAGTTTTTAAAAATTTGCCGGAATTAAGGTCATTGGGTATAGCGAAAAATCGTATCAAGATACTGGAGTTCGGTGTGTTTCCGGGGTCGCTCAGAACGTCGATTTCGAGAATTTATGTCGGAGGAACGAACATCGAATTTATAACTGCAGGTACAGCGGCCATGTGTAATCGAACTGCGTTGTAAATTATATTATTTTATTTTATTTCTTTTTTTTTTTTTCTTCGTTGACACAATTACCAAACACATTTTTTTTGCACGTACAAACTTTTGACAACTGACAAATTTCGATCTGTTACAATTTTTACAGCACGTTGTTAATGTTTTGTGAATTGTTATAATTGTGTCATGAAAAAATGATGGATACAATGTAAAATTCGACGATGAATAAATATAGGTTGAAAAAAATAAAGAGAAAGAAAGAAAAAGAAAAAAAAAAGACGTGTGCTCAAGATCGGCTGGTTGAAAAACATCCCTGAGAGTGATAAATAATTACAATGGACAAATGTTTCACCAAAAAAAATATTCTTCATTCAATTGTCTGTCATTTTTATTTATTTATTTATTCATTTATTTATTTATTTTTTAATACATTATTTGCTAATCCCCGGCTATAAAAACTGGTAAATCCATTAAAGTGAGTAAGTTTTTTTTTTTAATTATTATGAGTCAGCATACTTTTTTTAGGAGAGCGAGAGGGAGAGTCGTTGAATCGAATGGTTAATTATTATTATTATTATTATTATTATTATTATTTCGTCATTTACTCAACTTTTTCTTTTCCCCAATGGCCGTAACATCGTTGGAAAAAAAAAAGAAATGTCTTCGTTCGTGAATCATGATGTGAGGTTGTGGGTACAGTCATTGGCAACCGAAGGCCACAATCGCCCGAAGGCTCGTCCCTTTGGAGTGCGCGCGACGTTTTTGTCGAACGGTGCGACCCCTCCGTCCGGTTGCACAATGGCACCCCGACGAACATTTCCAACCCCCCACCCGTTCACCCCCTCCACCCATTCCCGACAAACATTGACCCTCGCCCCCGCAACGGGCCAATGGCACCGACGTTTTTCGTTGTTAGTCGAAATTACGATGGGAGTTACGATGCTGCTCTTTCCACCCCCCCGATGTACGTGAATCATCGTGCGTAAGAACTACGCGCTCGGAAATATTGGAAAACCCACGGAAAATGTTGTACGGGCCATTCCGCGTCAAAACAAACGAACCCCTATCGATTCGGTTGATAATTTTTTTTTGGCTCTCGTTTCACCCTTCGAACACCTGTGATTTTTTTCAGAATTTTCGAAACACCCTTAAAAGCCGCAAAAAATAAAAAACCACCCCTATAAAGTCGGTGAAAATACAAATTTGATTAAAAAATAAAAATAAAAAAAAGCTGCAAGTTAAAACTTTGAATGTGCTTTCTCAGAATCGCAGATAGTGAAAGAACATTATTTCTCATTGAGAAAGCCAAATAATTTGACCCAAAAAAATGCTTCCTCATAGAAAAAAAATTGGTCAACGATCATCGATTCAGCAAATTGCCAAATTTCAACTTGCAGCCTCATCTTATTATTTTTTTTGTTTTTTCGTTTTTTTTCATGGTTCATTGACCCTGCGGGGGTTGCGACCCCTATTCGTTCACGATTTCAGCTCGGAGACAACGCGGGTGAGCTTGCATCGCGTCGGTAATCCAAGACGATGCCCCCTCGCCCCTCGTTACGATGCTGCCCCCGATGAGAACGTTTTTGAACACGCGAGGCGACTTAACTCGTGTCCCGCTCGTTAAAAAATCCGGTCGGCTACCGATCGCCCGGAAATCGTTTCCCAACGAAAATTGCTCCCTCGAACGACGAACCGACGACCCAGGCACGAGTCCCTTAACCACCCCCCTCGCCACACTGCCTCTCCTCCGAAACATTCGTTCCACCCTTTGCCATCCCTCTTTTCGCATAGATCGTTCGGTTAATTAGATATGCAACGATTTTAATGTCTCGCAGTCACGTCAAGCGTCGCGCAATGAGTTTGATCTCGGATTTCGCTGATAAATGGATTCGATGGATTAAATCGCGGGTGCATCGTTGTGATAATATTCTTCGTGATAACGATTACAATATTGCCAAGGGTATCAATTTATTTATTTATTTATTCATTTATTTATTTATTTATTTGCAGAAAAACTTCAGTCGTGATGAAACGAAAATTCTGAAATATGAAAAACACTGTGTTTTTCAAATGGCAAAATTCTAGGGGCTGGCGGCAGGGTTGACAATTGAGATAAGGATCTCAAACTTTGAGGATATTTTTTCAAATCTATTTCGAACCATATTATCCTCCGGCAGCGACGAAATAAAGAAAATACAAGGAATAAGAAGCACCTTAATTAAGGTGCTTCAATTTTTGTTCCGTAAAGAATTTTTTTCTCGCCATGCTATGTATAAACTACGAATGTGGGATGGTAGCCGTATCAAACAGCGGATGTGGATAATAACGTTGCGAAGTGGAATGGGGAAATTGATTTCGTAGCTTTCTATATTTTTTTTTTGTATCAGCCATCGGTGTCTCTCATTCTCTGCAATTTTCGATGGCTCAATTTAACAACGTTTTCACTCTCTCTCGCTTTCTCTCTTTCCATTTATTTTTCCCGTGACTTCCCAACCCGTTTTTTTTTTTTCGTTTTTTCACGATCTGAAAAAGTAATTAACTCGTCGCATTGCCGCATTTAATCCGCGGTTTTCCATTCGACGAATTGCCCGAAACTGAAACGATGAACGAAAACAAAGTACCATTTGTGATAACCTGTGACATTGTCACCAATGGGATTCGGCGCATTTTTTGCACCATTGGTTAAGGTGGCATGACACCTTAACCTCTTTCGGAGTAACTATTGATTCTGGATTGTTTTTTTTTCTCCGCAACTATTGTGTACAATTAATCTATATTTTAGTGGTCTATTGTACATAGTTATGATACTGTGACGTAAAATATTTTAAAATTAGTAAAAATTATTTTTTGAAAATAAAAAAAATGTTTTTTGAAAAATTGAAAAAAAATAACTATTCGCTATCTGAAGTCGTAACCAATTTTCGATAACTTCAACTTTCACCCTCGGCTCTCGATCATCCCTACACTTTTCAAAATTCGATAAAACTATAATTTGAAAGAAAAAATTTTTTTTCCCAAAATAGCACTGTGTCGTGACACCTTAATGCCTTCATGCATGAATATTAACGTTTGGAACCCCCAACCTCAGCCCCAAATAATCTTACGACTTTAAAAAGTAAAAAAAAAAAATTGCAAAAAAATGATTTTTCAAAAATTGCACATTGTAATGCCACCTTAATGCGCTGGATGCATTGAGACGCAACAGTTTCTGTGTGCTCGAAACACAAATTTATCGCAATAATTGCATAGTTTTGAAAGTTGGCGGTGGCAAACAATTAACTCGAATCGGGGCCCCATGACAATGGGGCCCCATTAACGGATGCTGAACGCCCGGATGCGCATCGACAGTGATGCGAATGGGCGAATTACGTACTCCGCGAAATTGTCATTTCGTCATATCGTCGAACGAACGTGCGACAGAGACAGAGAGACAAAGAGAGAGAGAGAAACCGTCGTTCAAGGCCAAAGTGTCCCATCGGGCTTTCTTCTCTCTCTCGCACCGCAGCGAGCCCCGATAACGCTGTCTCTCTCGCACTCGCGGCTCAGGATAGAACCGAGCGATAAAGCGCCTCGTCTCTCTCGCGCCCGCAGCGAGCCCCCATAGCGCTGTCTCACTCGCACTCGTTGCCCACATGCAAACTGAGCGTTTCGCGTGGCACATCACCTTAATCGGGGTAATTTACCGGGTCTAACTGGCTGGGAACGTTTCGTCGAGCACTGTGTGTGACCAACCACGATCGATGGGGCTTTCCATCCATCCACGGGCCGGACCAGCCACCGATTCCAACCGAAACTGTACGAAAACAACGGCCTCGTTACTCAAATTCACGTGACAACTTTGAAATCGTAATCAGAATCAACGACACGAATACATTTTTTTTTTCGAAGCTACGTCGCACTGAAATAAAAATAAAAAAGGTAATTGATCGTGATGTATTGCAAAATGCAACTGTCGGGATTTTATTCGTCACATTCGGTTCACACGCGTGTTTTGAAAAAAAAGGATTTTATTTCGTTTTTTTTTCTGGTTTGTTTTGTTGGTGTTTTTGATTTTTAACCGGAAGAAATAAAATTATTTGTGTTTGATTTTTTTTTTCTTTTAGGAATATTTCGGTGATGCTGATTGTTGATAAAGGGACGAATAATAATAATAATAATAATTATTATTATTGTTATTATTATTATTATTGGATAAATATAATTTTTTTTTCATCGATCGACTCAAAAGAAAAATAGCATCGATGCAAATTTGTTAAAAATCGTTCCAACAGTTGAATAATTCGCTAGCCACGTTATAATTTATCTCGACCTTCGGGAAAAAAAAATGAAGAAATAAAAATACCAATTAAATAAACCATGAAATCATAGTTTCATCTTATCGTAAAGAAACTTTTCAAAATCTATGGAAATAAAACTGGATTTTATTGATTGATAATAAAACAATAAAGAATAAACAAATAAAATTAAAATAAAATAAAATAAATCAAAATGAGACAAAAAAAAAAAAAAAACGGACTGCATAAGTCGAATAATCGCAAAACAGGAAGTTTGTGTTTAGTTCCTAGACATGGAAAATCATTATCCATGCGTCCTTGATTGAGGCACGTCACAAAAAAAAAAAAAAAAAAAAAAAAAAAAAACAAAAAATCCACTCTCGTCTCTGACTCGTATGATAAAAAAAAGAATTTCAAAAAACCCATACACACACACGCGTTGCCAAACAATTCGTTCGACTCGTGAAAAGCCATCGTCGTTGAAAACGAATCGTGAGCCATGTCGGTCAATGGGGCTGCATATCCGGTGGCTCTTTCACACAGACTCACCCATAGGATTCTAACCTATACGAATAACGTTTTGACGTTGTCGGTTCTAACCTTTTTTTTTACTTTTTTCTTCATTGCAACGAGTAGCCATATAATCAGCCTTACAAATATCACGAGTGGCTTAATTCTCGTCAATGCTCTTTGTTTCTTTTCTTTTTTTTTCGTTTGAAATTCGCCATTGAGGAAGCAAAGCCGGATACTGTGAGCTAAAAAAAATATCGAAACGCTCGTTCTTTTGAACACGGTTGACAAAATGCCAGGATGACATCTCCGATTCGTCGTTTATGGCTCATTACTGTGTGTTATGGCATAAATATTCATACACGTATGTATTCATGTGTTTATGGTCGTTGTACAAGTGAAAAAAATGTTCACAAGCACAACGAAGATGAAAGCTCGGTCGTAGGGACTTTTGTGTTTGTACCTACAGTCATTTATACTTCAGAGTGGTCCTTGACAAGAGTCATTTATCAATTAAAATTGTGTAAGCTCCCAAATAGGTTCCGAATAATTTTTAAAAAATATTAGCAAAGTACCTCTGACCTATCTCGATATTTACTCATGCCTGTGGAATTTTATTTTATTTTATTTTTTGAAATTATGCACCATAAAGTGTTTATCGAGTTTATTTGTTATAGCTAGAATATCGACGTAAGAAAAAATTTTCTGAATACGCTTTCTTTATAGGAAAGATGCGTCAGTTACTTAAAAAATATGCTGATAGTCGAAAACAAAATGGCGGGACTGATATGGCCAGTGATGGTGGTTAAATGAATAAATTAGTAAGGATGAATAATTTGATAAATTATCACGAAGTTAGAATTAGTGATGGTGGTTTCATAAATGCATTAGTAATAATGGATAAATGAATAGAATAATTCGATAGATTATCACAAATTGAGAATAAGTTATCGTGGTCGAATAAATAAAATAATTTAATGAATTATCATTAATTGACAAATAGTGATTGTGATTGAATAAATAAATAAAACCGTTTAACAAATTATCACGAATTGACAATAAGTGATGATAGATAAATAGAACAATTTAATAAATCATTATGAATTTAGCTATGTTAAACAAATAAATTAATTTGAAAAAAAATAAAAATGTAAAACGTTCGGACGATGAACAAACTCGCGATGAAATTCTAAATCCATGAAACCTCGCAAGATAGTTCGCAGTCAGTTAAGTCGGTATTTAGTGGAGCACTCGCTTTACGTTTGAGTCTCTCGTTGAGATCCACAGGTACCTCCAAGCATGATACGTACGAGGGTGAGGGAGGGGGAGGGGAGGGGGTTGTTGGGGGTAGTTCACGTTCGTGAAAGCTGCGAAGTAGCTACCGGCCGAAGCACACAGCGAGCGGCATTCACGTAGAAGCACAGTCTGCGCAGCACGGGCTTTTTCCACTGTCTCTCGTGCCAGTCCCGCATTAAGGTCGCACGACACCGTAACTGCCTTCCAAAACTCGTATCAACTTTGGAATCTACTTTATTTTATTTATTACATTTTTATTATCATTTAATTTATTATATTTAACTATTATTATTTGTAATTATTAATTTTTTTTTTTTCAACTTTTCATTTTCGTTCCTTATTGTCCCAATAATTTTTCCCAAACTTTTTTTTCTTTTATCTTAACCAAAAAAATAAAATAAAATAAATCCTATATCCTGTCGTTTCGACGACCAGTCTCGAGATTATTTCTCGTTCGTTCCAGTCGTCCCACGTTGTCCACGTCGTCACCCCCCCCCCTTCTCCTCCGGTTCTTTCCCTTCCACAAATACCATCCCCCATGCAATTTCTCCGACGTCACACCCCGTTACACCTACACTACGACACCAAAACCATGCAAAATCCACAATCCATCTCGCTCTGTCTTTTATTGTTTATTGTTTATTTTTATTTTTTATTCCTATTATTATTTCAATTTCCATTTTCTATCTTACGTTTATATTTACTTTTATTTTTAATTGTACTTGGAAAAATTATAAAATTGTCTAAAAGTCATAATAAGGAATAATAATAATAAAACAATCAATCTCTCTCTCTCTCTCTCTCTCTCTCTCTCTCTCTCTGCCTCTCCATCTCTCTCGCCCTTTGCAAAATCATCGTCGCACCGTCCTTACCTAACTTTCTCCCCGGGGGTGGCATCCGCACCCTCTCTCGAGTTCAACCCCCTTCCCCCGCGCGCCTACCCGAGTATTGATCCGACGGCGCGCGCGCGCGTGGTGCACTTTCCCCGCGTCGCTCGGTACCAACCTTTCCCCCTCCGCCCCCTAAAGCGAGGGTGGTGAGTGGGGGTAGTTTCCTCGGGGCCGAAACGAAACCCCCCGAACCGTCGCAAACCAAACTCCTCTCGGCTCTCCCTCGTCGTTGCGGCCGTTCGCCGCACGACTGTGCGCATACACAGTCACCCTTCAAACCTCTCTCTCTCTCTCCCTATCTCTCTCTCTCTCTCTTCGTCTCGTTTTCTCCAATACCGACCCCGTCACTATACGTTCTAAATGTACCTACAAATGTCTTTTGCTACGACGTGAACGGAAGCAGCACTCGCACACGAGTGCCCAATGCCACGTACGGACATCACCAACCCCCCCACCACCTCGTTGCAACGTTTCGTTTCATCCCCCTCGATCTACCTTAGCCATCTTTCCACTCTCTCTCTCTTTCTCTCACACCGACCGATTTTTTTTTCTCCCGGTGGATTTTTTTTCGTTTCGTTTCGTTTCTCTTTCTCTCTTCTGGTTTTCCTTCCTTTTCTCTCTCTTTTTATTATCTTTTTTTTTTTATGTCTGTCTGACCAGTTCTGTCGTACTCTACTTTCTTGTGTTTCGACGACCATGACGATCTTATGTATGGCACACGACGATATTCCCTCTTTTTCTTATTCTTCTTTTCTTTCTCTCTCTCTTCCTCTTTTTCTCTCTTTCTCTCTCGGTCTGACCAGTTCTGGCAATCTTCACTTTCTTGTCTCTCATCGACTATGACGATTTTGTATCACACGACGATATTCCCTCTTTTTCTTTTTCTTTCTCTCTTTCTATCTTTATCTCTCTGTCTGACCAGTTCTGTCGGTTTCTACTTCACCCCTGTTTTGCACCCAATATGACGATCACGTAGCACACGACTATATTTCCCACATTGCCAGTTATTCCACTGGTTTCTAACCTCCCTCGGCCTCCCTCTTTGCTCTCCCCCTTGCAACCTTCTTTTTTGCTACGTGCTTAATGTGCCCCGAGATACACGCGTATCAACGCTTTGTACTCTATTGGGTCTGTCATATATATTTATGTGTCTACACGAATGCGGTACAACACACGACTCGCGTGTGTTCGAACGTTTAATATGTTTTCAACTTAATTAATATACTGCTTCGTATCAATTGACGTGGTTTTATTTCTTTTTTTTTTTGCATCCTTCCTTTTCTTTTTTTCTGTTTATTTCAATATTTCAATTTTTATTCATTGTATTAATTTCATTTATTTATCGTTTAGCTTTTTTCTTTTCCATTCGATTCTCTCGAATTTCTTCTGACGCTTGAACTTTTGGTACTCTGGCTTTTTTTCGTGTCTTTTATTTATTTTGATTTTTTTTTCAAAATTTCGTGAATCGTTCATTGTAGTCGTGGTTTCTTTTTCTTTTCAAATCTATCTTTGCTTATCTCATCGTTTTGTTAGGTTTAACACGCAATTTATGACGAAAATTATTTTTCCATCGTGTTATAATTATAAAGGGCAGCCCTAAGAATTTCCTTAAACATATGAGCATGAGAGGGGGGTATTAATTAACGATTGGCTCAGGACACGACGACTGACCATTACTCTCGACCCTTCGCGACTTCCGGCCAGTCGGAAGTACCTGTATCGGGGGGCTTGTACCACCGCCACAACCCTTTTCGTTTGCACATACATATATATATTAGGGTGGTCCTTAATAGGGTGGTTGACGAATTTCAACAAGTGCACCCCCCGGATAGGTTCGAAATAAATAAATAAAAATATGTGCGAAACCCCAGCACTGTGGTCCAATGGGAAGACGTGGCTGTGAGCTCGTTTTGTTTCCCATTTGAATAACATGGGATTTTCGGACTAATTCGGTAATTATTTTTTCGAGTTGTCCCTGAGCACGTGAAACAATCTTTATTCATGCAAATCTATTGTCAATGGGTAGAACTACTCGTACATTTTTTTACAAGATAATAACGAACAAATAAATTTCAATTTTTCGTTGAAATCGTTTTATCAGTTGTTATCATCGTTAATCGGTTCGACGTTATCGATGATGTATAGGTGAGGTCCTTTTTTTTTCTTCTGGGATCGGCAGAAGGCGATTCGGTGATTCGATAAAGCGAGGGAAATGACCTCAAAAATTTCGCACGAAATGGCCCATATGCAGGTCGATGTGATGAAAAATCAACGATAATCATTTTCACCGAGTTATAATTGCGTTTCGGGTGGAAAAATTAAGTCGTACATTTTTAACGTCGTGCTTCAAAGAGTTTTAATTGTTTCGTCGTCGAGTGGTTTGACGTTACGGTTGGCGAAAAAAAAAGTAAAAAAAAAGGAGAAAAAAAATTAAACGAAACAAAAATTAAGCTTCGCGTTTTTCACGTTAGCGATGAAAACTGCAATTTTTTTATTCATCGCCGGAAGGTCGGGGAAAAGTTTTTTTTTTTTATAATTAAAAGTCGTAGACTGGAAGTCGACGAAGCCACGTAATTGCTGCGAAAATACTTCTCATTTTCATCACTTTTTGAAAAATACGTGGTTTTTGGATTACCATTATTTTTTGCCATGCTTTTTAATTTTTATTTAATTTCGCAGAGTTTAGAAATTTTTTAATTCCAATTCTTTTTGTTGTATTTAATTTTTTAGAGCGAGTGTATCGAGGGTGGCTCTTTGATGCTCATGATAATGCATATATAAAATAGCGTGTTAAAGTTGACTCGTGTACGACGAATGTGAGATAACGTTGACGAAACGTAAAATCAGTGGAGCAGGAATAGAAAGTGAAGGACTATGCGAAAGAGAGAGATAGAGAGAGAGAGACAGGACGAAAAAATAAACGAAAGACAAGAAATAAATGTCGACCGTGAATATTTTTTTTCTTTATGTTCGTTTAACCCTTTCTCTCTTCCGCACTTCCCGAACGAACCGGAATATTCATTGTTGATCCGGTGCGCGGGGCGAAAGCGCATGCAAGCACACTGGGGGGTTGGAGGGGGTGGGAGAGCAAAAGGGTTGGAGCTCTTTTGAAGTGAGGGAAGAAAGCTCCGAAGAATGAGATGATAAAAAGTAAAATAAAAATTAAAAATCGACCGAGCAAAAATACGAGGATTTATATATATGTGTGTTTGTGTGTGTGTGTGTGTGTATCTATATTAATGTTTGTACCTTTGTCGAGTTCCGAGGTGGAAGCCACAGAGAGGAAAAATAACTCCCGAAAAAAAAAGTTGCGAGCGAAAGAGAGATCGGGAAAAAAGAAATAAAAAATACAAAATAAAATAAAAACAAAAAAGCTCAGGTTCCAAGGGGGAAAACGTAAAAAAGCTCGACTGTGTGAGGAGACAAAAAGAGAAAAAGCTCAGCTGTGGGAAAGAAAAAGAGAGAAAAAAGCCCAACGATGGGCAAGTGAAGAAGAAAAAAATAAAGCTCAGCTATGGGGAAGGAGAAAAAAAAGCTCTGAAAATTCGTCGTAAATTCAGAAACTTGACTTTTGTGTTCGAACCCTTGGGGATGGGGCTGGGGAGGGATTGTCAATCGAGGTGAAGAGCCTTTCTTCCTTTATAGATATATAGATATATATGGTCGAATTTTTCTACCGAATGTGACATAAATTTATTTAGAACATTCAGTGAAAAAATTATTATGAAATATTTATTCGCTTCAAAAATAAATAAATAATCATAAAATAAAATATACGATCGAAAATGTATTTTGTTTTGGGTTATAAAGTTGAAAAAAAAGGAACTCGCTCATAGATTTCTTTCCTTCGTTACTCGTCCTCTTCATCCGATCATATATAAAAAAAATAATAAAAAATTTTGTGCTGGCCTGACAAACTTGTTCGATGTTTTCTAGCGGGGGGGGGGGGGAGGCGAAGGGGTGATCGAAAAAAAGCCGGAAATTTCGAGGCATCCTTGAAACGCCGATTTTGTGCCTCACAGTACATAAAGAAAAACAAGAAAAAAGATTGTGAATTAATAGTGATTTTATCGAGAACGCGATCTGCGGTTAGCCATGCTAAGGGGTTAGGTCACGGGGGCTGGTTGAACTCTTTTATAAAAAAAAAGAATCGCGTGCCTCGCCGAAAGGACGTTCGGAAAAAAGCAAAAAAAAAAAACAAACTGCTATCGAAATCCGACGATGCCCAAACCACAAGCCCCCGATCACGATTCCTCGCGAGTCGCGAGGGTTTCAAAGCGACGGGCGAGCAAGAGACGACTCGCCCTTATGCACCCTCAAAAAAAAAAACAAACAATCAAACGAACAAAAAATAAATAACGTACTAACGAAAATAATGTGAGTCGGTGAGGGTGGGTGACGTGGAAATAAAGTCGATTGACCGAAAAAGGGTTGAAAACCCGTCGAGCCCTTTTCGAACCTTTTTCCCATCCACGTCCATCCATTCCCTCCCCCATTTCTGTTGAAACCATGGGTCGTGTGTACGACGTGGTTTTTCAGCAAAAAAAAAATGTTTTAAAAAAACAGACATTGTGGTTTTTCAAGTCCAAGCGTAGAAGAGAGAGAGAGGGAGAGAGAGAGACGAAGAGACGAAGATGGAAGATCGATCTGGTCGACGAGTAGTTATATCCTGGGCGTGACTGCATCGTGACCACCGCACTTTAGTCCGTCGCTCGTCGTCGTCGTCGTCGTCGTCGTCCTGTAAACCACCTAATATATACATATATATAGGGTTTGAAACATGTCGGGACTATCGCTGTGCGATGTGGTTTCGATATTCCAACGCCCTCGGGCCCTTGGCCACCGTGAGGGAGGGGGGAGGGGAGATGAATCAGCAACGACGGAGTTTCGGTGGTCTACCGATCTGCATATATATATATATGGTTGTAGGAAAGTGACCACTGATATGAGATAGGCGCCTAATATGAGACAGCCATGGTTCGGATGAGGTGAGTGGGTAACGTCGTTTGTCGGGTCCGTTATAAACTTTCGACTCATTTTATGAGGAAAGGGGAAGGAGGGAGGGAGGGGGGGGGGGAATTAAAATCTGTTGAGTAAAAATCAAATTATAATGAATTTTTGTATTCTAGAAAAACTACTTTCTGAATTATAAAAAATTGCATTTTTGCATCACGATTATCATCGTGATGATTGAAAGTCTTGAAATTAATTTTATATAATTTTATTTTTAATTTTGTTATTTTTTTTTCTTCATCAAATCTGTCGAGTAAAAATAAAATTACAATGAATTTTTGTATTCTAAAAAAACGACTTTCCATGATTGTAAAAAAGTGCATTCTCGCATCACGATTATCAACGTGATGATTAAAAGCCTTGAAATTGATTTTATCATTAGATTTTATTTTTCTTTTTTTTTTTTCCAAATATCAATATCCGGAAAATTTTTCAAACGGCTGATGCCGTGCCAGCGCGAACGTTGAAACATAGATCCGTGACGCGATAACTCTATTACGTCGAGTGGTATACGATAGTAATACAAAAAAAAAAGATAGAAAATGAAAAAAAAAACGAATTCTAGGCAATTCGAAGAGCATTGAATCACGATGAAGGGCGAAGAAAGGGATGTGATTGGAAGTTGGTTGGGCCACGAGGAGATGAGGGGGCAGGGGGAGGAGGTAGGCCAACGTTGAGAAGTGAGGGGTGAGGGTGAAAGATGGCGGGGAGGGGGGGGGGAAGAGGACAGGGGGTCTTGTGATCTGTCTCTATTCAAACTCGAACAATTCGAGTTGCCAGTTCCTTCTTGCTAGCTATCATCGCCTCTATATATCTATATCTATATATATACAGACACACAAATCTATATATAGATGATTCTATGGCCGATAGCTCACGGCCCTTCTCGGTGCCGCGCAATTAAATTCAAAGGCACGAAGAGATTGGAAGTTGCTCGTGTACCTACCTTAAGTGCTTGGCGGTAGCAGCCGAGAAGGAAATCGATTCGCGAACCGTGGTTAGGGCGAAGGGGTGGCAGGGGGGGGGGGGCGGGTTGAAAAGGGAACGAGAGATTCCATCATGGGGCAATAATCCGTCTTGCGGATCGATGCTCTGCCACGATTCGTCGAACAACTTAATGGACCACCTTGCTCTTCTCCATTGCTTTAACACCACCCTCCCCACCCCCCACCCTGGCACCCCTAAATCCGTTAACTCTGTCACTAACTTGTCACACATTCGACACTTAACGCCATTTTGTTTCACGATTTTTACGAGATAGGAATTATTTGTTTGCCATTTAAGTAAATGGAAAATAATTATTTGCCATTTGAAAAAAAATAAAAAATAATTATTAACCATTTAAAAGAAATCGAAAATAATTATTTGCCATTCGAAAAAAATGAAAAAGCATTATTTGCCATTTGAAAAAAATGAAAAATAATTATTTGCCACTTGAAAAAATTGGAAAATAATGTTTCTAACGATAAACGAACTTTTTGGGGAAAAAAAGAAATTTCTTTTATTGTCAAAGTGATTGCAAAAGAAAAGAGGGAAAAATAAAGAATCGACGATCATCGATCACTGATGTGACCGATGGCTTTGTCGAATTATTTTCCGGTCTTCATTGACACGTTGCATCCCGCTGATATCGTGTGACACGTAGTTTGTCACTCTGAGCAATCATGTAAGTTTGGCGATTAGATTTCCAGTTGGGTGAACTGCATCGTGTCCCCTCGTCGTTGCCGTGTGTGTGTATGTGTGTGTCGTCGAACACAATTCTACCGGAAAACTCGAACGACACGGAGATCAACGGGGGACGATCGCGTGATTCATGGTAAACACATGAGTGGCGAAAATTCGTTGGACGATTGTTAAACCGGTGACTGAGATTTTATTTTTCTCGGGCTTTGGTACGAATTAGACTTGTACGAAATTGTTTTTTTTTTACAATTTGAAATTACGAAATTGTATTTTCTACAATTTACAATTGTAAAATTGTATTTTTTTACAATAAACAATTAAAAATTTGTATTTTCTACGATATATAATTGTAAAATTGTATTTTTTTCATAAAATACAATAAAAAATGTTTTTACCTTCTACAATTGCAAAATTGTAATTGTATATTGTAAAATTGTACAAAAAAAAAAAACTCGTGGAACAACCGATGACACGTGTAATCCGTTTATGAGATTAGATTGAAAAAAAAATCACCAAAGCGACCTTGTCAGGTGGTTATTACGGTGCGAAGACACGATCACATACAGCCCTTCCGGTTGCGAGGTTGGGTGGTCTCTCGACCTGTGAACCCCCTGACCTCGAAGACGAAGACCCACACGTCCGCCACCCTCATTCCGCAACCCGATTTCACGCCAAATGGCCCCGATTCGAATATTTTTAAATATTCAAATTCCCATGAAATTATTGTGTACTAAACGAAGTTCACAAATTACGAGAGAAAAAAATTTTCAAATAAAAATAATAATAATAATAATGGTAATAATTTAACATCGAATTATTTTCGTTACTTCTGGGATTGAAAAAAAAAAATAGGAAAAACATTTCGCACAAAAATCATTTTTGGTATTGAAAAAAAAAAGTTCAACAAGCTTACTCGTTGAATTTTTGTGTCAATGAAATAAAAAAAATATATTTCGTCCAATAAACTTTCAATAAAACTGGTTTTACACAAATTCACAAGGATGTGCAATGTCTCCCGAATAATTTGGACGAATCTCGATTTTACACTTTTCGACAGAATTAAAATCACAACTCCCTGTTAAAAAAAATATTTTTCATGGAACTAAATGCACTGATTAATTTTCAAACACTTGTACGACGTAAAAAAAATAAAAACGAGTTCCAATTTCACCGAGTTTGATCCTATTAAGAAAAAAATAAAAAATAAAGAAAAATGTCAAAAACAATTTTCGTAAAATTGCAATAAAAAAACGTTTGGGTCGACTGGGCTGAAAGTTTGAGGAATTAAATATCCGTCAGATACACCCACGCAATACCATCCGTCACGATTATCTCCGGGATTATCATTGTGTAGGTTCATCCGTGTTTTTTTTTTAAATTTTTTTCTTCTTTTTTCGTCTTTGCCAGAGGTTTCCATCTTGCCGGATTGTCGCCTTAATTTTTCTTCATCTCGAAATCGTCGTCGTCGTCGTCGTCGGGGCCTCCGGCATCTGGCTAAGTCGACGAGAACGTCGCAAGAGTCTTTGACCCTCCCACGAGGGTGATCCCAAGCCTCAGGCACAGTCATTGGCACATTAAGCCCGTGAAAAAGTACAGTCATTGGCATACTTGGTTTCTTCCTCGCTCTTTTTCATTGGGCAATCTTCCTTCGCGGTTTTTCGTTGCATTTTCCGGTGACAGTGGGAGACCGAAGTAGTGCCAATTTATGCAAGGCCAATGACTGCGTCGCTCAAAGCGTCGCACGCGACGAAATTGGACGGCTTGGAATTTATGCTTCGCCAGCCGTAAGCCGTCCATTAGGATTATTCGTTAGATTAGATTACCGCGCAACCCTCTGAATATTAATATTCATGTATATGAGGTGTTCCACCCCATTTCGAACGGTCAAAAAGTTTTGCACTCCCAAAAAAATTGAAATTTGGTCAAATTATTCAATTAGACGAAAAAGAGTAATGTGAATTTTTTCAAATTTTTTGGATCGCATTTTTCTGAGTTATTCAACATTTCTAAATTTTCTAAAAACCGTTATGTATTGAAAGCATACGATTAAACAGAAAAATGTTTCAGACAAAAAAGTTGCAGTTTTCCATAAACTTTGTGAAAACATTTTTCTTGGAATTTTTCGAGTTCAACAAAAGACCATTTTCATCAAAAATATACGAAAATAATTTTTTTCGGTCGGTATGTCACCTTCGATTTATCTCAAAAAATTCCTGAAAATACTCTGAAATGTGTAAAATACACACGTATTTTTTTTATCATGGCTCGATTAGTTGTTCCCAAGCTATGCTTTGGTTTATTAATAATATTTTTTAAAGTTTTTTTAGAAAAATCCATTATTATGGAAAATCATAATCTCCCGAATTGTTTTTCTCAAATTTACAGATGAAAGAACATTAACAATAATAATATTAATGTTTTGGAGCTTATTGGAGCATAAATAATCGATAACGTAGATGGAATCGAGATTTAAGCGAGTGAAAGCTGTACCGAAGACCCAAAAAAACCATTGCATTATACCAGGATCGGATGGGATTCTCCAATGCAAAATATATTCGCTCGCCACGGACTTCGTAACTCACCGAGTCTGGAAAAATAAATAACTCGAAACGATCTGTTTATGCTTCACTTTTTCCCAGTTCTTACATTGTGATTCATTTACACAACAATAATAAAAAAATATGGTGTTAGGACAGAAAATTATTCACTTAATCATTACATTTTTTGAACGAGTGATTATAGAGCGTAGCTTTCGAACGAGTTCAATGGAGTTCCATCTACGTTATCGATTATCCAATAAGCTCCAAAACATTAATATTATTATTGTAAATATTCTTTCATCTGTAAATTTGAGAAAAACAATTCGGGAGATTATGATTTTCCACAATAATTGATTTTCTTAAAAAAACTTTAAAAAATATTATTAATAAACCAAAGCATAGCTTAGGAACAACTAATCGAGCCATGACAAAAAAAATACGTGTGTATTTTACACATTTCAGAGTATTTTCAGGAATTTTTTGAGATAAATCGAAGGTGACATACCGACCGAAAAAAATTATTTTCGTATATTTTTGATAAAAATGGTCTTTTGTTGAACTCGAAAAATTCCAAGAAAAATGTTTTCACAAAGTTTATGGAAAACTGCAACTTTTTTGTCTGAAACATTTTTCTGTTTAATCGTATGCTTTCAATATATAACGGTTTTTAGAAAATTTAGAAATGTTGAATAACTCAGAAAAATGCGATCCAAAAAATTTGAAAAAATTCACACTACTCTTTTTCGTCTAATTGAATCATTTGACCAAATTTCAATTTTTTTGGGAGTGCAAAACTTTTTGACCGTTCGAAATGGGGTGGAATACCTCATATACACACAACACACACACTCAGAAAAATATTTTATGGTATAAAATTATTTCTGAAATATGATCAATTAATGATACATCAATTAAGGTATCTTCGTTGTGGTTAGGGAGTCGAAATTCAGAACGATTGAATGTTCAGAACGGAATGACATATATATATATGTCATTCCGACAATTCGAGTACTGATGGAAAATGTGTATTGATGGAAAAAAAATTGGTCTCGATCAAGTTGTCTTTGTAAAAAGAAGCTCAGCTTTAAGAAAGGAAATTAAAGAAAAAACATTTATGGGGTTTGGAAAAATTACTGAAAATCGGATTTCAAATACAAAAATCAATTTTTCGGGCATTGCGTATTCGAAAAAAAATGTTGAAAATATTCTTGTAATCTTGAGATCTCTGGAAAATCTCGGTCAAACAACAAGTATTTAAATTGAAAAAAAAAGACTGAAAAACTCAATTTACTAATATTCGTTTTCAAATACTTCGTATTATTTTTTTTTTCTATCACCACAGTTTCACAGTGACAAAGATACGTTGCTAATCACTGTGAAATCATAACAGAAATGATAATACGAACTATTTGTAAATAAGAAAATATTAATTTCCACCCCCGACCCGTCGTTGTCCAATCTCGAAAAAAAAAAATAACCGAACGTGTCGCGTGTAGCTCACAATAATGGAATGGAACAAAAAAAATCGGTGGCAAAGAATAAAAAACACAAAATCGAAGGAAAGAAGAAGAATAGGGGGGTGAGATGAAGAACTGGGGTACGGGAAGCGACGGGGGTCGGTTGGGGGGTTTGCTCGTAGAAAGAGGATACGATAGAAAAATATATGAAAGTGCTTACTCGACTCTCGCACCGGGGGCACCATCCCCCTCTTGACAAGCAATGGGAGCAGAGGAGGAAGTCGATGCTGCGCCCGTTCGGTTCCATTGTGAATTCCTCTTTGTCGAATTCTTTTTTTTTCTGTTTTGTTTTGTTTTTTTTTCTTCCATTTGAAAAAAGCTCGAGAGTTCAGTCGCTCGCTTCGAAATACGTTGAATAAACGACACGGTGTCAGACACCCTAAGGCATCGACGACGTTATCCATGTGCTTCTGCTGGTGCTGCTAGTGCTGCTGCTGGCGGCCATTTATATAATCGTACATTACAGGAGCAGCATAAAGAGCAGCACCGGCACTATAGGTGCGTGACATAGAATGACCCGTTCGAAGTCAGCGTGTATATATGTATAGTATATATATATATGTATATATACAATATATTATACAGGTACCCAAGTAAAAAAAAATTAATTGTATGCCGATCGCATATAGATTGTCGATAGATTATATATAGAAATATAGATATTTTATGCATCCATCTTATGCATCAGACTGCGTACAGTTTTTATATTAATTTTAGATAGACTGCACATAATTTATTTATAAATATATACATTTTATATCGTCTGCATACATCTTATACGTAAACTTCATATACACTGTATATATTTTTCATATAAAATTTATGTAGACTATATATAATTAATTAATTAACTTTATGTGTACTGCATAAAATTAATATTAATATATTAATAATATTAATATCAATTTTATACAGCCTGAGTACAGTTTATATATAAACTCTATACATAACCTGCATATAGTTTAGATATAAATTTAATACGAACTGCATATTATTTATATACAGATTATTATTGTATATATAATATTATAATAATCTGCATACAGTTTTATACAAAAATGTTATATGTAGATTCTATATAATTTGTGTATAAACTTGATATAGTTCGCATAGAGTCTGTATACCGAGCATGTATAATATATATTTACATACAGTCCTGCACATAAAGTTGATATATTTTACTTTGCTCGATATATCTACGTCCAACACACATAGACACACACATACACATATATACATACCTTCATGTACATACACATGTGTGTGTGTGTGTGTATACGTATATACAGTACCGTTAGTGGAGAACTCGCACGTAATACTAAATCAATATCTGGTGGCAGCGCTGCGCTAGGGGCGCGCACAGCGGCAGGGAGGGGGAGGGGGAGGGGAGGGGTGAGTTGAACCTCGCGATGCAGAGAGGGTGTTTCGAAATCGGTATGAGCCCCGAGTACCCCATTTCGCTCTCGCGGCGTCCACATTCGAGAGATCCGAAGCCACGTGAAGCCCACGAAACCGGGATCGATCTCGTTCCCGAGACCGCGTTGCTCCTATACGTTGTTCTCTCGCAAATTGCACATTTATCGTTGTCATACAGTTTCAGTCCAATGTGACGGGACGAATCGTTGCGAATTAATTCACGTGATGATGATATTATCAACGAAACAAATTGATTGAAACACGGGGGACGGATGATTTTTTTGTTTTCGACAAAAAAAAATCTTAGGCAACAACTGAACGATTAAATCATTTTTATGGAAGGGTTCAATGAAGGATCGAGTTAATTGTAATCATGGAAGAATTAAAAAATGAAATTTATCGTCGTTATAAATTATCAGGAATGATAATTTATAAAATGAAAATAGTTTTTTTTTTATAATTTAGATTATTATCCGTCCGAATATTTAATTATCGTTTATTTTTGTATGATCATGATTATTATTATTGAGCAATGTGGAGCCAACAGCGAGTTTTTTTTTTATCGCGACTGTGTTGACCTGATAATCTACAAATTTGGCCAAACTCATCGATCAATATCGCAAATTAACGAAATAACGACATTCGGTGATGAAACATTTCGTTCGTCGTCACCAAAACACACACACACACACAAACCCAACACTCATTAGAGGTATTGCCACGAGTCGTGAGACCCCCCCCCCTCCCACTCCTCAATCAACATGATCGATAGCGACGCTCCTCTGTTTGCATTTTTTTTCCTTCTCGAATTGAACCCCAAGGCTCTGTTTAATACTAAGCCCCCTGATGGGCAGGCTGCTTAGTTCTGGTCTGGGGTAACTCGTTGCCCCACAACTGTTTTAGTGTCCCCTTTACTTTTTTCTAATCACTCAGGACATTTCTCAACTGCATCAATCTTCTCTTCAGACAAAAAGGAACAGATTGGTGAGAATAATTTTTTTTTTTCGATTTACAGATTTTTAATTCGAAGGAAAACACATTAGCAGTAATGAAAAATCGCTAGAAAACTTTGAAAATATGATATTTTGAAGCTTTGCTGGGGTAACAAGTTACCCCAACTTAGAACTGTAGGGTTTGGGTGATGGGCTACATCAGACCCACATTTCTGAGAGAGAAGGCGAGAGCGAAACACGAAAAAAAGAAACACGTGGATTTTTAGGTGTACATGGCTCCTTAAAAAAAAGAAAAAAAAATGATTTTACCTAGCAAACTAATCAGCATTATCGTATCGTCTTTGGGGTACGTTCGTTTATTCACCCCCCCCCCCCCCAACAAGTCGATCCATTTTTGTTCCATTCTCGCGGTTTGCACGGAAATGAAGAACAAATGTGCAAAAGGAACAAACAAAAAACAGTGAAGAAAAAAACACACACACGTATTGAGGGTAACGTGGCCTAGTGTGTTTGCACAGTTGCGAGAGAAAGAGAGAAAGAGAGAGGGAAAGAAAGGGAGAAAGTGAGGAAGAGAGAAAGATAGTGATTGATATACCTTATCATGGCCTAGTCTAAACTGTGGGGCAAAGTTTTAACAAGCATCGTACAATACTTTTATAATAATCATATTACATACCTGCCCGGTTATCAGCAGCTAGAACAAAAAAGAAAAAAATAAGAGATTAGCGAGGAACAAGCTATGATAGAGGTGTAATAAATAATGATTGGATTGTAATTAGAATCTTATGCAAATAGGTCACTATTCTAAAACTCAATTAATTGATAGTCACTATTTTACTAGACAGAAAAAGATAGACAGAGATATGAAGAGTTAAAGAAAGGACAGAAAGAATTAATGAATGAACGAATGAAAACTTACGCCCTGGAATATTTCACCCTAAAGGCAAGCAACACAGATCAAGTATAAAAATATGTTTAAAAAAATAATTGAAAAAAAATATATAGAAATATAATTTTTCCTAAATATATAATATAGCCATTATTAGTATATCAATACTAATGAAATTGATAATACGATAACGGTAGAAATAAAACCAAGAGACAAGCACACAGAATAATGAGATAAAAATTGATAACAAAAATATGAAAAAAAAACAAAACAAAGACAAAGACAGAGAGAAAGGTGACGTGTGGCTGGTGCTTCCGACTATCGGCCAGAGGGGTGTTCCACGACTTTGTTGGCTCTCTCGGGTCTGTGCTCTCTTGTGCGGCTAGGAGGGTTGAAAAGGGACCGGGGAGGGGTGATAAAGGTTTGGCCGAGAAAGGGTCGCCGCTCGTTCGGAGCGGCACTGAGAGAGGGGTAGGGGAGGGGGGGGGGTTGGTTCGTTGGGTGGTGGCCACGTGCGCGATGTCACGCGCCTCGTGTTCATTCACCGGGACCGCTTCTTGTCTCTCCCCCCTCCCCTCAGTCCGACAGAGACCACCGACCCCTCATCGCCCTCGGTTCTTCCGTATTACACGACTGCTGGAAAACTTTTTTACACGTACGATACTCATCTCACACACGCACAAACGATCATTCTGGTATAATCTATATAAATATGGACTATATATGCCCAGTCCCATATAAAGTTTATATATTTATATTTTTTAATATCTTTTATTTTTCATTCTTTTGAAAATAATTTATCGTATCTTTTTAAATATTTATTATACTTTGCTTCATCGATTCATTGAGAATTTATGGATTTTATTTATTTATTATTTATATACATACAGTTTATATATATGTAGATTATATACAATTTTTAAACTTGGGTCAATTAGACCCTGCGACAAATTCACTGAAGAACGAGACCATGGAAATTATAAAAAAATTTCATTGTACGAATAAATAAATAAATAAATAAATAAATAAATAAAATCCATAAATTCTTAATGAATCGATGAAGCAAAGTATAATAAATATTTAAAAAGATACGAGAAATTATTTCGAAATGAATAAAAAAAATATATTTGCTATCCAAGAGATTATTTTTTTTTCGCCACACTGTATATACGTGAAAGGAAAAAAGGAAGAAAAAAAAATATGTAAATGTGTGGCACGCATTCGGTATTCCTAGTGTGTGCTCCCGAGAGCGTGGGGGAGGAATGGAGGAGGGTAGGGGGTGGCTCTTTTTCTCCCCCGGCAGTTTTTTCGCAGTTAGCTAGCTACCCTCTTTATTCCCCCCACACACGCGCACATACGTTGTTAACGCAGCTTTATATTCACCGGGCCAAGGCCCTCGGGCTCCGCATGTACATCGAGCTCCGCGAATTCCGCGTTCACGCTTTTCCGCTATCTATATATAACACTCTACACACGAGCACACACACACACAGACATCATGCGGAGCTCTTTTTGATGGCACAGCAGAATATGTCGTGGTTTTTTTTAACCCCCCCATTAAATAGTGTGTTTTTTATTTTTTATTGTTATTTTTCAACAAAATTCTTTTTCGTTCTCCGAGCCAACGTCTGGAATATTAAATTTTTGTTACCGGCTCGACGCGCGACCAGCCGATAATTTTTGTCAACGCCTCGCGTTTTTAACGTTTCGCACATTTTTTTCGACGATGAAAGATGAGATAAAAATAAATAAATAAATAAATAAACGAAATGAAAAATAATTTTATGATCTGTGAGATTGTTTGTTTTAATTTCATTCAATTTAATTCGATTCAATTAATTTTAATCTTGTTTGATTTTATTTAATTTCAGTTTATTCCATTTATTTCTTTTCCAATCTTGTTTAATTTTACTTCGTTTGAATTTTATTTAATTTTATTGTATTTATTTTCGAGATCTTGCAATATTGGATCACTTTTGTGGTTATGGGCATTAAAAACGATGAAATTATTCATCTTTATTTTATATTATTCAATTTTATTCAATTTTATTTCATAACATTTTTAGTCCATTATTTTTTTTTCATTGCCAAACATTTTTGCAAAATATCAAATATCGTGAAAAAAAAAATGTCTCGGTCGTTGTAGTGGTTTTGTAGATCGTCGAGACCTTTTTAAAATTCGAGGACTTTTGTGGTTGGGCATAAAGCTCGTGGATAAGAGGACGAAAAAAAATTGATGTCGACAACCCAAATCCCGGATCAATGATGGAGAACGAGATATGTATTCCTTCGTTTGTATGCGGTTTGCCAGGGGGTGAGGGGAGGGAGGGGGATTTACGAAAACTGCTGCTCGCGTTAAAAGATCGCCCCCCCTCCCCCCTCCCGAACAAAACGATAAAGTAGATTCCCAGTTTCCCCGATCCTTACGAGTGTGTCGAAATCCTTCTCGCCCTTTCACCCCTCACGAACTTTTCGTCCCCCCGTTAAATCGGTTCGCAACAAACCCTCCGTGCGTTTGGATCGTGTGACTCCGCGAGCTTCGGCTTATGAGATTTTCATGGAAAAATCATGTTTTTCCCCCATTGTATACGACTCACAACGTTTCCACGACTCTGACCTTGTGATCCATAATTTACAATTGCATTATTTATTTTATCTTTTCTTGTCTTCTTTCGATCTGGATTTTTCGTGTCGACGAGGGAATAATGATATTTGAATGACAAAGTTTTGCGAGATTGTTATTTTTCTCGCAGAGGAAGCTGGTGAGATGGAGGAAATATATTTTTTTTTTCAGTTGAAAGTTCAGAAATCATGTTTTGAGAAATTGTGTGTTTCTTTTTTAAATTTTTTATTCGGTTTCTATTTTATTATTTACGTAGAATGGCCCATATATTGTGGAGTTAAGATCTTCACAAACTCGTCAACATTTTTACACGTGTCAACGTGGTCGAAAATATTTTTTTCCAGTTAAAACCCCAGAAATCACGTTTTGAAAAATTGTGTTATTTTTCAAATTTTTTATTTAGTCTTTATTAATTTTATTATTTACGTAGAATGGCCCATATATATTTTAGAATTAAGATGTTCACAAACTCGTCAACATTCCTACAAGCAAAATGTCGGAAAATCACGTCTGGAGAGATTGGTATTTTTTATTTCAAATGGTTTTTGTATTCTTTTTTCTAATTTGACACAGAACGACCCATTAGAGTGATGAAAAAAAAAGGAAGGACCTCGTAGTGACCCATACACGAAAAAATGGACCCCATAATCACCCTTACATCGTCCTAAACTCGTATCAACATTTTCCGGACCCGCGTCTTGACATTTCGAATAAATTTCGTATCACAGAATATTGTTGGGTACGAAAATTTATCATTATCGCGATTGGTCGGGACGAAAGCTCACTCGCGATAGACTTGAGCTTTTGCGCACCCCTCTACCGACCGACGCGATCGCTCGCGTTACACTCGGCAAACATATCTCTGACGTTTCGTGAAACAATGCTCTCGTGGCGAATGTCTGCCAAGGGGACACAGCCACGATGGCTTTCTCCCTCAGCTTTCTGTTTGCTCATATATAATACATACATATATATATATGTATGTATATATATATATATATATATATATATTGTGTGCTTTGGCAAAATGTTAAACTGTCGAATGTATTCACAAGTGTCGAAGTTTCCGGCGTGAGCTGTGAGACGGCGACATCGGCCCCGACGACTTTGATACCCCCCCCCCCCCCTCCTCCACCATTCAGCCATCAAGGTACCATGACACCGTCACCGCCAGAAATGGGAATCAATTCAATGAAAATTAATTTCAAATAATTTTTCAAACAAATAACTATGATTAATTATCATGCAAGAATTAATATTTTTTACATTTCTGTAATAATTACGACGAATTTACGTGAATTATTATTTTCGAATGAACTAAATATTTGAGAAATCCGATAAAATTGATTATCATTCGGTCCGATAATTATATGAACCATTATTGTATATAGTAGATTAATAATTATTATATATAGTAGATTATATTAACAATTATTTATTTCGAGTATTATTTGCATAAAAAATAGGTTGTTGTTTTTTTTTCTATTTTGACTGAGGCGTAAAAAATCTCAATTGTTTAGTGTTTATAACGAATTCGAGGTATTGCTACTAGAGTTGGTGAAAAGCTTGCCAAATTAAAATTTTTTTCAGTGCAGTAGTTAAGTTATGAAGATATAACTTTTTTTTTTTTTCATATTTTAGAGGGCTGGCGGCAGGGTTGAGAATTGAGATAGGGACCTCAAATTTTGAGAATATTTTTCTTGATTCATTTCGAACTTGATTATTCTGCGAGAGGGCAAAAATAAAAAAAAAATAAAAAATAAGGACCACCCCCTAATTCATACATATATATGCTTCGTGTTCCTGTACAGTGAATTTGAAATTTTCGGGCATAACATTATTAATATTTTTTTTTTGTAAGGGATGAAAAACTGCATCGATTGATGTATAAAAAATCAGAGTTTATCTTTAAAAAAATAAAAGTGCAATTGTACCTTGTAACTGCACCGATGCACAAAAATGTACAAAAGTTTTATAGGAATATGCAGCGCTCTTCGTGGCCTTTAATTTTGACCTGAGACATTTTTCTCCATCTCCAATATTTCCAGCCGAACAGCTCGGCCCAGTTCTCTGGGACACCCTGTATATAAATGTATATGAATGTCTATGTATTCATTGCATCGGAACCCAAAGTGTGTTCAGGATTCCTCAAACCACCGACTATCCCGATCGTTTGCAAGGTTTCTCTCCGAGTACAGTCCTTCGAACAGCAGCTGTGAACTTTTTTTTTCTTCTTCTTCTTCTTCGTCTCTTTTCTTTTTTTTTTCCTTTCTTCACTTCGAAGAGCGAAGCCGGGGGTTAACATCTGCCGTATCGAAGCCAAAGTTTCCGACACGGTCCACAGGACTCATCCGTCCGAAGCATCGCGTTTCTCAAACCGTGAAACGAGCCGTCTCCAAGGACGAAATTATCTGCGTTTTCAAAACTTCGAAAAAATGGAGAAAGAAAAAAAAAAGAAAATATTTTTCGGACGTCAATCTCGTAAGTTTGACACGAAAATTAATTCAATTTTCGAGGGATTTTTCGTTTGTTTGTTCCTAAATGCTTGAATTATATTTTTTCGATTAGTATTTTTATTGATTTAATTTTGAAAATCAATGGTCAGTGACTTTCTATTTATTTATTTATTTATTTGTTGAGTTTATTCATTTATTTATTCATTCATTTGTTGAGTTTATTTATTTATTTTCTTTATTTATTATTAATAAATGTCATGTATATGTGTATTGCACATACACTTGCTTTTTTTTTCTTTCTTTTTCACGTCGTACATCAATAACGTGCAAACTTGCGATTTTCAATTCACTTTTTCCACACTCGACTCTTATATCTATACGGCGATCCCTTTGTCGTATGCGTGTTTGCTTCACATAACTCACAATCTCTTGCCTTTACAATTTCACGATAATAAAAATCGTAAGATTCCATATCGAAAGGCTATACTCATATTTTTCGCGAAAATCGAATACATCATCGATATTCATATTTTTGTTTTCCCATGCAATCGTGAAGAGCGAGAAAAATGAAGAAATAGCAAATCGGAAATATCAAACGACAATGATAACAATAACGATATGAGAAAAATAAAAAATACGAAAAAAATTCTTTGCAACGATATTTTTGATGGGACACGAAGACAAGTGGCTCTTTCGCATATTGCAGTAGAAATTTTATCACCTTCTTTCACTCGTGCGATATTTTACAATGGCTGCTCGGAATAGTATTCATTTTTATTTTTTTATATATATATATATAATCTTTCTTAAAGTTTTATATGCAAGTCAAGCGTTAATATCCGCATCGATTGTCCACACACGCAAAAAAAAATATTGTCGACGATGCGAACATTGTGTTTCTCAAGTGTCTTCGAAAATAATAATAATAATAATAATAATAATAATAATAATAATAAATTGAAAGGGAAAAAAAGCGTGACACGAAACTTATTTTATTTGTATGTGTGTGAACAAGTGTAAATAGTTGGGAAACGGTAATACAGTGAAGAATTGTAATGTACGGGTGGGTTGCACCTGATGCATTTTTCCGTTGTCTGTAATTGTATGTATATATACCATATATACTATACATGTACATTAATGTGTGTGTGTGTGTGCGCGCAAACAAGAAGGAACGACGAGGTAGACGAAGTTTGCGCACGCGACACAATGAAGCATTGTTTGGTGTCGGGTAGACGTGTTGCCGCTGGTGCTGGTGTTGCTGCTGCTGCGCTTACTCTCAGGATATCGTGCACCGTTGCACCGGACCACTCCCGGCAGAAGCGCCAGTCGCGCGTATTGCGAAAAAAAAAATAATAAAAAAATAAAAAAACAGTCGAGAGCGGAAAAACAAAGAAATAAAAAACGGGAAGAGAAAAAAAATATCCGGAAATATCGTTGCCACGAATAAAATGCACAAGCTTCAATCAGTAGTGACAGTAGTAGTAGTAGTCCTAATAGTAGTAGTAGTAGTCGTCGTAGTTTATCAACAATACATCGAACTTTTCTTTTTTTTTATTTAAGTCTTTATAAATAATTATTTTCCCACACGAAATTATTGCCAATGGGCCATCGACTCGAGTCCTTTAACCCAACTTCAATCATTCGACAACGAACGATATTTCATTATTAATCAATGGTCGTGTTATTAGTTTGCCTTCTGGGAAATCATTTTTTTACGAAAGAAGAAATTTGTTGAAGGGCGTTTATTTTATTTATTTTATTTATTTTATTTATTTTATTTATTTTATTTATTTTATTTATTTTATTTATTTTATTTATTTTATTTATTTTATTTATTTTATTTATTTTATTTATTTTATTTATTTTATTTATTTTATTTATTTTATTTATTTTATTTATTTTATTTATTTTATTTATTTTATTTATTTTATTTATTTTATTTATTTTATTTATTTTTTCGAGAATTATTATTTCAAATCCTCATCACAAAAAACTAAAAATAAGCAGTTGCCGAACTAGAAATATGACAGACACACACAGACACAAGTGAACACGATGATAAACAAATTGAACGAACGTGAGAAAAAAATAATAAAAACAAAAAAAAAAATCTCACAACAGCATCAATCGTATTTGAAATGTTTTTTTAAATTTTTTTTCTTTATTATTTTTTTATCATCGTTTCATCTTCATTTATCATCGTTGTATCGAGCCCCATCGGTGTCCCCTCACGACCAGTCTCCGCCGTATACTGCGCCACGCACAAAACCGTCGTGCCAAAAAAAAAAAAAAAAAATTGACAACGAAAAAAAAAAATGCCCTCTCCACATTAATTGCACCGAAGTGAAGTATAGGCCAGCAATGCGGTTGATGCACGAATCTCGTCCGGTCGGGGTGTGCGCGCGCGCGAGCGCGAATAAATCATTTACTTCCGCAAGGGCATCGGCTTCGGCATCCAGATCGGCAGCTGAAAATTACACTCGTCCGTTCCCTTCCTCTTCTCCCCCTCTTGTCCCCTCCTCTGGCCTTTTATTTCCCTCCATCTCCCTTGCTCGAAGCGTGACGTCTCTTTCTCTCTCTTTTTTTCTCGTGCTGTCGTTAACATTTCCCATCCCTGTCGGTCCCACAAAGTTTTTACACGGTCGGACACTGTGAGAGCCGGTTTCATCGTGACTTAAGGCTGTCTGACACCGAATCCAAAAAAACGAGCGATAGTCGCAGATTTTTTTGGTGTTCTGTACTGGGATTGGAAGTACTGATGGAAAGCTAAGTTATGACATTTTTTCAGATTTTTTGCATCGATAGTTTGGGAATTAGAGAAGGTGGGGGAAGGACGTTCTGATAACGACTTTGAAAGCGAATATCTCGTGACTGAAGGGTTGAAATGGAAAGGTCCTGATAACATGATTTGTTGCATTACGAGAGACCTATCTAAAGACACCCCACTCGATGGGGTGAGAGAAAAAAAATGGTGGCTACACTTTTTTTTCTCGAAAAAAAAAATATTTTTTCAAGCAATCTCATCATTTCTGATTTTGGGTAATCGATCTACGTTAAGTGTATAAATGAGAGAATGGGAGGAGACCCAAACCATAAGACTTCCTAGTTAACTAAAAAAACCCTAAAAATTTGTTTCTCGAGAAAAAACCAAAAAAAAAAAAAAATAATTCACGAGTCTCTTCAGAAGCGTGGTCTCTTCCCACAAATTTCTCGACATTCTAAATTTAACAAATAGGTTTCACATCTAAATTTCATCAAAATTATAATCTTGGATGAAAAAATTAAAAAATTGTCGAAAAAAATGAATTTCTAGCTGAAAAATTGCACGGTGTCGGGACCGCTTAAATGTCCCGAGACCGTCGGGTCGGTGATGGGGCCCGGTCCCCTCCACCTTCCCCGGGGGCTCGGACCGACGAGTTCCCCCACTCCGGGCCCAAACCGCACGATCTCAGCAGCAGCAGCAGCAGCGTCCGAAGAGCAGCAGCAGCAGCAGGTCGGCCTGCTAACTGAACTGAACCGGGCAGTCAGTGGCGCTGCTCCCAAGCTGACATCGTCCTCACTTCTCGGTTCGGTCTCGACCCCTCAAGTTCACTGTTCGCGCTCCTATATTTTTATTCTGCTATTACGTGTTTTTCTCTTCCGTTTCAAGGATGTGCATCCTAGTGCATCATCCCTTGTTCGCTACGCGTCACGACGGGGACTGCCAAATGAAAATTTACCGGTAAATTTGAACATTTTTCGGAAACATTTGAAATTTTTACGGTGACATTTGAAGTTTTTACGGTGACATTTGAAGTTTTTACGTCTACATTTGAAGTTTTTACGAGTGCATTTGAAATTTTTCGGGTACATTTGAAATTTTTACGGTAACATTTGAAACTTTTACGGTTGCATTTGAAATTTAAAATCTTTAAATCGAGTTCGTGAAAGTTTGGGGATTTAATGATGGCAAATAAAAGAGAAGAAAGAATTGGAAAAAAATATAAAAATGTACAAAAACGACTGCACGAAAAATAGTTGTCTTGGTTTCGTCAGTTTTCGTTGCACCGAGTTGAGTGCGTGCGTTTATGTACATGTATTGCATACGCAGTGAAATTCCCGTTTGTGTGTGCGTGTGTTAAAATAACGTCTAAATCTTGGATTAAGTAAAAAAAAAAATTGTGCAAGCTCGGTGGAAAAAAAAATTGTGCAAGCTGTTTGGCTGCGAATGTCAGTGCTTGGAAATGCTTTTTCCTTTTTTTCGATCTTTTAGGTTCGCGCGTGGATAATGCAGTTGCGAACGAGTGCAATGGTGATCATCATATGAGTGTCCAGTGTGTCAAGTGTTGTTCTTAATGATTTAACCGATTGGTTAACGACAAAAACGGATTATTATGGATTTATCAGATGCTGCAAGTTATTTCAAAATACAAAATTCATATTCTCATTTTTCTTTCTTCTTTTTTTCATTTTTCCACTTTCAAACTTTTCGTCGTCGTCGTTGTTGTTGTCGATTTTGAGAATTTTTTTTCTTTTTTTTTTTTCAAACGAGTTTGTTGGCAATCAATTTTTTCTCGCACGTTTTTACGAGCTTGAGAATGGTAGAGAGTGAAATATATATATCTATATGTATCGGAGACCGAACGATAAATAATTGTTTTTTTCTTGTCCTTGGTTAATTCGTGTGTTTATTAATCGTCACATTTATTTATTTTTATTTCATTTATTTTGAGTGTCATTTTATTTTATCGTGTAGCAGAATTTGTTGATTATAAAATATTTTGGGGTTAAAAAAAATGGCAATTTTTAGACGAGGGATGGGCCAGTCAATATAAAAGAATTCAAATGACTCGAGGTTGGCTTTCAAATGACCTCATAATGGTTCGTTCAAGGGCTCGACGAAATCATCTCGTCGGTCCATCATTCTTCATGATTTTTATGATCTAACTACCAAGCAATCGCTGCTAAACATTTTTTAAAGATTTTATTCCAAAACATTCTAGTCGTCGTAAAAATCCCCAGGATCACTTGACAATGGGTAAACCTCCAAAAATTAGTTTCTCATTGGCGAATAACATTTTTCCCGCTCAAGTCTTGTAACCAAAAAACTAAAAAAAAATTTCATTGATAAAAAAAATGAAAAAAATAAAAAAAAGCACATCGAACGTCAAACGGACGCGATCGTTGATGCACGTAGGATCGTCCATTGCGTCGGTTGTGTATCGTCGTCCCACGCTCGGTCGTTTCCTCGACGTGTACGACGGCCACATATATCGGGGCCCCTTCCCCTCCCCCCCCCCTGCCGCTGCGGGTGACCACCGCCGTGCGGCGCGATATCGTCGCGATGATAATAACTCGTTCTCTCGCGCGTATATATACGAAGTCGAAGCTCGGTCGCGATCGCACGGTTCGCCCTTTTCTTCATCCCGAGATACCCCACCGGATAATTTCCATAATAATTATCGTACATTTTACGATCGTGACAAGCGTATAATCAGGTATACCCTTATACGTCGCTGTAATAATCGTTGTGTACGTTAAATATATTATCCAGAAGGTGTGAGAACCGAATTTATGCATCAACAAACGTGCCAAATAATTTATATAAATATATTGACCTGATATTATTTATAATAAATATAATATCAGTCACGTAAGACTGAAAACATTTTTTTTGAATAATAATAATTGTGATATCAATGATAATCACAAATTATTTATTATTAAACAATATTATTTACTTTTTGATATATTAAACTGATAATATATTGTTGATATTTATAATGAAATTTATAATAATATTATCAGGCACGTAAGATTATTCGATGTTTGAAGTTTAAAGATTTTTCTGGACTTTATTATTGGGCTTGTTATATTAATATTATTCATGAATAATAGCTGATATAATTTATATTGTTCAGAATAAATATATCATCAGCTACTTGCTCAAGATTATTTAGCATTTGAATTTTATTGTTTTTTAAAAATAATATTATTGGGTCTGTAATATTAATATTATTTATAAATAATTCAACGATATTCTTGAGTTTCTGATATATCGAGCTGATGATATTGTTATTATTTTTAACAAGTATATTAACAGCTGCGTAATATGATGGAAAACTTGCAACATATTTACACATATATATGGATGTATATTTTACATGAAAATTGATCTGGACGACGAAACTCTGGTGTCGCCCTCTCCAGAGACTTTGCTGCTCCTGTGAACGTGTATCCTTCTCGCCTCCCCCCTCCCATCACCCCTCACCCCACGCCCCTTTCCACCACCTTTCTCATACTCGATTAATATTTATGAGAATAACCCAGCTGCATCGATTTTCGCATCCCCCTTCGAACAATCTCAAGGTTCTCCAGACTGTATTATTTCATCGAAAATTGTATCAACATATTCTCCCCCCTCCCACATTTATTTATACAACGACATATTTATTTTTTTACAAATTTTTTTGCTTTATTTTATTTTTTAGGGTATCTCTGAATAAAAAAAAGGATTCTTTGTAAAAACAACAACCTATATCTATAAAGCGAAAGTACAAAGCAAGTACAACGTTAACCCTCAGTCTGGAAACCTGAGTCGTTTTTGTTCGATATCCATATTTTCGTCCTCCGTATTTTGTATAAAAAAATATATTTAAAAAAAATTTATTTTTCACAATTTTATAATTGAGACTCAAAATTTGCGCCTTGAAGAACCTTCGTGAATTTTTCTTCAAATCTTTTGCAGCACCTTAACAGCTCGAAAAAAAAGTCATGATCCATATATTTCCAGCCTAAAGGTGCCAAAAAAAAAAGAAGTTTCCAGACTAAGGGTTAAATATGCAAAGCTTACCGAGGCGTTATTCGCACAGACGATCGTCGGACGCACGGAAAATAATAAATAATAATAAAAATGACAAAAAATTAAAAAAAAGCGATTTTTTTCCAAATAGTGATAAATGGACAGGGACCATTTTATCGTACGTTCGGGGTTATTCGTGCGTGTGTGTGGGGGGGGGGGGTGAAGGGAAGGGGGGTTGATGCGGAAAGAGCATATTGCATCCGTTCGACTCGGGTGGGCTCGGGCTTATCGATCGGAATGAAAATCGCAGTCGTGAAAAAAAAAAAAAAAAGTTAATCGTGTGATGTTGCTGCTGCCAGGGTAGTTCCCAGAGCTTCGACTCCAACCCCTTTATTTTTCTCACCTTCACGATGGGTCGATTAATATTTATGAAAATTTTACGATGCGTCGATCTTTATTTTCTCTCTCTCTCTCTCTTTTTTTTAAATCTTTTACACACACACTCTCTCTCTCTCTCTCTCTCTCTCTTTCTCTCTATGCCATCTCAGAGTTTGTCAGCAAAACGCAGACGGAGACGCGTGCCAATAATTTTTGTCGGCCAAATAATTGTAGATAAATTAAAACGAACGAAAACTAAAAAAAATTAATTTAAAAAATGCGAAGGGACGTTGACGTGTATGGATGTATGGATTGCGGCAACGCGTCTCGTCGTATTAATTGGTAAAGCATCGATGGTCGATCGAGCCCGTGGGGTTGCGATAGTGCACCACGACGTGGCCGAGTTACACGAGAAAGTGGGGAATAACACACGCGAGAAAAGTTTCTTTCACGTGTGTGTGCCCATATATACCTTCAAACCAGCAACCATACGCGAAGACCTTAAATGGGCCCGTCATCGTCGCCTCGTCGTTTCGTTATTCGATACTCGTGACGCAACAAGGCTTCGAACTTTAAACCATGGACAATGTTGTTTTTATTTTTCTTCAAATTATTTTTATTTTATTTTATTTTGTTCTATTTTTGAAAAAAAATTTTGGTTATAAAATAGAAAAAAAATAGAGTCATACATATCGTTGTACTTTTTTGCTTCTATTTTCCACAACGATCGTCGGTTTGGATAAACTCGTGGGGAGTTTGCGCACGAGCGAGCACGAAAAGAAAAAAAAATAAAAGAAACAAAAATCCGGTGATCTAGATCACGAGATTCTCTCTCTCTCGTGATCCGTTATCGTTCGGCATATTTTTCATGAGCATAGGTCGTGAACATTGCATCCTGTGGTGTTCCATATATATATAATATATCGACACATATACGAGGGTCATGTATGTAGTTCCGATGTACTGAGGACGATATGACTTTGGTTCGGAAGCGAGGTACTCGTATCTCCTCCGATGGCCAATAACCGTTTTTCATCCTTCTCTCTCTCTCTCTTTCTCTCTCTCTCTCACTTCTATCTGTCTCTATTTACTATATTTATCTCTAAATCTTATTATTATTATTATTATTATTATTTTTCAAAAGATTTTTTTTTAATTTTAACATATCGATTGACCATTATTGTTATTTTTCTCATGTACTGCGCTCCAGATTTTAGCTATGCTTCAGAGCATGAAATAAACAACATCAATTCAATTCAATTCTTTTTTTCTCTCTCTCTTTCTCTTTATTTTTTACTCAGGCGATGCTCACCCCCAATTGCATTCGACTGTAAAACATACAGCCAATAAAATATCCTCTCTCTCTCTCGTGAAAAACCTATTTCGACTTTCGTAGAAGCTTTTTCCCCTCTTCTCCACCTTCCTAGTCCATCTCCGTCCCTCGTTTCGGTCGGTGGAAAATTTCCCGAGCAGCGATCAAATTTTACCATTTTCACGAAAAATTTCAACGGCGTACAACGTTCTCGCGAGCCTTGTAATAATCGAATTTCGTGTTTGCACTATACAGTGGCTCTGGTAAAGGGTTGGGGGGGGGGGGGGGGTGGTCCGGGGGCGAGACAACATCGAGGGAGAGAGGGAGAGAGAGGAAGGAAGTTTCGTAGCGACGAGGAAGTAATTTCGCTCGGTGAATGCATTTTTTTTTATTTATTCTATATTTTTTTATTTCACGTTGAAACGAATCAAAAGGTAGGAAATTAAATTGAATTCGATTTTAATTCGAGTCGATGAAATGTAATATTTGCTTCGGAGAGTTGTTTGTTCTTTTCTTTTTTTTTTGCAAAAATTTAATTTCGAACAGCGAATGTGGTGAAAGAGGGACGGAAAATCAATCATCATACAACAATAACAATGAATAATAATGTCATGGATACATCATTATTTTCAGTTACTTTTTTTCAAACTAATCAATTGATTATGTTTGTCCGATGGATTATAATTTGATACGAAATTTATGATTATCCGTTTGTATATAAAACTGACGTAAATTTTGTGAATAACTTAATTATTCCTAAAGATATTATTATTCAAGAAGACTTCACAAAACTGGAAAAATAAAAAATGAAAAATTTTATTTTTAAATCGAAAAAGTATTCAGTTGAAAATTTATTTTTTGCCAACGATTGTTCATCACAAAAAAAGAGGATTTTTTCGGATCAATGGCAAAAAAGAAAATAATTTTGATCGTCTGATTTGACACGGAATGACCCATAGCTATAATTTCTTTTGTTTTTTTTTCGCACTGATAAACATTCAAGAGTCATCACGACTCCCGCAAGGGCCAACGATTAGTCCAATCGTGTACGTAAATCACCGAGTCGGAATTTACTCATGCCGGAAGTGGTCAAATCGATGGTCCTCTATGCGCATGCGCGGCAGAGGGAGAGAGCGAGAGAGAGCCGAGAAACTGGAGTACCGAGCAACCGCATGAGTCTTCGTGTATAACTGACTTCTAAACAGACGACCGTCGGTTGACTCTGTCGTGGGCGCGACGACGCTGTCGACGGTCACCGATCGTTGACTCTCTTCCGGTTCTCGTTTTACCCGTTACTTCGTGTCATCCTCGGTACCCATTTTTTTTTCGCTTTTTCTTTTTTCTTTTTTGTTTCGCGTTTTTTCTCGTTCTAGACCGACGAACCCGTTCGATATAACCTGATTCTTCATTCGGAAAATCGATCGTGCTATTTTCCATCCGCTGTTGGTTGTTCACGTCAATGTTGAGTTGCGTTACCGCCCACGAGGCGATCGTGGCAACAACTTTTTCAATATAATAGATTTCCACGAATATTTTTAAAGCAGTCAGGGTTCTCACGAAGTTGAAATTGAAAACCGCTTGGAAGGTCATGAATTTTCAATACTTTTCTAATTGCTCTGAATCTTCTAGAATTTTCGATAACTTTCTGATTGTTTTAAAATTTCTAGAATTGCAGATACTTTTTAAATTGTTCTGAAATTTCTATAATTCTAGATACTTTTTTTTACTGTTCTAAAATTTCGAGAAATTCCAGATACTTTTCTAAATGTTCTAAAATTTCTACAAAATTTCAGATACTTTTCTAAATGTTCTAAAATTTCTAGAATTCTAGATACATTTTTTATTGTTCCAAAACTTTAAAAAATTTCAGATACTTTTCTAATTGTCCTGAAATTTCCAGAATTTTCGATACTCTTCTAATTATTCCACAATTTTTAGAATTTCCAAAAAATACTCTCTAATCCTTTTGAGATTTCTAGAATGTCGGATATTTTTCGGAAGACTGTAAATTCGCCCTGAAACCGTTAATACGCACATAGGAAACGCGGAAGACGGGAGGGGGGGGGCAAACGTTGTTGAACGCGCGAATGTGGGAAAGCCAATGTGGGAGATGACGTCGGCAGAGTGAGCGGAAACCGGAGCTGACGTCTAGGCTCGCGGTGTAATTTATATGCGCTACCAAAATCCCTAGCGCCTGAAGATGGGCAAAAAAAAAGAGGATGCGGTGCACAACCGAGGCAACGGTGAAAACGAACGCGAAGTCGAAGAGACGAGAAACGAATGGTGGGGGGGGAGGGGCGAGGGGCGAGGGGCACGTTGCCAGAAGCGAGTTTCGAGCGACAAACGATTTTCCTCGCAGCGGAAATTATTCATGACGCACCTGACGCAAAGCCGGGCTGCCGCGAGATGCCGCGAGCAGCTGCCTAATCAGACAACTTTGTGTCACAGCCACTTGCCCTTTTCTCTTCTAAACGTGTCTGCGTACGTCACGCACTTTTCGTCTTTGTGCAACGACTCGATTATCTTTATCACTCTCTTCTCTCTCGCTCGTTGTCGGCTCGACGAGATTAAACTTTCCGAGTCTCGAGACGAATCACACGGAAGTTACGCCAGGTGCAATTTAGATTTATCCAGCCACGAGATTCCCTCACAATCGTAATTTTCTAATTTTTTTAGAATATCAAGTGTTTTTGAAAATTTATAGAATTTTAGATTATTTCTCGTTATTATTTTTGAGTCTTTGGTATTTTTGATAATTTCGTGATTGTTCTGAAATTTCTAAAATTTTAGATATTTTTCTAATTGTTCTAATATTTCTAGAGTTTTAGAAAGATTCTAGTTATTTCAAAATTTCTAGAATTGTACAAAATCTTTAATTGTTCTAACACTTCTAGAATATTAGAAAATTTCTCGTTATCTAAAATTTCTAGAATTTTAGAAAGTTTCTAGTTATTCCATAATTTCAAGAATTTTAGATAATTTCTAGTTATTCTAAAATTACTAGAATTTTATCAAATTTCTAGTCATTCTAAAATTTCTAAAATTTTAGAAGAAATTTTTTTAAGATTATTCCAAAATTTCTAGAATTTCAAATATCACTACTTCTCTTTGTCATTGTTAATTTCAATATAATTCATAATTCAAATAACACGCTGATTGAAAATTATTGTTACAACGAATAAATTTTAGAAATAAATAAAGAAGACTTGCGATTATTGAAGGTTCATTGTGACCCATTCACATGGGTCTGGCAATTGTAACGTATTGCCGGTTACGAAGTGCATCCGTGTGTTGCACGTGGTTGCACTTGAATTCAGGTGCTTCGGACCGTCGAGAGAGGGACGAGCGGGGCAGGAGGGGGGGGGGGGGACGCACCAAACAACGATGCACCGACCGAGCGTATACGTGAATACGTTTTGTGCGTTCGGGGTCCCGTTCGTTTCCCGCGGGGCAACGTTCGCAATGCTGAGAATTTCGAAACTTCGACATTCCCACGCGAAAATTCCGTACCGAATTCGAAAACGCGTATCACCCGAACAAAACCGAACACAATCGATTGCACAACACGTTGCGGAATGTCGGCGCGGTTGTGCTTCATTGTCGACGAGGACAACGAACAGATATTCCATTAATCTTTATTTGTCTATATGTGAATTTCGACAATTCCAATCGAATCAGCGAATATTATGGAAAAATATATATATATATATGAGTCGAATTGCTTTGTATGCTAGGATATTAATGATTCTATAGCTTTGGCAACGAACACCTATATATATTTGTTTCTTTCATATTTCCATTATTACGTTTGGCCCTCCAACAGTGTTGCCACTTCACATTTTTTTTATTTCTCTACCACGTCAATTAATGTTGTTAAATGTGTGTTTCATCCATTGTTTTTGTGTACATGTATCATTGACACGTGTTCGATGATTCCTTATCGTGTCATCTTTTCGGGATTATGTTTTTCTGCATTTTAGCAAGAATTTTAGTTGTTGTGCTCGTTGGTTGTTCATTCACATTTTATTTTCTCGATTTCTTAAATTCTTCATGGACATTACGTCCAAATTTTCATGAATTTCGACAATTTTCAAACAAATCGGTGAATATTATGAGAATAAAAAAAAAAGTCTGTTCTATCGTCCGCTAGATGGCCGACCGTCGCAGAGTTTCTCGCGACCGAATTGTCGAGCCCTACGAAGCATCTGACTGTCTCATCTTTTAGTTACAATATCGTATATAAATAACAATATAATATATTGCATTGTATATTAATAGCAATATAATATATTATATTGTATATTAATAAAAAATATTATTTATTATATCGTATAATATACGTGCGAAAAAGCTTCGCTCTGACCAATCACGTACGAAGCCGAATGAAAATGAAACGACGACTGTCGAGAATCGACGAAGCTTTTACATTGTCCGTGGCACGATAATGGCCGCTTTGACCGTGTACAGTCAAAGCGTAAACGTCGACCGGGGTTCACGTTCGTTAATTAGCCCGACTTCGTATTGTATAAATATTGTACCACGAAATACAAACGTCACACACACACACACACACACACACACACACACACATACGTATATGAGACGTATATAGCCACACGCGTGAGACCGCTTGATAATTAAACTATTGTATCGTAAGTACACGCTCGAAAGCTCCTCGTCGTGCTTTGATCATTTATTTCATCAGGCCAAACTGGCCGTATCGCAAGTTCTCTCGTTGTCTCGGCGAAACTGAATTTCTTTTACGTTTGTTAAACGGTCGAACGATTGTCGTGAAAATTAATTAACGGCGCGAAAACGCGGGCAGTCGAGAAAATGGCGGTTGATGGTTTTTTTTTTTTAAACAATCAATGAGTATTGTTATTTCACAATAAAATGGTAATATCGTGATAAATGTGTGTTTTCAAGTTGTGAGGCTAAGAAAATTAGAGCTAATTATTTTTATCTTCATATCGATTGAAAACAAATTAATGTTTAATGCTCAAAATTTAAAATTTGAAAAAAAATCAGTTTAATTCAGAAAAATTGATAAACAAATTTAACTGAACAACTACGATGAATTATCATGCAAAAACAAAAGATTCTTCGATAATTCAAATAATTATTATTTCATTATCTGAATTATTAGAAAATATTATTTAGTTCAAGGCTGGCGGCAGACTTAAAAATTGAGATAGGGACCTCAAATTTTCAGGATCACTTTATAAATTTATATCGAACGATATTATCCTCCGGGAGTGCCAGAGTAAAGAAAAAAACGAAAATGAGGACCACCCTAATATATTTATATATAGAGTACATATATTTATTCCACTTATATTTCGTATAAATCTGAAGTACACGAGTCGTCGAGTTTTCCGAGACGAATGTTGCTAACTCCAACCGTATTATAATTCACCCGGGAAAGCCATTTCACTATTCGAGAAACATCCACGAAGAGGGACTAACTTTGTTGCCGGTTGTACAATGCAATGCAGTGCCACAGACATGTGTGTGTGTGTGTGTGTCTAAGTGTGTGTGTGCATAAATACGTGTACGGTAGAAGCTGAGAAAACTTGACTATTACTCTTCTCGTTTTCTCGTAGCACACGGCGTCTCTGGGGAGGATGCGCGGCAAGGGGTGGGGGGGGCGGGAAGGGGTTGAAGGAAGGGAGTTATCACCCCAACTGCAACTTGGCCTGCGCCGACGATACTCAACTCCGTTCGCAGATCCGTCAGTTAAAACATTATTTATTTTCATTTTTGTTTTTTATTAATTTTTATTACGAGATGGAAAAAAAATTGAATTCGAATGATCGACGAGATTGTGGTCGACGATACTTTACTCGGTTCGCAGATCTGTCGGTTGGAATATATTTTTTTATACTTGTTAATTTATTTATTTATTTCTTTCAAATTTTTATTACGAGATGGAAAAGAATTGAATTCGAATTATCGACAAAAGTTTTTTATCTCATATATATTTCATTCGCTCCAACTCTCGAAAGTTCTCTCTCTCTCTATCTCTTTTCTTCTCTTTTCATTTTTCTCATCTTTTGGTTTTGCTCGATTTCGAAAGAATATACGAGCGATTGATAATTCACAGGATCTTGACGAAAATGTACGTTTCCAGATGGTTTTCAACGATCCTCGAAGAATAGTTCGGTCGTTAAACGGGTCGCACTGAGAAAATATATATATATACGTATATATTTATATGTATAGCTGAATGATAAAGAGAGAGAGTGATCAATATGAGCACGGCCATTGACAATGGCGTCGACGCCTCGAAATCACGCCCAGGCGTGTTTTCGAGAGCTTTTGCCAAACGTGCTCAGCCCTACGAGGAAGGTGAGTTCGTCTGACGGAACGTAAAATCGAATTATCGTGGTGGTCGGTCATTTTTTTTTTTTAATCATTTCTGTACACTCACACACCGACGAATGTCCAATCTGAACTCATTAAATAACAATAACAATAATAATAATAAATAAGTGGGGAACTGTCGAGTAAAACTAATTTTTCGTTGAATCAATGAATATGAAAAAAAAAATAATCATTCTGTCTTCGGGTCGGTTTTCCGGGGCTCGGATGCGCCGAGAGTCTCCCCCGGGGCTTCGGTGGCGATGCATTTCCGGCTTTGCCAAACAGTCACGAAGAATTTCCGGTTTTACCGTCACATACGTTACGCGCATGCGCGACAGCGACTGCCACTTCCCGTTCGTGGGTGTAATATTGTAAAATCTCATAAATCACTCTGACCTCGCCTAACTTCTTGCCTGCAACTTACCCCCCCCCCCCTCCTTTCTCCCCTCCCACCTCTCCTTTATCACGCTTGCGGTACATTATACATACTAAATTCATATATACATAATATATGATATATCTGTGGGTTACATATTCCGGGGATATACAGTCTGTTCAACGAGAAACCTTTTTTTTTATTTTTTCGAATATTATTAAACATTGAAAAAAAAACTTGATTTGAATAATAAAAATTTTATTTTATTTTTATTTTTATTTGTTTATTTTTTTTTTTTTTTGCATGAGAGTGAATTTAAAAGATGTGCAAAGGGACGTGGTTGAAAAGAATAGCGAAAGAGGAGAAACAAATGATGGAATGATTTTTTATGGATTAAATGAAAAAAAGAAATTCTGAGCCAGAATGTATAATTGAATTTATGAAACTCACGTTTTTCTTTTTTTTTTTCGTCTTGTTTCAGCTCTGAGGAGTCTGAATCGGTTGAACAAGGAAGACGAGGGACTCGGGATTGAGGATGGAGCTGCAACCCATCCCACCTTGGCCTTAATGCGTCGCATTCTTGCAGATGCACAGGTTTGTACATTTGATTATTATATAATTATCTATTTCATCAATATGTTATGGAATTTAAAAAAAAAAATTTTTTTTTTCAAATTTTTGATCATCAAGCTTTGATAAATTATCAATTTACAAATTGTTCATCCAATTGTCAATGGACGAAGTGAATAACGAAATCGTATAATGAACGATGAAACTCGATGAGGCTAGTTGCAAATGGGCCAAAAGTTCCATGGCGAAGGTGGCGAAAAAATTTTGCTCTGATACGCCATGGCAAACTGTGATTTAGGGGGGGGGGAAGTTGGTTCAGAATATATAGGATAGTGGACTCGGAGCGTCCGAGTGTGACAGTTTGTGACAGTTCGGTGGCTTCGACGTTCGTTCTCGTGGTCGTGTCCGTTGAGTTGCTGAGTCGGCTGGAGGGATTCAACTGGCAAATCCTACGTAATGACTTCATATCGTGACGGAGAGATTGCACGTAGGGCATATATATCTATCTCTCTGTGTCTCTCTTCTACACGCACACACACATAATAATGAACGTGGGTTCCGAGCGATAAATAATTCCTGAATAACATTACACACGTGTGTACGTGAAGAGAGTGCAATTGTATGGATGACAATTTTTTTTTTTTCAACGTACATAATACAATGGTTGGACGCTGGATTAAATTGTAGTTGTGGGAATCGAACATTTTTGCTATCCTTGGTCAGTGGTCGAGACGACATTATCGAGTCGATACATTTTTTTCGAAATTATGAGTTAATGATCGAAATATCTATTTTATTTTTTATTTTTTTTTTTTTTGCAAGATAGATTTAATTTTTTTTCTTACATAAGAAACTTATCTGAGAAAATTGTAATGATATTCTGCAAGAAAACTCGAAATATTTCAAAAATACATTTTTTTTCTAATTTTCAATTAGTGACATGATGCCAAATGCAATATTATGAAAAAATGTCCTCAATTTCGATAAATTGTCTGGGGAACAAAATTTTCAGTCAATTGAAAATGGTCGAAATAGCAGTTAACTCTTGATACGAAAAATGGAGGGGTGGAGTGAGGGGGGGAGGGGGGAGTGTAAAAAATCTGAAAAAAAAATTAGTGAGGTCTTAGGATCCAAAAGATGGTGAAAAAAAAATTATCCAGCACATCGGGGGATGGAGGAATTTCGATATGATGATTTGAGACGTCTTGCCCCGTATATATATGTATACAGACACACACACACACACACACGCATATACATATGTATTTATTGAGCGATGGTCGAGTGTTACTCATCGGTGTATCGGAGCATTTGCCAACGGCTCGGGCAAATTGTAAAGGCTCTTTAAATTATTCGCGCTCCAATAATCTTTCACCGCACACAACCGACGACTGAGCACATTTTTTTATATACATATATATATATTTTGTTTTTTTTTCACGATGCAACGACGAAGAAATGGCGTCGGTGGGTTTACACGAGCGAGAGAAAACCAGACGAGACTCGTCGACCACGACGAAGTCTCGGATAATCCACGCGAAAACTTGTAATTTTTTACGTCACTATCACGTCGACGAGAAAAAAAAGTTCATCGAATATCGTTTTACGTTTGAATATTTTACTTTTTATACACAGAGACGGGGGTTTCTATTTTTTTTTCTCTTTCTTTTTCTCTTCAATAATTTCGGTTAGTGCTTTAAATTGTTTTGCACTTTTTTTAAATAACATTTTTTAATTTGACATTCTTTATTTTCACCAAATAAAAATGCGTTTAACATACGAAGGGATGTATTTTGTTGAAAGTTTATGAAATTTTTTTGGGACGTTGTCCTTGATGAGATGTGCATTGATTTTTTTTTTTCAGACTTTTTCGTGCATTATTTTGGATAAAGTTATATAGGGCATTCCGTGTAATTTCTTGTTGTCTAAAAATTGTTTTTGTTTGTTTTTCTTTTTCAACTCAATTTTTCAAGTATTTTATCGAAAAATAAAATTTACATTCAAAGTTTATTTACATGTGAATTCGTCTCAAGTTCCGGAAAAAAATTATGATTCTTATTTTGAACTGACGAAAAACTCTTGAAATCGAGGCTTTAAAAAAAAATCAAATTTTTCAGGCATTGCCGGTCAATGAAATTTTTCAAAAATATTGTTATCAGAAAGCTTAGTAAATTTTACGTTGAAAATATGTCAAAACCGTCTTGGGTTCTTTGGAAAAATTGTTGAAATCATCAAAAATACAGAAATTCAACGATAAACCGTATTTTCCGTTATCCGAACTCGAACCAAAAATTCGATCATAATCCGCAAAGCTTAGAAAATAATTGAAATGGATAATAGAACCGAATGAAAAAAAATTGTAATAATCAAAATTCTCGGCTGTGAACAACCCCACGAATTCAGCGTCGATGGATGTTGTTAAAAAAAAAGGTGTTAGACAGAGAGGTCGAGATGAGTCGGCTGGTCGGGTCAGAGGGCGCACATGAGCTTTTTCTTTCCCCACCCTCTTGATCGTTCGTTCGCGGTGTCAGGCCAGGCGCAGTCGAGCCACTTCATTGTCAAGGGTTGAACGCGTTAACGTCGTCGCGAAGTACCCTCTCGGATGATAATCGAAGAACCTTAAGGGCTGAGGAGCAAGGGAGAAGGGCAAAGGGGCCGGGGGGGGGGGTTAAGAAAGAACCTCGAAAGCCACCCAATTCGATGGAATCTGACCCAAGGGCTAATGGCTCAACGTTAATTACCGACGACAACGCAGATTATTATCCTTTTCGACGTGCCCTTAACCCTAACTCACGTCTACCAAAGATACCTTCAACCTTTTTCGATTTTTTTTTCTTTTCATTTTGTTTATCTTCGTTTTTTTTTTTTGGATTTTTTTTACTGTATACAACGTCGGTCACAAAAGACAACGATAGAGAGAAGGGTTGAGGGGTGGGAAAGTGTGGTGAACATTTTTCAACGATTCTCGAGGCACGCAGGTACTCGCTGTGTGTAGATTGTGCATGGCAATTGGCGAGGATGAGGGTTGAAGGGAAGGATAAAAAGCTTCGCCCTTGGCCCTTCAGCCCTGGCTTCAATGACTTTGCGGCGAAGGGCCAAAGAGAATAAAGACTCAATGAAAAATGCAAAATCATGAGATTCCTCATCTTTCTCTCTATCTTTCTAATTTTTTTTCTTTTTTTTTTTTTTTTGCTTCTTTTAAACCCGTTTTTTTTTAATGCCTTGTGCTTTTGGTCATGAAACTTTTTTTTACGTTGTGTCGCAGGGAGGGAGGGGCAATGCAGGAAGACAGAGAGAGAGAGATAGAGATTTAATTTTATTCGATTAAATTATTGAATCAAATCTCTCAAATAATGAAAAATAAATATAATATCAAATGCTAGTGAATAAATAATAATAAAAATTATAATCATCGATTATATGAATCATTTTTATTTTTTAACATTATTATCGTCAATCGACAATTATAAAAATTACCATAGAATTGTTAATAATTTTTATCCATCGTCGATTGATTCACAAATAATGATAATAATAATTTTTATTTTTTCATAAAATTAGAAAATACAAAATTTAATTTTATTAAATTTAATTTCATTAAATTTAATTTTTCATATTTTCTACACAAGATTTTCTTCGTAAGTTTAATATTCAAACAGGACGACTGGGCACATTAGAATCCTCGTCACAATGGGGGGACCACTCGTGTCGGCCATTAGCGAGCTTTTCGGGACGACAGGCCATTGTCACAGTCACGTATTAGTCCCTTAACGTACGCTCGCCCATAAGCGGATCAGATGGATTAATTCGTGAAGAATGAAAAAAAAAATTAAATTCGAATGGAATTTAACGGTGAACGAAGTTTTCTTTTTTTTTTTTATAAAAAAATGTAGAAGGGGTTGAATTTATAAGCCTGAGGGGCCATTTACACGGGCACGTGGACGCGTCTCGCTGACCCGTGTGATTTTTTTTTTTTTTTTTTTTTATGATCCTCGAGAGCGTTGGAACGACATTCTACATTTTACTGCTGCTGCTGCTGCTGCTGCAGCTGACGCCCACGCAATCCTAAAACCGACATATATATTTATCACGACGAACATCGCCGATCGTACGCATGCGCGAGGCAACGTACGAATAAATCCGATCGTGTACGGAAACTCCATGTTTTCCGTTTGAGTGCATGTGTGTGCATGGGGCATTCCATGTCAAATCGGACGATCGAAACCCTAAACTTTGCCCATTTAATTCGTATTCGATTTCAAGCATTTGATTCAAAATTTGTTTGATCGAGCAACCATTCGATTCTCAAGCACAGCAAAGTACAAAGTCAAAATACGAAATATGCGAAATATCAACATTTTTTCTGTTTTGAAATCCGAAAAAAAATTTCGCATTATAAAAAATTATTATATATGTGAAAAAAATCAAGAAAGCAAAGAAAGATGCTTCATTCTTCTCTTTTTTCACATTTATAACTATTTTTATAATTTGAATTTTGGTTTTCACGATTTGAAAGAAAATAAAAGATGAAAAAAAAAAAAAAAAAAAACAATAAGGAACTATTGTAAGTCGAAACGAAGCAAAAAAAATGTGTGCGACTATCAGATCATTGGGGACGAATGACCCGAACCGTTTCATTTGAAATAACCGATATGTAGGTACGAGCGAGACACGAATGTGCTGTCTAGTGGCTATCGAGTTTCGCGTGTAAATCGTTAAAAGAAAAAAAAAACTATTCGATCGACGATCGAATTGCGAATCGTGTTGCCAAGAGACGCCATTATTCGTTGTTCGTTCTCATCGAGTAATTTGCATGAACCGCGAATGGATGCGGTCAGTCGATGCAGGTAATACGATATATATGAAGCAGCGAGGTCATGACAATTAACGATGGAGCTGTTGACGAAAGAGTGGGGGGTCGATATATTGCATTTCGAATTTTTTTTCTCGGAACTATTTCACATTTCTGAATAAATCGGAACTATTTCACATTTCTGAATAAATCGGAACTATTTGATAGTTCCGAAAAATTCGGAACTATTTCATAGTTCCAATAGCTTTCGGAACTATTTCATAGTTCCAATAGCTTTCGGAACTATGCAATAGTTCCAATAAATTTCGGAACTATGAAATAGTTCCAATAAAATTCGAAACTATTTGATAGTTCCAATAAATTTCGAAACTATTTAATAGTTACGATAAATTTCGGAACTATAAAATAGTTCCAATAAATTTCGGAACTATAAAATAGTTCCAATAAATTTCGGAACTATAAAATAGTTCCGATAAATTTCGGAACTATAAAAAATTTAGCCCGTCGAAGCATTGATAATTTGAAAATTCGAGTCCCACCCGGTACAAGCAATAAATCTAGCCGAAGAAAAAAAAAACGATTTTTTGAAAATCTCAAGGTTTGTGTAACCCTTTAATCCGAGACACGAGGAAGCTTTCTTTCAACATGCCTGTGTGTGTGTGTGTGTGTTTAATATCTGGGCACGCGGTACACACCGACCGCGCACCCGGGTGGCGGAACTAACCCACATCTATTTTCATATCGCTCGACACGCGACACACGAGTCGACCGAACGGTCTCCGGAGGATGCGAGAGTGGACACACTCTTGGACCGACTCGTTCTCTCTCTCTCTCTCTCTCTCATTCGCGTCTAAAACAAGATTTTACGCACCGACGCGCGTCTTCTCTTGCGCTGTCTCTCTCACTCACTCACTCTCTTTCTCTCACCGTTGTCGCGAGAAATCACTCAGAGCTTTCACATTTCCGGCTAACCAGTCGAGGCAAGCTTACCTCTATCTACAAATAAATTTACTCGTGAAAAATAAAATAAAATAAATAAAATAAATAAAATAAATAAAATAAATAAAATAAATAAAATAAATAAAATAAATAAAATAAATAAAATAAATAAAATAAATAAAATAAATAAAATAAATAAAATAAATAAAATAAATAAAATAAATAAAATAAATAAAATAAATAAAATAAATAAAATAAATAAAATAAATAAAATAAATAAAATAGTTTATTTCTCAATCGTGACGAGAAAGAAGAATAGGATGAGTCGATGGCGGATATATATATATATATATAACGGTCCGGAACTGTGTCAGGAAGTTCTTCAAGCACCGTTGCCGAACGTTTTATGCGTTGCAACGGGTGCAGCTGTGCATTTCCAGGCCGACGAAACGGAAGTGCACTCCCGGAACGACCTCGTACACCGAACACACACACACACACACACACACAAATCCTATACCTATATGTATGTATCATCTCTATAGATATATGTACGATAACCAGTTCCACAGCCCGAACTACGCTTTAACCGCCCCATCCCACGTGGCAGCGTTTTTTTTCGCGAACGTAGAAAAGTCGCGAAGAATTGTTCCGCCTCGAAAAAAAAAAAAATTAAAAAAAATAGAGCGTGAGAGCGTCTTCGTTGACCTCTCGACGTGCTCGACGAAACGTTCGGGCGAAAGCTCATCGAGCTTTTACGGTGCAGCCCGTAACGTGTACCGTGCGACAAATTGCTTCCCCTGTCTCGTGGGGGTAGGGGGGGGGGGGTGGGGGGGTGAAGCTTAAATTGCAATTTCATAAATTCGAGTGGGGTCCCCTGTTTCATCAACTAGTACGACGTCGTCGACGAGGACGAGGAGGACGAGGACACTCTGGCTTAGACTGCAGTCACAAAATTCTCGTCCTTTCCCAACAACGTCCTATTCATCTGTGTGTGTATGTCTGTATATATATATCAGGGTGTGTTGAAAAAACCCAATGTTTTTTCATTTTTCTGGCAGTTTATACATTCGTTGTAGATACTCTCAGGATACATCTGTAAAAATTTCAACCCAATCGGACAATATTTAGAGGTTCCGCATTCACGAATTTGATTTTGCCTTTGATCAACACGTAAACATTTTTATTTATTTTTTATTTGCAATGGTTATTTTTTTTATTGTGAAACAAAAAATATTCCCACTTTGAGTGAACTTGATACTCTGTAATTTCACTTACTTTCTATGTCTTGAATTTTTCATTCATCTGAAAAATTAATTGGAGCTGGGAAAAAAAAATATTTACGTGTTAATCAGATGCAAAATCGAATTCGTTGAAGCGGAACCTCCAAATATTGTCCGATTGAGCTCAAATTTTCACAAATATTTTCTGATCGTATCTAATTCACGTGTAGGCACTGCCGGAAGAATCGCAAAACTTTGTCTTTTTTCAACACACCTCAGTGTATATGTATTATATATATATATTATATAACACGTTCTCTGTATAAATATATAATGCACATACACACAGATGAATGGCAGGATGCTGAGAAAGGACGACAATTTTGCTCCTAGATATATATATATAATAAAAGAGCTTCCGTCATTTCTCTCACGAATTTTCGCTTCGCACCGAACCGTCTCGCGTTGACTCACGGCGAGGGTTGCACCCACCCCCCTTCCACCCTCTGCACCCCTCGTGCACGGAAAAGACGCTGACGCGATAATTACCGCTGTGCCTCTGCGACACCGTGTCGCAAGTAAATTCTTCTCTCCCCGACGTTAGTCTCCATTTTCCAATGTTGTAAATAATATAGACATATATATATATATAATAATATATACACAAATATATCGCTCCGCTCGTTTTTGTAGCTTCATTATCACGCTTTTTGCATATCCTCGTGAAATTTTAGTCCGAAACACGCGCCACTCTATTTCTCTCTGCGTTATATTTATTACATTTATGTGGAATAATAAAAGTGAGAAAGAAAGACTGATAGAATGAGAGAGAAAGACGTAGAGTGAGAGAGAAAGACGTAGAGTGAAAGAGAAAGACGTAGAGTGACAAAGAATAACAGCGAGCGAGAGAGAAAGAATGATGGCGAGCGAGAGAGAAAGGCATACAGCGCGAGTGACAACAAAGAATGATAGCGAGGGAGAGAGAGAGAGAGAGAAAGAAAGCGGGAGAGAGTGTCGCGTGATTGGCTATGCGAGCATAGTGCGATGCGGCGGCAAGCGCGCGCGAGCGAGAGCGAGCTGTGGTTGCACGAAACAGAGGCTTTGTCCTCAGTTTTTGGCTGCCGACGAGACGAGACGAACGTAACTCAAAAAAAAAGCAATATCGAGATATCGAGAGTGTGATCACGCTTGTATCGAAGCGTATAATCTGTACCTGTTCGTTTTAATAAACGTCTTTGCACCACTTTTAATTTGTGCAAAGTTATAAAATTGATACTTACCGTGTTTTTATTCTACATATGGGGGCTCAGCCGGGATTGAACGCGTGGGGAAAAATTCGCGTCGGCAAACGTGTGCGTCGCAGTAATTTTTCTCGGGAGTTACGGCCAGTTTTTCGAGTCTCGTTTTGTCGGGGGAGTGTCGAATCGTGTGAAACCGAAGACGTCGGTGTTACGCATTCGAGAGATGTGACGACGGAATTTTATCAAACGACGACGCGTAAGATAAAATTCGAAAAGACGAGAGGTGGGATCGCGTGAAACCGAAGACGTCGGTGTTACGCATTCGAGAGACGTGACGACGGAATTTTATCAAACGACGACGCGTAAGATAAAATTCGAAAAGACGAGCGGTGGGATCGCGTGAAACCGAAGACGTCGGTGTTACGCATTCGAGAAATGTGACGACAGAATTTTATCAAACGACGCGTGAGATAAAATTCGAAAGACGAAAAGACGAATCGCGAAATTTCGTGAAACCAAAAGACGCGTGGGGTGACGAAATTCGGCGGGAAACGTACGGCGAGTGGCGTCGCAGGAAGTTCGGGTAAAGCGTGACGCGGTGCGCAGTAGCCATGCGTGAGGCGGCCGATTGGTCGATCGCGGAGTTGAGGGCGAAAGCGCGCGTGCAGGGGTTGTCAACGGGTGGATCGAAGATGGAGATTCATGCTCGACTGATGGAATTCGACCCGACGCGAAAATGGGAGGAGGACGATACGAGCGGTGGCATCCAAGATGGCGCATATGGGGGATTGTCGCTCGACAAATCCCACCAAAAAATCGAGTCTGACGAACGGAATCGGGAGGAGTTCGCGACGCGTGAAGTTGAGATGCAACGCGAGCTCGAAAACGCGCGGCAAGAGATAGCGGCATTACGCCAAAACGCAGGCGCGTGGCGGACCAATCAGAGACGTGACGCGGTAACAGCGGAGCCGAGTCTTTCGCTGCATTCGAATTTGAGGATGATAGCCGAGCTGGTGATCGAATTTGATGGGACGCCTGACAATTTCGACGTGTGGGACAAGCAGGTTCGATTTATGAGGACGACATATCGACTGGCGGACGACGCTACAAAGACGCTGATTGGGATGAAACTGAAAAAAAAGGCATTCGATTGGTTTCATTCAAGGGCCGATCATCTGGAGATGACGTTCAATGAATTGATGGATGAGTTGGGGCGGATGTATCGGCCGAAGCTAAATAAAATCGAGTTGCGGCGAAAATTCGAGGCGCGTGTGTGGAGGAAACCCGAATCGTTTCGGGAATACTCACACGACAAGATCGTCATCGGCAACCGTGTTTCGATCGACAATAGTGAAATGTTGGATTATCTGATAGACGGAATACCCGACGAGGGTTTACGTAATCAAGCGCGGATGCAGTGTTTCGAATCGAAGGAAACGCTAATCGATGCGTTTGACAAAATCACGCTGCGAGACCGGTTTCCGGTGGGTACCGGCCCGCAAGCGAGAAGAAGCGAGGCGGTGTCGAAGATGGCGCGCGGTGCAAGGAGTGTGGCGGGTGGTTCAAGTGACTCGAGTGCTGAAAAAAAGAAAATGGCTGGTCGTAGAAATTGTTTTAACTGCGGCTCGTCAGATCACATGAGTGCAACGTGTCCTATGAAAGATCGTGGACCAAAATGTTTTGGATGTGGTGAGTTCGGACACATCGCGTCTAAATGTTCGCTGAAAAAAAACGAGACGAGTGAGGTGCGGTCGGTGACATATGCGCCTCGTAAAAGATATATTAAAACAGTGAACTTTTTGAACGGAGAGCTTGAGGCTCTCATGGACACGGGAAGTGACTTGACGTTGTTGTGTAAAAGCGAGTACGTAAAAAGCGGATCGCCGCCGCTTCAACCGACGGACGCTCGTTTTAAGGGGGTGGGTTCGCCGGCGCACGCGGCGCTAGGGGAATTTCAAACCGAAATCGTGGTGGATGGACATCGGTTTCTGATTCTCGTGCGTGTAGTTGCGGACGGACTCTCGCGACAAAAATTGTTGATTGGCGCTGATTTCCTGGAGCTGCGAAATTTTAGAGCGACGAGGGGAACGATCGAATTCGACCCTGATGATGACGACGAAAAGTTACCTGAAATTTTGCGGATAGACGTGCTCGATGACGTCGGAACGGAAGTCGATTTTTCGCATATCGAGGACGTTTGTGTAAAGTCGGAGATCGCGAAGTGTATCGATGAGTACGCACCGAACGAGGCTGTTGAGACAACCGTGGCGATGAAGTTAGTATTGAGTGATAACGAACCGGTTTATCAGAAGGCGAGGCGTTTAGCGGTGAACGAGAGACAGGTCGTTAACGATCAGATTGAGGAATGGAAGGATCAAAAAATCGTGAGGCCTTCGTCATCGGAGTATGCTAGTCCCATCGTTCTCGTAAAAAAAAAGGACGGATCACATCGACTATGTGTTGACTATCGTCTCCTCAACCGAAAAATCGTGCGTGACCGGTATCCGTTGCCGCTGATTGAGGATCAGCTTGACCGTCTAGAGGGCGCTAAAATTTTTAGTACTCTCGATCTGAAGAACGGATTTTTCCACGTGCCAATGGATCCAGCGAGTATTAAATATACTGCGTTTATCGTGCCTGATGGGCAGTTCGAGTTTTTGCGCGTGCCGTTTGGATTGTGTAATTCGCCGTCAGTGTTCCAACGGTATGTGAACTCTATATTTCGTGACGCGATGCGAGATGGTAAGATGCTAACTTACATGGACGATTTAATCATTCTCTCTGATGATTACGAAAGTGGACTCGAGAAGTTAAAGCAAGTGCTTGAAATCGCGAGTGAAGCCGGCTTGCAGATAAACTGGAAAAAGTGTCGTTTTCTGGTGAAGCGTGTCGAGTTTCTAGGTCACATAATCGAAAACGGAACCGTTCGACCGTCGGAACGGAAAACCGAGGCGGTAAGACGATTCGTGGAACCCACAAATGTCCGACAAATACAGGCTTTTCTGGGCTTGACGGGGTACTTTAGAAAGTTCATCGCTGATTACGCGAAAATCGCGCGACCGCTGTCGAATCTCCTCAGATCCAACGTTGCATTTAAGTTCGGTGAAGCTGAAAAAGAAGCATTTAATTCATTAAAGATTTGTTTGAGTCAGCAACCGATATTGAATCTTTACCGTACGGGGGCTGAAACGGAGCTCCATACCGATGCCTCGAAGCATGGCTACGGAGCCATTTTGTTGCAAAAATGTGCGGACGACGGACAGTGGCACCCGGTTTACTTCGCCAGTGGGAAAACGACGCCAGCTGAGGAAAAATATTCGAGTTACGAACTGGAAGTGTTAGCCATTATCAGGGCGCTGCGACGATTTCGCGTGTACCTGCTGGGTATTCGTTTTAAAATTGTAACGGACTGTAAAGCCTTTACCATGACCATGAATAAAAAAGATCTCTGCGTTCGCGTAGCGCGTTGGGTGTTGTTTCTCGAGGAATTTCAATACGAGATCGAGCATCGAGCCGGGCGCAGCATGAAACACGTTGACGCTTTGAGCAGAAATCCACTTCCTGTCTGCATGACGATTGACGAGAGTGGCGAGAGCTTGGCCGCGAGGTTTAAGAAAGCTCAACGAGATGACATCGAATTGAAAAGAAAGGTCGATCAAGCTGAAAAGGTTGAGCTCGATGGATACAGCATGCAAGGAGGATTGCTGTATAAAGACGTGGGCGACGAGGCGTTGCTGGTGGTTCCAAATTCAATGCAATTACAAGTGATTCGACGGGCGCACGAGCGTGGACATTTCGGGATAAATAAAACCGAAACGCTTGTTCGAAACGAGTACTGGATTCCAGACTTGAGGTCAAAGACAGAGAAGGTGATTCGAAATTGCATTTCCTGCATCTTGGCCGAGGGGCAGCGAGGTAGACGGGAGGGATTCTTACATCCGATCGAAAAGGGCAGTGTGCCATTCGATACGTTTCACGTGGATCATCTGGGTCCTCTTCAATCAACAAAAAAATCCTACAAGCATATATTCGTGGTGGTTGATGCGTTTACGAAGTTTGTTTGGCTGTACGCGACAAAATCAACGACGTCGGCAGAAGTAATAGATCGTTTGCAGAAGCAAGCATTCGTTTTCGCAAATCCTCGAAGAATGATCTCGGATAGAGGTACAGCGTTCACCTCGAAGGAGTTCGAAGGTTATTGCCGAGAAGAGAATATTGAACATGTGCTTATTACCACGGGAATGCCTAGGTCCAATGGGCAGGTCGAAAGGGTCAATCGCACCTTAATACCGTTGCTGACGAAGTTATCCGCTCCGAAGCCGGATGAGTGGTATAAACATCTGTCAGTCGCTCAGAGGTGTTACAACGCAACGTTACATCGAAGCACGGGAATGGCTCCTTTCCGGTTACTGTTTGGAGTTAATCCGCGATTGTCAGATGACCTGAAAATAAAAGAAATGTTGGACGAAGAGTTCGTTGTTTCGTTCGATGACGAGCGACAGGAGTTGCGCAGCTGCGCAAAAGAAAATATTCAGCGGGTCCAGGCCCAGAACAAACGAAAATTTGACGAGTCAAGAAAGAAGGCTTATCAATATCGCGTGGGCGATTTGGTTGCCATTCGAAGAACGCAGCTAATCCCTGGTTCCAAATTTCTACATAAATTTTTGGGACCGTACGAAATTACCAAAACGCTGCGAAACGATCGGTACGTTGTATGTCGTGTTGGCGACACCGAAGGACCGAAGCAGACGTCAACGGCTGCTGATTCCATGAAACTGTGGGTGAGCGACGACGGCGAAGACCTGCAAGAAGAAGACGCTTCCGACGACGAGGAAGAAGAGCATAATGATAGTGAAAATTGCAATTAAAAAAAAATGCGAAAAAGGACATTCGGGGCGAATGCCCTGTCAGGAGAGGCCGAGTGTGGAATAATAAAAGTGAGAAAGAAAGACTGATAGAATGAGAGAGAAAGACGTAGAGTGAGAGAGAAAGACGTAGAGTGAAAGAGAAAGACGTAGAGTGACAAAGAATAACAGCGAGCGAGAGAGAAAGAATGATGGCGAGCGAGAGAGAAAGGCATACAGCGCGAGTGACAACAAAGAATGATAGCGAGGGAGAGAGAGAGAGAGAAAGAAAGCGGGAGAGAGTGTCGCGTGATTGGCTATGCGAGCATAGTGCGATGCGGCGGCAAGCGCGCGCGAGCGAGAGCGAGCTGTGGTTGCACGAAACAGAGGCTTTGTCCTCAGTTTTTGGCTGCCGACGAGACGAGACGAACGTAACTCAAAAAAAAAGCAATATCGAGATATCGAGAGTGTGATCACGCTTGTATCGAAGCGTATAATCTGTACCTGTTCGTTTTAATAAACGTCTTTGCACCACTTTTAATTTGTGCAAAGTTATAAAATTGATACTTACCGTGTTTTTATTCTACATTTATTTATTATTATTATGAATAACAATTATTTCACTTATATTTTGAGTCATTTATTATTGTAAATATATAAAAAATATTTATTGCATAGGTACACTACTGTCAGAGATGGTATCGGGGAACTTATGACGAGTCCAAGAAAAAACTAGTTTCGACTTTGTAGTGTGATAACTCCCTCAAAAATAATGCTACAGCTTTTTTATTGAAACTATTGAAAAGCTTATTGAATTCTGTGTCGAATGAGTCTCGGTTGAGTAAAATTGTACTTGTGTGTGTCGAATTATCACCTGAGGAAGGAAACAAAAAATTACGGTTTCGACAGAATTAAAAATCGGAAATATTTTTTTCCATTCCTCACGTGATAATTCGACATCCAGGAGTCCAAACTCACTCAACTTGAGCCCATTCGACTCAAAACTTCACAACCTTCCTAATGCTGTCAATAAAAAGTCCGTATCTCCATTTTTGACGGAGCTACAAGCCTTCAAAGTCACAACTAGTTTTTTGTAAGGCGTGTGTTAAGCGGTCTGACACCATCCAGCTGGTGCACAAATAATACTCGAAGATCCATATGCAATATTATACATATACAAATGTATATATATTTATTACACTGCCGATTATTTAGGAATAATACTTCAAAAAATTTATTATTTTATTCGTGAATGCAACTCTCGAACCCTCACTCACAGTTGCGTAGACTGCAAACATATTTCGAAAAAGTTTTTCGCGTAGAAATGCACGTTGACGAATGTTTGTTGCTTCGAGGGTTGTAAGATCCATCGACCCTTCACCATCACCGGCTAAAACCCACCCCCTCCCATTTGCCGCTCCGCGATTCCTGATTCAATGGGCCTGCACCGCCACCGGCAGGTTGAAAAATCGCTGCTGCACCATCCCCAGCCGGCAATAGCACCGCGACCACGGGTAATGCATATTTCATGGAGCGGTACACTGCGAAATGAAAATTCTGTCCGGGGTCCTCGGTGCGCAGTGGTCCCCGTAAAAGCCTTTACGCTCCTCTTCGCTTCCTTCTTCCTTCTTCCTTTCGTATATAGATATAGATGTATATATTTTTTATTTTTTCAAATCTTTTTTCTTTCCCTCCGGCTCTCTCGCTCCCTTTCGCGTCCCTCCCCTCGCCCCCGTATCTTCGCTGCCCCCGCACTATTCGGTGTAACGTTTCGGTATTAGGTTTGCACGTCTGGGCAACCTCGAGGCGACGAGCCTCGAAACGAATTCGACCTCGATCGACCCGAATATACAAAAAAAAAATTGAAATTGAAGAACGTTCCCAGGGATGAAAAAATAATAATAATAATAATAATAACAACAATAATAAAAATAATCGGACCGCATCGTCGTCGGCCATGAATATTCATGTAATATCCGTTCGACTGTCGGCCATCGTCGTAATTGTACGACGAAAATCCTCGGCTTTGAAAAAATAAAGTGAAAAGAAAGCGGTAAATAAAAAAAATAAAGAAAATTGCAATTTTTCATTTCACGCTAACAGGATTTCTGGTAGAATTTCGTATCGCTTTATTGAAATATAGCTATATATATTATATGGATGTGATTTTACTTTTCTGCATGAGTCTATATCGGAAAATACTCGAAGGCTTTTTTTTTCTGATGTTCTCATTCGGAAAATCCGTATTCCTCGTCGTCTACCGGGCTATGGATTTTTCGAATTGTTCAGAATTGCAGATTGAACAATTTCACACCGTTACGAGTGACAATGATGCATTTTTAAAAAAAATTCTTAGCTCAGGCCTAGCGTCGAAATTTGAGGTATGAAATTCTGTCAGTAACGAAATTATAGTTTTCCCTTCCTCACGTGATAACTCAAAATCCAGGGTTTCGAATTTACTCAACCAGAACTTATTCGACGCAGAATTGAACAAGCTTTCCAACGGTTTCCACAAAAACTGTGTATCTTAATTTTTGACGGAGCTACGATTTTTCAAAGTCGCGACTAGTTTTTTTGCACGATCCGTTCCGACGTTCGCTCAAATCACCGTTCGCTCCATATCCAAAACCCCTCGCCCATCAACGTCGAAAAAGAAATCACCATCAATTGCCACAACGTCGACTGCCAATTTCCAATTATTTTTCTTCACCCACGTGGTCCAATCATCCCTCCCCAGCTTTTTCACCCTCGACAAAATTGCGGACCAAAAATTATGACGACCACAACGCTCTATTCGCATCCCCTCCTCATTCATCCTCACAAACTTCATCGACAACTAATTAGTTCCCCGAAAGCGTGGGTTCGCGCGAATTAAATACGGGCACGATCGATAGCCCTCCCCCCACCGGTCTTTCATCCCCCATCATCATCATCCCTCTCTCCTTTCCTCGCGACTGCCGGATGGCCGATTTGGCACGGTCGAACCTCTTCAGTCACCGGAAACGCAACAAGTTTCGCGAACGGCGAGGAAGTGCCGGACGATAACCCAACGAGATTTCCCCTTTTGCCCATATTAACCCCCCTCTCTTTATCGCTGCACATCCAACTCGTCGCACCGTTGCCACACATCTAGACTGCCCAAACTGGCCCTTTGTGATAGGCAACTGGAAGCGGGCCAATAACCAACCCTCCCCCCTGCCTCCCTCCCCTTCCAGCCCCCCACAACCACCCCCGGGTCTCGAGCGAAATTACGTTTGCCATCGGAGAGTAGACGAAGTTTCTATTTGGCCGGACTGGCTGTGGCCATACGTTTGCACGGGTTAAATCTACTCCATCGCTGGCTAATATGTACGTGCGCCATTCACCCTTACCGCGGGAAACTATTCTGCGGGCGGACGGATTCGTCGTTCCAAACTAGATGGATATATATACAATTTATATATATGTATATTTTAGGATGGTCCTCGTTTTGACTTTTTTGATTATTTCGACGCTCCCGGAGGATAATATGGTTCAAAATGAATTGAAAAATAATAAACTCAACATATGAGGCTCCTATCTTAATTTTTAACCCTGCCGCCAGCCTCACGAAGTTTCCTATTTGAGTTATACAGTATTTTACAAATTTGCATAATTTTTCTTTTATTATGAATAAAGTTCTGCACTGTAGATGATACTGTAAAATCGAAATAAGGACCACCCTAATGCGTATATATGTCTCCTGGATACTCCAATGGAGTATACGCAGTAACCTGCATGTGACGAAAGTTTATAATTAAAATATACACACAGTATGTCCAGCCAATTTGACAATCCTGTCATTCTGCTAATTATATCGTTGAAGCTGCATTTGTCGTTTACGTTACTCACTTTGTTTACAAAAACGACTGGATCGAACCCATGAATTTATGTTTTGTTCAAATTTAATTATTATTATTATTTACGTTCGTCAGCCATTTTTTTAAATTTATTTCCAGAACTTTGAATTCAATTGTTCACAATTGTACCAAATGTACAATTATTAACAAATAAATTCACTGGCCTGATTTATTAATTAACAGATAAGTCAATAATCTTCGAATAAAATTAAACGAAACTGTAATTTAAAAAAATGGAAAAATCCGATTTCCTGAATATTTCGCAACTTCTATAAAATATGCGTTTATCATCGATGCGAATATGGGATATCTCAAATTGACGACCGTGTGTACCTACTTACGAGTGAGGTTGTTCGGATATTCGGCACACCGAATTCCTTCGTTCGCGATTAAACGCGTTAACTCGTCTAATCTGCATGCGAACACGAGAGACACACGACGAACGGTTTAATTTGTCTACCGTTATTGAATAGGGGCCATTCGGGGTTATATCGAAAACTATGAGGATTGGCCGTTGGGGGAGGATGGGGCACAGTCGAGATGCCCATAGATGCCTCGATAACCGCACACCGACCTCAAGCACGCCCGGATTCCTACGATATATATACATACATATAATATATATATATGGATGTATGTATGTATTCTATGAGGCGATCTGCAGCACCATATATTAGATATATATGTACCGCAGCATCCGTTCGTCCGTGGCGAACGTTTGAACAGACTCAGTGCTGGTCCCAAGAGTGCCCAATGGTGCCCAAGACCCACTACGCTAGCGATATCGCTACCTAATTCAGTAGGCCTTATCGTGTGCCAGGTGGTGCAGCACAACCCCCAACCCTCTGGACCACCAACGAACGCTTCTCCAACAGAATGCTCCATTGCAATCTGGACCACGTTCCCCCTGCCACCGCGTTTCAACTGACGATACCAATTTCCAGTCTTCCTACTGTTTCCCAACTATATCTTATCACAAATGTAATAAATATTTTTTCAAAATGCAATCTTCTTTCTCTTATCAAGAAATAATCAATGTTATTTGTTAATTTAAATCCTACGAGTATTAATTGAGATTATAAATCGAATATATCAATTGAGATTCTAAACTTTATTTTTATTGGAGTTCATTGAAATTCTAAATCGAATTTATCATTTATTTATATGAATCTTGCTGTCTGAAAATGAAAAACGTATGCATTTGAAATAACATACATTAATCTTCATTCGAACTTTATAAAAAACCGTCCAAAGCACCTTACACGGTCCAAACGAGTGGGGTCCGAGCGGACCCCACACGGGACAAATTTTTGATTTTTTTTTTAAATCAATTGAATTAATGGTGACCAATTTTGCGTGTGATTACAGGCAAAACTTCGCGTGATGGTCGAGGAGAACGCAGCAACGGGTGCCCGTTTGGACGGGGAACTCGAACGCGCGAGGGGCGAGTGCGCGACCCTCAGGGGCGAACTTCGTGACGTTCGCGGGGCCCTAATAACGAACAACAACAATCAGAGCAACGGCGCTACCGGTTCCGGTAGCAACAACAATCCGACAACGTCGACGGCCGGGGTAACAACCGGGGGCGGTGGAAATTCCGCTCCCAACAACGGTCACGAAGCCATAGTCGAGACTCAGCCGCAGATTCAGCAGGAAGACGCGAAGAGGCTTAGCGCCGGAAGCAGTCCGGTTGATAAGCGCAGCTCAGCCAGCGACAAATCCGCGAGTCCCATCGACAAAGGAACGAGCCCCGTCGACAAGAAAGACAGAAACAGTCCGGTCGATCGGCGAACCAGCCCGATAGGTGATTGTTATTTTTATTTAGAGATGTATATATATTTAACTATGACGAATTTATCTCTTTTCGTGGTTTTTTTTCACTTTTTGTCACTGTGGGAATTGATATAACGAAAAATAAAATTTTTGTACCTTCACCGCGCGCCCAGCGAAAAACTAGTTTTGACTTTGGAAGGTCGTGGCTCAGTCAAAAATGAAGCTACAGATTTTTTGGAAAAACCTTCGGGAAGCTTGTTGAATTCTGCATCGAATCACCTCCAGTTGAGTCAATTTGAATTCATGTGTGTCGAGTTATCACGTGAGGAAGGCAAAAAAATAATTTCGTGAAAACGTAATTATTTTTTGTCTTCCTCACGTGATAACTCGGAATGCAGAAGTCAAAATTTACTCAACTCGGGCTCATTCGACGCAGAATTCAATAAGCTTTATGATGGTTCTTATCAAAATTCGATAGCTTTGTTTTTAACGGAGCTACGACGATTCAAAGTCAAAACTAGTTCATGGTTGAGCACGCGGTAGGTGTTCCGATACCATCGGGCGTCAGACAGAGGATTTTTACGATAACCATTGGAAAGCTCATTACATTTTTTGTCGAATAAGTTCTAGCTTAGTAAATCTGGACTCCCATATTCCGGATTTAGAGTTGGATAAATATTATTAATAACGACGATGTTGTTTTGTTATTAAAAAAATTCAGAAAGACGAAGCGGCTCGCCGTGTCGAAGTCCGAGCGAAAAAGCTCGTCGTCCCTACGCGCCGGCTCTGGAAAAAGCTCGATTGGGGGGCTCGGGCGGAAGCGTGGATTCTCGATCGGGAAGCGCCAGTCCGGATCGCGGATCGTCGACCAGCCGAGCGGCTTTTTTTCAACGCGGCAGCAGCGATCGTTCGAGCGTCGAGAGACTGCGAATAACGACAAATCGCGATTCGATAAGATCGTGCAAAGAATCGAACGAAAACGACAAAGACGGCAAGGACATAATCGACGGTGATGTACGGGCCGACGAGGACAACGAACCACCGGGTCCGGCACCAAGCAGCAGACCCACGTCTCCTAGCAGTTCACTTGGTAAGATAATTTTTATTTATTTTATTTGTTCATTCATGATTTTTTTTTTTCACTTGGTAAAATAATTTTTATTTATTTTATTCATTCGTGATTTTTTTTACATTCCATGAGACGTAGAAACTCAAAATTTGGCATAGAAATACATATTTTCAACCCCTATATTTAGCACTAGTTAACACATCAACTAGTTTAACTTTACCAAAAAATATGGAACCTCTTGTATTTTTTTAAACATTTCTAAAGTCGTATTTCTTCGTTTCGTTCGAAACGAAGTAAGCACCACGTTGCAACTTAAGATGTGCAATAATCACTGATAAGCCCGTGTACCGCGATAACGAGAAAACACGGACCATCGAGCGGAGAGTTGTTGCCCCGACGTGACCCACAAACCGAGAAAATCCCGGAAAATTCATCGCCTCGCCACGTGTGCAATATTTTTTTTCCCCATCGTCCCGACACTTATAAATCTTTCGCAGCCACTTTAGAGTCCCCCGAATATCCGGTCGTTGCATTTCGCCCAGTTCTGCGCATGCGCGACGACCGCACCGGAGGAACAGTCCAAAAATTGTTCGTGATTGAAGCCCAAATAGTTAACGGGTTATAACATGGTTTTTGAAAAATTAATGAAAATCCCTTAATTTTTCCGCAAACAACTACACAGCCCTTAATGGCATATCTGAACAATTTCTAGCAACAAGTTTTTTCTATAAACAATTTAAAAAACTCTCGGCTGAAAGAAATATAATATGAAAAGTATATTGTAAAAAAAAATGTGAGAAATTTCGTGTACGCAAAATCGAAAATTCGAATTTTCGAGCAATAACCTTTCATAAGGGATGTTTTGGATAGAATTTGTCCCCCTGAACACGATAAAACCACCCTCAATCCGATCGGAGCAATAGAAAAAAAGTTATGGCCAAAAAACCATTTTGTTCGTTTTGAACACTGTAACACGCTAAAACAACGATCATTACGATCAGACCAATAGAAAAAAAGTTATGGTCGAAAATCCGGGAATTAAAAATAATTTTACGGATTGATCCAGGATTGGTCGGTGATCCGGTGGTCGCATCGAGATTGTCGAACATTCACGGCGGCGTTGGACCCCACGTTGAACTGGCGAGCGCCCGAAGATTGCGACTCGAGAACGAGCGTCTGGTCGCGGAAGTCGCGAGGCTCCGAAGATTGCTTCTCAGCGGGGCGGCGAGGGGCGAGGTCGGGGGCGAGGACGCGGCCATCGAGGAGGAAGCGAGATTCGTGGCTCTCGAGATGGAACTTCAACGTGCCCGCGAGGCTCTTCACGAGCTCAAGGTCGATCGAAAGAGGCTCAAAGCCGAAAAATTCGATCTTCTCAATCAGATGAAGGCACTTTACGGCACCCTCGAGGACAAGGAACGCGAGCTACGCGACTTTATACGAAATTACGAACAGGTGAGTCGTCTTTGTCTCATTAAAAATATTTTTGTTCTTTTTTAATTGCACGATTCGTGTATTCGATCGAATTTGAAATGGGCATCATCTTCGAGATCATGATCATGATCTTCCCGAGCATTATATACAATGGTCAGGAGTTGAAATTCGGAACGGTCAGTGTTCAGAAGGTCAAAGTTCAGAAGTCGTCTGCCAGTCGCGAGGTTTCTCAAATTTCCACGACCTTCGACCTTTCCCCACGCGTTAACTATCCATATCAGATGCATGACCACGGGAACTTTTTTTTAGGAAATTCAATTCTCTACAACATTGATCCCATAAAATTTTGGTCTACACAGCGTTGTTTAGCCACCGTTCGGCCGTGAAGATAAAAATGTGCAAAAAATAAATAATCGAATCCGCAGCCGAGACGCGAACCCGCGAAGCGAAGGTCGGTAACTCCGCCGGGTCCGGGGCCTATGAATTATTTCCATCAGGCATTGCGGAATTTCTCATTTTCCCCCGTTCGCCGGGGTCTGGGAGTGAGAACGTCGAGGGGCAAAACGCGATGCCCGACGAGAGATCCACGACCCCGGAGATATTTCATTCCACCCCCCGCGGACAAACCCCCCTCCCCGCCTTCGTGTTTCGCATTTCGACGACTCTCAACGTAATCAACCGAGTGAACTCGGGACCGGGCGGCGTTACGGTTAAGGGTGGTTCACCACCCTTAACCCTCTCTCTCTCTCTTTCTCTCTCTTTCTCTCTCTCTCTCTCTGTTCGTGCTCGCGAATCTCGCTCCCTTCATCGAGCTTTAATTCATCCCACCCGGTTTGTATCATCCCTTACATTTACAACCCTCCCCACCTGCAATACACAATGGTTCGCGTTTGTGTTTCCATTCACCCCATTGAAAAATAAAATATTATTCAACGATTGCGGTTTGACTTGGTCAGTGGCATTGGCGACAATCCAGGTGGCTTCTGTCAACCGTAATCCGATACTTGACAACCTTCTTCACTCTTGGCACTGTATCAAACTCGATGCTTGACTGAAACTAATGAAAATACAGAAAAAAAAACAAACTCTTCGATATTGATTTTTGAATTGGAAAATTGTGATAAAAGTTTATTTTTGCATGGAATAATATTTATTCGATGTCGATCATAATCCCTTAACACGATGTTTGGATCTGCAGTTAACTAGTCACACCCTCTTGCTAATCAACTCAAACTCATTGAACCCAACTTTTCAATATCAGCCTCCCAACTCACAAACTAAAATCGATAAAGAAATAACAATTTTACGAAAATCACATGGCATAGTTGATCCTCTTCAATACCCTGTTCATCCCCACAGCTAACAAGTTAAATCCCTCTTGCTGCTCAACTAAACCAAACCGGATTTTCAATCCCACTTTCCTAACTGTGAAACCAAAATCAATGAAAAGTAACAATTTTACAAAAATCATCTTCCCAGCTACGAACTGAATCCCTCTTCCCACTCAACTCGAACCATTCTAAACAAACAAACTCTTCGATATCACGTTCCCCAGCTGGGAGACTGATAAAATAAAATAGAAACAACTCCAATCTTACGATAATCTTACAAAAAAATCTCATGTCATCATAATCCATCAACACGATAAATCCTCCCCTCCGATAAATATCCAAAGCAACCCCTGCAAACAATTTTAAAAAATCGATGATACAAAAAACTAACCCTAGCCTTAAAACCCTTGAACCCCACCGACTCGAGAGATTCTACACCCTTCACCCTCACTCATTCGACCAACAGCCCATCGTTCCTCGTCCTCCCTCCCTCCCCCAAGTCTTCTTCAATTCCACATTATTTTTTTCGTGATAAACCTCGACGTCAATTTCCCGTCACTTTTCCCGACTCCCTTCCTCTCCTTTCCTCTCGTCTTTCTTCCTCCCTTTTTTTCCTCCAAACTTCCAAGCATAATCCGTTCCATCGACTCGCAGAGGTGTCGATATGTCACTGTGGGCGGCCCAGAGGGTGGCGGGGGTTCGGTTTTAGATGGAAAATCCGAAGACCCTGGCCAAAGACTTGGAATTTTCCAAGCTGGTGGTATGCACGACCCGAGGAAGCTTTCGACAGAGCTTACGAGGAAGAGGGGTTACCCCTTTCCACGTAAGCTGGGAAGGTTATCCGAACGTCTCTCGTTCGCTGGGGGCAATCTTTCGGGTCAGATGAAACCTCGTCTCACCTACTCTCACCCTCTTCGTTCGTCCTATTCGCCAAATGGATGCCATTTCCTCTTTCTCACTCTTCATCGTCTCTTCCTTCTGGGTCCATCTTTCTCTCTCTCTCTCTCTCTCTCTCTCTCTCTCTCTCTTTCTCTCCTTCGTTCTGGAACATGCGAGAAGCCTGCGTCCCACCTACGGAAAAACCACCCCCTCGTGTAACTTCGAAAGGGCTTGAAAACCTTCACACTTACAACGATGAACGAATCAATGTCAATGACGAGCTTTTCGGGTGAGCTTTCTGTCGTGTTGGTTCGTGTAATACGTTAAGACGATGAGAATCCGAGGGATTCGGGGACGAAGAGGGTCTTCGAAACTTTCTCACCACCTCGATTATGTACATGTGCATTTATGGGGATGTTTCTGTGTGTGTGTGTGTTGGAGGAATATTCTTGTTTATCAATCAAATCCCATCTGCCCTAATTCATCTGGGGAACGCGATCATCGTTAGTTACCTACAACAGACGGATAAGGACCCTTGTTTGTCGATGCCAACCCCTCTAGCACCTTCCCCCCTCACCCCGTTAACTATATTGATAAGTAATTTATTAAAATAATAGGACTTTTTTTATTGCTTCAATAAATTATATTTTTCTCATCACCCAGGAGTAATGATATTGTGATATTTGTTTTGAGGGTTTCTTAGACGTCTAGGGAGCCTTATGGTTTCGGTCAGTCTGTCTGTCCGTCCTAATTATCCCGTTCTTTCATTTATCTACCGATTGATATAAAATTTCGCACACGAAAGTAGATCGATGATCCAACAACAGAAATAATAACGTGAAAAATGAAAAATAAAATTTGACACCCTTACAACAGATTGTAAAGTTAACTCGACAATTATTTTTTAACGCTAGACCCATCGAGTGGGGTGTCTTTCAATAGGTCTCCTCAAATGGAATTTAAAATGTTCTGAGACCTTTTACGTTTCAACCCTTCAGTCACGAGATATTCGCTTTCAAAGTCATCTTCAGAGTGTCCCCCCTCTTTAATCTCTAAACCATCGATTCGAAAAATCGGAAAAAATTCCAGAATTAAGCTTTCCATCGATACATTCAATCAAAATTATAAGAAACACCGTAGCAAAAAAAGTTTACGAAAATTATTGAAAATAAAAAGTTTTCATCAACGCTTTTTTTTTCGTTTTTTCTTCAAAATGTATTTCCATTGAACGAAAGTTGGTTGTGGGTGAGTGTAGAGGGGAAGTGGTTCAGACGCGAATCATCGGGGAAACACGTTCGGGATTGATGGGAGGACATGCTGCTCTTCGGTCGATCCTGAAGCATATCCTACGAGTTGTAGGGTCGTGCTGACGTCGATCTCGTCAGCATCGTCCTCGTCCTCGTCGTCCTCGTCGTCGTCGTCGTCGTCGTCGTCTCCGCCACTACCGGGCGGTAATCGTGTTTCAAACTTTCCCCAATAACATCGTCGCACCCTCATTTACTACATCCCACACACATACGCCAGTTATACATATATCTACCATATATGCAGACCTCGTTTTCAAACGAGCAACTGCAACGTCCTCGACGCCATCGCGTTATACCAAGACGCGGTTTAATTATACCCTCGACGAGGATAAGTGGATTAATATTTCGAACCCTCGAACATCCGGCTATGGGCATTTGTTAAATAAAAATCGTATTTGAAAAAAAAAAAAACAGAACAATTTCACTAACAAAAATCATTATAAATTGTAGCACTTGTTAAATTTTAGAATGCACGATGAAAAATATATATATATCGTTCGTGTCAAATTATTCATAATTATAAAAAAAAATTTACATTGAAAATTGCAACCTTGAAAAAAAAAAAAAGACAAACGTATTTCAAAATTCAACAAAAAAGTATTTCAAATCCGATTTTCATTCTATGAAAATCTCATCCCTGCGAACAACCCTTTAACTAAATACAAAAAAAAAACGAATACATATTCAAATCTTCTTCAGATTTTCGCGTCAAATTCGATCCATCAAATTTTCGAATATTTTTTTTCCTTTTCGTTGTATTTTATCCACGAGACTTATTATTTTCATTATCTGGCTTTGTTTATTTTTTATTTATTGGTATTTTCTTCATCCTGGTTGTTATTATCGAAGGGTGGTTAACAATAACAAATGGTTGATAACTTCAGAGGTCATTAGGTCGTTATATACAGTTAGGATTTTGATTAAATTTACGTGCATGATATTTCGGTGGTGGTTTTGGGGTTTGAGTGACTGCCCGTACGTGGGTCTCGGTTCGACCGTTGGTTCACAGCGGATGTGCGAGAACGAAGCTACCCTCGGACGTCTTCAGCAACAGGGAGCCGGACTTCCGGCCGAGGAACGCGAACGCGAACGCGAGCGCGAACGTTGGAGTCTTCTGAGAGCGGCGAGGGACGAAGCGGATCGCAGTCTCACCCTGGCCGCTAATCTGGCCGACAAGGAAGCCGCACTCTCTCACGCGCATGCGACTATCAAAGAGGTGAGTCTAATCCCTAATCAAACCTTAATAATCACACCTCCAAAAAATTACTCAATGGTCACACTGGGTCCAGCTGACCCTACGTAGAAAAACAATTACCGTTTGCGTTCTTTTTCATGTATCGACTCAAATCATGCACTTTTTTTTTTTGCTTTTTAAATAATTTCTTTTTAACAAAAAAACGCGGGAATATTTTTTTTCGAAAAATTACATTTTTTTACTTGAAAAAAATCGCCAAATTTTCAATTTCTCCAATTGATCGAAAAATCTTGTTGGGTTGCTACTCTCGAAAGAGTGTAATATTGAAAAAAATATATTACAATATCGAGCACTGGGTCCAGCGGACCCTAACGAAAAACACGTTGTGGAACACCTTCAAACAACTACAAATGACGCCACACATTCAATTTGGAACTATATTTTGGGAGTTGCATCGATTTAAAAATTGTCTGGGGTCCGCTGGACCCCAGTGTAACCATTACGGGTTAATTAATATTTTTTTTAAAACAATGATTGAAAAAAGAATTGAACCGCCGACTTTTTTTTCGAAACAAAAATATTTTTTTTTATAAATTTCTTCATGTTTGTCTTTGTTTTTTTTTTTTTTCGTGGCCAGCTTCAACGTCAGCTTTCGGAGCGAGGCGGAAGCGTCGGTGTGACGGTTAACGGTACCGGTACACCCGGTACAACGGGGGTAGGTGGCATCGGATTGGTCGGTGTGAGCGGATGCGGAATGATGATGCCCCATCTGGGTAGTCAGCAAGCTCTCGTGGGTACGGAGCTTTGCGTGACCGGGGGCGGCGGGGGCGGCAACAGCAGCATTCCCGGAAGCGGCGTCTCGAGCACGACGGGGGGCGGTCAGGCCGGCGATCGGGGAAGCTGCAGCGCCGACAGCGGAGTGAGGGGATCGAGCGATCGCGAGAGCGGAGGCGCCACGAGCGTCGGGGGAAATCTGTCGGACTCGACGACGGACGGTAAGCTTCGAATCCAACCCTCACCCTTTACCCTCCTCCCGCTGCTTACTTGTCACCATTTTATTTGCGGTTTTACCGTCTTGCTGATCTCGAGAAATCGTGGAAATGAGATTTAGACGAATGATAAATATAATTCACGATTTTGTGTTTGGTCACTTTATTTTATTTCATTTATTTATCTATTCATTTGATTTGTTATTAATAATATTGCGCAATAAATAAATAAATAAACTAAATCTGATTTAATCTAATTTTATTTTATTCATTTATTTATTTATCTATTCATTTGATTTATTGTTAATAATATTGCGCAATAAATAAATAAATAAACTAAATCGTCTAAAGATTGAGACGATGATAAATATAATTAACGATTGATTTTTGGTCACTTTATTTTATTTATTCATTTATTTATTTATTGTCAATAATATTGCGCAATAAATAATCAAATAAACTGAATCAATACCGTAAATGCCTCCTTTAATGTATCGCAAGCATCTTTATTACTTTTGCCATCTTTCTCATCTCAATTTGTCATCACCGAAGAGTGAAAAATAGAAAAAAAAACCCAATGAGCAAAAGCGGAATGATAAATAATGAAAAGGAAAGAAAATTGAAACTGGTCGAACAAAAAGAGAATAATAATAATAATAACAATAATAACAATCGTCCGCAAACATCGAAGGAAGCCACTCTGGTCGTCTGTCGGGCCATCGAGTCGGGAGTCCTCGTGGATGAGGACTCCGGACTCGAACGTGTGCTTTTAACTCGAGTGTCTCGAGAGGACAGCCGGCTCTCGGCCAAAGACGAAACGCCCTCCGGGCTGCTTCGAGGCACGAACCACGTAAAACGTGCGCCCCTCTATCCATCGACTTGCATTTGTAATATATTTCGTCTTTGTGTGTTTGTGTGTCTGTGTGTGTGTGTGTGTGTGTGTTTGGTGGCAGGCACGCCGACGATAACGGTCGAGGGAAGCGGTCTCGACATGGACAGCATCTCCGTCGTTTCTTCCGTAGCACCGCCTCACATGTATCAGTGTAAGTGGCTCCTCACATCTCAATCTTCATCCATATGTTTTAAAAAGCGAAAAAAGATTGGCAGATGGAGCCAAAATTGAAAAGAAATAGGCTAATTCAAACGTTTGTGCGACTGTCGGCTGTCGATTTTGTGAACAGTACGTAAAAGTGCACTTTTACGTCCTCAGCACTCAAACGTCCTCGTTCTCTTTGATTTTGCAATATTTTTTGTTTCGGTCTGGTTGGTCAAACTTTTTTTTTCGTCCAAATAAAAAAAAAAAACTTAACTCTCTATGAGAATTAAAAAGGAGACAAATTAAGTTCTCGAAATTGTTTTTTCAAAATTTCTTGTATCATGTGGGGTATCATTCGAAAGGGCTTGTTTTGTGAAATAGAAAAATATTTTTTTCATAATTTTAAACAGCATATTTGAATAGATATTTTAAAAAGTATGCGACAAGTAGCATTCTTCCCTCTTCTCTAATTTCCAAAACCACTGGTCGGAAAATATAATCACTCACTTGAAGTGTCAATATACAACACGATATATAAAAATATATATGTGGAATATATTTTTTTTTTTTCAAAACGTAAGGAAAGAAAATAAATAATAGAAAAAAAATCGAGGATGAAAACTCGTTCGCTCGTCGTGTAAAACGTGTTAAACACGATTGAGTGTTAGTGATGATGATGATGATGCATCGTTGCAGCAGCCACGACACCGAAGGATTGCAGCCCGACGTTGTCGCCCCTGAACGCGTTCTCGAGGTCGATGGACAACTCGTCGCTTTCGCGGTCCGTCGAACAGCTATCGAGCCCCATGGAATCCGAACCGCGAAGAAACAAGCAACCTCCACCTGTCGTGCCACCTGCCGCGCACTCGCGATCCTCCGCCACCAGAGGCGGACCGTGGGGTTCCATTTCAAGGTAAAAAAAAAATAATAATAAAAAAAAAATAAATAACTAGCCGAAAAAAAAACAATCTTCCGATGATAATTTGTTTGGCACGTGATTATCAATGTGAAAAAAACACCAACAGAGCACGAGAATCAGAGTAGCTACCCACGATAATTTTTTCGAAGCCTGATTTATAATTAAGAAAAAAAAATTTTACAGAAAACATTCTTTTTAAGTTAATCATTTTTCTGGAACCTTATTTTTAATTTAAAAAAAATATCTATCTACCGAAGATGATTTTTCTGGAGCGTGGTTTTCAATGTAAAAATATAACAACGACAAATTTACGAAAACAAATTATTATGGACCGTGAGTTTGAATTTTAAAAAAATATAAAATGAAACATTTGACCTGAGAAATCGAGGAAGGTCAGCGAGTTGAAAATGGTTGTCAAGCGTAATTTTCTGGGATATCAATGGCCGACGGATAAATTTCCTGGTCACCGGGGAGCGTATTTTCGGTTAGCGAAACAATATTTTCCATGAAACAAGCTTGGGCCTGCCCCCACCCTCCCCACCCTCCCCACTTCGGTTTCGAATCCCGGCCTCGGGTTTGAATTTCATTGTGGCGAATAATCGATAATGGATTCGAGAGTGGAATAAGGTCTCTCTCGCCTCGCGCCGTGCCGAGCGAAGAGACGGGAAAGGAAAGTAAATAAAATAAAATAAAATAAAAAAAGGTCGAATCTCGACCGAAGCGAATAAGTGAAATGAACGCGAAAACGAAATTGAAGCACCTTCCGCTCGGTGGTCTTCACCGTTGAACAACGAACACTCGTTCCCGAACAAGGAGTTTTCAATTCACTGCAATTCAATTCTATTCGATGTAAAAAAAAAATTATGTGTATAGACTCTCACCAGAGAGTATCAGACCACTTGGCGCGGGTCCTACCGGAAACTAGTCGTGACTTTGAACGATAGTGGCTCCGTTAATAATGAAGCTACGGGGTTCTTGTAATAACCGTTGGAAAGCTTGTTAGATTCTGTGTCGAATAAGCTCAGGTTGATTCAATTTCGACCACTGTGTGTCGAATTATCTCGTGAGGAAGGCAAACAAATATTTTCGTAAAACCGTGATTATTTTTTTCCCTTCCTCACGTGATAATTCGTGATACACAAATCCAAATTTGCTCAACCGTGGCTCATTGGACGCAGAACTTAACAAGCTTTCCAACAAACTTAGTAAAAACCCCGTAGCTTTATTTTTGACGGAGCTACGAGCTTTCAAAGTCGCGACTAGTTTTTTGTCGGGCGCACGGCGAGCGGCCCGATGCTTCACGGCAGTAGCGTATCTATAAAAAAATCTTTTAATAAAGCTCAGTGTCTCGAAAGCTCGTTCCTTCACATTTTTCCACTTTCCGGAATGAACAAACACACTCGAGACCGAACTTTCATCACGAAAGCTCACGAACAAACAGAGTCACCGGAGATTCAAGAAAATGTTCAACGATAAAACTGTGCGTTTCATTTCGTTCTTCGCTGCAGGGTTTTTACGCGTTCGCGACACCGAAAAACGGCAAACAATTGCGGCGTCGGTGGGATCGGCATCGGTGGCGGAAATTCCGGAAACGACGGCCCGGATGGTTTCGATCCGTTCAGATCGTGGTCGCCGCTGACCGAGGAAGGTTACGCCGAAAAATTGCGATTGCTCAGAGAGGCGGCTTCCGTGCCCATGGAACGATGGAGGGCACCCACGGTTTTGGCTTGGCTCGAGGTCGCACTTGGGATGCCCCAATACGGGCCACGTTGTGCCGAAAACGTAAAATCGGGCAAGGTAAATATTTCATCTTCCTATCATCTTCGATGATTAATCAATCGATTCATCAATTTCCATTGCAATGGTGTTAGGTGCTGCTCGAATTAAACGACGCCGAATTGGAAGCCGGTTTGGGAGTGACCCATCCGCTTCATCGAAAAAAATTGCGTCTGGCGATCGAGGAACATCGACATCCGAGCCTCGTGAGATATCCGTGCATAGCTCAACTCGGTCACACGTGGGTAAGCTCCGAGTGGCTTCCCGATCTCGGTCTCGCCCAATATTCCGAAAGCTTCGCCACCAACATGGTCGACGCGCGTATGCTCGATCACGTTGTCAAAAAGGAACTCGAGAAGCTTCTCGGTGTCACGAGAAAATTTCATCAGGCCAGCATAATGCACGGCATCAATTTGCTCAGAATGTTGAAATACGATCGTCAAGTGAGTACAAAGAAATTTCGATACGACGAAATGAATAAATGAATAAATCAATGATCGAATGAACGAATGAATTAATAAATGAATAAATAAATAAATATATAAATAAATGAATAAATAAATGATCGAATGAACGAATGACTGAATAAATAAATAAATAAATAAATGATCGAATTAACGAATGAATAAATGAATAAATAAATAAAGAGCAATTAATTTGATTTTTTCACTTTTTTCAAGGCCCTCGCTGTCAGGAGGCATCAATGTGAGCAGGTGGACGAGGATCCTTTAGTCTGGACCAATCAGAGGTTCATAAGATGGGCTCGAAACATTGATCTAACCGAATACGCTGATAATCTAAAAGGTACAAAAAACTACTTGGGAAATTCAAGAAATACTTAGAAAATTTAAAAAAATCCTCCGAAAATAAAAATAAATAATTGGAAAAAGGAAAAGGAATACTTGGGAAAAAAATGTAAAGAGCCAAAGAGTTTGAACCTTTTGATGCAATCGATTTCCAATTAGCGGCGATAAAAAAGCCTCGACAACTATCAAAAATGAAAATGAAAAAATAGTTAATCACAAATTTTGTGGTTTCAGATTCGGGTGTTCACGGAGCCCTGGTCGTTCTCGAGCCTTCTTTCACAGGTGACACGATGGCAACGGCTTTGGGAATTCCACCGGCCAAGCACATGATAAGACGTCATCTGACTGCCGAACTCGAAGCCCTTGTTCTACCAGCAAGGTACTCAATCTACTGTCATCCCGAAGGCACAATGGACAGCGCTCACTAATCACCCCCCCCCCCCGCCCCACCCCCGACCCCTCGTCACCCGCGTTTTCCACGTTCTTGAGACGCTACGTGCGGAAAACTTGGCGTCACGTTCGTGCCCGTTATTTCAAAGTGCAATTTCGTTGGAAACGCAGAACAAAAAATCTACAAAAAGGTCGATCGGTTTTCACGCTTCCTCTCCTGACTTCTTGAAGAAAAAATTCAAGCAAAATAATCTCAATTGCAATTCCAAGGTTTATCGAACCTTGCAGCGTTCCAGACTGGTCCCACCTTCATCCCAACTCTTGAAAAGAATGGAGGGAGCAAAATAAATTAAAGAGGGGGAAAAAATGAGCCAAGATTGTGTTGGGCATGCTCATCGATAGGGTTACGTAGCCATTCTCGACTAACATTCTCTCACAACCTTTTATAAGATGTATCAAGAGCTATTTCACCTTGAAAAATTCGCTTGATTCCCAAAAACCATCTTACTTCAAATTTTTTTTCTTTTTTTTTAATAATTTTCGACTCTGCAAGCAAATATCTCGTGACCGAAGGTTTAAAATCAAAAAGGTCCCGATACATTATCGATCGCATTTTCAGAGACCTATTCAAAGACACCCCACTCGATGGGGTGAGTGAAAAAAAAAATCACGAGCACACTTAACAATCCGGAAAAAGGGGGTGAAAAAAAACTATTTCTTAAAAAATCTCATGATTTATGTTTTTGGGTATTCAATCAACGTTCGTGTATCAAATTTCATTCGAATCGGTATATAAATGTGAGCATGGGAGGGGAGGGAAGGAAACCACAAGGCTTCCTAGTTAACTGCGAAACCCTAAAAAAAAAAAAGAAAAGAAGATCAAATGGAATTATCTTAAACGAGTGAAGATCCTGTGCTAATATTTATCCGAGGGAGAGTAAAGGTCTCGGACGTTCGTTCAAAGAAAATTTCGAATACTCGGTCGTGCGGAATTCACGACGAAGATGGGGTAAAGAGCACTCGAGGCTTCATAATCAAAGTATAGTCTGCGATAAATACATATATATAAAGGGTAGATGAAAAAAAAATAATAAAAAAGCGAGGAAGAGTCTCTTCGCGGCGCTTCATCGATTTTTTTTGGCTCTTGCACGAAAGCTTTTGTTTGGGCTTTCGAACGGCCGTCACTGACTCTTTCCCCAGTCCCTTCACTTGCCCCCCTCCCCCCTCCCCTCTTTTTCGACGGTTCAAAATTCGCTCGCAAGGGTTCCCCGTCGATCGGCCCTCAAGACGACGTGCCGCACCTTTCTCCCTCAGTCGATCTCCGCCGCGTGAGTGCGACAGAGACAACGCTAGCGGTGCTCCCTGCGGAGCGACAGAGAACGAGCGATTTAAGGGGAGAGAGTTGCCTGTTTTTCAGGCACTCACAGAATTTTTGTTTTGGGACGTTCTTTTGGATTTATTGCAATGAAACTGAGTTAATATGTTTGTAGATTCTATGAGATGATGGTGGCATTTTTTTTTTGTCACTGAATATTGAATCCTCAAGGTCGTGCTTGTTAAATCTTGGAACTGCTGTTTTTTTTTTCGGTTTGACCATAGTTTCCGACTTTTTCGGGGATCTGAAAAATTTGAAAACGTGGCATATTTATATCGGAAAGATGATTTGCTATCGTATGAATCATTTTATATTTTTATTTTAGTAAAAAAAAAATTGTTGACAAAATGGTGGAACTGTTTTCGAAAAAAAACGCGTTCCAAGTTGTTCGTCGTGCAGTCTTCATAGAATTGCCTCGTGCTTGTTCAAATCTCAATAAATCCAACAATTTCATCAACAGTGAATAAAATATGATAATAATTAAATATAACAATTATTTAATAAATTAATTTTATTTCATTACTATTCGTTAATAATAATAAAATAAAAGTGAATGAGTTAACAATTTTTCGTTCGATCATTCTCAAGACTATAACTTTCGATAAAATGCAAAAAAAAAAAAATTGAGTAATTGAAAATCTGACAACTCTCACCTCAAAATCGCGCGAACAAAAATGCACTTTCGATCACAAAAAAAAATGGTATCGTCAATCATCACACTCGAATTCCGATATTTCGTGCGAACCCCACGAGTCTTTAAAATCCAACCCTTTCCCCCTGCCCCTCCACCCTCCGACGTCCACCCTCGGCCGTATTGTTGTTTAATCGCATCGCGATATTGACAATCGCGTTTTATCGTCGATTCCGGATCGTTGAAAACGCAAAACGTTTAGCGTACAAAACAATCGCTGACTCGCGCGATTTTCCGATCGTGCGGAATAACCGCCGCGGAAGGGATGAGAGGGGGGGGGGCAAACCGAAAACGCGGCCCATTGAATATTACGTTGTGGGCGGATGCTGCGGCACGAGGATCGCTTGGGTACGAGCCAAATAACGACTTTTCATATCCGTTACGTTGTAACAGCTTATTTTGGGGGGAAGAGCCAGGGAGTGAAAAAGCAGGAATAAAAATCAACGAAAACATTTTTAAAAAAAACAAAATACGATTCCGAACATCCCTTCACGTGTTCCGATCGACCTGCCCTCGAGAATGCACATTTGAAAAAAAGAAAAAAAAAGAAAAAAACTATTTCGGAATTTTTTTTTCCAAATTTTCAAGTTTTTCTTTTATTTTATTTTTTTGAATTTTACGATCACCGAGTTTTTTTTTGTTTTTATTTTTTTAACCATCCCCCGTGTTCGCAGCAAAGCTCAAACTCGCAAAGCCGGCCGAGCTTCTTCGAGAGTCTTCGATTTTTCGTTCCTGCTTCACGTGATGAAAAAATAATAATAATAATAATAATAATAATAATAATAATCTTCCGACCCAACAGCGGCGTGAAAAAAAAAAACTTTTTTTTTCCTAGCCAACGTGAAGTCCATCGACGAATTTTCCACACCCCCCGCCCATTGGGATTAATTATTTATCCGACAGAATGATTATTTCGGTGGGATTAACAAAATTTCCGGATAGACCGGAAGTCACGTGGGCAATTAGTCCCCCAGCAATGCTTGAGCATTGAATTTCGAAGCAAAAAAAAATGAAAAGACGAAAAATATTCGGCACGCGTACGACGATCGTGGTTGAGCGTGACGTTAATAATTCAATAACGTAATTTATCGAAAATTCGTCGATATTGAATAAAAAAATAAAATAATAATATTTTTTTTTGCGTCTTCCTTCGTCAATTCTATCGCGCATGTTTTTTCCACGTCTCACGTCTACGCCACGAACGTCTTTCGCATAAATGTAAACTCATCATACGTATATATAATTATTAATTATATATACGTATGTATATATATATATAATTAATTATATATAAACATTATAATTATAAATTATAAATATAACTATAAATCTACACACGATATACCTGTTATACCAGTAAACACACACACGTAGTCACGATAAACTCATATACAGCCGACATATAATGTACATATACAAACATTTGTTAAGTAACTAAAAAAAAAAAATACGATAGAATGAATGAAGTCGAAGTAATGAGATTTGAAAAAAAAAAGAAAGAAAGAAAACGAACAATGAAAAAATTAAAAATTAGCAGACAGCACCGATAATTGTATATACATATATATTATATATATATATGTATAATTATTCGGTGCTCCCTGCTATAATTATTGTCGGACGGGTCTGCGGATTCCACTTGATTTTAAACCGCAAAAAAAACAGTAAAAGTAACAAAAAGAAAAATATTAATAATTGTTGACAAAAAAAGAAAAAAATTCGAGTTATCAGGAAACCGTGTCTGATTTGGATCGCACAGGTTGGACCGGTAAAATTTTTGTTTTTCCAATTAATCTAGCTGAGCCGTAGCCCACAGCTGCTGCCTGCACTGCACTGCGCTATGTACAGCACACGTTTGTCCATTAGTTAATCATTGTGGTGTCATCCTTGATCATTCGAAAAAAATTATATATTTACATATCAACGATAAACTCGAAAATTTCATCGCAGAAAAATATTTCTATGATTTCTGAACATGGATCACGCCACTTTGCATTATTATTTAATTTTTTTTTTTTTTTCAAATTAATTTTCATTTTGCCAATTTGATATTGATTATATATATTATACATATATATATTATCATTCTTGACTGTTCGATGTTACTTTCACAAAATTCGTTATTCGGCTCTAATGTGTCACGTTGCGACTGACCGACGAAATAATCAACCGAAAAAATTAATTATCGTCTTCTCATTGGAAAGGAAAAAAAAATTTCATTATAAAAATTTGTTTACAAAAAACAATTTTTTATAATGTAAATTGTCTATAAAAATAAAAATGACAATATTGTTAAATTCAGAAGAAAAAAAACCGACTCGACTGCATTAGAGCCCAGTAAAAAAAATATATATATATTTATCTATCGATGGAGCACAAAATGCTTGTGTATGTATATTTATGTTGTGACTAGATATTCATAATAATAATAATATTAATCAATGAGTACGGGCAGCTGCAGCGAGCCACACAATCAGACTAAAAAAAAAAGAAAAAATAAGTAAATTGAAAACACATGATAAACAGAAGAAAAAAAATAGAATTATCGGTTTCCGTAGTTTTCACGTAATTAAAAAAGAAACTAATTCGTTGAATAATTTAAGAGATAAAATCTTCCAAGGGAAAAAAATTTTTTGAAGAATTGAAAAAAAAAAATCAAAGGGATGAATGAATTTTGTAATTAATGTTCCGATGGGCACGGATCGTTGCAGCTAGTGCCACACGTGTGTGTGTTGCGGTGTTGCGAAGGTATATACGTATGTGGGGGCGCGTAGTTTCGCGCGTTTTTTTCGTTTCCGCAATGGATGCATGAGAGTGTGTGGGGATGTGTGTAGAAGTCAGCTGGAGGTCGTGCCGAGGAATCACATCGGAGTCGCACGTCCAATGAGCACCGTGAGCGCGGGCGGAAGTCTTGGACGTGGAAACCGTGGTCCTCAACTCCAGCATCATCAGAGCTCGCTGTCGGCCCTACACGTCGCATCAGCGGCCAACAACTCCAACACGATTGACAGACGCAGATCCAGCCTCAGGGTAATGTACCGCCTACGCCTATCCTAAGCCCACGCACGTTATTCGCGTCGGATCGATCGAATGCCGATCAGTCCGATTTTTGCAACTATTTAGCTGTTTTTTTTTAAATTATTTAACAGTTATCATTATTTTTTAATGCAAATTGTTAATTAACCAAGCTAATTATAGCATTTTGGGATCCTAGGTGTGTGTTTCGTGCAATTTTGGATATGTATTGGGGCTGCATATACATGAACTACCGTCCGGGAGTAGCGGAACACGCACCGCGTGTACAACCGTAAACTACTTTTGACTTTGAATGGTCGTAGCTCCGCCAAAAATGAAGCTATCGAATTCTGAGGATAACCACCGGAAAGCTTATTGAATTCTGCGTTAAATGAGCTCTAGTTGAGTTAATTTGGACTTACGCATGTCGAGTTATCACGTGAGGAAGACAAAAAAATAATTACGGTTTTACGAAATTATTTTTTTACCTTCCTCACGTGATAACTCGGCATCCATAAGTGCAAATTTACTCAACTAGGGCTCATTTAACGCAGAATTCAATAAGCTGTCTGATGGTTTGCATCAAAATTCGGTAGCTTTATTTTTGACGGAGCTACGATCATTCAAAGTCAAAACTAGTTGATGGTAGGGCGCGCGGTAGGTGGCCTGATGCTTTCTGGCAGTAGTGCATGTCTGTAGGTACGAGAATATTATATTACATCGCTTGGTGTTAAGACGGTGGGCTCATAATGTCGAACGACACGATACGTGGTCCAAGAGAGTGGATATTTTCTCCGTTTTAATTTTTATATATATTTTTTTTTTTCAAATTCCACTTCCAACTCTTCGACCACTTTGTGTCGTTTGATCGTGGCTTTGTCTCTCCATAGTTGCATCACAGATACATCGCATTGACGCGTTTGTTTATTTTTTTTTATTTTGCAAATTTTATTTACTTTTTTTATTTCGTTTTCATTAGAATTTTAACGCGCATCCAATCACGCATTGTCTTCATTAATCACGAGCATGTTTGCACGAGCTTGCTTCGCGTAATTCGCGCGAGAAAAAGAAAAAAAAATTCAATCATCCTTGATCATTAACATTCGAGAGTCTTGAACGAGTGAATTGATGAACGAAAAAATAATTTTTTTTAATTATTATTCGTGCTGAACGAACGAGAGCAATGTATGCGAGCGTGAGAAAATGTGAAGAAACTAAAATTTGAAAAAGGAAAAAAAAATAATAAAGAAAATAGAAATTTCGAAAACGCCTTTGCTGTGAGCTATGGGCTCTCTCGAACGACCTAACATTTGTCATATTGTCCCTGCATCCTGTGGATCGTCGCAGACCTGCAGTCTTCTTTACTTGAAAAAGGTTCGGTATACTCATTCATTCATTAAGCCACGTCATACATTACATCATCGAAACGTTATTCGTCGTCGTATTTTTTTTTTTTTCAATTATTATTATTTTTTTTTTCAATTCAAATTATATCATTTATCGTCGTTTGTCGTTTTCATCCTCGCGAAGCTATCGGAACGATGTCAATTAGAGATTGTACGAGTCGCTTGGATCGGGCGAATTGTCATTGAGGTTTCGATCGTTGTTATTAATAAATCCGAAAATCTTGGCTTCGCGCGGTTGGAATTTTTTTTTTTTTTCGTTTTATCGTCAATAATGTCGCTGGAAGGTGCGTTTTTATTTTCAAATGAATAATCGACGAAACTGATTCGATTATCGTTGAGCTTAGTAGCTGTGATCATATTTCGCTATCTTCGATGATCAATTTAATATCAATTAATATTAATAACAATGATAATATCAGTAACGATGATAATTTATAATAATGATAATAATAATATTAGAAAGAGATGGAAAAAATTTGCGAAAGTACGAATTAACCATCGAAATGAAAAAACAATTAAGTACGTATTTTTAACGTCACGTGATCTGTCGAGCTTGTTGCGAAGTAGGTGAAACTGTTTGTGTTTGAAAATACGCGATCAAGTTATCGGCTTATCGTTTAAATTCTCACGTGAATTTATTATTATTATTATTATCCGAACGATAAGCCGGGTAAAAGTGGTGAAAGACTGATCGATCAACGAGCCTAAACCCGTAACACATATATATATATAGTACGCATTCTGTATCGGAGTCGATCATTTTCCAGGATAGAAAAAAAAAAAGAATTCTTTCACCTTAGAATATTCATATTTTTAATTGAAAAGTATTTCTATTCTTTTTTTTGGGAACCCAAATTTTTTAGATGATGATCGATAATTGTTCCAATTGTGTGAGAATTTGCATTGGAAAATAATCGAAAAATTGTCTGGACTGAGAAACTTTCGGTACAGAAAAAAACTTGAGAAAACAAAAATTCAGTGTCGAATGGATATTGCAATTCCGTAATTTGCTAATGTTTAATGTTAAACTTTGGTAGTCGATTCTACAAATTAATATTCTCTCGATAGTTTACGTTTAGTAATGAGCAAAAAAAAACGAGAAATAAAGAAGAACATTAAAAAACAAATATATATATATATATAACACCGATAACTGTATATATATATATATTCATACACGAATCTTCCCTTAAGTATGTAAATTGACAGGGTGATGGTGTGACCCGTGTTACAACACATTGTCCATGGCGAATTTACGTAATACATATGTTGTACATGATACAATATATATATATACACATATATATATATATATTTATGCATATACATATGAATAACGAACGAGCGTAATTGCATTACAATGATCCATCGTCTGCGACAACCAATCCATTTGTAACGAACGTCCATGTTGTTCGTTCTACATATATACATATTAGTATATAATGAAAAGATATAAAACTAAAAGTAAGAATCCAGAAAAAAAAATATGAGAAATGGGTTAGAGCATGAAATGCGACGAGTGTGTAAATATAAAATGTGATTTCAATGTGGATGAAGCTTGGGGTTCTTAACTGACCTATCTCGTCCTTACTAGTTGTCGTGGAGGAGCTCTCAGGTATGGGAACTAAAAATCAAATTCATTGTTAACCGAATTGTTCGTTCCCCATGTCCAGCTTCCTCTATTTTCCTAATTTTTCTCACCACTACCGACAAATGGGTCATCAGGCTACTTGCCGCGGGTCCTACCAAAAAACTAGTCGCGACTTTGAAAGCTGGTAGCTCCGTCAAAAATGAAGCTGAAGCTTTTTGATGGAAACCATTGGAAAGCTTATTAAATTCTCTGTCGAATGAGCTCTAGTTGAGTGAATTTAGATTTCCGGATGTCGAGTTATCACGCGAGGAAGACAAAAAAATAATTTCGTAAAACCGTAATTATTTTTTTACCTTCCTCACGGGATAACCCGACATCTAGAAATCCAAATTTACTCAACTAGGGCTCATTCGACAGAGAATCTAATAAGCTTTCCAATGGTTCATGTAAAAAAGCTGTAGCTTCATTTTTGACAGAGTTAAGACATTTCAAAGTCGCGACTAGTTTTTTGTCAGGGCGCGCGATAAGTAATCTGGTCATATCTAGCGGTGTATAAAAGTGTATACATCCACCATTTTTGGCAGAGACCACTCACTCTCCGATGTAACTCGAATCTCACATCCCAAAATCGTCAACGACATCAAAATCCATAAATAAAAAATAAAAAAAACGACAATCCACTTCGCCACGTCGTTAATTTCATCATTCACGAACAACTATAAATGTCACCGATCTTGTCGAACGTCTCGTTGGTTGTCACATCTCGTTGCTTCGTCGACGTTGTAATTTTCATAATCGATTAGCGTCATTTAGAATCACAAACTTTTATTATCATTTTTCAACAAATAGTTGATTTGCCACATTATTGTATGTTTTATTGGTTTTTTACTGTTGGAATGTTGTTCAAGATGTTGTGTGAATTGCATCAACGTGGTAAACGGGATCTGCAACTTCAAAATGTCCGTTTGAAAAAAAAAGGCAAAAAAAAAAACAAAGAAAATGAAAATACATATTCCCATCCTCTGCAACGTAGTTTAGCAATGGTTTCTGGATTTCGTAGTTGCCTGATCTCACACGTAGTTTCATCGTAGATGAAAAAACGAAAAAAGAAAGAAGGAACAAAAAAAGTTCAAAAAAAGAAACCGCGGATCTCGAGTGTCAAAAAAAATATTGAAGAATAAATAAAAATGAAAATAAAGCAGAATACACATTTATTCGTGTATTCTATCAACGAAATAATAATAAATAGTTGAATAAATAAGAATGTATATTAATACATGAAAAATAATTATTATTACAGGGTTCTCTGAGTCGTGCTTTCGGTCTACGTCCACGAAGCGAAAAAGCTTCGCCATCGTCGTCTTCGGATACCGGAAGTTTGGCCAGTCAGTGTCAATACATGAGCAGCATTCGCAGCAATTCCCCACCGCCCCCGCAATTGCCACCCCGACCAATGACCACGGGTGGTAAAAGACATCGTCGTGTTAAAAGCATCGGTGACATCGAGTACGTGAGTAACGCGACGGTGAGCACGCCCGTCTGACAGGACGACAGGCCCCATCATCCGGGGCCCTATCGGAGTCTGAGCGAACGCGGTTATTCGTCGTCTTACTCGTCCTCGCAATACGGATCTTATTCGGGTTACAGCAACGTTCTCGTGCCCGATTATTATTCACAAAATTCCGGGGTTAACAATTATTATCAACTTCAGGGCGGTTATTATTCGCCACAGAGTTCGGGAACTCCGTTCCCGGGGGTTCAACGTTACGGCAGCCTGGCCGAAGAAGCTTGGACAACGAGTTCCGTGAAAGACGATAATGTCGTTGGTGCGGCGAAAAATATTTCACGAACTTATTTGGCTTAGCTCGGGGAATTATTTTTTACGCTATCATCGAATTGTCGGAAGAATAAAAATGACGATGATGAAGATTGAAGAATTTTGTTTGCTCGAGAGACAACGGAACAAACTTTTTGTCCGGAGAGATGTACGGACTGATTTAATCGTGTGTCGTTGATCGAATGGACGATTGATGTACGATCTGTTCTAAATTTTTATTTTATTTTTATTTTATTTTTATTTTATTTTTATTTTATTTTTATTTTATTTTTATTTTATTTTTATTTTATTTTTATTTTATTTTTATTTTATTTTTATTTTATTTTTATTTTATTTTTATTTTATTTTTATTTTATTTTTATTTTATTTTTATTTTATTTTTATTTTATTTTTATTTTATTTTTATTTTATTTTTATTTTATTTTTATTTTATTTTTATTTTATTTTCGACGATAATTGCCGAATGGAAAATCTCAAACTCTTTGTGGCCCTCGTCGAAATTTAAAAACTTGTAATTATTATTATTATCATTATTATCATTTAAAATTGTGACTAATCGCAACGACACAGAAACAGATTTGAAAAATCGAAATAACTATGTTTCGTGATTGTTGATAAATGTTTTCTTTTTTTTATCAAAAATTATTCTTTATTCGACGTTAACGTCGAAGACTACGTGAATTATATTGTACGTCATATTCGTATGTTTTTTTTTTATTTTCAAAAATTATAATTTTTTATTTCTTTAAATTATTGTACTAGATTTATCGAGAATACGAATTCTCTCATTGTCTTTATATATATATCCATCGCTATTTCTCGCTCTCTCTTTGTCTTTATTATTGATCGAGTCGATCGATGGCAGAACAAATTTTTCACGATCAAGTTTTCTCTCGCTCTCTCTCTTAACGTTTACGAAAAAAAAGAAAATAATAATAATAATAATTGATTAAAAATCGAATCGACATTATTTATTTGTATAATTAATAATTATTTTTTTTGTATTATCTTGGCGACTGGTTAATGCACCGAAAGTGATGCGAATGTGAATCGACATCGCGAATCGTTTAATAATATTTTACAGAATTTTCTTATACCATAATTTGCCACGAAATGCTTCCCCCCCCCCCGAAAGAGATTTTTTTATAACGTGCTTAACGATAATTTTGTAGATAATATTTCAAATTCGTATTTATTCTTAGATTTTAATGACAATCGTCGATGCAAAAAAAATCATCATCGATTGTCGGAATTATTTTTAACGTTTTTTTTCGCGATGATAAAATTTCACGAAAGAATTGATCCATCAATTCATAATTAGCGCGAGAAAATTTGATGATAACATAAAAAAAAAACGTTAATGTCATCGTAAAAAAAAACGTATTATCGACGTTTTACAAAGTTAAAACGCGAATAAATACGCTTGGGTATTTATATTTTACAACGTGACCGAGCGATTTATCGTTATCACTGAATTAATTTGAAAAAAAATTGTCAAATCGTTCGAACGTGCACTCCCACGCTGACGGAATGCCGTTGTGTTCATAAAAGATGGGAAAAAAGCTAGCAACGTAATATTTGAAAGAAAAAAAAATTGAAGAACAAAAAAAAATTAAATTTCGAAATTCGAAATTCCCGCTTGTGCGCATGCGCGTTTCGAAATTAAAAATAGCGCGATTAAAATTTGCTTAAGATCATCGACCTACGTTAAAATCCACGAATAATGGATTTTAAATGGTAAAAAAAAAAAAAAAAAGTTTGATCGATCACAATTGATCGATTGATTGAAATTACTATAAAACGAACAAACTGTAAATGTGCTCAGTACATGATGTATATATATGTTTGTGTGAGCTGTAATGATATTTAAAAAATTATGAAAAACGAAAAAATATATATATAATAATAATAATAATAATAAACTAATTGCCTTCGAGGGGGGTGTATTGTCATCGCTGATGTTCATTTCACCCGTTGCACTTGAAAATCATCGCGCCCCCGTAGACATTATCTTAACGTATTTATGTACACCATTGTCCGAATGAAAACGAACGAAAAAAAAAATCAAATAAAACAATACATTCGTCATATCTGAGAAAATTCTGTTTTTTTTAGTTTCGCCGAGAACAGGGAATTACAGCAAAACCTCACGTAGTCCAAAGTAGTCCAAAGAGGATCGTTCGGAAGATAGAAATATATGTACGAAAAAATTTCTCCATTACCGACTGTCCGTGTTAACAGTTTTTTATCGACAGTACATCTCAACTGTTTTATCGACGGTTAGTTGAGAAAATATCTTGTGAAATGATGGTAAGCAAAGTGTTAAGTACAACCAATGCTCCGCCGAGCACGATGGGAGCATCGGAGGGATAATAAAAGCTACTTACCGACCGATGACAACAGCTCCGGACCCGCTTTGATGAACTCCGGACTGGGCGATTCGAAAGACGAAGATCCAACGTCGATATTCCGGTATCCGCTCCATTTCACGCACACAAACACCAACACAAACTCAAACACACACACACACACACACACACAAACACCAACACCAACACAAACACAAACACCAAATCACCAAATCACTTTCACGAACACCTTAACGAAGAAAGAAAAAAAAAAGAAATGAGCAATGGCGACCATGACCAAAAAATCGAATTTTTCGATTGAATCGTACTTACTGATAATCCAAAGCAGCCCGGCTGATCCATTGTACCGTTGGATGACAAAGACGCCACCCGACGCGCGTAGTTCCATTCACTTGAGAGTCTCGACGTCGACACTGATATTACTCGATTGACGATATTTCAATAATTAAAGAATTTTAAGATTCAAAGATAACCTCAATCGTGAGCTCAATTATTTCTGCTCGCAGGTTAAACTTTATTTTCGAATAATGTTTTTTTCTTTGATTGAATATTACGATTTATTCAGCGTGACGCGAGAAATTCTACGGTCGCACGAAGCCCCGCGCGTGTCGCGCGACCTTTTCATCGAATCTTATTTGAAAAAATTTATTTCAGACACGATTATCGAACGCGAAAGCAAATGATTGAATGATAAAAAACCAATAATTAATAGATGAATACAATTCATGATGGCGTCAAAAGGGTCGAATTCGTCAATGGCGTCGGTCGATGACCCAACCTGCATTTCAATAACGGCTTTATGCCAATTTTTTCATCCGACCCATCGAGCGCATTGTTTCTATCCGCAAACCCAAAAATGATCTCAAAAGTCTGTTCGGATTTCGAATTTCGTTCGAGCGATAATATTTTCATTAATTTTCATCATTGAACCAGAGCTTTTGATATATTTACCCATCCTTCGGGGACCGACGCTACGTACTGCCGGTGGATGACCGTTGCAGACCGTTGATGGCCGTTGAAATAGCAGCGCCTAGACTGCGCGCGCGGGCCCCCGCCCCCCGAGGGGGGTGGACGGTAGATTCGGAGAATCGGATGTTTGGCCGATGTACGTTTCTTCGAATTGCAAAAAATGAAAATATTTACAATAATCGGGTTTGCGTGCTACTTTCATTCGAGATATTATAATTTCTAATAAACGAGCTCAACGAGTTCCCAAAAATACAATCGTGCTTGAATCGAAAACGTAATTGTCCAAGCGTCCCTGATCCGCGCCTGCGTCTTGCGCCACTCATCCTCCCGCGAGATGATTAGTCGAATCGATGTATCGATGAACGTCGATCTCAACCGCATCGAATTTTTTTCCCCGTTGCCATGTACGCTCGAGCTTCGACGCCCCGTTGCCAAGTGTCGCGTCGACGAACGACAATTCTCCCGGACCAACAAACCCAACCTATCTACAATGCCCCCACTTATCTTCAAATCCACAGCCTACATGATCGACAAATATTGCCCACTGACGGTAACACTGCGTTGGAAAAAATATATGTCGACGAAAATGTTCTCGCCTCGTGCGAGCCCCGAGAGAGGCAGCACGAGATTTTTGTTTGAATTTTTTCGTTGAACGCTTCGCACTGCCGTGTTAATCACAGAGTTTAAAAAAAAATATAAACAATGCCGAGCCGAAAAAATTATACAGAAGTCGAGATAAAGTATTTTTAACAAATTTCGACAAAGTTCGCTCACATTATAGAAAAAAAAAAAGATATGCATCGACACCGAACGAGAAAGATGAGGCATATGGGATCAGTTTTATGACATGTATAATAACTTGGGTGTGATTTCAATTGAGGTGAAAGTTTTATTTATTATTATCATGTGCGTTCAATCAATATTAAATATTACAATTTAAAATGAAAACCCTAATGGTAAATTGAATTTTTCAGATGAACGCAGCTCGACTGAAAAAAATGCGAAGCAGCGTGAAAGCTAGCCCAGCGGAACGCTTTCACAAAAGCGAAACAAGCGAGAACGGCAACAGGCAACGACCCCGAATCATTGTCCGCAGAAGTTCAATTTTATCTGAAGAATCGCTCGAAGTTAATAAATATTGTTTTATAACTATTTTGTTTCTACGTCATCAGGGTTTCAAGCGAGACTAAAAACTGTTCCGGAAGATCATTATGTTCGTGAATAATCCTGAGTGGAAGATGTCAACGACGATCCGTCCAGAGTCGATTGTAATCTCCAAAAACAGTAGGCGCCTTTTTTGCGGCGGCTATGAGAAACAGAAGAATGTTATTTATCCGTATTAGCTAAAACGTTGGAGTGGCGGGACGCCTGTATATCAGAACGCCGTTGGTCAATGTTAACACAAATACGTTGAACTCTTTCGCTATCGGTCAATCGATCGACCAAACTCTTTCGCTATCGGTCAATCGGTGGACCAAACTTTTTCGCTATCGGTCCATCGATCGACCAAACTCTTCCGCTATCGGTCTATCGATCGATCGAACTCTTCCGCTATCGGTCAATCAGTGGACCAAACTCTTTCGCTATCGGTCAATCGGTGGACCAAACTCTTTCGCTATCGGTCTATCGATCGACCAAACTCTTCCGCTATCGGTCTATCGATCGATCCAACTCTTTTGCCATCGGTCCATTGATCGACCAAACTCTTTCGCTATCGTCCTATCGATCGATCAAACTCTTTGGCTATCGTTCGATCGATGGACCGATAGCGAAAGAGTTTAGTCGATCGATGGACCAATAGCGAAAGTTTGGTCGATCGATGGACCGATAGCAACAGAGTTTGGTCGATGGACCGATAGCGAAAGAGTTTTGTTGATCGATGAACAAATAGCGATGGAGTTGGGTTTATCGCTGCACAGATAGCAAAAGAAATTAGTCAATCGATGGACCGATAGCGAAAGAGTTTAGTCGATCAATGGACCGATTGCAATGGAGTTGGGCCGATCGATGGACCGATAGAAAAAAAAGGGTAGTCGATCGATTGACCGATAACGAAAGAGTTCGGTCGATCAATTGACCGATAGCGAACGAGCTTAGTCGATCGATGCACCGACAGCGAAAAAGTTCAATGTATTTGTGTTAGCGTTGACCAACCACGGTCTAATATACAGGCATCCCGCTGGGCTAGCTTTCACGCTGCTTCGCATTTTTTTCAGTCGAGCTGCGTTCATCTGAAAAGTTCAATTTACCATTAGGGTTCTCATTTTAAATTGTAATATTCAGTATTCATTGAACGCACATAATAATAATAAATAAAACTTTCACCTCAATTGAAATCACACCCAAGTTATTATACATGTCATAAAACTGATCCCATGCCTCATCTTTCTCGTTCGCTGTCGATGCATATCTCTTTTTCTTTTTCTATAATGTGAGCAAACTTTCTCGAAATTTGTTAACAGTACTTTATTTCGACTTCCGTATAATTTTTTCGGCTCGGCATTGTTTATATTTTTTTTTTTAACTCTGTGCCAGTGCGAAGTGTTCAACGAAAAAATTCAAACAAAGGCCTCGTGCTGCCTCTCTCGGGGCTCGCACGAGGCGTGAACATTTTCGTCGACAGATATTATTGTAGATAGGTTGGGTTTGTTATTGGTCCGGGAGAATTGTCGTTCGTCGACGCGACACTTGGCAACGGGGCATCGAAGCTCGAGCGTACATGGCAACGGGGAAAAAAATTCGATGCGGTTGAGATCGACGTTCATCGATACATCGATTCGACTAATCATCTCGCGGGCGGATGAGTGGAGCAAGACGCAGGCGCGGATCAGGGACGCTTGGACAATTACGTTTTCGATTCAAGCACGATTGTATTTTTTGGGAACTCGTTGAGCTCGTTTTTATTAGAAATAATAATATCTCGAATGAAAGTAGCACGCAAACCCGATTATTGTAAATATTTTCATTTTTTGCAATTCGAAGAAACGTACATCGGCCAAACATCCGATTCTCCGAATCCCCCGTCCACCCCCCTCGGGGGGCGGGGGCCCGCGCGCGCAGTCTAGGCGCTGCTATTTCAACGGCCATCAACGGTCTGCAACGGTCATCCACCGGCAGTACGTAGCGTCGGTCCCCGAAGGATGGGTAAATATATCAAAAGCTCTGGTTCAATGATGAAAATTAATGAAAATATTATCGCTCGAACGAAATTCGATATCCGAACAGACTTTTGAGATCATTTTTGGGTTTGCGGATAGAAACAATGCGCTCGATGGGTCGGATGAAAAAATTGGCATAAAGCCGTTATTGAAATGCAGGTTGGGTCATCGACCGACGCCATTGACGAATTCGACCCTTTCGACGCCATCATGAATTGTATTAATCTATTAATTATCGGTTTTTTATCATTCAATCATTTGCTTTCGCGTTCGATAATCGTGTCTGGAATAAATTTTTTCAAATAAGATTCGATGAAAAGGTCGCGCGACACGCGCGGGGCTTCGTGCGACCGTAGAATTTCTCGCGTCACGCTGAATAAATCGTAATATTCAATCAAAGAAAAAAACATTATTCGAAAATAAAGTTTAACCTGCGAGCAGAAATAATTGAGCTCACGATTGAGGTTATCTTTGAATCTTAAAATTCTTTAATTATTGAAATATCGTCAATCGAGTAATATCAGTGTCGACGTCGAGACTCTCAAGTGAATGGAACTACGCGCGTCGGGTGGCGTCTTTGTCATCCAACGGTACGATGGATCAGCCGGGCTGCTTTGGATTATCAGTAAGTACGATTCAATCGAAAAATTCGATTTTTTGGTCATGGTCGCCATTGCTCATTTCTTTTTTTTCTTTCTTTGTTAAGGTGTTCGTGAAAGTGATTTGGTGTTTGTGTTTGTGTTGGTGTTGGTGTTGGTGTTGGTGTTTGTGTGTGTGTGTGTGTGTGTGTGTGTGTGTGTGTGTGTGTGTGTGTGTGTGTGTGTGTGTGTGTGTGTGTGTTTGCGTTTGTGTTTGAGTTTGCGTTGGTGTTTGTGTGCGTGAAATGGAGCGGATACCGGAATATCGACGTTGGATCTTCGTCTTTCGAATCGCCCAGTCCGGAGTTCATCAAAGCGGGTCCGGAACTGTTGTCATCGGTCGGTAAGTAGCTTTTATCATCCCTCCGATGCTCCCATCGTGCTCGGCGGAGCATTGGTTGTACTTAACACTTTACTTACCATCATTTCATAAAACAATTTCTCAACCAACCGTCGATAAAACAGTTGAGATGTACTGTCGATAAAAAACTGTTAACACGGACAGTCGGTAATGAAGAAATTTTTTCGTACATATATTTCTATCTTCCGAACGACCGATACGGCAGATACATTTTGTCGTCGTAGTTCCGCGACGGCCGCTGAGCAGCGCTGCAATATTTATCCCGCAAGAATAGACTGTTTTGATATCACAGGCGATGCGCTGCTACATGCTGTCTGTCTCTCTCAGATTGCTACAAGCGCGTGAAAGATAGCTTTATTTTCAAAACGTATTATCCTATGTCACGATCATGCATTTCGATGAAATACGAGAACGATTGACTCGTGAAACATCAGACGCAGTCAAACGTTCTCGAGTTTCGTCGTAAATATCAATCGTAACCTAGAACAATGGTTTACAGTTTTTTGTTACCGACCGAACAGTAACACACCACCTTAAAACAAAAATAATAAATAACAAAAAAAAAGTCCGCCCTATCGCGCCCTTGGGGACGCCTGAAGGCCCAGTGAATGACCCCTCCACAAACGGGAAAATATCTAACATTTTATTTACGACTGCTGACTCACTGGATTCGATTTTTCATAGAATCCGAAATCCCGGGTTTGGCCCTCGAGGGGGATGACAATAGTCGCCAGGGTGGTGGGGGGAGGGGGAGTATACGCATCGTTGAAAAAGCGTCTCCGCATCGTGGGGATGCGGATGTTAGCAGACGCCAACCAATTTGTTCGCGATCCGACTGGTTCGGGCGCGCCCTCGGTGGCGATTGACCGAGTCAATACAAACTCCCCCGATCGAGGGAGAAAATTATTCACGGGAAATCGCAAGTCTCGCGGACAAAATGGCACGAAAAGTTCGGGAGGAGTTGGAACTTTCGGCCCCGAACACCGCAAACCGTGGCGTCACCTACACGACGCCGTCGGGCTTCGCTCCGCCCATTTTTTCACGCTGGCGTCTCGCTGTCTCTCTCTCACTGGCGCTTGGGGCCAATCCGCCAGCTCACTCTCTCTCTCTCACAGCTATTGTCACGCTGTCTCTTTCTCTCTCTTTCTCACTCTGAGGGCTAGCGTTCAGCGTGAGTGGAAGTGAGACAGCATGAGATTGCACAATCCTCTGCGCACAATTTCCGCGCAGGCGATGCCCCCGCCGCCATATTGTGACACAAGTGCGAGTGAGCAAAGATTATGGCACTATAATGAGAGTGCGAAAGAGACGCCAACAGGCGATAAACCGACGCGCCACCTGCACGCAGATGCTAACACCAAATAATCCGTTGGAAAATCCAACACAGGTCCTGCGGTTACAATGTGTAAATCCATCCCTCCTTCCAACCCGTGCAATGACCAAAACTACTGAAAAAAAAAAAAAAAAAAAACACCCAAATCAATTGATACGTCGAGCGAACCGACGTACAACAATTAAATCGTGATTTTGTATCAAAAAGAATTCGTTTGTCAGTGTTGGGTGAAAAACAAAAAAATAATGAAAACACGATTGATTCCGTGAGATAGTGTTTTATAAATTTCTTCGATAGCCGAACTGAATCACGAATGGAAAAGTGTCCGTGAACGTTCTATTTTCGTACGCTCCCGACGTAGACCCAACCCTAACCTCGAAAAACCCAAAATGGGTTATATCTGGTTATTCGTGAATTCGTTTCGACTGTTGTGAATAGTTTTGTGATTATAAAAACGTTTGTTTCGACGATGTTTTGATAAATCGTTCGAACAATGTCATGGCTCGTGTTTGGGGTTATAACGAAACGACGAAAAGTCACTTCGACACAATTGGCGTCTTGGCCGTTGAAATGTTTGTCACGAATAACGCAGACGAGTCTGTAAACAACGATTGTTCGTTAAATTGCGATACGACAATTTCGAGCACGAACGAACGCGTCGGAGAGTCGAAATTTTTCAACGACGCGGACGAAACAATTTTTTCATCCGATAGAAAAGAATCGATGGCGAGTCGATCGTTGGTGTTTGCAAATTTTTGTAAGATTTTTGCCATAGCGCAGATGGTAGCGAGAAAAATGGGAAAGGCGCCAGTCGGCGTGAGATTTTCGCTCTTGCTGGCCAGTCTGTTTGTTATCGTTCAATTGTTGCCGATAGTCGTCGCGTCGGACCCTCTGAGAAATCCTTATCAGATTCTCGGAGTGGGAAGGCACGCGACTGTGCAGGACATACGCAAGGCGTACAAGAATCTCGCCAAGGAATGGCATCCCGATAAAACGGATCATCCGGCGGCGGAAAACAGATTCGTCGAAATTACCAGAGCTTACGAGGTAGGTATTCAATTAATTTATCATTTTTTGGATTAAGTCGAAAGGGAAAAATTGTTTGCGATCAATTTTCTTTGTTTTTGCAATTCAGCTTCTGACCGATCCCGAGAGAAGAAGAAAGTTTGATAATCATGGAATAACGGAGGAAGGAGCCACCAGACAGAGGGCCGACAACAGTCACTTCCACATGCCGGATCCTCTGGAAGAAATATTTTCCGGAAATTTCAAATTTCATTATCAGAATCGTGATATATCGTTCTTTCATAAAATGAGCATCAGTTATCGGTGAGTTACGATTTTTACCGATTAAAGAAAAATGTTGAAGGTAATAAAAAAAAAACACAACTGAAAACGATCCATTCTAAATCGTCTTTTATTTTGGAAATAAGATTCGACGGTTGGGAGAAATATAATTTCTTGATTTTACAGAACCTACGAGAACAACGTAGTTGCCAAGAGCTTCCGCACTCCGCATTTAATTCTTTTTTATTCCGACTGGTGTTTCGCGTGTCTGCAAGTCGAGCCTATGTGGCGCAGGCTCATAGACGAATTGGAACCCTTGGGAGTGGTTCTGATGACGGCGCACGCCGAGAGGGAGCCAGCGTTCGCCAGACGCATGGGAGTGCACTCGTTGCCCTGTCTGGCGGTCACTTTGGACGGCAGAACGAGCATTTACAAGGAGTCGCTGTTCAGCGTTCAGAAAGTCGTTGGTATGCATCGAGGCCTTGTCCAATTTTAGTGCAAACAACTAAATATAAAATCTTTTCAAAAAACTAATATTTAAAATTGGAAAAAAAAAATTAAATTATGTAAAATCGTTCGAACAAACGGTTTAATCGCACAATCTTACACTCAAGCAGAATTTCTGAGAAGCAAATTTCCGTACAAATTAATTCGCAACGTCAATCAAGACAACGTGGATAATTTTTTGTCCGGTTGGGTGGACAATCGAATACGCGGTTTGATATTCGAAAAGCGTGATTCGGCGAGATTGAGATATTTGCTCACGGCTTTTCATCACAGAGATCGCGTTGCCTTCGGCTTCGTTCAGGTAAGGAATCTACGTTGATGAATAAATAACGATAATTACATCATATATTGATTGTCGAAGACAAAAAAACGAAAAAAAAATTACAAAATTATTTTTGGGACAGGTTGGAAAACCGGATACAGAATCGATAACCGCGAAATACAAAATATCGGGTGATTTGGACACGTTGTTGCTGTTCAACGAAAATTCGGACAAACCCATGGCGTCGGTGAGCATGAAAGACATACCGAGCGAAACCATGCACAACGTTATAGCGAACAACAAATATCTCATGCTACCGCGACTGTCCAATCAAGCGATGTTGGATTCCGTTTGTCCGCCCGAGTGGCTCAGACCGCAAAAACGTTTGTGCGCGATACTCGTGTCGCAGAACAGTCCGGTTCATGATTTTGCCAGACACAAATTTCGTCAGGCGGCCATCGAAGCGCCTTACAGGTACACAATTCAAACGACAAATTTAATTTTAACGAATTAAAACCCAAAATTTAACTTTTGATAAACCGAGAAGAAAAATAAAATATTTTTTTTGTTGCGGTCACACGGGTCCACCGGACCCCAGACCAACTTCATGGCCATTATGAAATAGAAATACAATTTTTCAGCATTGTTTTGTCCATCTAAACGTACCCACTTTCATTTTTCGACATCGACCAAAAGTCTTGAGTTTCAAACTTCAAAATAAATATCACTTTTTTCAAAGTCCATTGAAGCTCGATTTTTTTCTCAAAAATATAATATCTCGAGATTAAAACGACTCAAGATTTTATACCATGCGGCAAAAATTGAATTTTTCACGAATTTTCTCGTAAACAAATCAGATTTCGTGATTTTTTTGTTTCTTTTTGCGTTTAGTCTACTCAAAAATTTCAAATAGTCGACAACAACTATCAGATCATTTAGAAAACACGTTAAATCAAAGTTTGGCGCAAGATTCAACCCGATACATTGAAAAGAACGCAGATGGGAGCGGTTTTTGTGAGTGGGGTCTGCTTGGACCCCGCGTGACCGATGTGTCATTTTTTGGAGATTTGACCTGAAAGGGTTAAATATAATTGATTTTCAATGTTTTTGACGATATCGCAGTACGGAACGCGTGAGATACACTTATGTGTTCAAAGAGACTCAGCCCGAATTCGTGTCAGCGTTGTCAGCGGGCGAGGGCAGCCCGTTGGATCCTCTGCTGCACATTGTTATAATTTGGCGACGCGATGCTAATCATTTGAAATACGAGTGGCTTCCAACGGGTTGGATCGAAGCCGCACAGGACGAGAATCAGTGGAACGAAACACGCAGAAATTTGGAACACACGTTGCAACGTTTGTTGAGAGTTTCCGAGGCTCTGCCTTACGCTGCAAAGGTCGACGAACTTGCGGACGAACACGCCCAAGTACGTATTTTTATTATATTTCAAATATATAATTATTTACATTTTTATTTTATTTATTTGTTTATAATAATTAAATATTGTTAAGAATGAATCTGAAATGTCTTTTTTTGGGGTTTATTTTTAACAGGGAACGGTCGACAGACTGATAGGACGAGCCCTGTTGGCCGTGGATTATTTATCCGACAATCTGACCAAGGAACAAGTTTTGCCATTGATTTGGGGAATCGCCACTCTCATTATCATCGGTTTTCTCGGCTATGGAATGTCGTATTTAGTGTGAGTCACCTTAAAAAATTATTTCATTCACTAACGAATTTATCGCGATATTTCATTGTTTAATTATTTAATTTTTATTTGAAAATTTTGTGCTCGGTCGGTAACGAAAACTGTAAACCATTGTTTTCGGTGATGATTGACGTTAGCGTTGAAAGAGGAGAACGATTGACTGCATTCGACATTTCCGCAGTCATTCGTTCTAGTTTTCCGTCCGAAAGTTCAAAAGTGACGGAGCACAATGGTTTGGGAATATTTCTGGCTTGCTGAAAAGCGACAAGAATGTGGCACTTGATTGTTATGATTAATTATTGCAGCAAAATGGAGGAAATAAGCGTGCAAGCTAAACGCGAACAGTGCAAGGAAAATTCAAAATCCGCACAGACACAACCGGAATTGCGATTGCACGAATTAAGAGCGGAAAAATATAACGGTCTGGTGAGACTTTTAAAACCCGGTTGTCGCACGATTATATTGCTCGTTGATTATCAAACGAGATTGAAATTGCTTCCGGCTTTTCACAGAGCCGTATGGCCTTACAGGTTTGTTTATTGTCTCTAAAATTATTATCTCTCTCTCTTCTCATATTTATCGCTGCTTTTGTATTCTTTTTATTTTATACACGAGCAAAAATGTCAATTATCGAAGAAATCCGGGTCTACACTATTTAGAATATTTATAATAATCTATCCAAATTTGTAAATATTTGGAAAGTTGTTTTTTTTTTAACATGCGATCCACGTGTTAAAAAAAACAACTTTGGAATTAATTTTAGTCCCCGAAATTTTATATTGCACTGAAAAATTAATTGCAACTTAAAAAAATGAACTTGATTTTTTAAAATTGCAATTCAATTTTTTTTTTTATTGAACTCGACCTGACGTTCGACGAAAAAATTTCAGAAAAAACAAGACCCTGATGTTCGGACACTTGTCGATGGATCGCGGTGTCGATTGGTACAAAAAATTGTTAACGTTGAGTCTGCCGGAACCGAAAGAATTGAACATAAATCCGAAAAATTGCGTGGGCACGGTACTCGCGTTGAACGGTCATAGAAAATATTTCTGCATGTATCACGCTAAACATCCGGAATGCAGCAAGGGCAAGGGAGTAAGACGAATGGAACGCATGACCAAACGATTGGGTCGCCGATCGGACGACGCCGAGGCCGGTGCTTTCATCGGTTTCGACAGCTCGAGCGAAGACGAATTTTCCCAGAACGAGGTAAACGATTCGACGCGATAAATGTTTTTTTTTTAAACGTCCAAGGCTACGGAAACCTTGACAACATTTTTTTAAACATTTTTATTAATTAATTTTTTTTTTTTTATTATTAAAAAAAATATTTTTATCCAAAATTATATTTATTTTGCAGGTGGAAAGCAATGTTTTGTATCAAGACACACTTCTCGACGGTTTGCCAAATTGGCTCGACAGATTATTCGAAGGTTTGACGCAACGTTATTACATCAATTATTGGCCAGACCTAACTGCCAAGTAATTCATCAGGCTAAACTTGTGTGTGTGTGTGTGTGTGTGTTTGGATAAGTGTGAGTGTGTGTGTGAGTGTGCGTTACACATGCCTTTCGAACAACAAAATATGACAAACGATGAATTTTTTAATTTTTTTCGTTTTATTTCGTTTTTTTCTTGCTCTCTCAATTCTAGTCAGCGAAGTTAAAGAACGCGTTGAATTTTGGCGACTCGGCTGAAACTGTTGTACGATTAATTGATAACGAACGGAAGAATAATCTAGTCACTACGAACGTTTGTCTATTTTTATTCATAACGTTTTGTGAAATTTGTGACTGTCGATTGAGAAAAAAGAAAAAGAAAAAACCATGTTTCAATCGCAATCGAAAAAAAAAAAAAATGAACCAATGATGATTGATTATTATTATTATTTTTATCAATGGCCCTGTCACATCACTGCAAACACATGGGAATAATATTCTGTGATGTTTAAATCATGAATATCTAATTTTAATTTTAATTGATTATTTCTACAACGTAAAGAAAAAACATTTTAAATCGCGTTTAGTGCTTTTTCGTCTTACGATAATTTTTATCATTGAAGAAAAGAAAGTCACGAGTCGCTTTACGATTATTCGTTTGGATTTCACATCGTTCCCGTCCCTCGTTAAAAGTTTTTTTTTTTCGAATGTTTAACTTTGGCACGAGCACGGATCATCAACTTGTGTAAAAATAATAGGAAATATTGAAAATTCGAAACACTTCGAGACGAATCCATTCGACTCAGTGTTGGACATGCCCCTCGGTAAATTTTCAATTAAGGCACCAAATTAATACCAAGCACTTGATACCAAGAAAAATTTCACTCTATTACAAACCACAATCACAAAAGTGTTTTATTTTGTATTTTTTAATCGTCCAAGAAAATATTTGCCAAGTGCTATTTACAAATCTTGTATTTGGTATTATTATTTTACTGAGAAAGTACAGTACTCTTGTCAATTGTTTTATTTCCAGCTTTTTAAATTCTTTTCAGACGAAAAAAAAACGTGTGTGTGTGTGAAACAGTTTTGTTTTGCATTTACAATCTTTTTTTATCATACCGAGTCAAACGAATGTCCCCAATGGTCCCCCAAATTGTTCTTTTCAAGTTTAATCGTCCATAATGTTAGATGTTATTGCAGATTAACGCTGTAACGGTGATATTTATAGCGTTTGAAACGTTGAAAAAAAAGAAAAAAAAAACAAAAAAAAAACTATTCTCAAGTAATTCAAAAATTGCCACGAACCAAAATCGCTAACACACCTCCGACTCGACTTTCGTATAATGAAAAACAAAAATTAAAATAATATAAATAAATAAATGAATGAATAAATAAATAAATAAATAAATAAATAATAATATTTCGTCTTGAACTATCACTATATATTATATATATTAATATATACACTACCGCTCCGCAGTATCAGACCACTTACCGCGCGCCCAACCAAAAACTGGTCGCGACTTTGAAAAATGGTAGCTCCGTCAAAAATGATGCCACAGATTTTTTATGCAGACCATCGCAAAGCTTATTCAATTGTGCGTCGAATGAACCCTAGCCAAGTGGATCCCGACTTCTGTATGTCGATAAATCATGTGAGGAAGACAAAAAAATAATTCCGATTTCGACAGAATTTCCTGCCCCAACTTCGACCCAACTCCGATTCTAGGAAAAATTTTTTAAAAATCTGGGAAAATTCCAGAAGCACCGTTAAGACTTCAGCTCTCGATCCGTCGAAAAAAAATCAAAAAATCTCAACGGGTTCTTGAGATATGAGATTATATGTGTGAGCGTGCAGAATCATCATCACGACCGTCGATAGCCCGACTCGAGGTCTCCGCGAGCGCTTCGGCTGTCACGCCAGGGCCGAATATCAAGTAGGGGCTCGCGTGTCTTAGAATTTTTCGTCCATTTTTCGAAGAATTTTTCTAAATCGGTCGCGTTCCGCGTGGAACACCCCATATACATATAATAAATAATATACCGCTCGTTAATTTGTTGCATTCAATACTTCTGATTTCTTAATTAAAATTCGATTTCTATTCAATGAATAATTGACGAATAATGATCCGAAAGATTGCCTCTTGAGAAGTTTTTCTTTTAATTATCAGTCAATTATACAGTACACTCCTTGATAAATATATTCGTTTACTAGCGTTCATAATTCTCACAAGATAATTTGGCGAATATTCTAAAAATTAATCGAAAAGAAAAACTTTGAGTGGAGTAATAGTAGCCCACGCGAGCCCCTACTTGATATTCGGCCCTGGCGTGACAGCCGAAGCGCTCGCGAAGACCTCGAGTCGGGCTATCGACGGTCGTGATGATGATTCTGCACGCTCACACATATAATCTCATATCTCAAGAACCCGTTGAGATTTTTTGATTTTTTTTTCGACGGATCGAGAGCTGAAGTCTTAACGGTGCTTCTGGAATTTTCCCAGATTTTTAAAAAAAATTTCCGAGAATCGGGGTTGGGTCGAAGTTGGGGCAGGAAATTCTGTCGAAATCGGAATTATTTTTTTGTCTTCCTCACATGATTTATCGACATACAGAAGTCCGGATCCACTTGGCTAGGGTTTATTCGACGCACAATTGAGTAAGCTTTGCGATGGTCTGCATAAAAAATCTGTGGCTTTATTTTTGACGGAGCTACCATCTTTCAAAGTCACGACCAGTTTTTAGTTGGGCGCGCGGTAAGTGGTCTGATACTGCGGAGCGGTAGTGTATATCTCTGCTATGTTGCTACTACTCGAATTAAAATGGCAATTCATTCCTCGCATTTAACAAAATATTTTTCCTACTACGATTAAAAACGAAGATCACGCCAAATATTTTTTTTTTCCACGACGAAAACACTTCTTTTTTTTTGTCTCATGAAACGAAAATTGCAAACGAAAAATAAAAAATGGTGAATTAATTTATATTAATTTACTTACTCGAATTTTTTTTTTCGTTTTCGTGATTTTCGTCCAATGTTTTTGTTTTTTAAATTTATTTGACAAATCGGTCAAACTGATCCCACCCTGTAACGTTTATTGAACTCATATCTTGTATTTACAATGTTTACACTATATATTTAAATTATATACATATATATATATACATATATAAAAAAAATATATCACGACAAGTTAATATAAAGATTGTTGATAGATTTATCAAATTTCACAAAGTCGCTTAGTTTACAGATTTTATCGCAAATTTTGTCTTGCCAGTGGAAAAAAAAGAAACGATCATCGATCTATATTAATTATCACCGTAGAAAGATGAAAAAAAAAAAAAAAAATAGATAAAGAAAAAAACAACAACAGCAACAACAAAAAACCGAAATATTTCCCCGACAATCTTTACCAACGTGACCACGAAACTTAGAACCGCCCGATCGATCTTTACATTATTTACAATTAATATATCGTAACATTGCAAAAAATAAAAAAAAACCAATTGCGATTATCTTAAATTATTTATAATAAAATATCGTAACATTGCAACAACAACAAAAAAAACCAAAAAAATATCTTCTATGCCACGATCTTTCCAAAAAAAAAAAATAAACAACAAAATAAAAAAATAAAAAAGATCTCACTATCCGCATCGTTCTTCAAATAAATCGCGTAACCATCGTGTGCCACGCCGGATAAATAAACAGACTAATAAATAAATTTATCAATTGCTCGAATCATGAAAAAAAAATCTACGAGTTTGTAATACGACGAAAAAAAAAATATAAAAAAATAAGCAAATAAAAAAACCATTAAAGAATTGAAAAATAATAAAAATGAGTTACGTATAGTTACGATAGGCACTTGTGACTTTGTAAAATCGTCAATCTTGTTAATCACCGGGCCACGTTATAGGTAACGATAAATAAAAGACAGTTATTATTATGATTATTATTATTATTATTAAACGACAATTAATAAAACACGCGAAAATAATAAAAATGATGAAAAAATAAATAAAAAAGAATATCCCCCCGTAATTACATTGAACTTACGAAATGTTACAACATTTTTAAATCGATAACGAATGATAAAAAATTGAAAAATAAATAAATGAATAATAATAATAATAAAATTAGAATTATGAAAAAAATAAAAATAAAAAAATACACAATAGCGTCCTAGTCCTCGATTACTATGGATTTTTTATGTACGTATATATACATATATATGTGTGTGTGCGTGTATGTATATATATGTACTCTAAAGGAGATGTACCAAGTAAAAAAAAAATAATAACAAAAAAAAAAAACGCAGTCAAAACGACTTTATATGATTATTATAATATGAATTACCACTGATTCCAGTTCATTACCAAATATAATGAGAATTTCGAATTGTATCAGGTCGTTATCATTCTTCTCCCCCCCCCCCCCGCCTATTTTGACAATTACATCCCAATGTATTTGTTAAAAAATAAGAAAGAAATTTACGAAAATTTGACGAATGGTGGATTTTTTTAGAAAAATAATAAATGAATTATTTCCGATTTTTTCACTACATCATGTAGTAGTTATAAATTTATAAATTTTTGAAAAAAAAAAAAATCGTAAAATTTATGAATTTTGGGGGAAAAAAAATAAAATTATGAATTTTTGAAAAAATAAAATAAAATATATGGGAAAACAGGTTCTGCAGACGTTAATGGTTGCAAAACGACATTACTGCGATGATCGAAAGACCCACCCTCCCGCACCCCCCAAAAAAAAGGATGTTTCTTTAGATCGGATAAAACAGTGTTGGGATAAAAGAAAAAAAAACGAAGTTGAACATAAAAATTGTTAAAATCTTATTTATTATGAAAATGTATTACACATCTCGTCAAGAAAATTTGCTCTCGATGAGCCGACGAAATGCATGTGTATCAATACAAGTGAAGCTTATCAACTAATCGACGGGACACAAAAAAAATTAAAAAAAAAAAGTTTTATTCAATGATCGCGTTGTTGTATTATTATTATTATTATTCTTTTCTTCTTCAGCACAAATATTCAATTATTCAATTATCTCACACGCTTCTCGAGGGTTCCCAATTTCACGAAATTTTCACAATTCATTAATTTCATTTTATTTTCTTCGTCGATTTAAGAAGAAAAAAAGTTTTTTTTTCTTCGACAAAATTATGAATTTCTTATGCCAAGAGCTTGTTCCAATTCGGCACGTTTTTGTTGCACCTTGGTGTAAAAGTAACGGCAAACAGCTTCCTGGGCCCAAGGTTGATAATAAAATTCTGCTCTTCTTTCCTCCTCCGGATTTCCGACGACGTCCGTCATTGTTTTCAAATCTCTCGTTTGCGATATTATCCATTTGTTGATAAATTGTTGAGGATCTTTGGCGAAACTCAAAAAGAATTCGCGATTTGTTTTCAATTGATTTATCGTTTCCACGGTTTCGTGAATTTTGTTGTCGAGACTTTGTATCTCCTGTTGACTGGCCGTTGATAACAAAAAATTGTTCATCTGAGTCTTCAGAGTGTCGTCGACTTCCACGTCTATGTCGTAACACGCTGTTTGCTTCGTTTCCGTTCCTGATTATTGAAATTGAAAATTAAAAAAAAAAGGAAAAAGAATAATTATTCAAATTATTAGTCGAACTTTTTTCGTGTGTAGATTTTTTTGTTTGCAATTTTTAGGGTTTCGCAGCTCGATAAAAAACTTGTAGTTGACGATTCAAAAGAAGAAATTATGAGATTTAAAAAGAAAAAATTTTTTTTTTGACTGAAGTGTGCCCAAATTTTTTTTTCCCACTCACCCCCATCGAGTGGGGTGTCGATTAATAGGTCTCCCAAAAACCAACAAATAATGTTATCAGGATTTTTTCATTTCAACCCTTCAGTCACGAGATATTCGCTTTCAAAATCGTTATCAGAGCTTCACCCTCCACGCCCTCCAATTTCCAAACTATCGATCCGAAAAATCTGATAAAATTCTACAATGTCACTTCCAACTAGTACTTTCAATGAAAATTATAACGAACACTTTAGCAAAAATATTTTATGAATAATTTAGAAATAACTGTTTTTAAGGAGTTAAGAAAATTCGTCAAGGTCACAAATGGCTCTTGATACTTATTACAAAAAGTCGAAGAGAATGTTAGTGAGCTTGGCTACGAGACCCTATTCACGTACATGCCCCACACGATATTCATCCAATTTATTATTATTATTTTTTCGAGCATTTTTTAATTTTTCAATAGATTATGAATTATCGTTTGTAACCGACCTTCCACGCTTATCACATGATTGATAACGATCGGATCCGGTGGATGTAACAACGGATTCAAACGTTGAGGAATTTCCGCAAATTTCATTCTCGGACACGCGAATATTTGTTCCAAATATTTGTCGCAATTGATGAATTCACGTTCGTGACTGTCCTGAAGCTTGTGAGTTTTTATGTACTGCCACAGTGCCGAGATAATCACCGGCCGTGTCTGAGTGTGGACTCCCAACAAACGTGCCAGACGTGGATCCAATTTGAACTGTCAAATCGTAATTAAACGATTTAAATAATAAAAAAGTTATCAAAAAATCATCTATGGTTCTTTCAATAATTGGCACACAACGACATAGTAATGATAACAATTTTTGGGCCTGCGATTAAAAAACTGGAAAGTTCGAGCTTTCGAATGAGCGTTCGATTATCCGAATCCAACAATTTTTCGCAGATTTGTTCCTGCTTTGAAAATGATTCTCTTGATTTTTTTTCTTTCTTTTTTTTTTTTTTGGGAGTCAATTTAAGATAAGAATCACCTGCAAAGGTTGGTAATCCAGAAGCAAAAGTATGGTGCATCGAACGTTCTTGTCGCCTGGTCGTTTGACCTGAAACCCATCGGTCTCCTGGGTGGTTAAGGTGCGATGCCACTCGACCAGGTGATTGTCCGGACCGTACAAATCCTTGTCCAATTCGATAACCAGACTCTTGAAGAACGACGAAAATTTTCTCTTCACCTGCGAAACAAACGTAACAATGTATTTCAAATTATACGAAAAATTGTTTAACTGGTGAACAAATGGAAGCAATCATATTTATTATTTATTATTAATTTATTTATTTATTAACGGTAAATTTGTCTGTTTTTCGAATTTTTGCATTTTCGTGAATTTTAGAGTCTTCAGAATGATCTCTTTAGAAAATTATTGACGTATTCACAAATTTGTAAATACTTTTCACTTAAAAAAAAAAAAAAAAAAAAAACGTGAAACATTTTTGGAACATTTTCACCATTTTGTCAAAAAAATTGTTTAAAAACAAAACTCATCTTCCGAACATGAATTTGCCTATTTTTCAATTTTTTAGATCATCAGAAGAGTCACGAATTTTATATAAATTTTATTTTAATATTCACGTCCTTTGAGGATTAAATATTTTGTGACAAAAAAAATTCCAGCATCATCCAACAGCAGTATTGACGAACATATTCACTCAATTCTCATTCCAATAAACTCAAAAATTCTCCAAAAGAATTTCCAAAAATGCTCGAATAACAGACAAGTCTTCCTTTTATCAATAATAAGTAAATAAATAAACAAAAAAAATCAGAAAATAAAATGTACAACAGTGGAAAAACCTTGTTGGGATCGTTTTTCGTGTCGTCCAAAAGACGTCCCTCGACTCGCAATTCCCAAGACGCGACCGACCCCTCCTGACCCTCGCCCTCCCCCGCCGGTTTGGCCGGATAAAAAGTATTCGATATGAATATTCTCAGCTTCCTCTTCTGCTTCATCGGACGTTTCAAAGCCTCTTGAATGTCAAGACGTTTTCTCATTATCGTCGCGTCCAATTTACGTTCGAAAGCCAACAGATCCATGTAAGCCTGCGACTCCGGAACCAAGTCTCGCACCTTCTGCGGCAATATCTTGTCCGCCAATTTTTTCTTCTTCTTCGAAGTGGAATGTGAAAAATCACTGTTCCAAAATAACCTAGATTGAGTTATCGTGGAAAATGGACCGATTGAAAAATCAAAAGAAAAATTTTGAAAAATTTTGTTGGTTTTTTTTTTTACACGGCTTGGGCCGTCGCCCGTGTCGGGCGGTTATCGTTGGAATGGCCGAAATGAAACAGACAAACATGGTTGTGAGTATCGATAAAGACGAGACACGCATGGAAACAAAAATCTTTGATCTTTCGCATATTTATCGTATTCGGGGAGGCGGAGGCGATTCATAACCTATAATGCTCGCAAGGAACACGATTTAGATGGTCCTTACGACGATGCAAATATGGTAACTCGACTCGCCTCCGACCGTCCGGATGAACGTTTACAAATTCGCACAAAACGACTCACGGTTTTTGTTGAGCCATGGGTATGCGTTGATCGGCGCTGCGTTTGCTGCCCTGAGGGGCGGGCATGGGTCCCTGGCGCATCGTCGAGTACGGCTGATTGGGTCGCATTATGCCGCCGGGACCGGGCGCGCTTCCCATTTGAGGCGGCGGAGTGAATCCCGATCTCTGTCGTGCATTCCATTTTTTTTTAGGTTAACAAACCGAGACGTAGAAACGAAATCGTGCGAATGACAAAAAGAGAAGAATCGACTATCGTACCGGAAAGTTGGGACCCGCATATTGCCTCAGATTAGGCGGTACCGAAGGTGGCGGATAACGTTGCGGCGGCGGGCCGTTGTTTCCGGCCGTAGGAACTGGAAACCTTTGCGCCATTGTCGTTGTCTCTACACCGCTCTGCAAACAATCAATGTGCAATGATAGAATGTGAAATTTCATTGATTATCAACAATATCATTCTAATTATGACGATTTTACGAAAGCATCAAATCGGAGTACCGATAACACACATACATAACCTCATTCATCACGAAAAACGTAATATTTTAGTTTTACAAGCAAACGAGGGATAAAAGTACGTAGAATCCATTGATTTTATAGGTTATGCGATTAATCAACAATTACAACCATAAATCGAGTGGATATATCTAACGGAAACAATTTTTATGCACCAAACACTGTTCATTAGGACCGACTCGTTCCACGCACAGCATCGCGTCAGTTGCATCGAATAAACGATAAATAATATTAGAGGTTATAATAACGAAAATTATAAAATTTTTACCAATCGTGTAGAAATCGATGTAATTCGCGATATTATGTATATTAATTACGTATTTGTAATAAGACCGACGCAAATTACACGGTTTACAACGCCTAGCCGCCAACCATAGCCTCGCCAAACGAAAATTTGGAATTCGAACAACTTCAGACTGTTCGGGCTGAAGCTGCGATGCCGAATCGTCGCAAGATGCGGATTCGTGAAATAAATGGTCATATGACGGTCACATGACCGTCTAGTGATGATCTAGAGATGACACTGAAATCTATGCAGATCTGGAAAGCTAAATATATATATATATATATTTGGTTTGATACATTTCAGCGATATTACGGTCATTTGTCGCGTTAAATGACGGTCACTTTGTCGTCATTGCACGCATTTGGATAAATGACGGTTATTTTACAACGCTTAGCGCAGCTAGGGTTTTTTTACCATTCCTTTTTATTCATTCGTAGGCTCGGAAATTGTATTCACATGCCCGGTCGGTAATGCAGATCACCCCACATCTTCGTTTGAAGATAATCTAGCTGTGGGTGAAATTGGTATCACTGATGCTTTGAATCTGGTAAAAATGGCGTCGTGTCTTCCACGTGCTTCGCAAAAAGCATAATTTTATTATCGATAAACGCGTTGCTGCTCGTGGAATTTAGTTTGCAATCAATTGTCGCAACTAAAAGTGAAAACTTCCCCCGGGGAAGGGTTGAGTGTGGAAAATGGGTCAAAAGAAGAAGATTGGAAAGCAGCGGCGTGATAAGTATTATCAGTTGGCCAAGGAAACCGGTAAGCGTTACATTTTTCGAGGTTAAGTCGTTGTAGCATTTACACGGTTAACCTAAAAATATTTATAAAATTAATCAGATTCTTACAAATTTCGTATGATCAAATATTGTGATTGAATGAATGATAATTAAAGAACGATGGAAATATAGTAAAATTATTGTAATTCATTTCAGGATACAGATCACGAGCGGCTTTCAAATTGATTCAGCTGAATCGCAAGTTCGAATTTTTACAAAAATCACGAGTATGCATAGATTTGTGCGCGGCGCCTGGCGGTTGGATGCAAGTGGCCAGACAAAACATGCCGGTGTCGTCGATCGTCATCGGAGTCGATTTGTTTCCGATAAAACAGATTCCCGGCTGCATAAGTCTGACCGAAGACATAACCACGGACAAGTGCAAAGTCGCTTTGACCCGCGAATTGAAAACCTGGAAAGCCGATGTCGTGTTGAACGACGGCGCGCCCAACGTAGGAAAAAATTGGCTTCACGACGCTTATCAACAGGCCGTTCTGACCCTGGCCGCTTTGAAGGTTGCCACGCAATTTCTCAGACCCGGCGGTTGGTTCGTCACCAAAGTGTTCAGATCCAAAGATTACAATCCTCTGATTTGGGTGCTCAAGCAATTGTTCAAAAAAGTTCACGCCACCAAGCCTCAAGCTTCTCGTAACGAATCGGCGGAAATTTTCGTGGTCTGTCAATATTACATAGCGCCTGACAAACTGGATCCAAAGTTTTTGGATCCCAAATACGTTTTTTCGGAATTGGACGTCGAATCCAAGAACAAATTGAACGTTTTTCATCCGGAAAAACAGAAGAAAGCCAAAGCGGAAGGTTATCCGGACAACGACTATACTCTTCATCACAAAATCAACGCCAGTGATTTTATAGCTCACGAAAGCGGCATAGAGGCGTTGCAAAACGCTTCGGAAATCGTCATTGACGACGAACGCATAGCCAATCACAAAAAAACTACGGCTGAGCTCAGAGAATGTTGCAAGGACATAAAAGTTTTGGGGAGAAAGGATCTTCGTTTGTTGTTGGCTTGGTGGAAAGATTTGAAGGCGGAGTTTGCCTCGGAGAAGGAGGCCAAACTCGTCGAAGACGGTGAAACCGCGAACGAAACAGAGGTCGAAAAGGTCATGACCATAGAGGACGAAGAAGACGCGGAAGATGCGATTATTGAAAATGAAATTGCCGAATTGAAAGCCGAAGCTGCTCGTGAATTGAAAAGAAAGAAGAAAAAGACAAACAAGGAGAGACAAAAATTGAACGAACGTTTGAATTTGAAAATGGTTCACAAAGGCGACGAAGGACCGAAACTCGAGGGTGACGATATGTTTAATTTGGATCAAATCAAGACTCATCAGGCGTTGGAAGCTGTGATCGATCAGACCCCCGATGTGGCGGCCGAGAGCGACGTTGATTCGGACGACGAGCCGAAATTACCGAAAATCGTTAAATACGAGAGGGACGAAAGCCATTTGGACAGTTCGGGACGTTATTACAAAAGTGGAAACAGCGAGTCGGAATGTTCTGACGAGGAAGATTCGGACAGTGAAAAATCTGGACTCGGTGAGCAAAAGAAATCGAAACTTTGCCATTTTTCAGTATTTAAGTATGAAAATTGAACTTGAGTCTCTTGAAATGCTCTACTTTTGGGGGAAAAAATAGCCCGATAGTGGCTGTTCGAAAAAAAAAGGATATTTGTTTTGAGAAATGAAGAATAAGTGTCTTGAATTGGAATTCATTTTGCTTGGGGTCATTTGGACCCCCAGGGTGCCAGTTAAGGGTTGAAATAGCGGAAGAAGAAATCTCAATAATTTTTTTAAATAATTTATCATTTAAAAAAAATTATTTTATTTCTTTTGAGAAATTTTATTTTTGCTTGAGGGAAAAATTGCCTGTTATTCTAGCATTACCCCAAAGCAAATCAATTGATAAACAGACAACTCAACCCTTAAAAAATAACTGTAATTTTACTGCATAAAGTTTTGAAAAAAAGAAGTATTATTTTTAAATATATATTTTTTTAGACCATCTTTCTTTTTTTTTATCTTTAAAATAATTTTGTTTCAATTTGTCACGAAGGATTGAGCGATTCCGAGAACGAGGACGACGTGACAGATGCAAAAACGAATAACAAACGTTACTTCGACGACGCAAACGAAAAATCCAATCCGCTCATCACGGATCTCGATGATCGTGACAAAAAAACGAAAAAAATTCACAAGGCTCAGTTGTGGTTCGAGAGAGACGTTTTCAAGAATTTGGAGAACGAGAAGGACGAGGATTTCGAACTAGATCGAATGATCGAGGCTTACAAGAAGAAAGGCGGCAAGATAATTGGAGAAAATGATTCCAAGGACAAAAAGTCGAAAGCAAAATTGGAAAACGATGATGATTCGGGTTCGGATTACGATATGGAATTGATGGCACCGGAACGAAAGGGAAAGGTGAAGAATAACGAGAAGAAAGCGAAGAAAGTGGGAGGAGGCGATGGATTTGAAGTCGTTCCCAAAAATGCTCGTGAGTTTTGATAATATTTTTTTTTATTATATAAGAATTAAAGAGTGAGCACGTTTGAATGGTCTCATTATGTGTAATACAAAAATATTTTTTTCATAATTTTCAATAGCGTATTTAAAAAGATATTCCGAAAAATATGCGAAAATAAAGCATCCCCCCCCTCTCTCTTCACGATATTTCCGAAACCGCTGGACCTAAAATTTTGAAAAAATCAGGAAATGTAACACCTCAATTGAAGTTTACAGGAAAATTATGAAAAAAGTCCTGGGTCTGATAGATTTCTGGAAATAAATTTTTTTGAAATATAAAATTATCATTTTATTCGGCGATCGACTCGGATGATGCGATAAACGACCGGTAGGTGGCCACGTGTGTTGCTCGGGGTGCGGGAGGACAGAAAAAAATGTGGGAGCGACTATGCGAGTCTAACTTCGCTCTTGATCAATTTAAAAAATAAATAAAAATAAAAATAAAAAATTCAAAAATTATTATTGGATGATAAAATTATTGAAAAATTTACCAACGACTCGTTGCTTCAGCCACAAAGGGCAAACGCAAACTCACGGACGACGATCTCGCACTGGGATCCCTGATGGTGCAGAGCAAAAAATCGAGACGGGAAATAATCGACGCAGCGTGGAACAGATTTGCCTTCAACGACGACAAATTGCCCGATTGGTTCGTTCAGGACGAGGAAAAACACATGAAAAAGGAAGTACCGGTGCCCAAGGAACTCGTGGACGATTACAAAAAACGCGTCGAAGATTTGAACGTACGACCGATCAAAAAAGTTCTCGAAGCGAAAGCTCGTAAGAAGAAACGTGCGATGAAGAAGCTCGAAAAAGCGAAGAAAAAGGTTGAATCGTTGATGGACAATACGGACATAAGCGATCGTGAGAAGGCCAAACAGGTCAACGCGTAAGTATCTATGAAAAACTAAACCATTAAAATATAATGACCCAAAAAAAAAATGTCGACCCCTCTGAAAATTGTAGACATTTTTTTTCAACTCACCCCTATCGAGTGGGGTGTCTTTGGATAGGTCTTCCAAAATGCAACAAATAATGTTATCAGGACCTTTTGATTTTAACCGTTCAGTCACGAGATATTTGCTTTTAAAGTCATTATCAGAACTTGCCCTTCCCCACCCACTCTAACTTCCAAACTATCGATGCGAAAAATGTGAAAAAATTCCAGAATGTAGATTTCAATTGGTACTTTCAATGAAAATTATAACGAACACTGTAGCAATAATAGTTTTTGAAAAAAATTAGAAATTACTGGTTTTGGGGAAGCTAAAAAATGTTTCAAGGTCAAATGGATCTCGATGCACCTTGTAAAAAAGTCGTGAGTGAATGTCAGGTGACAATGGCTCACGAAACCCTTCGATTCGCGTGTCCAACATGTTTTTGACATTTTTGTTTTCCATTTTTTTCATTATTTATTCGATTTTTTTGCAGTTTGTACAAAAAAGCGATGAAGGAACCGAAGAAAGAAGTGACGTACGTCGTGGCGAAGAAGCAGGACGCTCAGAGACGGCCCACAAGACCGTCGGGCGTGAAAGGACGTTACAAGGTCGTTGATCCGAGAATGAAGAAGGATTTGCGAGCGGCCAAGGCCAAGGAGAAGACCAAGGGACGTGGGAAAAAGGGACGTGGTGGAAAATTGCCCAAAACCAAAACGCCGAAAGGGAAAAAAAAATCTAAGTAAATGAAGAGATATATATATATATCGACAACCGACACGACATCAAATCCACAAGATCGACGATAAATAAAAACGTAATTGGTACGTTGTTATTGCCCCCAAAAACCATTTTACCTGCTGTAATTGTAAAAAAAAAACAAGAAAACAAAAGAAAATTGTTTTAAAAGTGGGAATTGTGTATTCCACATTGGTACTCTGTATAATAAACATCGATAATGTTGTTAATTAGATTTATTTGTGCATGAAAAACTTGTCAAAGTCATCAAAGTTCCCGATTTTTTCAGGAGTTAATTTGTTTATTGTTATTTTTATAATGAATAAAATTCGAAAAATTCGGATTTCAAAATTTCATCGGTAAGTAGAAATCCTGAGCTTCATTCATGATTTTTTTTCAGATTTTTAGGATGACATTTTCTATTTTTTTTTTCAATGACAAAAGCAAATTTTCATTTTTGGTATTTAAAAATTAAAATTTATCAATTATTCTTCGATCGTCATGACTTGTCATTTGATCAAAAGCTTGTGAAGTTCGACTTTTTTTTTGCCTCAGTACTTTAATCGCAAAAAGAAAAAAATTCTGCAATATGGGAACTGCAAAATAAAAAAAATGAATAAATTAATAAAACAACTGTAATGTGTATAGATATGTATAGTTAAAACACGAGGGATATCGAATTGGTCGATGATTCGTCATCGAGTTCGGTTTGACAGTCGAGACCGCGTACTTGGTAAAAAAATTGGCAACCAGAAGCGGATGTGAAATGGGTCGCGAATCGAGCTTGTGCCAAAAAAACCGTTTCACAGAAACGGCCCTCACACTTTTCGTACGATCAAGTTCAAGGACAGTTGTTTGGGATTTATTATTTATTCAGTGTAATCCAGTGTATGGTGTAATGTGAAAAATGAAAATTCGCCAGGTGAGCAGTTTTAAGTAGGTTTAAAAAGTCTGGCAATTAGAACCGGGGCCACACATCTCTTCGACTCGTTTTTTTTTTTTCAAAGATTGGAAAAAAAAACACGCCAACGCGTTGAAACAAATATCGCAAAGTCGTCGTTGCGCGCGATGACGCGGCGATCGCCTTGCACTTTGACTCGACACATGCGAGTGCACGTATGCATTACCAGTCCTTGTTTTTTTTTCTTTTCTTTTTGTTTTTTCTTGCTTTCAAGGTCACCGAAGTGGGAAAAGATAACGACGTGACGTTTTACAGCTTTCGCGATATATTTGTTCCGCCACGTGTGAAAACACGGCTTTGCGATGCAAAAAAAAAAAAAAAAACAAATAAGTTTTTCACGGATTCGCGATGCGCGGGCGCATTGTCCGATCACAGACGCCTGAAAAATTATCGACCACATCCTCTTCCCCCTACAGCGATCCAGATTTTTGTTACATTTCAAATTTTGAGTACTTAATATTATTATTTTTTTTCATTATCATTCAAATGGGTTTTTCTTTTTCCTTGGCAAAACTGCAAACCATTTTTCTCAATATTGTGAAACGTTTTTTTTTTTTCTGTTACCTCTTGAAGGTGCCGAAAATGATTTTACCATTTGAGGGTTATCTGTGATCTGGAATAAATCGTCCCATAATTGTTTTAGTGTCCCATTATTATTATTATTATTATTGTTATTTAGTTAAATTGCCTCTTTTCTCCTTATTGGGTACTTGAAGCATATTTTGAAGGCCTTAGCCCATAAAAAAAATATGCATTTCTTTCTATCGGTCGGTTACATTATATTTATTATTATTATTATTATTATAATTTTTTCACTCGAGACGCTTCTAACGCACACCGATCTTTTGCTTTAATAATGAGGAACAGACTGGTGAACATTTTTGGAAGAGAGAGAGAGAGAGAGAATAAGAAAGAGAGAGTGTCGAATAGAAGCGTCAAAGTGGATAAATAAAGAATTTTATTACGTCGCGAGCGGGGGCCGATACTCCTATCGGCACGCGGCCTTGGCTAAACTTGACCTTGCTTTATTTCAGGCAACCCCGGGTCGCACGTAATCCCGCTATATACGGAAGCCTACAGTCGCCATATGTCCCACCGGCTATATTATACCTTTCATACATACATACATACATATATAGATTAAATATATACAGATTTTCGATTTTCGTTCGGAAATCGAAAATTGACATCGTAGAACCAAAGTTCTCTAAATTTGAGCCCCTTATCTCAATGCTAAGAGGTGCCTCAATAATGTTTATTATTATTTATTTTTTTTTTTTTCAAGTTGATCTCAAAGAGAACAAGTTCACCAAATGACTTGTCAATTGAATGACTGAATAATTTTCATGGTGAAACATTTGTCCATTGTGATTCATCACTTTTAGGTATATATTTATTTCAAATGGCCTTATCTCGAGCACACGTCTGTTTTTTTTTTTTTTGTATTTTTCTTCTTAAACAGGTTTATTTATTCATCGTCGAATTTTACAGTGTATCCACATTTGTTTTTTAATTACACAATTGTAAGAATTCACAACGTAAAATTAAATTCACGCTACCCAAAATTTACGAATACAATCAGTCAGTCAGTCGTCGATTGTATCGAGAAAAAATTAAATCAAATAAAAATGTTCACATCGCAGTTTGATTACACATGTCCGCCGTACCGGAAGTTATCAATTGTATGGGCGTTCCCCAAATATCAATGTACGAAATCGATGCCGAAAAAGCGCCAAATTCCAGTATCTTTATACGAGTATGCGAAATTTCCAACATTTTCAATTCGGGCAATTTTCCAAAAACTTCCGGTCGAATAATTTCGATAGGATTATCAGACAAAACTAACATCCGCAGATGTGGCATGTCAAATGCATCGGCCTCGATCGTCGTCAAATTATTTCCCGACAAAATGAGAAACTTCAAACTTTCGAGCCCGGTGAAAATTCCCTTTTCAATGAACGTCAATTTATTATCCTTCAAATTGATCAATCGAAATTTCGAATAATGAAACGTACCCGGTTCGATCGAATTAATCTTGCCAGGAGCCAGATAAATCATCGTCAGATTCGTAAGTTTTGAAAATTCGTACTTTCGCAAAAATTCGTTATCAATTTTATTGGCACGAATTAACTCGATCGATGCCGGAAAATCGGTAAACTCCAGTGTCTTTGTTTTGGTATCCGCGATGTCCAACATTTTCAATTGGGACAATTTTTTGTAAATGTTCGATCCAATTTCGATTGGATTAAAAGTCAGTCGCAATTTTTCAAGATTTGGTACGTCAAGCGCATGTGGCTCGATCTTCGTCAACAAATTTTTCGAAAAATCTATAAACTTCAAAGTTTCGAGCCCAGTGAAAATTCCATCATCGATGGATGTCAATTTGTTAAAGTTCAAGACAATCACTTCTAATTTTTTGCTGTTAAACGTGCCCGGTTCGATCGATACGATCTTGTTTCGCGACAGATCGATCAATCGCAGATTTTCGAGTTTCAAAAATTGATCCTTCGTCAACGATTCCACACGATTGGACGACAAATCTATTTCGATCGTCGACAGTGGCAAACCTTTCACGAATTCCAAATTTTTTATGTAATTATCGCGAAGCGATAATATGTGAAGATTATCGGTAATATTGACGAAACCATCGATCGCGATGGAATGAATTTTTTTAGAGTCCAAATGTAATTCTCGGTAAAATGTCGCCAATTGGCATTCCTCAACCGTTAATTCGTTGTCTATGTATTTCGTGCTATACAAATGTCCGTCTTTTATGCAAAATTGCAAAAGTCGACGCAACAATGAAAATTCTCTTTTAGTTCTTTTTCGGGTTTCGTGAAGGTTTCTTCGTTTTCTCGATTTTTCACCAAAAACTGCGGAACTCATGCTAAACAAACGGGATATGTTTTTCGTTTCGATACAAACGTAATTCGACAGTCCTTTGAAGAGATTGGGTGTACGAGACGATACTAGAGGATTATTCGACAAATTGAGAAATTTCAATCTGTCGAGTCCGATAAAACTATTTACCGTGTTCGTCAAAAGATTGTCGTTCAAATAAAGAAATTCCAAATTATTTAGTTTGGCGAAAACATTTTCGGGAAGTTGGTCGATTTTGTTGTGAGCGAGGTTGAGACTGATCAGATTTGTTGAATTTACGAAAGCGTTGGGATCAATTTGTGTGAATCCTCGTCCGGACAAATCCACCGACGTCGATGATTCGGCAATGTCCGAAGATGTTAAAATTTTCGTTGCCCCGACGATGACCGAACGATTGACCATGGAGATGGTGAAAATCACGATCAAGCTCGTCAACATCTTCATCCTGGCTCGGGGGATTTTTTTTTCTTCGTCGATGGAAACGTTTCAGGCGCGCTGAAAAAATCTTTAATTTATTACGACCATTATGGATTATTTTTTTTCTTAAAATATGACTTTTTGTCTTTGATTTCGCGCAAGAACCATGCCGATATCTTGATTAGCATTTGAATGGCATTTAAACGTAAAAAAAAACAGGTTTTCAAAATTTCTTTTTTTCGACGATAAAATTTCATTTTTCAATTTTTCAAAAATGATTGCAATCGATTACCGAGGAATTTTTTACCCTTGAAAGTCTGGTTAAAATATTTCGTTGTGCCATGCTGCATAAAAAATAATTATTATTGTACTAAAATCGTTAATATTAGTGAATACATTTAATTTAAATGATATTACACTCGATTATGGTCTGATAAACGAAATTTCAATATTAGAAGAGACATCACGGAATTAACTTTGTCACCACGATGGTGATAAAAATACGCACCTTTTCGACGTTCTAACGTTCGCTTTTCGGAAACAATTTTTCGACTGGCAAGGCAACGCTGCTCTGCTCCATGGAAGCGTATACCCATAGACGTTATTTGTGTTGGAGGGGGAAGGCCGATAGGCCCAGGGCCGGATTTGGGGGAGGGCATTCGGAGCAAGTACCCGGGGATTATCAACAATTATCCATTTCGAAAACGTTCTACATTAAAAATAGTTTATCGTTTTTTTTCTTTCTATATTTGACTGGTGCGAAAAAAATCAATTGTTCAGTATCTAGAACCATGATTTTTGATATCGATACTATAGTTGGTGAGAAGGCTCACGAAGTTTAAAATTTTTTCATTGGCGATGAGACACACCGATTTCTAACTGGTTACGAGTGACCTCTCTCTCTCTCTCTCTCTCTCTCTCTCTCTCTCTCTCTCTCTCTCTCTCTTTCTCTCCCGGTTCGCCTATTTGGACCTAACGACGAATTTTGCAAAGGTCCGATATTGTCGCGAAGGCCAACGAGGACCGCAGCGGCGAGTTCAAAAGTCGTGGACAGGTTCGAGAGAGTGAGAGAGAGAGAGAGAATTAAACAGAGTGAGATTTCCGTCGGGTCTTCTTCGGGTTTTTTTGTCCTTGGGCTCTCTCGTCTCCGTCGAATCCCAGAATACGAGAGAAATCCCGAGAGTTGCGTAACTCGTAACAAAAAAAAAAGAAAAAAACAAGATTATTTTTTTTCAAGGTTCAGTTACGAAACTGCGATGGTCTATGGAATGGAGGAGGTTGTGTGTTATGACTGTGTCGTCTAGAATTGTTTGACAATGAGATTAGACGCGATAAACGTTGTGTCGGAAGGTGTAAAGGTTTAAATGAAAGTTTAGTTCAATTTTATATCTCTTCCCGCGATTAAATTTACACGAAGAGTTAGAATTCTAAGAGAATCTTGTTTGTGACGTAAGACGATTCCCTGGCAGCTGTAGGCACAAAATGCAAAATTTTGTTAACAATAATCTGTCTTAAATTAGAAAAAAAGGGAAAAAAATCAAAAGTCGAATGAGGGGGATCTAAAACTCAACTTAGAATGATCCATCTTTGGCCAGAGATTTTTTTTTCTGTCTAAAGTAACTGTTTGAGGTTCAGCTCTTCGGAAAATTAGAAAAAAATGTTTTGTTTGGAAACACCCTGTATGTAAATACTAAACGTTGACACAGAAATGTATTAACAACAAATTGTCCGACTTTCGACGCTGTTTTACGTCGCAAATTCGTCGATTTACCGAGCCAACGTGTGTGTCCGTGAGTTTTGAAAATCGAAGCGGACGGGGCATCGTTATATGTTATATTTCCCTGCACCGCGACTAATCGTGAATCGTCGCGTTCTATTCAATAACAAACCGACAAACGTATCGCTCGTGTTGCCAAGACTTCCGCGTGTTAGACGCCGACAAAGTCGTGTGTCGCAGACGCGATCTTGGTTTTCACCACAATGTTTTAATATTTCCGACGACCCTGACGACACGTGTGTTTCGTCGCCCGGAGATATGATTCATCGGTTCGGAAATTATCGGCGACGCAATTCACGCTCGAAGCTCGGCAAAACAACAAAAAATTATCTCGAATGTAATTTCGGGAAAATAATATTAAATAAAATGAAAATAATCTTCATTCGGGAGATGGAAGATGGAAGATTAAATATAGAAGATGGAAGATGGAAGATCAAAGATAAAAGATGGAAGATGGAAGATCAAAGATAAAAGATTAAATATTGAAGATGGAAGATAAAAGATAAAAGATAGAAGATAGAAGATAGAAGATGGAAGATGAAGGATGAAATATAGAAGATGGAAGATGAAAGATGGAAGATGGAAGATGGAAGATGGAAGATGGAAGATGGAAGATAAAAGATAGTAGATAGGAGATAGGAGATAGAAGATAGAAGATAGAAGATAGAAGATAGAAGATAGAAGATAGAAGATAGAAGATAGAAGATAGAAGATAGAAGATAGAAGATAGAAGATAGAAGATAGAAGATAGAAGATAGAAGATAGAAGATAGAAGATAGAAGATAGAAGATAGAAGATAGAAGATAGAAGATAAAAGATAAAAGATGATACATAAATTCACGAACAATTTCAACACAATTCCACAATTCAACGAAATAAAATATTCTCTAAAATCATCATTCACCATCAATCCATCATCAATCGCACAATTACGTTTATTCGCAATCCAAAAAAAAAAAACGACAAGGAAAAAAAGCCTTCCAACCAACCAAGCCCACGAGAATCCATTTCATAAATTTCAATTCCCCGTTGTCATGTCCCACGAGATTCTTCCGGGGTTCATAACGAACGTCCTGCAAACTCGTTCCGTTAATTGCAACGAAAATCAATTGCACTAACAGCGCTACATTGCGATAACCAGGGACACGCTGGGCTTATCATCTATCAACCATGAAAAAGCGTTAATGAAAGAGGGAAATTGAAAAAAAAAATAAAATAAAATAAAATAAAAGTACATCGGCACCTGTTATCCATTATAGCGCGATTCACCACTCAACCACCCGCTTCCACCCACCTGTCCGCCGTCGATTGTACCGGCGCGGCTTCCTCCATCGTCGTGAACGGGTCTGATGCAACTGCGTAGCGTCGGGACGCCCCGTTGCGGTCGATGTCAAGGCCAAGGTCATCGCGCGCGAAGAACCGCTTTTTTTTTTAATACGAGCTACGCGGGTGCTCGACCGGGAAAAATTGAAATTCAATTTTTGCCATCTAATAAAAAAAAGTCTTTTTGATCTTGAGAAATTATATTTTTGCGAAAAAAAAATCTTTTATCGACTTTGAAAAAAGTTATATTTATTTTCAATTTCGTAACTCAAGACTTTTCGTCGATGTCGAAAAAAATGTTACTTTTATCGCATAATGACCATAAAGTTGGCCTGGGGTCCATCGGACCCCCAGCGCCCGCAAAGGACTCGAAATAAACAATTGTTCATAATCCACATAATTATCCATAACTTCAGTCGTGATGAAAAAAAAAAAGAAATTCTAAGATATAAAAAAAAACACTGTGTTATCTTAATGGCAAACTTTGTGAGTATGGCGGCAGGGTTAAGAATTGAGATAGGCGTCTCAATTGTTGAGAATACTTTTTAAAAATTTATTTCGAAACATTTCGTCCTGTGGGAACATGAAAATAAAAAGAAACGAGGATAAGGACCACCCTGATATATAAATATACATAAATATATATATATATATATATACATGGATATTTATGTATCAGAGTCGTTTCCCCGGTCGCCCTTATACCGTTCTCCAAGTGCATAAACCGAAACCGTCGGATTTGGCCTTGGGGGAGGTAGAGGCCAATGCCAACGGAGGTTGTTGGAGCACGGGTATGGACCTGGTCGGACAAGTGCATACAGAGTGGCAAAGTCGCGACCGTACCTCCCGGTAAGGTCAAGGCCACCCTCAGCCTGGTGGGAGGTGAGGGGAAGCTCACTGGGGAGATGAGAGCATCCACAGCTTTTCCACGGCCCGTTGTATACACATCCGTACCGATGTCAAACGTCCTGCGCATAGACTAACCCATACACATAAATATATATATACCGGGTGGCGCACTAACTGTTGCCACTTTAAATATCTCTGTGATTATCGACGTCACGAAAAAATGTTTCAAACAAAAAGTGTACGATACGAAGAGGGTTACCGAGTGCCACCATTTTTATTAATTTCGGTGGGGGCGCTGACGCACAGTCAAGGTCACCTTCACTTTTTCAAATGGTATGGTATATTTTTTGTTTGACCATCTTGTGGAGCATCGCAAACTGCGTAAAAAACATTAGGGGATCAGAGTCGGCGCACCAAAAATTATGGAACATTTTTGGTGGAAAGTAAAAAGTATGGTTCCATTTTTAAAAAAATACATGTCCGCTATTTTGAATTTTGGACCAGAATTTTTTTTTCTCGTACGTTCCCTTCAAGTTCTATTATACTCAATACTTGATCGGAGCACGGATGGGCATTTATTCAATAGAAATGTATTTCAAATACTTTTCGAACCAAATAATAATGAATTTTATCGAATTCATCAAATATTTCAATTGTAAAATAATCATTTACGTGAATTGGTCATAATTATTTCAAAAATGTGAAAATATTTATTCATCCTTGATAATTAATCATAGTTATTTGTTTGAAAAGTATTTAAAATACTTGTGTAAGATTAAAATGGGACACCCGGTGTATGGTCCATATATATACATATCTGGACCTCGAAGGGTTAAAAAAATAAAATTTCCACATGGATAGAGTTCAGATAGGTTGAGGGGAACTTGGCTACCACGTTTTTTTTCAATTATTTGAAACCCATGTAGAAGAGTTACGCAATTTTAATTGAAAAATGACCCTAACTAAGGACCACTCTGATGTATATACATATCAGTTTAGACATCTGTCCATTCCGTCGTGGCGGTGTGGGAGCTCTGGCTGTGTAAGTGTGAAAATATATACCCTGAACCGCGGTTATCCGTGAAAACCGTACCGTTCGGTATTTAATCGCATCGAGCGCGAGACATGCGCGCGCATCGACGCTTGCGTCGCGACGCGCGCCACGAGCCATGGCCAAGGTCCTTGCCGGTCACGGGCAACTCCATCGTTATTATACACGCAGCCTGCTTCCTCCCCTCTTGCCCCTCTTGCTCCTCTTGCCCCCCACGAGGAGACTCCGCTCGAGGTTGCTTCGATGCACACTGCACTCGATGCACATATTATACGTCTGTGTATATGTTTGCATTCGTGTCTTGTATATATTTATATGTATATGTATAAAGCAGTAGATATATATGTTACTGCTACGTGCAATCCCGTTTATTGCTGTTTCTCTGAATTTTCGTATTCCTCGCCAAAAAACATCTTCTCCGGACTTTTTTTTTCATCATTATCCAAATTTCGTTTTATAGTTTTGTTTGTATCAGAAGTTGAGAAATTATTTATAATCTATGTATAAACTATTTATGAGACTGGGCATATATAGTTTATTTATAGATTATACATAGTCTATATATAATCAATATATAAACTATATATAATAATATTTTTTTACCTGCTCAAGTAAAAAAATTATATATAATTTATATATAATATATAAATGATATATGGGATTGAGCATATATAGTTTATATATAATCTATATATATATATCGTTGCAATGACGTCATAGTGGCAAGAACGTGACGATAGTGCGAGAAAAAAAAATAAATGGTCGACATATAGATGAGAAATGGAGAATTGATCCGAGAAGTTGGTAGTTTGTTTGGTTGGTGGGCCACCCTTGGTCCATTTATCGGATTCAGTCGGGAGGCTGGAACACGAGAGCCGAGTGAGGGAAGGGGAGGGGGTTGATGGTACCCGGCCTCGAAGGGCGGCGAGGGCTGCGAAGGACAATTGGAGGGTCATGTTCGAGTGGTTCCCATCAAGAGAGAGAGAGAGTGAGAGAGAGATAGAGATGTAGATGTAGAGACAAACCGGATGCTGCACTCTGGAACTTGCGAGCGAGGACCGATAATTAGTTTTCGAGGGTACTATGCACTTCCAAGTGCTGCAGCTTGCTCCCTATAGATTCATATATATACATATATATTATATGTATATATATATATATATATATGTATATATGAGGTTGTGTATGTACGAGAGAGGATGATCGATTCTCTCGGGATTGCGTCAACTCTCGCAATTCAAGCTGTCGCGATTGCCTCTCCGTCGTACATAATTGTCAGACTGAATCGAAGATTTCGAGACGCAGTTTCCCGAGAGCGTATTATTATCATCGTCGATCCACGTGCGATACCTCAACGTTCGCGAACGAGTTATACCAACTGAGGTCTGACTGAGGTCGAAGATTCTTATCCGCTATGCGATAGCGAGATCCACATTTTCCTCACCTTCGACAACTATTTTTACAATGCAATACATTATTTATTTATTAAAGAAATGGGGCGTATTAGCTATTTGATAATATTTGTTTCGGGTAGGAAATCACGAATAAATTTATATATTGAGGATCATATATTTTTTTAAATTAAATTCAATATATTTGTTTTGTTTTGAGGTATGTGAAGTGAGGGGAGTATATAAATAGCCAAACTCGTGATTTTTTTCTCGTTATCGATTATGCAACAAATCATCTATCTCGTAAACGCTTCGTCCCATCGACTTGGGAGATGTCGCATTCGATCTAAAATACCCCTAAAACATATAAAATGAGTACCCTGAAGCCATTGTTTACCGGCATTTTGAAATTGTTGATTTTGGGGAACCGAAGAGAGAAGAGATTTTAACCAACTTCCGGTCGGTCGATTTTGAAATTCTCCGTGTGGAACCTCCATGTAAGATTTTAGCTCTCTAGCTATTGCCGTTTTAGAGATACCGTGACGAGTTAGTGAGTGGTATCAGGCCTTCATATATTGATATTGATATATAGATATAGATGAAGAAGAGATATATAATATGCTTTAGTATCGTTCGACAAATAATCCACGATTCTAACTTCTGTGTTTGGTTTATATATTTATATATATAGGTATCTGAGTTTCATCCAACTTGGTGAATGGCAACCAAGTACATTTTGCCAGACGGATAGTCACCTTGAAATATTATTCGTCTGGCCGCGACGACGACTACGAACAACTTCCAAGCCATTTTTAGACTATCCCACGACCCAATGCAAACGCAACCCTGCAAATCTAGTCTGCGCACATCACTCGGTACTTTCTCAGTCTGTGTGCATGCAAACGTATACATATTGCATGTACGATATACATATGTGCATTAGGGTGTGTTGAAAAAAATCAATGTTTTTCGATTCTTGTGGCAGTTTCTGAATTTAAAGTAGATATTGTCAGGAGATATCTGTTAAAATTTCATCCCAATCGGACCATATTTAGAGGTTCCGCTCTCACGAATTCGATTTTGCCTTTGATTAACACGTAAACATTTTCTTTATTTTCAACTGCAATTAATTTTTCAGGTAAACGAAAAATTCCGAGGATGGAAATCAAGTGCAATACATACTCTGACAGTCACTTGAAATGGAGATATTTTTTGTTTTGCATTAAAAAAAAAAAGTTTACCATTTTTTTCGTCAATTTTTAATAATTTTTGTAGAAAAGAAAGTTGTTATCTTTTTTTTTTCAAATTGTAAAACAAAAAATATTCTCATTTCAATTGAACTTGGAACTAGGTTTTTCTTTCACATTACATCCGCGAAATCTTCTCATTTACTGGAAAAATAAATTGAAAATGAGAAAAAATATATATTCACGTGTTAATCAAAGGCAAAATTGAATTCGTGAAAGCGGAACCTCTAAATATCGTCCGATTGGGCTGAAATTTTGACAGATGTCTTCTGATAGCATCTGCTTCGAACGTAGAAACTGCCAGGAGAATCGAAAAACTTTGCTGCTTTTCAACACACCCTATATAGTTAACAATGCAAAGTAGGTATTCCTAGTTTGTCGGAACGTGACGCCCTCTGCCACCCTCAAATGTCCTACAACTGTCGCGCGATGCGGTTCGTCCCGTTCCGCACCGACCTGACACCCCCCCCCCCCTCCCTCACCACTCGCCACCCCTCGTCAGTTAACTCGTCGGTTTCACGTGATCGATATGCCGGTAATGCAATTTTTTTGACTAGGTCAGTTTTCCCGCTCGCTGGCACACAGCCCTCGTCCTCAATCCCACATATGCACATTATCGTCTAGTGCGACGTACACGATAACTCGATCGTGTGTCGGTAAGACCGTGGCAGCGTGTCAGAGGTCGTGACCTACGTAAAACTAAACCGAAGGTGTCGGGTCGAGGATATTATGGTAATATAACGGTTATAACGTGATACATAAATTTTCAATCGGGATTGAAATAGAATTTTCATCGTGTGGGAAATTGCACATTTAGAACGATCGATTTTCGAAACGACGAAAATTCAGAACGCCCAATATTTCGAAGGTCACGGAATTCAGAACGCCCGGAGGTCGCGCGATTTTTCACATTGCCACGACTATTGAGCTTTCCCACGCGTGAACTATCATTGTCAGATAAATGACGTCAGAGACTTTTTTGTAGGAAATTTGATTGTCTACAACATTGTTCATATGAACTTTTGGTCTGTGTAGCGTTGTTTAGCCAGTGTTCGGACGGGAAGATGGAAATGCATTGATTTTGTTATTGTTTTAATCTCTCATTGTCCGACTTTCGAGCTTTCCCACGCGTAAACTTTCAACGTCAGATACATTTCCTAGAAGACTTTTTTGTAGGAAATTCAATTCTCTACAACATTGTTTATGTGAACATTTGGTTTATATAGCGTTGTTTAGCCAGTATTCTCGACGGAAACATAAAAATTCATTGATTTCGTGACCGTTTTAATTTTTTTTTTCTTTCGATAACAAATAACGAATCATTTTTTATCTAAAACAAATATCATTATCTTCTTCCGTTACTCCGAACCAAAACGTTTTCATGCCTCAACCATATTAACGTGGAAAATTTGTTGCAGTAACTTAAGATGAGTTATCGGTAAAGTGGAAATTTCGTCTCTCGGTGCAAGTTGACACGAGTTGGGGGATGAAAGGAGGGTGGGGAGGGGTGGATGGCGTAAGAGGAGAACGACGAGAGGGCGCAGAGGGACATTCGGGGTCGCGTTCCAAGTGCAACGAGCGAGAGAGACAGACGTGGGAGGGAGTGGGAGAATGGGGGTTGAGATGCAGCTGTGGGTCGAGCTCTCTCTCGAAGGGCGGACAAGTTCAAGGCCGTGGCTTTCGGGGCCACGTCCGGGCGTGCCAACCCAAATACCATTACAACCCAAATCGAAGCTTTTTCCGGGTGGCACACACACACACACACACACACACGAAAACTTACACGAAGCCATTCGAGACACAACAAAGTTTCTACTCTGTCGTTCTTCACCTCTCTCGTCGGTCTCTCTCTCTCTTTCTCTCGGGGAGGACGGCACTTGCACCAGTTTTATGAATCACACGACCTCTGGACACTCTCTTTGCGCTTTCGACACACACGAACACACATACACGGGCCATTTCGTGTTAAATCGAACGATAAAAAACCCCGACCTCTGCCGATGCGGTTCATATTTTTTTTTCGACCTTTATTTGACCCCTAAAACACTGCAAATTTTTTTCAGAATTTTCGGATCCCTCTGAGACCCTTAAAAAAATTGAAAGCTATCTCTGAATAAGAAAAAATGAACTTAGGGGTGATTAAAAATTATGATTTTTACATGAAATTATGAGTGAAAGATCTCACTTTGAAATCTCAGCAAACTTAATTTTTTCACCCACAGGAATCACGAGAAAAAAAAATTAAGTCTTGTCCAAGAACGATTTTTCTTATTCGAGGGTAGTTTTTCAAAATTTATCTAAGGGTTGTAGGAGAGTCCGAAAATTCGGAAAAAAATCATGGTTGTTTTTGGGGTCAAATGAAAGCTAGAAAAAAAATTATAAACCCAATCGGTAGGGATCACGATTTTTTTCATCATCTGTTTTGGACATGAAATGTGCCATACATATATTGGCAGACACGGTCGAGAGATGCATCGTGGAAACCCCATTCCACGCTTTACCAATCTCGTTCGTTGTCAGCGGTAATGGGATTTCTTGCTCGACGAGGTCGTGGCTCGAAGGTGAAGAGATAATGCAGGACCTACGATGAGATTCGAAACGGTTCATACATATTGTGCAGATAAATTTAAGAGAGTGTGTGTGTGTGTGTGTGTGTGTGTGTGTGTGTGTGTGTATTCGTAGATAGTCCCATTGTATGTGATACTATTTTTTTTTATTTTAATAATTACGAATATAGTTCATACACACATTTTAAAGGTGCAATGACATCCATCTGAAATTTGGAATCCTTTTGTATTTTTTTTTATCGATATATTTATATGTTCATATATTATATGGATATATCGATATATTAATATATTTTTTGATACACGAATATATGGATATATTATTCTATTTTCGGATTTATGCATATATTAATATATTTTTGAATCTATAGATATATTAATACATTTTCGGATACAAAAAAATATTAATTTATTTTATGATATATGGATATATTAATATATTCATATAAATCTTTGGATCCGGGACCTGAAAACGTATATTTATATTATCGATTATCATTCGTATTTCAAAAATGCTAAATCAACGGAACCGAACAGAAAATCGCGTAAAATACCGGAAGCATCATCGATGCGCTCGTGCGTCACACGTTGGTCGGAATCGTGCGATAAAAGTTTATCGGTACATGCCGGAGGATCAAACATCGCACCTTCGTGATAAAACGGCTCACAAAGCAACAATGTTTCACGTGCAAACAAGATATACGATGAGCCGTACAACCGCTTCAACGATGAAGGACACGTTCCTTATTTTTTTTTATCTTTCATTGATATTTCTATATTTTACATTTCGCGAAACAAAAATTATGAAACGTTTGGTAAAACAACTGTCCGAACAATTTAATTAAATTCAAGACAAAAAAAAATGTCCAGACATAAATTTTCATCACCCAACAATGAAAAAAGAAATTTAAAAAATTCATTTGATGGCCCTTTGACGATTTTATAGGCGTCAAGAATTGTCTAAAATTATATACCAAGACGAAAAAAAGGTAACACATTGTCAATAAATGTCTTTTATTACTGCTAATAATAAAAGATAAAAAAAAATACGAAAAAAAAAAAAATAATTGAATAAAATGAAATAATTTAATTGAAAGATGAATAATTGTTTTTCCTTTTTCAAATAATAATGGAAGGTGATGACGACGATGATGGACGTTGATCGTTGATAACGTGATAAAGAAGTTCGAAGCAGTCGATGGTATAGATATATATATATGTACGTTAACGCTGGGTACGGGGGAACCGACGATACTCGTGATAGCTACAGGTCGACATTTCGTGTACGTATGTGCATTATTACATCGTTATTGAATGTCCTTCCAACGACTCGTGAATCAGCAGTGGCATCAGTCGCACGAGTTTGTCTCGTAATGATGGATGGAATACGTTGAAAGGGTTCCCGGTCTCATTGCGTAAGTCGCTTCGCATTATTGACGAGTATTACATATATACATGTGTACGTGTTTCTAACGCGTGACGAACGAGTGGAAAAATCATAAATACACATATATATGAGACACAGGTGGCAAGAGTAAAGTTGTGTGATGTTGTTTTACCGGCCGAGTGAATTATGTCGAATTTTCATGGACAAGAGATGGCAGCACTTGACCTCAAGCGTGACACCGAGACAGCATGACGTCACTGACGGATTTAGGATCGATGGGGTCTGGATCAACTAATTTATGACGATTCACGAATTTAACGAAACGAGAACGGTGGAAATCTTACTTTTCCCAGTCTTACTTTTCCTAATTTTACTTGTCCACGAGATGATGTCTCAAACTGTGAAAATTATTGGAAGATCGATCAAAAACAGAAACGATGCGATTTTTTGGAAAAATAATTTTTTTCGATCCCCTCCCCGTGGATTGTAAAGTGCACTCGACATTAATCTTCCACTCACCCCCATCAAGTGGGGTGTCTTTCAATAGGTCTCCCAAAATGCAACAAATAATGTTATTAGGACCTTTCGATTTCGACCCTTCAGTCACGAGATATATGCCATCAAAGTCGTTATCACAGCTGCCCTCCCCCACCCACTCCAATTTCCAAACTGTCGATGCGAAAAATCTGAAAAAATTCCAGAATGTCACTTCCAACTAGTACTTCCACTAAAAATTATAACAAACACTTTAGCAAAAAAAGTTTATGAAAAAAAAAAAAAAACTATTTCTCAAAAGTAAGAAAATTCGTCAAGGTCACAAATAAAATAAAAATTCTAAGAGAATTCTAGTGTCAGTTGTTTATGAAGAGATAAATAAAAATGTGAAAATCCGATGCAACGAAAAAAGAATGAAACACGGTTAGCTGTTCTTTTCGTTTCGTTTTATTTTTCTTTCTTTTTTATTGGAAAAATTATTTTTCCCCAGCAGGTTGATACGTTGCGTCGTCGTCGTCGTCGTCGTCTTGTTTTCCAACGGTCTAGGTCGGACCGGCGGAAAATCCATCGGTCGGTTTGGTTCGGTTAGCGGGCGCCGGTGCTGACCGAGTCCGCCGGCTCTTTCTATTTTCCGCGTCCGCGTGGGCCGCGCGCGCGCTCTGCTGTCGGGCATTCAAGCGCGGTAACCTTGAACTTCATCTCGGGATCCGCTGACGTCACGGCGATCGACCTGAAAATCACGGGGATATATACGTACGACGCAACATAGTACCCACCAACTGTGCATATATATTATATTACATTAGAAATATATATCAGAGTGGTCCTTATCTTAGCAAAGGTCATTTTATAATAGAAAATTTACACAAACGTTTTAAATGGACAAAATAATGTTGGAAAAATGGTATTTTTATTGCACAAATATGATAAAGGTGGCCTGGGGTCCAGTGGAACCCGACTAACCGCAAATGGTTGAAGTAAAGTATTATTTTTATTTGATAATAATATTATTTTTTGATAATTGATAATTATTATTATTATGAGTAACTGCATAGCTGTGAAAACCTTCGCTTTCAGAGAGAGAGAGAGAGAGAGAGAGAAGAGAAGAGAAGGAGAAACAAGACAGACTGCACGATTAAGATGTAAGTCAGGTGCAACCGTGTGTGCGTTCTCGTGTTCTTTGGCCTTGGCATTCGCGACCTTCTCAAGAATTTTTCCTTCCTCACACGATCGCACACACGATTACACGATCGTACGAGAGATAAAGAGTTTGCCGCGGCGCAATCGCGTCGCTAAATGCAACCCGTGGCTATCGGCTGACGACAGATGTCGCTGCGTTTCTCGAAACTCTCGCACGTGAGCGTGCGGTTATTGGCCACTCGAAACAGCCATTGGCACATTACACGTTGCCACGGATAAAACGGATTTGGGTGCAAGGAAAAATGAATTTTTTGGAATATCGATAAAATCGATTGAAAAAAACTAAATTACGTTGTAACATTGTAAAATTAAATTGTAAAAATCCACAAGACCCAGAACTTTTGTTATAATTTTCCTGTGAACATCAAGCAAGGTGTTATGTTGCCCGATTTTTTCAAAATTTTAGATCCAGTAGTTTCCGGAAATAAAAAAAAGGGGGAAGGGAAATGCTCTATTTTCGCATATTTTTTAGAATATCTTATTAAATATGCGATTTAAAATTCTGAAGAAAATGTTTTCGTGTTCCATACAGCAAGCCCTTTCAAATGATACCCCACATGCCACATGAAATTCAAGAAAAAAAAATTTCAAGTGCCTAATGATCCCGCTCTTTAATTCTCGTATGAATATTTTCAAGTGTCAACTAGTGCAAAATATGTGGGTATATATCGATAGTCTCTGATCGACAGACAGACATGCGAGTGATCTCAATAGAATTCCCTTTTTTTTGTCATTTAAAGGTCCAGAAACCTAAAAACAAGAAAATAAATAAATAAACGATATTCATTATTCTTCGCTCATCTGTCTCAAAATACCAGCGATCATAACGTCGTAAAAGAGACAGGTATAAAACCATCTTCCTCATTATCGTCGACGAAGGCCACGCGCTCGAAGGTTCAACACGAAAAAAAAAAAAAAAATACAAGACAGAAGAAAAAAAAACAAAAATTGTTTCGACGTGTCTTTTTTTCCGCTCGTAATTTTTCACTCGGTCCGTCGTAAATATTTTCGTTCGTGACCTTGAATCGTTGATTTCCGCGAGCCGAACTTTAACTGTTGTCCAAACAATTTTTGTGAAACCCGTCGTAATGATGACCTTCCCCCACCCCTCTCGACCTCACATTTAAAAAAAAAAAAAAACATAGTAGAAAACTTTTGTCGCATCTCCGGATGACGTCGTTTCCATTGTTGACTGCTGCAAATCATTCTTAAAATAACAAGAAAAATACGAAAATTTTGATTTGTCTGGCGGACAAACTTCCCAGCCGAACTAACTTTGGGGCGAGGTCAGCACCGCGCAGGCGCTGTAAATCATCGGAAAATGATTCGAAAATGCTCTCGACACGAAGTTACGGCTATGCCATTGACGTCGCTTTCAAGCAAATACCGAAAACGTTTACGAAATTTCAAAACACCGTAAACCTCGAATCGGGTAACAATTTCGCACATACCTCGATGTACATAACAACGCCACAACGGTCGCACGAGTTCTCGAGTGTCGTAAATCATCGGAAAATCAAAAAAAAAAGGTTTTTTAAACTGTGAAAATTCGAACAAGAAAGATTTTTTTTTATTAATCGTGATTTACGACGATGCTCACGATAAAGAAAACCGGAAATTGTGAACGTTAGGTTGCACAACAAACGCTTATGGGTTTACAATGTTGCATCGAGAGAACGGTTAGAGGACACTACGGTCACATTGTGCGAACAATGGTGACGCGATAATCGTTGGAATATACATAAATGTATATTAGAGTGGTCCTTAGCAAGTTCTTATTATTCAATTAAAATTGCGTAAGCTTTGACATAGGTTTCAAATACATTTTATCAAATGTTCCCAAAGTTTTTTCAACCTGTCTCAATATTTACTTATGCCTGTGGAATTTTTATTCTACAGGCATAGGTAAATATTCAAACAGGTTGACGAAACTTCGGGAACATTTTTTCGAAATTATTTGGAACCTATGTGAGAAATTACGCGATTTTAATTTGAAAAAATACTCTTACTAAGGACCACCCTGATATGATTTAATACAATATATAGATATATATATAATGTACCATACCAACGACATGGACAACTTCGATCAACTTCGAATACTTCCGCGTGCGTCTCAAAGTCAACGAGACGGTAAATGCGGAATAACAAAAAAATAATTTTTCAAGGTCGTGTTGAGCATGCGCGGATTATAGGGCTCAGTAGAGACATTCACACTAACATTCTCTTCGAAAAAAAAATAAACAAACAAAAAAACCATAAAAATAATACTCAAATCCATCAGAAAGTAATTCAACGTATTTAAAGCCAGTTGATGATAATAATAATAGCAACAAACATAATGCAATTCTATTTAATATTCACGAAACGACCTTGAAACGTCCTCAAAAAATTTGTCTTCGAACCTCGTCGGAAATATTGACATTTTCGCGTTATGATTCATCACCCGTGACTCGAGATATGCGCGTTAACGTCGATTATGCTTTTTTTTCACGTCTTTCCGTTTTTCATCCCCCCTCTCCTCGAAACAATTATCGTCAAACAAAACGATTCATGATCCATCGATTTCCAATCCGTTGATGAACCGTCCCACGATTTTATCACGCATAATTGGATTTTTTTCCCCGGAGATTCGCGTGTATTTAAAAATCGAGTTGGCTCGTCAACCGATGAAGAATCGACAAGTCGGAAAATTCATATAAACGTATTATCGTTGGAAGAGTGGGGCAGGGACGAGACAAAGAGAGAAAGAGAGAGAGAGAAATATAGATATATAGATAGATAGACTGCTTTATTGCACTAGGCCATGAAGAGAGAGAGAGAGAGAGGAGGATTTTGACCTTGGTTGCACGGGATAAGAGCGCGTTCGGGGTCACACATCGGCAACGAGGAAGTAATGCATGCGATTGAGTGGTATTTCACTGCCAAAAGCATTGCATAATACCGCGTTATTGACGCGTCTATAGGTGTGTAAATACATGTTTATATATGGATGTGTAAGTGTGTAGGAATATGCACATTCGTGATGTCGTGTTTTTCTCCGCAAAGTCAAGCAAAACTGTCGAGCTAGCGTTGGGATGATGTGCCACATGGTCTGCCTTCTCCGTCGCTCCGCAGTGAGCGCCCGTGGCGCTGTCTCTCTCGCACTCACGGCGAAGAGCCTGCGAGCTTGTTTGACGCAGGACACCTCCTTAAAGTTATCCAAAACTGCCATAACTCGAGAACCGTTTGACCTACAGCGCTCAAATTTTGCACACGTGTTCTGTGTTATAGTTTTTACGTCTCGTGTAATTTTTAGAACGATTGACCCAGCCGTTTGGATTTGACAGCGTTTCGAAATTTTGAAAAAATGTCGTTTGCTGGTCTAGCGTTTGTAAATTTTGAGATATTCGTTTGAATAATTGTTCACACATAAAATTATGGTCGATAATGTTTGGTACTGCATTTTAGTCGGATTCATGGGGAAAAAAATTAAAATGCTTCCTCATTGAAAGACTTTATGCGATAATGATGATTAAGAGGAAGCGAATGGGATTTTTCGAAGTTGTAGCATTTTTATCATTGAGTCAAAGTTATAAGGTCGTTGGGATAAATGGTTTGCGGTTCGAGGTCGAGGTGAATATCAGATTAGACACCGGTAGTTAACTATATACCGGGAACGCTGACCGAATAGCTTCCTGGAGCTATCGAGACGAGCTTCACACGTCCTCCCGACCGTTCAAGGCTGGGGCACGCATTTGGGCGTTATTAATAGCTCCTCGTCCCTCATTTCCCCTCACTCTCTCACTCTTTCCCACTCTATTGCACACATACACCCCCCCACACATACATACAGATGTGCAGAGTGTTTCATACAGCCGCAAAACGTTACCATGAGATTTTGAAACGAAGTTATGGGATATTATATCAGAAGTATGAGAAAGTTGCCATGTGACGACATTTTTTAATGAACGCTTTAACATTTCTTTCTTTACATTTTATTATTTGTATTATTTGCAATTTTTTATTTGCACATTTTATTATATTTATTATTTGCAATTTTTTATTTTGCATATTTTATTATTTGTATTACTTCCAATTTAACATTTATAAAAAAAAAACAATTGACACAATTAAAAAAAATATTGAATTTTTATCTTCTCTTAGCGAACTCCGGCTGAACAACGCTACATAGACCAAAAGTTCACATGACCAATGTTCTAGAGAATTGAATTCTCTACAAAAAAGTCCCCGACGACATGTATCTGACATTGATAGTTCACGCGTGGGAAAGCTCACAAGTCGTGACAATGTGAGATCAAAACACTAACAGAATCAATGAATTTTTATCTTCTCGTCGCGAACTACGGCTAAACAACGCTACATAGACCAAAAGTTCACATGACCAATGTTCTAGAGAATTGAATTCCCTACAAAAAAGCCCCCGACGACATGTATCTGCCATTGATAGTTTACGCGTGGGAAAAGTTCGAAAGTCGATGGCAATGTGGAAAACCGCTCAACTGCCGGACCCTCGAAATTCCGTGCGTTCCGAGGCATCGGGCGTTCGGAACTTTGATCGTTCCGAACATTGGTTCGGAAATTCGATCCCCCAACCGATAGTCATCGACTCTCGTTGATACGACGTGAATCGGTACGTGCGTTCCAATTACGTGTTTAACAGTTTGTGCGTGGGCATGAAATTGTAATTACTCACCCACACAAACCGCACGATAATGAGCACATTGGGAACAGTTACACACACACACACACACATGCGTGACGAAAAGCATACGTTCGCAACGGCATAATAAGTCAAACGAATGCGTCGTCGTCTACGAGGCGGTTTGCTCTTGATTCGCGATGGAAACGGAGTCAAGGGTGCTGCTGCTGCTGCTGCTCGGCGAGCTCGAAGCGAAGCCGAGACGCAACTTCAAGGCGAGAGAGGGTAAACCGCGTCCGGCAAAAGGGTCAAACGGGCGTGCTCCGAGCTCACGCGGTAAACCCATTGCCATTGACGATTGTGAATCCGCGAGGCCGGAGTCGAGGCGCCGCACCGCCCGGCACAAAAATCCAATGGCCTTCTTTCACAGTTCCGCTATTATTCCCACCGTCTGGATTTTTTTAAATGCATATGCATGTGGATGTATGTATATATGGTTTAAAATTGTTACGTCTCACCAACGGAACATGTGGGGATTCCAGTTTGGCAAAACCGAGCAGTTGAATGAGCGAGTGTCTCAAATTTTGAACGAACGCTTCGTCCTATCGACTTCTAACTAGTTGCATTCGATTTTGGAGCCCTAAAAACCTAGTAAACGAGTACCATGAAGCCCTTGTTTGCGGGTCATTTGGACCCATTGATTTTGGAAAAGCGAGAACTATCGATTAAAATTGTTACGTCTCGCCAACGGACTATGTGGAGATTCAGTTTGGGAAAACCGAGCAGTTAGATTATTAAATTTTATACTTGGAACCTTAAAATAAGTTGAATATTCAACTTATTTTGAACTTGACTATTTAACTTGTTATAAATATTAAAATGTGAAATAGAAGAATTCAAATACTGGTTTGGAAAACGAGCAGTCGAATTCTTCTATTTGATACTTTAAACTTAAAAATAAATTGAATATTCAACTTATTTTTAAGTTCAATATTTAACTTTTTTTTCGTGCAACTTTTTTTCTTCAATGCTGCGATTTTGAGTCGCTTATGCAAACACGACGAGATTCCAGTTCAGAATATAGTTGACGGGTCGAATGAGAAAGACTCCACGGTTCCGGAAATACGCGCGATCCTCCGAGTCCTCGATTATTTTTTTTTCCTCCGCTCTCTTTCTCTCTCTTTCTCTCTCACTCGCGCATGCGCGTCATCCGTCCGGGGTCCGGATTCTTTTGTGTCCTTTGTCTCGATATTTATCTCGTTTTACCGAACGAAATCACGGCCGTCTTATTGTCCGGAGATTGTTGAAAAAAAATGAAAATAACAAAAAAATAATAATAATAATAACAATGATATATCTGACATTGAGATATGCGTGTGCGCAAGCGCGAGCGCGCGCGAGATGACGATGTGATGTGTCGTCTCGGTCGTCCGCCCACCATTGAGAGCGTGAAATGCGGGTCAGTCGACAATAATGGGTCTGTCGGCTTTGTCGATGATATTTTCATTATTCGTCAAATTACGTAACTCGAATTAATTTACTTTTTTTCGGACGAAACGATGAAAACATGTGTGAAATAAAAATCGTATTCGTGATACTTTTTTTTGGACAATAATGAAATATGTATTGTACAACAATTATTGAATATTAGAATGCACTATGTGAACAATAATAATTTTTGTGAGTTGCTCTTAATTTTTTATCTAAAAAATAATTTTATTAAAAAAAATGTATATGAAGAGTAATTCATGGCAATAATAATAATGATAATAATCAAACTAATCAATGTCAAGTAGGTGTCAATGATATATCAATATTTTTTTCAATCTCAATATAATTTATATATTATATATCATGGCTCAATATTGTTTTTAAAAAATGAAAAAATAAATTTATCAAAAGCGACTGTCATTCCCCCCTTCCCCCTCCCGCTTCCCTCGTTTTCCAGACGCAATTCGAACGACGTAATAACACGGATTTCGAACAGCTTCCACCTTGAGACTACCTTGAAACACGACGATTTATTTTACGTAACGCATTATCCAAGCCATCATTCACAATTGGGTCGAAAGTAGCGCGAGGATTTAACAAATTAGCCATCGTTGTAAACACAAGTATCCGAATCGCCAAACTCGTGATTTTTCGTTGGCGAATATGAACGAAAGTCGTTGTATCTCGAGAACGCTTCGTCCTATCGACTTCGAACTAGTCGTATTAGATTTTGATTCCCCAAAAACCTAGAAAACGAGTACCATGAAACTCTTGTTTACCGGTCACTTGGACCCATTGATCTTGGGAAAGCGAAAGTAATCGATCAAACCCACTTCCGATCGGTTATGATGCTATCATTTTTTATTTTCCTGATATTTTTATGTTTTTGTACCAATCGAAACGAGTATTCATATTTAAAAAACATTTTTTTTCCATAATATTTAATATTTGAGCATTTTTTTTGGAATACTTCATTATTATTTTTTTTAAATACCCGTAGCTCGGGGTACAATAGAACGAATTTGATGTGTCTCTTTGCGAAACGTTGGGTTTTTTTCTTACAAATTAGCGAGAAAAAAAAATACGCGAAAATTGTAAGAACTTTTTTAATTTTATTTTTCAGCTTTACCTTCTTTTTTCAAAGTGAATATACTTTTTGATTTTCTTCTGCAAAAATGTTTAATGTCACGGTACAAGTTTACTGTAACTATACAGATAATATGAACCATGATTAAAATTTCAAAAATGATATTTCACCTTAAAAAAAAATTGATTACACGAAAAAAAAATCAAGAATTATAGCAGATATAAAATTTCTACAATTTTCGAGTATTTCTCAATTCATTGATAATTTTGAATATCCAATAATTTCAAGTACTGTCTGTAAAAATGTTCATTATGTTCATACGTCTCGTTCTATTTTTGTGTTCACAGAGGATGCTACCATGAACGAGCGAGAGTGAGTGAGTGAGTAAAATTTGTCACAACTGTAATAATCGTTATATCGCGTTAGTGTGAAAAATTTCGAAGGTCATCGAAGGGAACGCGCATCCCGCTGTGCTCGTTTTCCGAAACGATTTCACGTTTCGAAGCCGAGACGAAGTTTCTCTCACCGTGAAAAAAAAAAAAAAAACATTGTAATGATGTTGACGAAACTCATGAGGGCCCGAGGGCCACAGCGCGACTGACAATGGGCCCAACGTTGACACCGAATTTTCACCGCCGGCAATAATGTTCCGGAGACCCTCGGCTTGCGGTCTCAAACTTCTTCGGGGTCTTCGGCATGTCCTTTTCGTTGGTTCTTCGGCTTCGGGGACAAAATCGTTCGTGAACACGAAAATTGTCGATTTCTTGACAAACGTGAAAATTTTTCCATTGGAATTATTTAACCACCGGGTGAAAGGGTTTTTCACAGGGTCGAACGAAGGGACCGACGTTCATTGTTCCTTCACGTATAGTTGTGAAACATTTTATTTGGGGAAGGGTGAAATGGGTTACGTGCAATTGGCTGAATTGGTTTCATTGTTCGACCGGACGAGGTTGAATTCTTTTTTTTTATTGCATGCTTGCTCCGACTGAAAATTAAACAGAACAATTTGGCTGAAGGATTTTTTTTCGAGATTAGATTTTTTATTAGTTATCGTTGATTCTGGTTGTTTAGTTTTTTCGTTGTCAATCATGCGAATCGACGATGATACAATTAACAAAGAGGAATAATTGTTGAGAAAAATAAAAATGAAATAGAGGACATTAATAAAATATCTGATTTTCAAATTCTGTACTTTTGACTCAATTGAGAATGATTATAATGACTTAGAATGTATTATTTGATGATATGAATATATATATATTTATAGCATCATATAATACATTTTTTTAACAATAAATAAATAATAAAAAAATAAAATAGGAAGAGTTAACAATTGTTTATCGTCAGTTATCGATGCTTTTTGTTTTCAAATTATATAGTTAACTTTATTTTCGAATAATAAAGTAAAAAATGATTTGCCGTGGCATTCCTTGATACATCATTAACCCTCAAATGGTCACACTATCCGAAACAAATGATCGAATCAGCAATATAGCGATTGATCCTTTTACTAGAATAGTTGAAGAGATTTCGTGAATTTTGCGAAATTTTTTACAGCACGTTACAACACTTTAAATCACTTTTCGAGTGACCCAGTCATACCTTTCGAAGGTGTCGAAAATCATGTTACCATTTAAGGGTTAACTCATCGAAATGTCGCAACAAGAAAGTAATGACCCGATAAAACATTTGAAACACCAAACGTCACAGTGAAAAATTAATTTTTCACGTAATGTTCGAACGTGTGCGTTCATTGCGAAATGCGTAATAATTTACAACGTCTCTTCGAAAGAAAAAAAATAATATTTCTCTGTTTGGACAGTCTCGTAACTGTGTAAATTGAATATAGGTTCTCGGTGTCCATGAATTTTGGGTTTCGTAAGAAAATTTTCAAGCACTTGGGTCCCCGTGTCCCTTCGTTTTCCCAGTGGGTCCACAAAAAAAGGTCTACGGTGTTTGCAAAACAACAATGATGAACTTTAGTGACCCCAAAAACGAAGAAAAATTTTGCAAGCAGCGAAAAAAAAAAAGAAAAAACATTTCGAGACGGAACCAAAATGGTTTGTAATTTAGTTTGACTTTTCGGACCGGACGGGGACTGTAAAACAATTTTGCGAAAAATCGAAGATACGCCGAAAAATCTAGTTTTTCCGATAATTTTGAAAAAGGTACAATAAAACGTCGTTGAGAACGTCGTGAACGTTTGGGATATACGTCACACTCACTCGCACACAGAGTCCCGAACCGTGTGGAATCGGGTTCGGTACCCGTAACCATAAATTTTTCAACCCATCGAACCGTAAAAGTGACCAGCGACCTGGGCACTCCCTTTTTTTTTCTCGTCTTCATCTCTCTTCTCTCTCTCTCTCTCTCTCTATCTCTCGCGTGGCTTCTTCTCACTCACTCTCTTACTCTCTCTCTCTCTCGCGTTCTTTTCACTTTCGTCGAGAGGATACGTTCGGGAAATGTGTGTCACGAGGTCATTGGGCCATCGGCCGTGTTCCACTTTCCAGACTATCTCGTGGCTCCTTTCGCTCTTCCAGACCAGACCTCACCGTGTGTACGACTCGTTTTACTCCCTCTTTTCACACTCCTTGAGGTTTCCATTAACCAAACTGTGCGTTCTTTTTTTTTTTGTTTTTGGGGGGGGGGGGGGCACGAGGGGTTATCGAGCCCCCAAAAAATTTCAATTTTTGTTTTGTTTTTTTTTTAGATAAGAATGACAATGAAAAAATCAGTATTTTGGTTAATTAATTAGTTAATTTTTTTTTGGCCATGAGTCGAGTTTATCGAGCCTATAAAAAAAAAATACAACGATCATATACTTATAGACATTGATATAGATTTTTTTTGTTTTTTTTTTAACGATAAGAATTGCACGACATAATGTCAATGAAAAAATCAGTATTTTGGTTGATTAATTTTTGGTTTCTTTTTTTTTGGGGGCCACGAGTCGAGGTTATCGAGCCGATAAAAAGATACAACGATCATGTACGTACAGACATTGATATAGTTCTTTTGTTTTTAATTGATAAAATTGCACGACGTAATGACGATAAAAAAATCAGTATTTTGGTTATTGAATTTTGTTTGTTCGTTTTTTTTTCTAAATTTCAAACGATCAATGCGAAAAATTTGAAAAAAAAAAAAAAAACACAATGTAGCTTTCAATCAGTTCTTTCAATGAAAATTGTAACAAACACTCTAGCAAAAATAGTCAATGAAAAATGTATAAATTGCAAACATTTTCAAAGCGAATCTCTCGACATAACTATTAAAATGTCAAAGGAAAAGTCATTCACATCCTACGAACAACAAGAATGAACCTCAACCATCCAAGTGAAAATTAATCCTCGAGCCATCTCGACAATGTAATTAAAAAAAATGAAAATAAAAAAATCTTTTCACGCAAGCGCAGCGTGAATTTCGCGTGCCGCGCAAACACACACACACAAGACGACAGACGTTTTAACCCGGAAGCATTGCTTTCACTTTCCCCACGCGACCACGTCGAGGCGTGTTACTTTCCCTGCGGGACACTTATATAAAACACGTGGCGAACGAGGCCCGTCTCCCGCGGACGGACAAACGTCGACACGGTAAACGGCCTCAATGTTCGTGCGTGTGTGTGTCTGGGTTTATCGGTTGGCCGGCCGAGGCGGTTACAAACGGTGAAACGGGGTTTCTGGGCCATCGGCAATAACAAAGAGCTCTTTCTCCGTGTCGAACCCCATGCGCGCCCACCTAGCGGTAGCGTCCCCCAACTAAACCGCGCTTCCCACACGCGACGCCGCGCGGTACGCGCGCGCCACTGCTCTTCCATTTCACTCTTTCGTCGCGACCGCGGGCTGCGCTACCGGCTTCGTGTTTACCCCCCCCCCCCCCCCCTCCCACGTTTCACCGTTCTGATTACACATCCACAGGTCGTAGGATTTTTATCAACCAAATCCCGTTGACTACATGTGTCGCTTTGTCGTCGGTCGTGCGATAATAAGCGATCCCCGAAAATGCTAGCGCCTCTCGTGGCCTTAAACTAAAGCTTAAGGGCGGGGTGAGGTATTTATTTATTTTTTTGCATTTTATTTGCATTTTATTCAATGTATGGACTATTGTAGTGCATAGTTTATCGATGTATGCACTGTTACAGTGCATGACCCCCTAGATTCGGGTTATCGGCAATTCAACCCTCCCGCGTTGACCGCCATCTTGAATTCAAGGAGAATTTGTTTGTTTGTCAAATAACTCGTTCGTTTTCAACTTTTGACGGAAAATTCTTCTGACTAAAGTTGTGGGAAATTTAATTCTCTACAAACTTAGTCATTACACATTTTTGTCTACGATTGATATTTTTCGAGTTAAGTTGGTAAATAGGAGTGAAATTTGGTTATCGCGTTTTCACGTTTATTTTTTAAGTTTAACGAGTTAATGAGTAGAAAGAAATTTTTAGGGAATGCAATTCTCTACAAATTTAGTCATCGGATTTTCTTGAAAAACCACCCCCCCCCCCCTCTCAACTACTTGAAAGTTTTTCATTCTCGATTTTTTCTCGTGAAATTTTTATTTCTCCGAAAATCAAATTTAGAAAAAAATATCGCAAAAATCAAAATCTCGAATAAAATGTTGTCCCTTCCTACTGCAACACAAAAAAAAAACGATTTCCCGGCAGATGCTCTCTGCGTTGAAATAAAATTAAGTCCCCGACCTATCCGTCGAAAATTTTTATGTTCCATCTTTTTTCGGCCTCCTCTTTCATTCGGTAACCGGTCTATAATTTAGCTCAAGGATAGCTGCAATTTGTTGGCCCGTGTCCTCGGTTCTCTTTTTTTTCTAATTCTCGTGTCCTTTTTTCCCACTCGATTTTTTTTCCTTTTTTTTCGAGCCTCACTCGACGACGAGGACGTGTGCTCGACGCGTTGCCGAGTTATGACGTTTACCTGATGGTTATTGTTAAGGTGCTCTTAGGGGAGAGGGGGGGAGGGGGGAGGGTACGTTTTGTCCGTTATTCAACGAGCCACGCGTTCCTCTCATCCAACGCATTCACCCTTGCGCGCGCATCGTCTTCCGACAATCCCATATTAATTTTTATAGTCGAAGAATTTTTGTCATCGTGCAATAAAATTTTATTCGAGACACGAGCAAAATGTGAACGCGTTCGTCGATGAACTAGTGAAAAATTTTGGTTTTCTACGAGACATTCGTTGAGTCGTCTCGTTGACCGTTGTTATTTCCGTCCTATCGAAAAATGAAAAAAAAAAACGTAATTTTGTTGACCAATAATCGTAAATCGATGAAATCGTAAAATTTACGAAGGAAAGGTTAGGGAATAAGGCGCGCGTGTGCGTTATTGCCGAGGCACGCGATGGCCACGCTCTTGGCCATTTCTCGTAGTTTGCGTAGTTGACGTTTACGTCAACGCGCGTGTTGCACTTTCCGCTTGGAACGCGCAACGTTTGACCGGAAAAAATTGGCCGGCGAATATTTTGAAGAAGAAGAAAAATAAATTTGTTCAATAACCGCAATTTTATAAGTTATTGATTGGTTTTTTTTTTAAGTTGGAAAATAAATGTATTCGATAATTATATGAAACTTAATTTAGGTATTAGATAATTATGATTTATCGTCGAAATATTTTTTTTTATCATCGAACAAAAGGACAATACGTGGAAATAAAAATGTATTAATTACTCGCCTGCCCTTCTATCTTCTTTTATCATCTTCTATTTTTTTTCTGTCTTTTTTTATTTGATTTCATCTTTTCCTGTCTTGTTCTATCTTCTTCTATCTTCTTCCATATTCTTCTATCCTCTTCCCATCTTTTTCCATCTCCTTCTATCTCCTTCCTATCTTCTACATCCCAAAGAATCAATAAATCCAAGTTACCGATAACAATGTCTTCAGGGTACTCAATTCCAAGGTTTTCGGGCATATTAAATCGAATGCAACAAGTCCCAAGTCCATCCAACAAAGCGTTCTCGACATACGATGACTCCATCACAATCCCCATCGAAAAATCACGAGTTTGGCCATTTAGATACTTATCTTCATGATAAAAAAAAAACATCTCTACCAAATCCCGGAACCCGCACGAGCGAACCCACCAACCCTGATATACATATAAATAGCAGGAAGAAGCGAAAAAAGGGGGAAACAAAAGGTCCGAGCCCGTGATTCGGACAATATCGAACGTGACCAGCGTCCTCCATCGCAAACACGAATAAAGCACAAGGACGCGTGTGTTCAGTGACGACATTTGTCGACCCGGGGGAGTTTGGACGAGGGGACGAAAAGAAGATGCAACCCCCTGGCCGAAGGGTGTCCTAAAACATTGATGGGACAAAGTTTGTGTCAAACGTGTCTCGAAGGTCTCGCGAAAGGGGAGGATCGCTCGGACGCCAGTCGGTTGACGTTGTCGTCGTCCTCCTCGTCGTTGGGGACACAGTCACTAAATCGTCGGGGGAACGAAATAACGACACGCGAGGGACACAACGCGAGAGATTCCCCGACGAGCGATATGTCAGGGACGCGAACTCCCAGACGCACTTTGGTTTTTCAGACCTCGTTAAGTGGAACGTGACCTAGAAATTATTCGAAAAAAATAAATATTAAAAAAAAATTGAATGACAGAGAAAAATAATTAACCGGACGATGATGATGATGATGATGGTGCGTTGCCTGGATAACCGTGAACGATTGAAAGCATCAATGACAAGAGTGTCGCCCGTCGATGCACGCCCACTAAACACGAACCGTTTTGCCTTCGTGACGATGGCTCGTCACTCTGCTGGGATTGTCATTCACCAACGATTAGATTTTTTTTTTTTTTGTTACGCATTGTTCGAGTGAAAGGAATTGGTGTGAAGTGTGTGGAGGTTCAGGTATGAACTTGGACATGTGTATTGTTCGTATGTTAATAGGAATGATATGAAAATGAAAATTTATTAATTACTCACCTGCCCTTCTATCTTTTTCTATATTTTTCTATGTTTTTCTATCTTCTTCTGTCTTCTTCTATCCTCTTCCTATTTTTTTTTAAATATTTCTTATTAGTATAGATTTTTTTTTATTATTCATTGTTCGAGCGAAAGAAATTGGTGTGAAGTGTGTGGAGGTTCATACGTAAACTTGAACATGTGTATTGCTTATATGGTTAATATGGCTAATGTGGAATCTCGTTTATTAGGGTTCTGTACCTTCAAGGGACAAAAAAAGAAACCGTTATGGGATTTCTCAAGTGTATGTCCATATATCACAACCAATTTTCTCAGAAACCATAAGACGTGGAAACTTAAAATTTGGCACGGTTATACATGTCACTGACCCACATATTTTGTACCAGTTGACACTTGAAAATGTTCATATGAGAATTAAAGAGACGACAAATTAAGTTCTCGAAATTTTTTTTTTTTTTTTTTTTTTTTTTTTTTTTCAAATTTGATATATCATGTCTGACATCATTTGAAGTGACTTGTCATGTGGAATACAAAAATATTTTTTTCATAAATTTTTAAACAGCATGTTTAAAAAGTTTTTCTGGAAACTATGCAAAAATGGATGCTCTGTTTTTGTACTTTTTTTTCTGTATTTCCGAAATTAATGGATCTAAAATTTTCAAAAAATCAGAGAATATAATGCATTGCTTGGAGATTACAGGAAAATTATAACGAAAGTCTTAGATCTTGTAGATTTCTAGAAATTAATTTTTACAAACTTTTAATTTTATTTGCGATCAACTGTGTTGATGCGATAAACGACCAATAGGTGGCCACTTGCCGAGAAACGAGGAGCGGGGAGGGTAAAAAAATATGATACATTAAGCGGAAAGCATTGTGACGAGATTGGAACGCAGACGTACACGTACGACGGGCTTTTCTATTCTCGGACAATGATGAACGTGCTATAAGTGGGTAAATGGGTTACAACCACCCACGTTGCGTGTGTGTGTGTGTCGAGCCCGGTTCGGTGTTAACATTTTTTTTTTCCACGATGATGTTGGGTCACATTCGTTACGGACGATCCGTACGGAGGGTCAAGGTGGTCACGATTAATTGCGGAATAATGTTAAAAAAAATTGGGGCCATCATTGAAGGCTGGACAACATAATAATTGATCAAAAAAAATTATGTAATAATTGAAATCGTAATTTTTTTTCATGGAAATGATGACTGACGATGTGAAAAAATTGTAGAAAATAAAGAATTGGGTGAAAGAATATCAAAAATATTAAAGACAACATTGATAATTGGTCAAAATAATTTATAAAAAATTGAAAAAGAATTAAATAAAATAAATTAATAAATTGCGATAATAATTGGAGTTGCAACGATGGTCACGTCTTATTAGAATTGCAACACTATTGATATGATAATTGAACAAGCTGCGAAGCTCTTCGAAGTCAAAGTCCTTCGATAAAGAATTTTCGTTGATTTTTCGAAAAATTAAAAAAATCATAAATTTCCGAACTTTTCGATGAATTCGATTCAAATGCAATACCAAATAATCGTGAAGCATAAGTCCACTCGTGAATAAATATTTTTCACGAATATCTCAAAATTTGTGAAAGCTAGAGCGATAACCAACATTTTTCGAAAATTTTCAAAACGCTGGCAAATCGAAGCGGCTTGGTCAATCATTGCGAAAATTACACACAACATGGACATTATACAGCACCACACGTGTGCAAAATTCGAGCATTGTAGCTCAAACCTTTTCCGAGTTAGACGAGTTTTAATATTTCAAGGTTATCACACTTACTCACATAAATTTAGATATTTTTCCCAAAACGTCGGTTTCTCAAATTTTTGACACATTTGTACGGTCGCACGAAGACCTCGAGATAAAAAAATGGTGGATCATTTCTCTATAAGAAAAGATAAAGAATTAAATAAATTATATGGAATAATTGTTAATAATTGTGAAACAATGAAAAGCATGTGAAAAAAAAGGCAATTGTTAAAGAGATCACACGAAGTTGGTGGCGGTCGGGAGTGTAATCGATGTGACACTCTCTCCGCGAAAGTCGTGGGTTACGTAGATTAGAAATCTGAAATTAGAAACTTGGGGTAAGTCGACGAGGAGTTTGTGAACGTGGGCAAGAATAATAATAAAGCACGGGCGTGAGTTCGAAGTGACGGGAGGGCGTAACTTAAGGTAAGAAGATAAGTCGAGGGAGCAGATTTGCAGCCTAGACGAAAAAGTCAAACCAGATGTGATATATTTTTATTTTATTTTATTTTTTTTCGTTTTCTTTGTTTTGAATTAGTGTTTTATTAACCGAAAAATCTTGCGGTTGTAATCTGTTAACCTGTAATTATTAATTTATGACAGTCGTCGCCCAGCTGCAGAGCTGCAGAGCTGCTGCTGCTGCACCTTCGATATATAATGCAACCTATGTGTCTCCTCGACTTTGCGATAAAAAAAATAATAAAAGCCTTGTCGACGAGTTTTACAAGCGCTCCTGTACTCTCACTTTCTCCGTTCGTGGGCCGAGCGATACACAATGACCCGATTTCATGAACGCGCTCTCGTAGACTGTATATACACCGATGTGAAAGTGTAGACGGTTTTCAAATCTCGTTTCTTCGTTTATTACACATTATTTATTTATTTTTTTGTTATTGCATTTTTGAGGGGTTGTGTTTGGTTGTTTGTGGAAAAATTCAGGGATTTTTGTGATTTTTTTTCAGCCGTGTTGACATAATTTTATTGGAATACACTATATACTATAAATTACAATATGTATTGAGGTACTTGGATGAATTTTTTCTTAAAAAAAAATTCAATTTTGGGGGAACTATTGACGTTGTCCCAAAACACATTTTTTTTTAAGGTCACTTGGGGAGAGCGTGATTTCTCTAGAATGGTTCGTCTGAAATTAAAAAACCAAAAAGATTTCGTTGGTATAATGTCAAATGCGGTTTTTGACCGCAGGGTTTTGGGAAATTTTGATTTTTCAAATAATGTCATCGATTTTTCCGAAAAGTTTCGATTTTTGGGATTTCAAAAATTAGAAAAATCGACGATATTATTTAAGAAGAACAAATTTCGCTGAACAACAAAATCTTTTTGGTTTTCTTTGTTAACATGGCTCAAAAAATCATGAAAATGTGTCAACCCTTAGTCCGGAAACGTTGTTTCTGCACCTTTAGCCTGGAAAAATGTTCCCTTTACTTCTAGACTTTTTTTTTAACTGTTGAAGTGCTCCAAAAAGATTTGAAAAAATTCACGAAGGTTCTTCAAGCCTTGAATTTGAAGTCTTAATTATCAAATTATGAAAAATACATTTTTTCAATACATTTTTTATATCAAATATAAAGCAACTCACAACTTAATTTTATTTTTGCTCGAACAAAAGAAGATCTAGGTTTCTGTACTAAGAGTTAATTGTCCTGAAAACAAGTATATATAACACCTTAAATGTATTTGGAAATGGTTTATGCACATATAGTTGTGCAACACCTTTAAAGTTTGTGTAAAACATTGCACGGAAGCTTATTCCGTCAAATAGCATTGCTCGATTATTTGAGATGAACAAACGTGACAGACGTTTGATGGCTGGGTCCACGTGCGAGGTATTATTTAGTATTTAGCTCATCGTCGAGATGGAAGAAACTCGTTGGTAACCGTTCACCCGGTTTACCACGAAACCTACGACTATCGGTGTCATAATTGAAAATAGATTTAACGGATCGATACTTCGCCACGGATTTTCGAGACCGAACGGTCACTTTGGTTCGTCCGAGGAAAGCTTGACCCATATGTTCCGTCACACATGATTCTGTGTCGAGCAATAGCGTCGAAGAACCATCCCAACGGAAAATTTACAACCGCGAATTTAGATCAGGGGTCGAAATTCCGAACGTGCAAAGTTCAGAACGCCACTGTTTCGAACGTAGCACATTGCCACAACTTTCGAGCTTTTCCACGCCGGAACTATCAATGTCAGATAGATGACTCCAAGGACTTTTTTGTGGGAAATTTTGTTCTCTACAACATTGGTTGTGTGAACTCTTGGTCTACATAGCGTTGTTTAGCCAGTCTGAGCGACGGGAAAGATAAAAATCCATTGATCGTGTTATTGTTTTAATCTCACATTGCCACGATCTTCGAGCTTTCCCCACGCGTAAACTATCAATGTCAGAGCCATGCTTTGAGGGACTTTTTTGTAGGAAATTTTGTTTTCTACAACATTGGTCATGTGAGCTTTTGGTCTACATAGCGTTGTTTTGCCAGGGTTAGCGACGGGAAAGATAAAAATCCATAGATCGTGTTATTGTTTCAATCTCACATTGCCACGACCTTCGAGCTTTCCCCACGCGTAAACTATCAATGTCAGAGACATGCCTTCCAGGACTTTTTCGTAGGAAATTCAATTACCTACAACATTGTCCATACGAACTTTTGGTCTAGATAGCGTTGTTTAGCTAGCGTTCTCCACGGAGAAAATAAAAAATTCATTGATTTTGTTATCGTTTCAATTGTTTTCCTGAAACAATTCAAAGAGTCACCAGTCGGAATAACAAAATTTCCAAGGTTTGAATTTTCGGAAAAGTTGCAATTTCGAATTTATGACTGTTCGAAACATTGAAAATTGGAAACTACGAGACGCACCCGCCTCCACCATGTTGAATCATTTTTTTTTCTCGCGGAACTTGACACGTGTGTGTGTGTAAGTGTGTAAGTGTGTGTGTGTGTGTGTGTGTGTGTTTGTGAATAACGTCATCCGTTAATGCCACATATTGACGTTGAGACGACGTCCTACGTGATCGTGACGCTAGTCCTCGACCATACGCGTTACAAATACCTCGTCTGTAAATGGCTCTAACATTGATACCGTATTCACACACACACACACGCACACACACTCACACATGAGTTTCCCCGCACGAGTCAAGGCCGGAACGTCCAAGGTTTACCGGGTGCACGAGCGTACGAGCGTTTCCTTGTTGATTACGTCCAATGATACGATATATAACGCTTCTCCCATCAATTCTCCCTCTTTTCCCCACTCTGTTCGATCTCCAACTGTTTTTTTTTTTTTGAGATCGAGACGCCAACTCGACACGCGCGTATTATTCACAGATTCCCAGATCCAACTTTTTTTTCCGGAGTTATCCCGAATGACTCGTTGGTGTCGCTTCGAACGACCTCGTCTGAAAATTTCGTTGTAAGAAAATGGTTGACAAAAAAAAATATATATGAATAAACATGCGAGGAAGATATAACGAGAATTAAGGCACCGTGACACGGGTTCCGAAAAATTCGGTAATTATAGACTGATGGGTAATAATTTTCATGATCTGGAAGTCGTGAACTTTTTTTTTTGTCGATTTTATTGGGGATTTTATTTTATTATTTATCAATAAAAATATCTTTGAATTCATTACTTGTAACGATTTTATTTGATTCGTTGTTCATAACAATTTTATTCGATTCAATTTTAGACAACTAAAAAATTCTAGAATATTCTTGCACATCAAACAAATAGCTGAATCTTCGTACAAATTTTCCCAAAAATTTCCGAAACAAGTCTTCAAACTATCAAAAAGATTTATTTTTTGTTTCCAATTTTAATCGATATCTTAATAATTGCACGGTGTCATGGGCCCTTAAAAGGAACGAGGAATAGATTGCGAAAAAAAGAATCTCAAAGATCGCCAGGGGGTGGGTGAGAGAGAGGGTGGGGTGGTCTGGCGATTTTAGGAACTGAAAGAGAAATGGAGACAAAAGGCGATCGTGTGTGTGTGTGTAAGTGCGTAAATGTGTTGGTCCGACTATACGAGTCTGCGGCTGGCAGACCTTCGCGAGTCTGGGCCTTCATGTGTGTAACCGGGTTTTACAGCGCGGTCTATGGGGAAACATAAATAAAATCCAGGGTCAAATTGACCGCGTCATCCTCGTGACACGATACCCGCGCCCATATCCTGTCCTACGGACCGAAGCGGATTTGTTATCCGCGACGTAGCTATCTCTACGCGCCACAAGGAAAATCGACAGTTACACATATATGATATATATATACATATACACTCACGCACAATTAAAAACACATTTTATTTCATTTTCGTGCGATATTTTTCGTAAATAATCTATGAGAAATTCATAAAAAAATATGATATGGTTGTCATCCTTCAGTAGCCCATTGAAAAAAGATGTAATCTACACAAAACGCTTTAATGGAATTTTTTTATTTCCATATTTCTGCGTAAACTATTTTTGCCATAGTGTTCGTTATGATTTTGATTGAATCTATAAATTAAAAGCTACATTCTAGAATTTTTTACGATTTTTTAAAATCGATAATTTAAAAATTGAGGGGACACTCTGATGATGACTTTGAAAGAGAATATCTCGTGACTGAAGGGTTAAAATGTAAAACGTCTTGGAGCACATGAAATTGCATTTGAAGAGACCTACTGAAAGACACCCCACTCGATGGGGTCTGCAAATAAAAAAATTCGCGTTCACTTTTTAATGTGTGGGAGACAGGTTGAACTTTTTTTTTGTCTTACGTCATAATTTCTGTTTTTGGGTTATTGGTTAGAAATCTTAAAGGCTCTTAGACTTCTACGGTACCCTAAAAAATGATATTTTGCTTGCAACATAAAAAACATGAAGTGTAAGATTACGAATTTCATCAGCAATGAGTTTTCACCATCAAAGCCTACAACTTTCATCTGACCCATTAAGTTGTCACGCTTTTTTTTGCAGAGTTATTCGACCATCCTGTCCCAAATGGGACACCCTATATATATCCATATACGATTGATAGTTGACCAGACAAGTTGTGAACCGTCGAAATTCACTCCACATTGTCCGGACAACGCTCGAATGATCCCCCTAAATAAATTAGCATTCCCAGCAATCGTCAAAACGACCGCGAGACTCGTTGTTCGCTCATTCGTGAGGTCCGACAGGTCTCGCCCATCCGGCCCGGAAGTTTCTCGCCCGTTTGTACGAACAACGGACGCAAAATTCGTCATTTCTCAGAGCTTAATCGAACCGCGAAAGTGGTCCGAATTTTAATTATCGGTTGGGGATCGAAATTGAGAACGCCCGATGCTTCGAAGGGTCAGAATTCAGAACTTGGTAGTTATAGTCGAGTATCCTCGTTCGACTGCCCCGAGACTACGTGCCTCGGGGCACACCAACCAATGTCGTGGGTTTTTTTTTCAAACAAATTCAACTGACAAAAGGTTTGATTAGCGCCGAAATAACGCTATATAGACGAAAAGTTCATAAGACCAATGTTGCAGAGAATTCAATTTCCTAGAAAAAAGTCCTAGAAGATATGTCTCTGACATTGATAGTTCACGCGTGGGGAAAGCTCGAAGGTCGTAGCAAAGTCAGATGAAAACAATAACGAAATAAATGCATTTTTATCTTTCCCTTCGCTAACGCTGGCTAAAAAACGCTATGTGGACCGAAAGTTCACATTACCAATGTTGTAGAGAATTGAATTCCCTACCGAAAAGTCCCAGACGTCATCTACCTAGCACTGATGGTTTACGTGTGGGAAAGCTCGAAAGTCGTGGCAATTTCAAAAACTACGCTACCGGTAGGCGTTCGAAATTCCGTACGTTCGGAAAAATTGAGCGTTCTAAATTTCGCCCGTTCCGAACATTGACCATTCCTGAATTTTGATCCCCAGCCGGTTTATCGTTCCGGGTCTGAGTTTCTTGTTCGCTCGTGACGAACGGACGCGGACAAACGACTGACGATAAATTTCAATTATCACATTTCTGCTCCCACACGTGGTCGAGGATTTCGAGAAACTCACGAATTACCAACTGCCACATTGCCCCGTGACGGTGGGTGGGAAGCCCGATGGTCCTTCGTGAAGCTAGATGAGAAAAGTTATTTTTTTTTCTTTTTTTTTCGCGTCCGTTTGATATTTCGTATCGCCGGTCAACCCGAGCGCCATCTATAACACGCGTGGACGCGCGCGCGCGCCATCCATCGTCATCGTTCTTTTCACCGTCCACTCGTGGGAGGGGGGCCCATCAACTCGAACGCAATTTCGACGATTGGCGAAAGTGGGTTAACAGCCCGATATTCACGTTTGGCCATCGCGCGGATCGTAAAGGGATTTAGGTTTCCGAACTAACGTGACTGACTCGTGACACCGGATCCTCGCACCATTCGAAATCAACGCTGATTGGGTTTTCCCGGCATTTTTTCATTTTTTTTTCATGGATATTCAATTCGGATTGAAATTAAACAGGCACAATGTCTGTTATTGTTATTTGTCGTCGTCGAGCTTTTAGAGGTCTTTTACTTTTGGGTCTAAAGGGAAGAAAAATGAAACACTTAGAAGATAACTGGTGTGTATGCTCTTCTGTTATGACCGATTTTCTCAGCAACCGTGAAGAATGTTCATTATCTTAATGGGGTCCTTAGCAACGGTAACTTTTTTCGTTAAAATTGCGTAAACCATTGAATAGGTTCGACATAATTGATATAAAATTTTGGTGAAGTCTCCCCAACGTATCTCAATAATTGACCATGCCTGAGGATTTTTAATTTTTCAAAATTGTGTAACATGAAATGTTAATCAAGTTTTTTAAAAACCATATCCAAAATATGAACATTATAAAAAATGTGCTCAATATATACTTTCCTCCATCGGAAAGCTGCATACTTTAATGCTGGTGAAAACAAAATGGCGGCAACATCAGTTTCGTCATTTTGTCATCGGGACGTTAAAACTATTTGTTGACTCCTATTATTTATCACTTCATTCATCATCGACATAATGCAAATAGCTAATCAACTATATAACACGCCATTTCTACTTATCCGGCATCCGAACAACTAAGAATACCAACCAAGCAACAAATCGTTAGTTAGTTTCCCGAGGGTGGCAGTCCTATCGGTACAAAAAGCGCTCGGCCAATCAGAGCGTCGTCCGGTTCACCGGGCGGGCCGCTATTGGCCGCGTTCGAGCGCCGCGAGCGAGCGGCGGCCAATGAACGGAGCTCCCGCGTCACAACACGATCAATCAGGCTCCAAGGGTCACAAACACCGGTGAAAAAAGTCCGGCAGCAGCGATGAGTCACTCCAACTGGCGCTTGGCGGGAAACACAAATCCCACCGAGGACCGGCGAGTAGTCTTCGTATATATACGTAAACACGTTCGCTCTCGTCCAAGGTCAAGTCTCACGCGCGCACACGCTGCGCTATAGCTTGACGATTAAGACGTGGGGGCAGCAATTATATTGGCCGAAGCAACAAACCAGTTGCCGCTATTCCAGTTCTCTTCGGGCCCGAACGTTGCGTAAGCCGCTCGAGGATTGTGTGTGTGTGTGTCCGTTTCGCATAAATATGCCGTGAGGGATCCGCTATTCCCCGTTATAACCCGCGTCGTGTACCCCATTACGCGCACGCGCGTATCATCAACACACTAACACCAAGCCCGGCCGTCCCAAGACGGCGAAAAACCTTTTTTTTTTGTGTAGGTGTTTTATACAAATACGCGTTTAAACTTGTTACCGCACAATCTCTCCCGGAGTTTCGTTGATACATCGTCGTGATCTTGGGGCCCCATTCGCTGTCTAACGACCTTGCGACACTCCCTGCAGAACGACGGACCCGCGAGGAGGGGGAAGGCCAACGATTACATTGTGATCGTCACAAGCGGCATCGAACGATAGGGCTGTACTGTATATATCTATATATATTTTTATGTAAAAGAATAAAACAAAGAACCGTTTCTCGTAACCAGGATATTGCCACCACGAAAAGTTGCCATTTTTTTTCTTCTTAAACTGTTTTTTGTTCAATGTCTTTGGTACGATTCTTCGAGTGATTGGATTAATATTACGTCGAGTTGTTGTTATTGGTATTATTTAGATAGTTTTTGGTTTGTGTTTTAGATGGTATTTGGTTGACGGGCGTGGGTTTTAGAAGTCTATGGGATTTTTAGTTGTTGTTATTGGTGGATCATTTTGGAATGGGTTATGATGATTATTCATTTGTACACGCAGAATTTACGCTGTAGTTACAACAAAAGCGATTATGATACACAATAATAATAATAATAATTATAAGACTAGAATTTTTTTATCATTATAGAAGTTCTCATTATTTGTAGAAACTTATAAATGGGATAAAACCTCTAAACCGAAAAGACTGTACCATAAGAAACATGGAAAAGAATGTGATTATCGATGATTTTTATGTAACTAGATAATTTCTACAATAAAATGAGCAATGTAGTATCGTATAATTTTTATCTAAACTTGAAGTCTCTAGAATTGTACTGGTTAAACTGTCAAATGAGAAATGAATTGATAATAATAATGATCATAATAATAATAACCAGACACTAATTGTAAGTCCGAGAGGAGTGTAGAATGATGATAATAATAATAGTAATAAGCGTTGAATATAACCTTCAAGTCCATACAGTTAAGGTCAGGAAAATCATTTGTATAACTATATTTCTATAACCATATATATATATATATATATATATATATATATATATATATATATACACACATATATATATATATATATATATATATATATATATATATACATAAATCAAACAAAAACTTTTGATTTTCCGTCAAAGCGATAAGCACGTGCCTCCAATAACTCGAAAGTCAAACAAAGCCACGAATCCACGATAAACAGAGTTAAGCCGATCCGATAATCGCGAAGGAAAACGGATTGAGAAAACAAACGAAGAGTTTTTCACGGTCGAAGATGCTGATATCGAAGTTTCAAGCCGATTTTTCAAGGAGCTGGAAGCATCGACGAGGAAGCCAAACGTGACCTGGAATTGATTGGAAAGAATAGTAATTATCTCGGGGAATTGTCGTTAGGATTAAGCGAGGATTTTAACGATTGTGCGAAGTGAATGAGGTTGGTTCGAAGACACCCAAGATTCCATTAGTCCCTCGAGGTCAGGAGGAGGAACACTACGACGATCGGTATTGACGCTGGCGACCCCAGTGGCAACAAAAGAACGTGAAACCGATATCTCGCTTTCTCCGCTTCCTTCGTCCTTCGTCCACGTAATCAAACGCGATACGATCTTTTCAACGAGTCCTCGAACCGGACGATCTGCGCAGTTCGAGCAGATCGCGCAGCTTAACTATACCGAGCGGGTTAGGTATCGCTATACATCCGTGTTTTATGGTTATTATTATTGTTATTGTTTGTCATCGAGTGAGAGAGACTCAAGTGAAAAGTCCTTCGACAGTCCTGCGTTTGTTTTCGTCTTTCTTTGTCGTTAAACTATTTTTCGTTATGTTAGGTCAGGTCGGGTTAGGTCGTACAATGGTTCGAATATGCGTTAGAGGTGAGATTTCAAGGTCAGGTTAGCCAATGTTCTTAAAAATAAGGAATCATTGATTATTTGTTTGTTTTTTTTTTTTCGTTCGTTTTGGAATTTTTTATGAATTGAATCTTCGGTAAAATTGTTTGAGGGATGAAAAATTGTACAGGGTGTGCGTGAAATGTTGGCGATTGTTGAACGGATCGATAGATCGTTTCGAAAGGTAATTAAATTATTTGCATGATTTTGTTGTGGCATGAAAATTGTTCGAGTTATTCGAGTATGAAGTTTGGTGATTTTTAACAATGGCGGACAATCATTTAGTTTTTTTTCTTGTTAAATTGAGGTGGTGTTCATTTTTTGAGAGAAAATGATATTAAATTAGATTCTTGTGATTTTGATGCTCAGAATCTGATTTTCGAAATCTAAATTACAACAGGAAGAAATAAATGAGATAAGCCTAACCAAAAAAGTCCATTTTTTCATCGATTCTGTTTGAGCAAAATCCAACAAGTTAACTTGCTTTGTGGTAAAATTAATCATCACAGATTAAAATAAACATTACGATTATTTATTTGGAAACTGATTTTAAAAATATCAAAACAAATACCAGAACATAACCTTTTAAAAGTGCTGATTGAACTTTCGCAACGTAAAATCATTATTTCTCGAAATCTCTTTCGAAGAGCTTATTCGATTTTGCCTGAATCACCCCCAAAAAAAATATTATTCAGAGCAATTAGTGTCTCGAACATTTTTGTGACATAAATACAAAACAAATTTCGTTAAACAAAAAGATTCTAAAAATCAATCAGAATAAGTTGAAATATTTTGAAGGTTAGGTTCGCACAGGACGCACTAAAAATGTCCATTAATTGTGCGAGGTTGGCAAAAGAATGCGATCCGATGGCCGTTCGGTCCAATCCGAGGTTCGGATAGAAACGTAACTCCGTTAAGCGTCGGAGGATCGCGGTTGACGGTGAGCGCCCTTCAAGATGTCCGCGGTTGACCTCGGGTCGCGGCGCGTTAAAGACGAGTCGCTCGCGGCGTGGCGGTTATCAAGCCAAAGCGCGCAGAAAAAAAAAAGAAGCCCGACGACGCGATGAACGTCTACGCGTCGTTCTTGAGTAACCGGGCTTGTAATTCTGACCAATCAGCGAACAAACAGACGTTATGGCAACGAGACGCGAACAAAGGTAAGCCTAATTGGCAGCAGGAGGAGGGGGCAATTCATATTCAAACGAGGTTCACGTCCTTGACTCATCGTCGTCAAGCTCGAGATGCCAAATTGACAGCCGTTCCCTTAAGAAACGAAGATTCTCATTGGAGACATCATTTTTCGTTATTTCATGTGTTCATTACTGAATCGAAACCCTAAAATTATGCCTAAGGACTCAGGGTTGTTTGGCAATGAGCCCTGATTGACTGAGACTCGTAAGTTAGGATTTTACTCAGGATTTCTATTTTTTTAGAGCACTTGGAAGTCAAAATACTGATTTTTCATCAAACACTTTTTTCAGTATCTCGACTTCTAAGTGCTGTGAAGAATTGAAAAATCGATTTAAAAAAATAAACTCGACGTTTTTAGCTGCAGAAACTTATCAACTACTATAAGCAATCTGGTTTTTTCATTTCGAAAGATCCTGCGTTGAGTTATAAGGAGCAATGCAATGAAACTTTTCTATTTTTAAACGTCCAAGGAAATTCGCTGTGAATGGCTCATTTCTTCATAAAAAATTATTTAAAATTTCACAGAATATTCTTCAAATGTTACTTTATTATGTAGTGATTTTAGAAATAATTATATATTAACTGTATCGTCGACTAAAAATTGTCAAAAATATGTTTTATCTCCTTAAGGTGATGTGCTCGGTCGGTAACACGAAACTGTAAACCGTTGTTCTCGGCAACGATTGAACCTCGCGACTCGACTCGAGATCGTTCGACTGCCTCTGAAGATTCTTCAGTCAATCGTTCTCGTTTTTAATCCGACATTTTAATCGTGACGGAGAATAATACGTTTCAAAGATTCGGCTATCTCCCTCGCACTCGTGGCAATCGTAGAGAGACGGTCCCCCATAAGGTATATCAGACATTATCTTAAAACTGAGGACGCGACAAAATGCCAAGGTCAGGATCTCGGGCGCTCACACATAACCATAATTCGTATCGTTTCGAGTTTGTGGGTATGCTAACTTCCATGAAGACTCATCGTTGATCCGTGAGTCACGCATTCCCCGGACTCGTCGCCCCAAACGATAAATATATACATATATTTATTCATTAATTCCCGACAGACACGGTGCCCCCTATCGCCTCCCCCCCCCCTCCCCGTTTCATTGGCGAAGCCTGTTGCGAGTCGTCGGGAATGTAAACCCTCGTGCAAATTGGATCCCTCCGAGTCGTGGGATTCACGACTTTGGTTCTCTTGATATGAAATGAGAGAGAGAGAGAGATGATTCAATCACATCGTTTAGTTCTAAAAATTTGACACAAGATTCATGAGATGATTATGCATTCAGTTGAAAAAAAAAATTTTTAAATGCAAAGAAAAACATTTTTAATACCTTACCCCGCCCTTAAAAGAGTCTTCTTTTTTATTTTGCACTGTTGATCACGGGCAGATCCATAACCATCGATTATTATATACGAATTTTCAGGAAATGTAATTTTCTACAACATTGTTCGTACGAACTTCTGTTCTGTTATTGTTTTTGATTGTTTTTTTGCGAAAAAATTTAAAGGATCACACATCCTCGAAAATTTGTATGGTGTTATTATCTATAAAGATAATTCATTGAAATTCGCGACCAAAAAAGATTAAACCCATTAAAATGTTTGACCCTCACCTACCAGAGCCCTTAAAAAGGTGGTTTAAAAACTTCACAATCATCGTATTTCGAAAAATAATGACTCGATTGAAAAATGTTTCAAACAATAAATATTTCGACTTGAAAATACACGAAAAGTTATATGAAGCCCAACCCTGTATTTTTGCAATATATATACGACACCGTGGAAGGGAATTCCACCCGAAGCCACGACAGAGGGTCGAAGAGGTCACGATTGTTGTGTGACTCGAGGCGACCCCTCCGGGGATCCGTGTAAGTAAACACAATTTAACACCAACCACAAAGACGGTTAACTAGTCCCCACACGACTTAACTATACTCAATAAAGTGCCAGAAATTTCAAACACGATTCAAAACGGTTCAGGAATCATTCGACAAGCGATTATCGCTTCGATTTCCCGACGATCATTATCGCCATGTCTTCCTCGCCAATCTAATTAATCCGTCTTTGAGGCTTTATCTTTTTTTTTTCTTCCTTTAAAAAAAAAATTCGTTTCCATGGAACATCCTGGTAAGCAATAATCCACGATGGAGATTTTTGTATTTATCATTGATGAACCTTGAAAGTTTCAACGTCGACGATTAAAACGAAATCTCTCACACAAACGACTTAACTTGTCACGACGATCGACTTATCGACGGAAATATTTTCTTAAAATGAAATGAAAAAATAGAAAAAAAAAGAAACATAATTAAAAGCTTCTGGGTGGATGCTGATCGATCATACGATAAGTCCCTCACGGATTTCTCCTGCTCGCGTCCTTGCCCCGCACTTTTCGTGATCCTTATCAGCACGTTCGTTATCACACAACGCGTATATATATATATATATATAAACGGTTTCTTATTATCTCACGAGCAAGTCCGGTCCGGACTTGAGCTCTTTGCCTCTTTATTAATTTTTTCTTTTTTTTTTTTTATTCTTCAACCAACAACCATAAATGTTTCGTTATCTTTGTAATGTAGTTTGTGGGGCCGTGACTCGATGGCCGATGATATATATGTGTCGTTGGATATTCCGATAGGCGAGGCGTCGAAGCCGGGTACGTCACGGCCATGAGTTAACTCATTCACGTTACGACGAGTCGTATGTATATCTACCGTCAGCCAACGTTGAAAACCTTGAACAAAGATTTTCCGGATTTAACTGCGTCGAAATGTATCCATCGTTGCTGGTCCTGATATTTTTTTTTCTTTCTTCTTATATTTACAATTTTTTTTTTTCGATTTCTTAAGGTGACTCCACATGGAAAAATGGAACCCTGACAGGACGACCCTGTTGTCCATCGGTCGACTCACTGACTGTTTATCAAAACTTATAGAGTACGAATTCTTTCAAAAGTTCGATTCGTCAAAAATAAAACTTTTCTGAAAAGTCGACACTATTTCGCAAATATCATTGCAAATACACGTTTTTCGAAAAAAAATGGCAGGAACCTTTCTCATAGATAATTCAATTCCCTATACAATTGTTATCATAAGTTTTTTTCCGAATCTTCATATTTTGTGAGATATTTCCAAAAAATTGCAATTTTATCTAAAAAATTGACTTTCATGCGGATTTAATGTTTTGTTTTACGAAAATAAAAAAGTTCTTGTTTAGAGTCATCAAAAACTAACTTTCTATGGACCGACGTTAAAGATTCAATTTTTAATTACCACCCTAATAAACATATGACATCTTGAATCGGCCTTCTCACGGATTATTCATCAATGCCACGAAATCTCTTTTTCAATCCAATAAAACCAGTCTCGCTTACTAATCCGACTCGCGCACTCCGGATTGTTTCCGTCTAATCGGTCACGTCCGATAAACCGTTGAGTCGACGCACGTGCCACGCAATTACCTCCCTCCCCCTCCCATTCATTCGCGTCACCCCACTGCACAATTGCAACGAGCAATAAAACTGCACTTTTATTTCCAACGTCAACGCTATATTCACGTTTGGCAAACAAGTTTTGCTATTTTAATCGTACAAATTGAGTTTCCCCCCTCCCCCCCCCCTCCTCGCACCTGTTTTCCGTGCTCCTTCATGGAAACAATGTTTGTTCTTTTGCACAAAGCCCATTAGACGAGATCGGATATCGCAGTCACGTTTTTTTAAATATTTTTTTATTTTTTCCGTATCCTTGAACTTGGCTCGACGCCGCGACTTGGCACTCCCACCCTCACTCAAATTGCATCGCCGATGCACCGAGACGTGCATTTTTTTATTTATTTTTTTTCGTGCAATCGCGCAAGAGGCTTATCACTGTGCGTCGCTGTAGCGTTATGCACGTGTGGGTACCAATGGATTATTATTCCTACAACAAAATCATTTACAGCTATGCCAGAATTTTATTGTTATTATTATTTTTAATATTTTTATTATTATTATTACTATTATTACTGATTTATGCGTTATCGTATGTTTTAATGCTTATGAAGATTGTTCAATATCGAATTTTTTTTCATGATAACATTTTGGAATGGAATTTTTTAACAATATAATATTCATCACTTTAATAATAATTATTACAGAGAAAAAAGATTATGCCCGAATTTATTAGAAAATTTACGTTTCAACTCAATTCTTTTTTTTGGCATTATAATAATTTGAAAAAAAAAAAAAACATTGGCTATTGAAAGTCTTATCGATAATTTGAAATTGATCGTTTCAATTCAGTTCTCCGATGATTATTCAATTCTACTTAATTCATCGGAAGTTCGATTACTTTAATTGAATTATTTTTGATCTATTGATTTTCATTATTTTCATTCAATTATTCGAATAATCAAATTATAAACGTTTCATTATTTCAATTATGCAATTTAATTGCATTAAAGCCATCTAAAATGATTTTTGTCTTCTATTCATTAAAAAAAAATTCAAATTTTAAGGATGACCGTAAAAAATATTTATTCGACAGTGGCAACACTGTCTGGAACTGACACATCAAGACGGCGAATAGACATTTGCTATCCTTTTACGTCAAGATGACCGCGAGCAGCAGCAGCAGCGAGCGATGCTTTCATTCAAACTGATAGCTTGATGAGCTTATTGTGCAAATCCAAATGAAACTAACCGATAAAAATTCACACTGACCTCGGCCTTTTGATTCCTCGAGTGGTTCGAACCATCTCTCGTTCTCGGGTCTCGTTCCGTACCCGGAAGTGACTTGTCTCGTCGTTACCCTACCATTCGTTCCAAGGACGCTTCGATCTCGGTCTCGCTTTCTCATTCACGTACATTCGGAGTGATCGTTGAAAACGAAATCTTCAGCGTCCTCCCAATATCGAGTTACTTTTCGATAAAAGAAAACGAGGACTTTTTTATTTGTGACAAAGAAATCGTAAAAACACGTGCCGAATCCGGATGAGAGTGAATTTTTAAAATAAAATTGCAGTTTTTTCGAAATGTCTCTATGAATACACATTTTTCGGAAAAAATGATTACAACTTTTTTCATAGAGAATTCAATTTCCTAAAAAATAAGTTGAGTGGTTTTTTTTCCAAATCTGCATATTTCTTGAGTTATTCTCAAGAAACTGAAATTTCATTTTGAAAAATTGACTTTAATGTGGATTCTGGCGTGGCAGAATTTAATGTGGCACCTGTTTTTATGATTTTTTCACAAAAACAAAGAAGCCTTCGTTCTCTTTCTAGGGGCAGGCCACAAAGATTTAATTTTTAAGAACCACCCTAAAATATATATTTATTTATACATTACGCTCTAATGACAAGATCAATGACCGGAAAATTTCGAATAAAAATGTTAAAGCCAGTAAATTGTAGCACGCGTGGTAAAATTTGTAAATTACGCAATTACGTCGCGGACCAATGTTTATTCATCTGGTCGTGTTGAAAATCGTATCTTTATTGACAATAGGGACTAAATGCGTGAAGTTTTGTCACGCTATCATCGCATTTGTGTGAATAAGATTGATAAGTGTCACGGTCGGATCGTTGATCAGAATTCTATGTGAACAGCCGAAAAAAAAAATTGTAAAAATATTATTCGACGAGAAAAAAAATATATATATAACTACGTAATCGCTATAATTCGGCCGTCACGTTCATCAAATAAACGTTGTGTATATATATATATATATATATATATATATATATATATATATATATATAGATCTTTTGGAAATAATAATTATCGTTTTTATGGATACAAGTGACGCAACAGCGTCGTCATAAAATTGTCTTTCTCCCAAAAAAAAAAAAAAAAAAAATGCTGCATGTGCGCAATTTTATTTGGGTATAAATAGTCTCGCGTGGTTAACGAGGCAACATAACTGTACAACTTGTTGCTGGTTCAGTTAGTTGTATGACAATTTTTTAACATCCATTTTGAGACCGAAAATCGTTCACCTCTGTTGGACCATCGATCACGAATGGTAAGTGAATTTTATTAACAATTCGCAATCAACTCTTTTTCGTTTCTCAACAATTGTTCGCTTTCATCTTTTCGGCTATGTTTATTTTGATTGACAATACATGATTTGTGCAGTTTATTGGGATGGTTGTGGTTTAGTAAAAAATCCAAATTATCAGAACGACGAAAATTCAGAATGTACGAAATTGACAAACGCCTTCCGAAATTAACCCACGCGTTAATTATCAATTTTAGGTACATGCCGTTTGGAACTTTTTTGTAGAAAATTTAATTCTCTACAACATTGTTTATGTGAACTTTTGGTCTATATAGCGTTGTTTATCCAGCGTTTGGACGGAAAGGCAAAAATCCATTGATTTTCATATTGTTTCAATTTTTTCTGTCCAAATGCTGAATAAACAACGCTATATAGACCCAAAGTTCACATGATCAATGTTGTAGATAATTGAATTTCCTATAAAAAAGTTTTGGACAAGATATATGTTACTTTGTTAATTAACGCGTGGGAAAGCTCGAAAGTCGGAAAATGTCATTCCGAATTTTCGACGATTCGCTGCAATGTCATTCCACATTTATTTTCAGTTCGCAACGTTTCGATCGACCCAAACGAAATATCCAAGATGGCGACTGTCACGAAGTTCGTCATGATTCTAACGATAGCAATGATCAATCGTTGGTCCATCGTCGACGCATCGAAAATTCTAAAATCTTCGGACGTTCCAAAATCATCAACGTCGTTGGATCTGTCCGGACAAAATTTCACGGACATCGATGATCGAGCTTTCGAAAATTCCAACAATCTCATTCATCTAAATCTCGCTCACAACAATATTTCCGAAATTTCCGCATCGATTTTCACGAATCTCGAGAATTTGAAAATTCTCAATCTCAATGACAATCGTATAAAAACCATAGAATCGAAGGCTTTTCAACGACTTCATAAACTGAAATCACTCAATTTGTCGAACAATCCAATTGGTAAATTACAATCAAACGTTTTCGTTGGATTGTCGAATTCGATTTGCGTGGAAACGAAAAATTTGTCTCGTTTGTGGAAAATTGCGGGTGACGCGTTTGGAAATTCATCGAAAATAATTTCAAATCCTTACAAATCATTGTTCGGACAATGGGCGATCCGTCGTAAAGTTGGACTTTATCAATATTGCATCGAAAATGGAAAATTAATCGTGATGAAATATCATTTGGATGACAATACTCCAAAAGGATGCAACAACAGATGGTTGTACGAAAACAATTACGGTTTTATCGTGGATTTGAATAGACTCGACTTAAACGACATTGTTTGCGATATATTCGAAAATATGAAAAATATTACCATCGTAAATCTATCAAACAACAAATTGAATAACACGAAATTCATGAAAAAATTGCCACTATCGATGATCAACTTGGATCTGTTGTTCAATAATATCGAATCATTGGAATCCGGATTGTTTTCGAATCATTCGAATCTGCGATTTATTCTTCTCGGTGAAAATAATATTAAATCCATCGAACCTGGTGCATTCGATAATTCGAATTTACAAGAAATTTATTTGCACAATAACGAATTGAGTTTCATCGAAAAAGGCGTTTTTACTGGACTTGAAAGTTTAAAAATTCTGGACTTGTCGAATAATAATTTGACGACGATCGACGCTGATGCGTTTGACATTCCTCGTCTCATTGAATTACGATTGATGCGCAATAATATTGAAATCATTGGGCCGGAAGTTTTTCGAAAATTGCCCGAATTAAGTAAATTGGATATTCGAACGAATCTTATCAAGACACTGGAGTTCGGTGCATTTCCGTCATCGATGAAGACATCAATTTCGAGTATTCGCACGGACAGAACCCCCATAGAAATTATAACAGCCGGCACGTTGACTATGTGCAATCAAACTACTATTTAAACATTATTATTTATTTATTTTTTTTAGAGGGGTTTATGTTTCGTTGTTTGGGAGAAAATTGAGGAATTTTTTTATGATGTTTTTCAGCAATGTTAACACGATTTTTTTAGGATACACTTTGCAGTATCAATTTCAACATATATTGAGGTACTTGCATGCATTTTTTCATGAAAAAAAATTCAATTTTGGGGGAACTATTCGAAATTAAAAAAGACTAAAAAAACTAAAAAGATTTCGTTGGTGTAATATTAAACGCAGTTCGTGAACGAAGAGTTTGGCAAAGTTTTTATATTTTTACAATAATGTCGGGTTTTTTTCGAAAAGTTTGATTTTTGAGATTTCAAAAATTAAAAAAAATCGACGATATTATTTGAAAAATCAAAATTTCGCGAAACCTTTCATTCTATGGTTGTACTGTGACTTAAAACAAATCATGAAAATCCCTTAAGCATAATTAATACACATTAGTTGTTAGCAAAATAAAAAAAAACTAGTTTTCCCGTAACTTTGAGTTAAATGTGTTGTTAATTATTATAATTGTGAGTTATCGAAAAATTAGTCCATTAATTAGGCATCGATGTATTGAATAAAAATAATTTGTTTGTCTCTTCGGTTGTTCACAAATTAGTCTGTTTTATATTGATTCATTGATAATACTTTTATCAAAGTTTTGATAAAATGGATAACAAATTTCATCGTCACGCAAAAGTTCTGAAATTTCAACTTCGTTACAAACCCATCGCGGAAATATCTCAAATCCTGACAGGTGATTTAAATAATTAATGTCGGATTTCCCATCGAGTTGGGCAATCACGTCTCTTACGATAACATTAATTTTAGGCAACGATTTTCGTGCATCTGAATTATCTCATTGTCAAACCAGTAAGGACAGAAACACTCGCTCATAATTCGTCATTGTCATTCGTAAAAAAAAAATTTAAATACCATACCCCGCCCTTAATTCGGGACAATTGGAATTGTCAGATTGTGCCAGACGTAACGATTGTTCTCGTATCAAGTCCTTAAAATTCGTCCACATCGTTGTCTCGGTACTCAAGTGAGTTTCTCGAAGGGGACTACCAAAAAGAGTGAGAGAGAGAGATAAAAGGGAAAGACGGAAAATAATCTTTCCACAACAAGTCCGTGTTTCGGGACGACAACGATGAGGGTTGAAATTATTTGTTTCATGTTCGAAGGTGAACCGAGACGTCGTTTTACCTGCGTTAAGGTGAAATTAATTCGAAACCGTCGACGTGGGTTTGTCGTGACACGTGAGAGACGACACGAACGTTACGAAGCCGACTGGAAAATTCCATCCCAGGTCGATGGTACCCAACCAATGGTTGTGGTAAAACCATTTGTTCAATTACGTAACTTCGAAATAATCATCAGGATTCCACCTGGGAACTTATTACGGTTATGGTCTGGTTACGTTTTATTCTCTCATTTGTATTTTTATTGAAATGGAATTTGTCACACGAACATAGCTAGTAATTGATAACCATTTCAAAATTTATTCTCTCAAAATTCGAAACTTCACAAAAATGCAAAAAAATGAAAAATTGTAAAAAAAAAAAAAATTAAAAAATGAAATATTGCACAATAAAACGTTGAAGTTTTTATTGTGCAATATTTGTTAATCAATCGGTTGTAGTTTTTGACTGAATTGGATAGCAAAATGGAGTCTGTATAATTTTAGTTTGAAACATTAACTGTGAAATAGTTGAAGGGGCCTTGCCACAGCGAAATAGGTGACACAGTCAACGATGGCTTTTATTATCCCGGGAGTCCGTAACGACCTTGGCCTCGGGATGAGATACGTACACTCCGGGGGTCACCCCCAGAGTGCAGACTCGTTCTGCGCGAAGGTCAACTGACACTCCGCCAACGGGAACGTGGAAAAACAAAAAAAAAAAAGGAAAAAAAAATGCTCGTAGAACGTATATTACGGGTAGCGGGCGAAAAGTTGTAAAAGGGTGACCTCAGCCGGTGTGGCCCGTTAGTTCTAACGTTCTGCCCTTCTGAGCTGCTTTTTTTGCGCTGGCGCAGCGTTGGGGACGGTACACCCAATGGCCAGTTCTCCTTTCTCTTATCCCGGATAAGTGGATTAAATATTGCTGTCCCAGCTTGAATGAAAGCGACGACGAAGAAGCTTTTTTCATGTGTATATATATTTATATGAATATATATTAGGGTGGTTCTTGAGAAAAAATTATCACTCCCCGACTTCCAAATGATTCTAGACCGTGAAAAAGGAATTATCATATTTATTTCCGATTTTTTAATTTACCCTTTGCATTGCCTGAATTCATTTGAAAAATTCTCAAATCATTTATGTTTTTTTTTTTACGAAAAAGGCAGGGAAAAGAAATCTGAAAACAAATATATGTTGTAAAAAATTGTACCACTGAAAGACTCAAAAATTTTGGCTGCTATCCGGCAAACATAACCTAAAAAAAAATAATAAAAATGATTTTTGGTTTGATTTTGAAATGACCCATATATAATAAAAAAAAGCGTTATAAAAAAATTTACCTAGCTTAGCCATGTTTCAATTTTTCTTCATTCATAAAAATATTGTAGAAAGGTCGATAAATAATTGAAATAATAAAAAAATTGACATTCATATCTTAATTAATCCAGCTTGAATTTTTTTTGTTTCATGTTTTTTTTTGGCTTTCTGGGTACATATGCCCTCTTAATAGAGGTCGTTATCGGGTGAGGGAGGAACCAATTCAAGATGAGAGATTTTGTGATCCTATATATATATATAAGCATCGTGCGACGTAGTTTGGAGAGGGTGAAAAAAACCAAAAAAAAATGACACGAGCCGAGTCAATGTGGTATTCGCGAGAGGTTATCGTGCCAGGAGGACACGTGCGTGTTCTTGGAAAGTTTGGAGGTCGTATGGGGTCAGAGAGGATAAAAAAAAAATACATAGGGAGAGAGTCCCACCATAGTCGTTGGATTTTGACGAGAAACCAGCCCCTCACTCACTGCGTCACACAATATTCGTCGTCCCTCTTGTTTTCCCAGTCTTCCCTCTAACTGCTCCTTTCTTGTTTTTTTTTTTCACCAAGCTTTTCTTATCCATCGCTTACGATATATTTATATATATATTTATACACGTGTGTGTGTGTGAGTATGTACGTCACGAAATTTTTCTTCTGTGACACGCAGTAGGCAGCAACAGCCGTTGGAACATTAAGGTTCCATAACACCGAGTGTTTCTCTCGAAAAAACAAAAATTTAGGATTTCAGGATTACGAACATGTCAATGTTAAAAAAATAAATGAATGTGTCAATTAGATTGTTCGCCACGTACACGACAGGGTTTTTATACTCATTTCATCTTAGCCCATTGACGAAAGATGTAATCTCCACAAAAGCGTTGACAAAAACTTTTTATTTTCATATTTTTTCATAAACTATTTTGTGCTATGGTGTTCGTTATAATTTTGAATGAATGTACTAATTAAGAGGTGCATTCTAGAATTTTTTCCGATTTTTTAAATTAACAGTTTATAAATTAGACAGGGGTCACTCCGATGACGACTTTGAAAGCGAATATCTCGTGACCGAAGGGTCGAAATGAAAAAAGTCTTGAAGCACATGAAATTGCATTTGAGGAGACCTATCAAAAGACACCCCACTCGATGGGGTGGACAAAAAAAAATCGACCTCACCTTTTAATCCGCGGCACGAGCGTCTCAAATCTTTGTGTTCAATGTTATAATTTCTCAATGTCTCCATACCACATCACCTCATTCCATGCAAATCATTGATTTATAATCCCACGTAGAATTATTGGGCTCGGGGTCATTTCGACCCCCAGTGACCTCGAGGGGTCAATTTATATAATAAAAATCCTTCGAAAAGTGATCATATTTAAAGTGTTTTTGAATATAAACACTATATATTTTTTTCTTTCTTTTTCGCACGTTGTCATGAGACCTTAAGGTCTGGCTCTTCGACACACGCACACGCACAACCCTCTTTCTCCCTCGTGATTTCTGTGTATTATTTTTTTTTCTTTTCCACGTTTTTATTTTTTTCCCCCGTCTTCGTCGCACCACGATGAAGCTCACCCTTGACAGGTTGACCCTGACCCAGCACGATGCTCGCGACCCTCATTCACCCTCGCCATACCCCCGGTTTACGTCCTCACTACCCCCTCCCCCTCCTCCCTCCTCGCGTTCCTCATCGATCAACCGCTTCTCACCCTCATAGTTTGCTTCTCCCTCTCTCTTTTTCTCTCTTTTTCTCTCTCTGTCTCAGTCTGCCCTCTCTGTCTAACCTTCCCCCGTCGCAAACAAACCTCGTATCAAACTCCCCCCGTTCGCCATCGTTACGGCCGATCAAGTGACGACCCGGCTCGCTCGCGCGCGCGTGCCGCCCGAGGTCATCCATCCGCCCGGAAGCCCCTCGAACCTCGTTGGCCCCCGTCGCTCCGGTGGCTCCCCCTCGCGGCCGTCAACTTAACTTAGGTTATATACAACACCACCATCACCGATCCCCATATTCACGATATCTGGCGTATCGTGAGTTTGGAAATATTTATTTAATCCTTGGCCGGCGCACTTATCGATGAGTATGGCGCACAAGGGTCCGTTGGACCCTGGGGCCACGAAAAAATGGGTGGGGCTCGAAGTTCAGAATGAGCAATGTTCAGAAAGGCCAAAATTTCGAACGCGCGATGCTTCGAACGACAATGTTACGAATGGTCGCGGGGTAGAATGAAATTGTTTCGAATGGTCAAAATTTCGAATCGCATTGTAGCCTTCCGAACGCCTACCTTTTGAGCTTTCCCACGCGTAAATTATGAAAGTTAGAGATATGCCGTCGCGGACTTTTTTATAGGAAATTTATTTCTCTACAATATTGTTTATGTGAACTTTTTGTCTATATAGCGTTGTTTATCCAGCGTTTGGACAGAAACAAACAAAACGATAAGAAAATCGATGCATTTTTACCTTCCCGTCAAAACGCTGGTTAAACAACGCTATATAGACCAAAAGTTCACATAAACAATGTTGTAGAGAATTGAATTCCCTATAAAAAAGTCAGTGACGGCATATATCTATCTGTGATAATTTACGTGTGGGAAAGCTCGAAAGCCAGGAAATGTTGAAAACCGCAGCGGTTTTCTATTTTTTTAAATTATCGTTAATTTAAAAATTAGCGTAAATTATCACAGTTAGATGTATGCCGTCACTGACTTTTTTATAGGAAATTCAATTCTCTACAACATTGTTTATGTGAACTTTTGGTCTATATAGCGTTGTTTAACCAGCGTTTTGACGGGAAGGTAAAAATGCATCGATTTTCTTATCGTTTTGTTTGTTTCTGTCCAAACGCTGGATAAACAACGCTATATAGACAAAAAGTTCACATAAACAATATTGTAGAGAAATAAATTTCCTATAAAAAAGTCCGCGACGGCATATCTCTAACTTTCATAATTTACGCGTGGGAAAGCTCAAAAGGTAGGCGTTCGGAAGGCTACAATGCGATTCGAAATTTTGACCATTCGAAACAATTTCATTCTACCCCGCGACCATTCGTAACATTGTCGTTCGAAGCATCGCGCGTTCGAAATTTTGGCCTTTCTAAACATTGCTCATTCTGAACTTCGAGCCCCACCCGAAAAAATGGCCTGCTGTGAGTAGGCAATTGATTTTTTTCAATTGGAATTTTTTTAATGTGTTCTTTGAATAATTTTTTCGAGAGGTGCCCATAGATTATTTGCTTTAAATTCAATATTGACTCTCAAATGATAACACGAGGTCACTCGTGCCTTGCACAAATGGTACTTGACCTTTTTTATTTATTTATTCGATTATATTGCTTAAACAAATGATCAAATCAGCGATATAGCTATTGATCCTTGTTCCAAAATATTCGAAAAGATTTCATGAATTTTCAGGAATTTTTTGCAGCACTTTGAAGCATTTAGGGGTTAATTTTTCATTTTCTTTCGTTTGTTTTCTGGGTATGTAATGCCCTCTTATTATCTATAAATGCCTGGGCGTTAAAATTCATGATAATTCCACGAAAAAATAATTTCAAATACATTTTTATGGAATGAAATTTGATTTTCGAGTGTGAACTGCTACAGTCGTGAAGGGGTTGAGTTGATCCGGGTAAAGTGTGGAGGAAGGTTCCTCCACACTTACACCCTTCCCCTCCCTCTTCGCCTGGTTCCCCACGGGTTGGTGCACTCCAGGGTCGACGTGCAAGCTGCATCGATCGACGGTGAGTGCAACGCAAGCTTCGCTAATCACTGCTACTCGGTGCAACAACCCACGCGATGACCCCGCTCGTCCTTGTCACGCGAGTTGCGTTGGCAAGACAGAAAGGACAAACCATAAAAATTCAGATAATAAACAATTATTTGTTACGGTTAGTTTTATCTTGAATATTATTTAAACGAAATTTAATTTTAATCGATGAAATTAATTGTTCAATATTTTATAACCAATTCTCGATTTCAACTTGTTGGGTTTACACATTTTTGTACATTAATAATTTTCGTTTTCGTTTTTGGGTTTTGGGTTGTTGGGTTTTTTTTTTTTTCGAGACGATCAGGTGTTTTTTTTTTGTTTTTGCATTTTCGATGATAGCGATTGCACATTTATAATTAAAATGCGATAGCATTAGTGGGCACACAGATTTTCGAAGGCGACACACGAGAATAATCGTTGAGACGGTTTATCGCGAACGTGGTCAAGGCTAATAACCTTGGTCAACGTTAACGTTACACGATCGTTTTTAATTCGAACGATCCGCCTCGGGCGGCCTTCCATATCCCAGCCCGAGTGACGCGATGACTCAGGGATCATTGTAATTACACTGGTTTTATAATTCACGACGGTAGACGTTACTTTAGCGAACGAGGGGCGCCAATGACGAAATGCTTTACGCGCATCATTTGAACCAGACATATTTTATTCTATTTTATTTTATTTCATTTTATTTTATTTTATTTTATTTTATTTTATTTTATTTTATTTTATTCTATTTTATTTTATTTTATTCTATTTTATTTTATTTACTATTAACGTGTTTATTGACCAGCCGAGCGAATGAGATGAATCAACGTTGTTCAGTTTTGCAATGTGATGAAGAGTACGCGGTGTCAATTAGCCGGGTTAATATTCAATTTCCGGCAAGTCGGTGAACGAGATGATCCGTCGAATCGACGATAATAATGACTCCCAACCGAGGTCGACGCTCGTCGTGGACCAACGAGACCAAAAGGTCGAAACGAAACTTGGAAATAACGGAAATGAAGACCCCCGCCTCACACTCTCGAAATGAAGATGTATTTCTTCTTTGATACTTGATATACATATATAGGTATATGTATGATTTTTTTTATGGCGGACTGAGAGCACAGTTTATTCGCGATGAATGAACGTGATTCACGAAGTTCGCCGTCATTGCTCCTCGAATTGATTGAACCCGAGCGTGTGAGTCAAGTCTGACTCACTCATTCGGCCCTATTGACTCTTCTTCGTGCGTAAAATTACCTCCCCCTCCCCATCTCCCTCCTCTCGATTCGATAATCGAAAAAAAAAATTGAGTGACACTTTTTAATCCGTGGGAGAAGTGTGAAATTTTATTTTTTTATTTTTTAATTTTTTCCCGTGTTATCATTTCTGTTATCGGATCATGCTAGTCGTTTCCGTCGAGGGGGGAGAGTGAAAAAACATGCTACTAAACCTTCTGCGCCCAAATTCAACTCGCACTTGATCATGTTATTTTTTTTTTAATAAACAAATTTTTTATTTTCAAGTTTTCGATTTTTTTTTTTTTTTCATACACACAAGTTTCATGGGTTAACCAACATTGCTGCCCTTTACAAATTATAGTAACTGGGTAATCAATCGCCCGTAAATCACAACGCCCGGCTAGCCACGAGGTGTGCAATGAATAATTGTTACGAAATGAAAAAAAAAAAAAAAAAAAAAAGTATCGAGGCCAATCGATTTTTTGATATTGAGATATTAATCGAGGGGAAAAAAATGTAGCAGCAGTGACGCTCGACGTGTTATATCTATATACATGTCTTGTCACGGGTGTCAATTAACGGGAGAGAGAGAGAGAGCTTGTGAATTTTATTCAGAAATTATTAATGTCACGAAATTAGTAACCATCGGGGGGAGTGGGAAGAAGGGAGAGGGGGGAGGGGGCAGGGTGTACTCGATAGAGCACTTTTGAGCGTCATCCCCCGTGCAGCACGGGTTCCGACGACGGCCTCATTTTTTAACTCTGACTCTTTCTCTCTCTTTCTCTCTTTTTTTCACAATGGTTCACCTTGGTTGAAATAAAAAAAAAACTCGTGTCAAGGCTTAACGAATGTACACCACGACTGGCGCGAAAAAAAAAAAAACAGTCTGTCATCGTCGAATATGCACACACCTGCGGACTTGATCGACGATCCTGTCGTTTTTTCGTTTTTTTTAAATTATTTTTTTTTTAAGGGTTCCGTAAAAATCTAGAAACTTTTATATGGTTTCGATCAGTCTGTCCGTCTGTGTGTCACTGTCCTGACACACAGATGGACAGTATGTAAAAAATAAAAAAAATATTAATAATGGAAAAAAAAAAACAAATACAAAATGGAAGAGTTAATAAGAAAATAAATATCTGCAACATCGTTCGCCGAGTGTTTGACGCATTACGCGCGAGTGTTATGAAATAAAAAAAGTGTGGAAAGTCTCGGGGTTGATACGAGGTTGAAGAAAACAAAAAAAAAATAAAATAAAAAAAAATAAAAAATAAAGGGGTCGCACCTGCCGCGCCGGCTGGCACGCTTCTGGATTCGACGTCAAAGACCGGGGTCTCGAGTGAGACAGCCGGAGCGAGAGGGAGTAAATATCCCAATCCGCAATCCGCCGGACGAACAAAGTCGATACGAGTTTTATTTCTTTCACTCGGTCCCCACTCTCCATCGTTAAGCATGTATGACACAATGACTCGTGTCGAAAAATATTAGAAGAATATTCGTAAAATTTTCATAGACTTTTGGGCTGAGATTTTTTTATGTGTCATACATGTACTTAAGAGCATCCCCCTCGGGCGTGTTCGACTCGGTTATGGGAAAAAACCACGTGGCATCGTCACCGGGTGGCTTCACCGGTTGCGTCGTCGACCCTCGAAGTCGTCGAGTCTCTCGCGTCGCGTGTCTGGAGGCCGTTAGTCCTCAGGTGTGAATGTAATCCTTGGAACGAGGTGTAACACGTGTATTATACAGTTTTTGGATAATAATGATCATAGGAAAATAATAATGATAATAATAATAATAATAATAATAATGATAATCATATTTACTTATTAATTATTATTAATAAATAAATATCAGTAGCATTTTAGAATTAAAATATTGTCCCTTAGTCTGTAAGTATGGGTCACTTGTGACTCGCTATTTAATAAGTACCTACTGTAAGGAAAAATCCTGAAAATTTAATGAAATCTTATCAACTATTATTATTCAATAATATTTCAATATTCAAATACCTAATACCAAAAAAAATATATTACTAAAATTATTTGATATTATTATCATTAGTAATGTATTATTTATTATTTTTAGTATTATTATTATCATTCGGATGTAATTTCTATAATATCAGCGATAATCATATCAAATTAAAACATTGCAAAATGAAATATCAAATTATTATCATTCACTAAAATTTTAATATTCCCAAAATTCAACTACATGATATTTGAAAAAAAACTTATAATCGAAATTATTTTCTGCATTAAACAGCGACGGGATAATGATGATATCGATAATATTATTTAATTATAACATTACAAATTGAATTACACAAAATATTATTACACAACAATATTCCAATATTCGAATATTCAAATACATAATATATTTAAATATTATAAAGAAAAATATCATCGATATTACTTTGACACTATTATAATTATTACAATAATTATTATTCTCGTGATGTCATTTCGGTAATAATAAAATTGATGATGTAGCAGCAGCAAGCAGGTGGCCCTTGGATCCTGGCGACTGCGAACCATTCGTTGGGTGTATGTCTGTGTGTATGTGCGAGTGGCTCTCGCGCGCGGTCCTAAAGTCCTTCCCGCACCTGCCTCGGTCGCATTGCCTCGTTACGATTCGCAGCGGAACACCGGGACCGGACTGGTCAACACGCTCAAGCTGAATCCCTACCGTTAATTGGGTCACCCATTTATTTTTCTCCCTCCATTTTCCATCCTAACAAAATTTCCAAAAAATTTTCCATCGCTTTCCGAAAAAAAATCGTTTGTAAAAACACGAGCTAAAATTCATCATTTCGTTATCACGATGATAATCACACGTTTGTAACGCTGTCGATTGGTCGTCGGCCATCATCGACAAATTATTTTGCTCTCGTTTCGACCGCGGCAGCTGATAATTAAAAAAACCTCACATTTAAGTTGCAAAACGATTCGCCACATTGACAATTGCCTTGTGTCGAGACTCGACAGGATTGTCAAGGTTCTCGTGTCCGAATGAGTGAAAAAAAAAAACAAGAAAACAAATTGTAAAAATAAAATAGGTCAACGTCTTTATGAAGTTTTGCGAAAAGTGGGGTTGACGCTCTTCGGTTGTTTTCTGCAGTTGTTGCACAGCATGTTGGCTCGCGTGCAGTTGCGATGCAGCCCTTCTGCAGGGCATTATGTTACGAAGCCCCAAACCCAGGAACATACACGGTTTTGTACAAACTCTGTGTGTGTGTGTGTTTAAAAAAGGAACTCGTGTGGTCCGGGAGGTAAACGTCGACGACCTAGAATCGAGGTGACTCGGCCGACGGTTTTCTCGAGGCAATTCTGTCCGAACACCTGGCTGTGCTTTGTTGTCTTTCGATGGCCAAGTCTCGTGTGCACATTACTTTGATCGTGTGCCACGAAGAAAAGTGTCTACGGATGACTGAAGATTGAAATTTAGACCTAAGATCGACCTCCCTTCTAAAGAATCATAGTTGGTCTTGATGGGACGGTGATCCCAGGTGACTTCAATGCTAGAGCACTTTATAATCAACGCCCTCTTCCTCTGAAATTCGAAATGCGTATATAAATATAGGTATAGTTGGCGTACCTCTTTCGCCAGCCGCTACATTGCCCGACTTTCGAGCTTGCCCACGCGTGAACCATCAATGTTAGATACATGCCGTTCTGAACTTTTTTGTAGGAAATTGAATTCCTCACAACATTGTTCTCGCAAACTTTTGCTCTATATAGCGTTGTATAGCCAGCGTTTGGACAGGAAGATAAAAACATATTCATCGATTCAATACATTTTTATCTTCCCGCCCAAACGCTGGCTAAACAACGCTATATATACCAAAAGTTTACATAAACAATTTTGTATAGAATTAAATTCCCTACAAAAAAGTCCCCAACGGCATACATCCAACATTGATGGTTCACGCGTGGGCGAGCTCGAAAGTCGGGCAATGTAGTCTCGCGGCCTTAACCCTAACTCACTCTATCGCACTTTCTGTAGCAGCTATCGCCTTCGAGGATTCCTTGTCCGATGTTCTTCCAGGTCAACCTTGGCCCACGGTGTCAAATTACCCCTCGCTGTCTCCCAAAAGTCTGCAAGACACACTGCAGCCTCCGTTAAACTGAGAACAGTCTCATTTTCATTTTTATCGTCAGGTGTCGTGCCTCACCACCTCTGACAATGTATCGAATCGCCATTGATTCCTACCTTAAAATCGTGTTCGTTCAACCTTCACTCTTCATGGTCTTGTTGCGTCCTCATGCATCCACAGCCAAAAGCCTGCTGGCTGATATCGAAGTGGACCACCCGAAATCAGTCGACGATGACTTTGTCAACTGTGAAATCGGATAGGATCCCACCTGATGCCCACTCACGTGGTCCGACCATTCACGAGCCTTGTGCGAGCATGCACTGTACCACACGCGATGAGTTTTCGGCGAAGGACAACGCTATACGCGGTCTACGTACGTTTTTTTTTTTTTCCGTTTTGCAACGTGCGAAGGACTCCGGGGAGATGTTCCTTTGTCTTCGTTCGAAAGCTTTGTTGTCTGAGATCGCGATTACAGCAAAACCGACACGTTTCAATCTAGCGGAGGATAATTGCTTCTCGCGGTTTCAATTCTTCTTGTTTAAATTGGACAGACAGCTTAGGGGACCAAAGATGGATTGGGGTAGTTTGTCGTTATTTGTTTATTAGGAGTCTGCTTAAGATCTCGAATTGGATCTTGGGTGGCTTTGATGGATTGGAATGTTGGAAGGACATTTAGATGGTCGTTATTCAGTGATCTAAAGTGAGAGTGCATTACTAGTCGGTTATTGGATATCCAATGAGGCCAGGATTTTGGATAATGGCGCCCAATAGTGGCAACCATCGATGGTTGCAGTTATGGACAACAGAAGGATGAAAACTCGAGTCCATCACTCTGGCAATTTAAATTAGAGTGTTAACCTTCAGCTGGCGTAGTATCACAGCTGGCGCCCAGGGGTCCTTTCAGACCCCGAGGCTCGAAAAAGCTTGCTGCTTGAGTAACCAATTGATTCTCTTTCGTTGAAAAAATTCTCATAGATTCTTCGATACTTCCTTCAAGTTCTGCCATAGGTTATTTCGGTTAAAATTCAATATTTACATTGACAAAAAAAATGTTGAATGCAAAAAAAATCGCTAAATTGTAAATTTTCACAACAAAAAAAAATCGAAACATTTATTATTTTGATCTAAAAATCGATCTAAAAATTAAACTGGATACTCTCGAAATACTTTGATTTCACAATAAAAATTGTCTGGCAGTAGCTGCTGGAGGAAAGGTATTTATTCAGAGAAATCAAAAATAAATTACGATTGATTTTGCTTTGGGGTGAGTGCGCGGTTAATTGAATCATCATTGGTCCAATTAATCTTGCCACTGCTAAGCTGGTTGTCGCTTTCAAACTACTAGGATGGAGGAGAGGACGCTTTCAAACTATTATTAGTGACCAGTAACGATCCAGAACTGATTAATCATACCCGATAATCAATAACAATGTACCAACCGATTCTGATCAACCGATTGCGAGTCTCGAGACTGACGTTTCCCAAGTTAAAAAAAATTATTTATAAACTCAATATAGGACTAAGCATACATAATTGATATATCAATTGTATATAGACTATACATAAACACTGTATGAAATATATAGTTTATTTACAGTCTATATATAATCTTAACATAGACTATATGTGCTTAGTCCTATGTATCGTTTATTCATAAGCTATATATAATTTTTTTACTTGGGATTATATCACGTTCAAGCATCGACAAGCGTTTTGGCGGGCTAAACTCGGTCTATGGATATTGTCAGTCGCCTCACGAAATCGATTATCGAAATGGCGAATGGTCCAATGTCGTGCTGTTGTCAACACATGCTCGTGACCTTGAGACTGAAAGAATATGGCCGATCGGACGGGACCGTTCGTCCGTCGATGGATACCACCAATGGAATCCGTCAATGGCGTTCGGGATGACCTTCTACAGTCTTCACAACAAAACTGATGGAGTGCTCATGCGTCTACACCATCGAGCATGCGCACTCTTCTTTGCATCTTTTTATTCTTCTTCGAGTTTATCTTTTTTTCGTCTTTCAGTTCTTCGGCCTCTTCTTCTTCGTCTACTCGTTGTTCTTATTATTTCGCATGACTTTTCAACGCCAACACTAACACAAAGAAACAATTGCTCGTGAAACGAAGCTCACGAAGGTCGTAACGAAAATTAAAACCGTCGTGGCCATCGTTCATGAAGATAATTTGCGGTACAATAATGAACACTTTTGTGGCTATTGATGGACTTTGTCGAAGGACCTTGAGAGTCGGGTTTGGATCGATCGACCTTCGTCGTTGGTTCTATTTGCGGATTATTCGGATCTGGCCGATGATATCGAGCTTTTGTGGATGTACGGCCTCGTTCATCAAATCGTGTCAACGAACCTTCATTAATTGGCTTACGAAAAATAAATAATAAAATAAATAAAATAAATAAAATAAATAAAATAAATAAAATAAATAAAATAAATAAAATAAATAAAATAAATAAAATAAATAAAATAAATAAAATAAATAAAATAAATAAAATAAATAAAATAAATAAATTGTTCAATAGTTATACAATTCGAAAGCTCAATCAACATTGGCTCGGTATTTAAGCTTTATTAGTATTTTATTCAGCAATTAGATAACATTGCAGAATCCTCCACGTTTCATCCGAATCTCCAAGCTCTCCACGTGTTTCGTCCGATTAGATCGAATCGATTGGCCTCGCACAGCCCCCTCTCCCTCCACCCCTGCCCCCCCCCCCCCACCGCCCTTAAGCTCATTGCCGGGGGTTGGAATATCTTCTGGCATTTTCCACGACGCAAACGAGCGACGACGACAACGTCCTGGGGGGTCGTTGGGCGTGGGGGTTGGGGGTTGGGGGGTGAGACCGTCGAGGTGGGGTTGAGACACTCGTTGGTAACTAAATCAACAGGTTAAGTGACGCAAAGCTTCGCGTGGGTCGAGCCGAGCGAGAGGAGCGATTTATATGGGTGCCCGGGTTAAGGGGGTTCACACGAGTAGATTGACGGAAAAATACGTGAATGATGGGAATTATCGTCTCGAAAACCAATTGGTCCGATTGAATTCGAGTTTTATTCGAAAGCATACACATTTACGACCTTTGTTGATTGATAAAAAAATAAATAAATTAGTTAAAAAAAAAAATCTTACGTGCTGAACTTCATTACCTATCCGTGCATATTGTGTCCAAATCTCTAAAGGAATCGGTCGATCTGTTGTCTCAAAAAAAAAGATGGTAAACGACTTTGAAAAATGTATTCAACGCCGGCCGGAATAACAACCCTCCCATTCACTATAAATTCAAACGAAAAATCGTGAAAATACCTCAATGTATGCACTTTTCATGAAAACCAACTTGAATTCAATCGGACGAAAAGTTTTTGAGATAATAATTATCAAAATTCACCTATTTTTCCAAATCATGAAAATTTTATAATTTTTTTTAAACCAAAAACTACATAATAACCCCTTAAGGATAGCAAAACTTTGCCAAGGCATGATAAACGCACGTGTGTGTGTGTGTGGGAGTTGAGGTTCACGAAGGTTCGTGGCAGAGGGGGTAGTTAGAAGAGGGAGAAGGGGTTGAAGCAAAGGCAAACGATGAAGCAAGAGCTTGAGAGGGATGAAAAAGAGAGAGAGACGGAATCTATCGTGTTGTTCGTAAGGGATGGAGGGGTGGGGGTTCTGACGTCAAGCTGTGTGACGCAATACCACGTGTTGGGGTGGCTAGACCCGCCCCGAACGTCCGAGCCTGACATTGACACTGGCCTCATGGCCTCATCGATCTGGCTGGCCTCCCTGTTGATGCCACTAGCACCATCGACCACCCCACATCCACGCTCGAACTACCCCCTCAACTATATACACACTACCCCTCTCGCCCCTCTCACACCCCTAAGCTTGGTGGGGGGTGAATAAGTGGCAACCTATTGCGAGCTAACGAACGAACGAAGGTTGAGGGCACTCTATTCTCGCGACTTACGTATTTAAGTTATATATATATATATATATATATATATATTTATACGTGAGTGTGTGTGTGTGGATATTAGGGTGTGTTGAAAAAGGACAAGGTTTTTCGATCCTTCCGTCGACTCTTACATTTGAAGTGGATACTTTTAGGAAACATCCATAAACAAATGTAGCCCAATCGAATTATATTTGGTTGAAGGTTTTAAAAATTTGATTTTGCATTTGATTAACTTGCAAACAATTTTTTTTTTTTTACTTTCCTTTGCAATTTTCGATTTTCAGGTTAATGACGAATTTCAAAGATGGATAGTTAGTGTGATATATATATATATATATATTGTGGTAATTTTAAGTTGAGGTAATTTCAAATGGAAATATTTTATTTGTTCGACAATTTGAAGAAAAAAAAGTCTAACAACTTTATATCTTCGAATTAATTTTCTCGACTTCAATCACAAAACTCCAATTGCAGTTTTGGTCTTCTGCTTCACGTTTCGGGCCTTGGGAACGCTATATATACATATATATGAACGTTCGGTCGTATCGCACGTGAGTCACCACAGTTTCCATGACGTTTGTTCTTCGAGCCTCGCAATCTGCCACTCGTGTTTTTCGTTACTATATATTCATATATATATATATATACACTTTTTCAGGATGCACCACCGACGTTTGTGCATCGACGCAAGCGCGTACTTATCACGGCTGTGAAAGCTTAAAATAATTTTAGACGTACGCACGATGCCAATGACTTTGAATCCGATCTTTGGCCACCTATAAGCCTCTCATATTTAAAATCAATGCAATACGAATTGATCGTTTAAATGGAAATTGACAAAATGAAACAAAATGGAAGTTAATGATAATTCTCATATTAATGTTTTCGTGACTTAAGCCTCTCATGTTTAAAATCAATGTAAAACGAATTGATCGATTGAAATCGAAATTGAAAAAAAAATAATTAAAAAAAGGAAGTTAATAATAATTTTAATATTATTTTTTTCAAATATATATTTTTTTAAATTCTCAGACCAACTTTTGTTACAAAATAAATGTTATCATTTTTTTTATGCGACTCAAAATAATCGTCCACCATATCGAGAAGCCCATGGAATAGAGCGACGCTGATGTCACTAGCGTTTCCGTAGTGTAGTGGTTATCACGTGTGCTTCACACGCACAAGGTCCCCGGTTCGATCCCGGGCGGAAACATTTTTTTTTTTTCCGAAATTTTTTTTTCTCTAACCACGTAAACGTAAACATCCAAGTGAAAGATTCGTCGACGTCGAAAGCTTGAGAGAAGGACTCGCTGCGCACGCGCGCGCCAGAGAGGAAGAGAGAGAGAGAGTGGCAGCCGCGCGCGTGAATTTCGATAACCGAATGAAGAAACTTCAATTAGCCGGCCTCGAGGGAGGCCCAAACCCGAGCAAAGTGCATCGCGTTGCAGTTTTGATGCTGTTGCAGTCGAGTATCGGAGAAATATTGGAGAACAACGAAGAGACGGAAGAGAGAGAGAGAGAGAGAGAGAGAGAGAGAGAAAGAGATGGAGATTGCATTCGGAAACCTCGAGACCGTAGCAAGCTGCTGCTGCTGCAATATTGCTCCTTGATTTTTTATTTGTTTTGTTTTGTTTTTTTTTAATTATTTTTTAATTTTTTTATTTTCACGTCTGTCGTGAGTGACGGTTGCGCATCGCGCATCAGAGACAAGACCGTGCGCGCTCGCGCGCTCAGTGCGTTGCCCCTGCACGCACAATGACGTCGCCCCACGTCGCGTCGCGCCCATCATCGACAACAAAGAACTAATATCGAGCGAATTCAACGATGTTAGGTTATGACACGTGTGTCAAAAAAAATAAAATCCAAAAAAACAAAGATGCAAAGTATAACCTTGCTCATTGGTTCCTCATAATTTTTCACCCTTTTTCAATTATTGAGATGTAAATTACTTAGAACGTTGCACATTCAGAAAAAAACATTTTTTCTGAATGTGATATTTACATTTTTTAGCACATCCTGAACGCTCTTACATGAACATCTCGAAAAGAAAAAAAAAAAATCACGATAACAAATCTTCCTGATGATGAAATAGCAAGAATCGAATATTTTCGAAGCCATTGACTTTTTGTGATTAAAAAAAAAAAAAATTGAGAAAAACATTTTTGAAAAAGTGTTCTTGCACCATTTTTGTGAATAATTTTTGTTTTTTTTTTAAATCACTATTTGGCCTTTGAATTGGGATAATGAAAATCGTTCGATAGACATTGGCAAAGAATATATATACAAAATTATTCAAGACAATGAAAATCGCTTTGCCAATGTAAGGGGAGTGGCGAACAAGGCTGGAGGGCTGCGGTAAGGGGGTGAGAAGGTGCAAGGGCGTAGTGTGGAAGATATGGGACCGAGAGGGGGCGGCCGGGACTATTTGAGATATTTTTATTGGACGTCTGCAGTCTGGATGCACGGGCGGTCGTTCAACCCCGTGGCCCTGCACTCCTCGACTTTGCTTCCAGCCGATGCACTTTCCTCGGCTTTGTGTGTGTGTGTGTGCGTGTGCATGTGCATGAACGTGCGTGCGGGATGCACCGGGCGATCCGTAGGGACATGGCGCTGATTCTTCTCTCCCTTCTTTCTTTCCTCATTTTTTTTTTTTCATTCTGTCTTTCTTCTTTATTTCTTTCTTTATTCGTTCTTTTATCAATCCATATTCGTTTTTTTCATCGTCTCGTCTCTAAAAAGTTGTGTTTCACACCAACCCTCGCCGCTGCCATTCCAATAAAATTTTAAAAGCCAAAAAACTATTTTTTTTATAACAAAAATAAATTCCCAAAAATTCTTCCCCGAAAATAGTTTATTCGTGTAGGCAGCTTTTAAATCCTTTCTTCGATAGTTTAAATGATTGAGAGTGGGGAGAAAAGTGCATTCAGCTTTGGCAGATGAGCTGCAAAAGAGAGAGAGAGACGAAAAGACGAAGATTTTGGACGAATTCGATGGAAGAAGAGAGAAGAAAGGAAGAAAGAGAGATGATAAATAAATAAATATTCGTGAGACGCGTAACGAAGACACGGATGGTACGAATGGACGAACGTGGCCGCCAACCAGCAGCAGCAGCAGCACGAGGGATGTACCGACCTTGAAGGGATTTTTGCGTCTGCGACGGTGCGTTAACCCCGGCGTCCGTCCGAGCGAAGAAGAAGCGTGGCGGCGGTCCGCGTGGTCGTGCCAACCCGTTGAGGGCCCTTCGCTCGAGATATCCTCCCTACCCCCCCACGCCCCTAGCCCCCAACCCCTCCCCACTCCGACCGAGTACGTTAGCCCGACGCCTTATCCCTTTTTCTCGTTCAATCGGCTCCCCCTAACCACTCGTCTTTCTTCGTTCTTCCCTTCGGCTTGGTTCTTCGTCACTCTTTCGCGAGACTTTTGGAATTTCCGATTTCGAATTTTCTGAAAAAAATCTGTTTGGCCTTTTTCTTCGTTCGTTGCTTCGCGAGTCTTTTAGAATTTTCAATTTACAATTTTCCAAAAAGGCCAAACAGATTTTTTTCAGAAAATTGGAAATTGAAAACGCTAATTACTGTTTTTATACAATAGGGGCCAAACAGATTTTTTTAGAAAATTGGAAATTGAAAACTCTAACTAGAGTTTTTAGATTCCAATTTTTAAAAAGGCCAAACAAATTCTTTTGGACAATTGGAAATTGAAAGCTCTAATTAGAGTTTTTTTTCAAATTCCAATTATCTAAAAAAATCTGTTTGGCCTTTTTCTTCGTTCTTCCCTTCGGCTTGTTTCTTCGTCACTCTTTCGCGAGTCTTTCAGAATTTTCGATTCCCAATATTCTAAAAAAAAATCTATTTGGCTTGAAAATTGTGTCCAGGGTCATATTGACACCTAGCTACGCTACCTCGAAGGGTTGATCACTTCCCCTCACCTCAGAAGTGCGGTCTTCCGTTTTCCAATGCTCTTGGCAACTATTCCAACCAATCTGGGCTGGCCGAACTTGACTCCGAACTTACACATCGCATAATCGTCCCAATGCTATATTTGCGTTGATTTTTAATGCGTGAGCTGGTTCTCGCGAACGTACGGATGTCGCCATTGTCTTTCTCGCAATGTAAACACGTCTGATACGTATGTATAAACGTATAAACATATGAATAGATATATATGTGCGTATGTGTGTGTGTGTGTATAATAAGCATCGAGTGCGGTGTACGATTGTGTCCCGTCTCCTCTTTCATGCATTCGATTGTCCAGTGGCTTCGCCAACTCCCAACCAACCTCGTTGATGAAAACAATTCACGAGCACTGGCTTCGAATTTTATTTGCCATTGGATCGCTTAGGAGGAGCGAAAGGGGGAGGGGCAAAGGACAAGCGAGTCAAAGTCAATCTCGGGTAATCCCGGCTTGTACTGCGCGAAAAAAAAACAAAACAAAACAAAACAAAACAAACAAAAAAAAAAGTCGTTTGCAACAACAACAATAAATTGAGCGACGTCTCAAGGTCATTGATTGCTCAGCGTCAGCATTTACGTTTAATCGAGGTTGAATGTTTGTTTTGAATGTTTCGAATTTGACGACGAATTGACGTTTCGAAATGTCACTGAAATGTGGAAAAAATGTTGGTTTTTTTTCGTTCTCTCTTCATTGTTTGATTTGTCAATTTCGTGGTTGGTGTCGCTGGTGGAAGATGGCGCTGGGTGTGAAAAAGTCGCGATCGGCGCGAGATCGTGAAAAAGGTGTGAATTGCGTCGCAATCTTTCGTGACTGATAAGACCAACAATGACGATTGACATTCCAATCTCGTTCATTCGGTCTGTGACACACCGGGGAGGGAAAAAAAACACAACGTATGTATCTGTCGCACGGTCGGTTTCAAGTCCAAGGTCAAACACTTGGATTTTCCTGATAACTCAGACGAACGGATCGATTCGACTCAATTTTCAACGTAATAACAGCAAAATTTTTGCATATTGCGTATTGAGGTGATCAATATGGCTCAAACAAATCGAAAGAAAATGTTGATTGGTGTTGGTAAATTAATGAATTGATTATTTCATAATTTCGTTTGTATTTTAATCGAAGATGTATTGATTAAGAAAATAATAATTTACGCATGGAAGATTTAAATTTGTAATAAATATTAATAATACATATTATGGAAAAAATGAATAAATGAATGAATGAATGAAAAATAATAATAATAATAATAATAATAATAATAATAATAATAATAATAATAATAATAATAATAACAATAATTTCAAGATTGTAGGTCAAGCCAAAGTCGTCCTATGACGGTTTTATAATTTTTTTTTTTCATTCAGAAGTGGGAAACCCTCAAATAGAAAAAAAATCAAACAATGTGCAATTCAATGCATTTTTGTCGAGTGCATTATTTTTGTCAAATGCAAATCGTGATGCAATTAGCTTGATAATTTCCGCGTTGATTTTTCCCATTTCCAAACAATTGTTTTCTCATCAAAACCGACAAAAAAAAAAGGTCTAGAGGGATCCATCTGCCTGGCACAAAGGGCATCGAAGATGAAGGTCGAAGTCGAAGCGCATCCAACCGAAGTGCAATCCGGTGATTTGGTTGGAAGGCTGTGCACGCGTCGGTCGCGCTCAACGGGCATATTAGCCGGGGCAGTGAGACCGCACGAAGGGGGGCGGGGGGAGGAAGGGGACGCCTTATCCTCGAACGTGAAAAAATAAATGAGAGGTGTGCGTGTGTGGGAGTGAGACGGGGGAATCGCGGAGTTTGAAGGGCGCGGCCGCCATCGCCGGTTGTGCACACTTCTCGCGGTTATATCGTCTTCTTCTTCTTCTTCTTATTCTTCTTATTCCTCGTGCCTCTTCTTGTTATTCCTCGACGGTTCGGACTAGACCGAAGCCGCCCTTGTGCCCGACCGACCTTGAGACAGCTCGGTCTGTCCTGCCCTGCGCATTGGCCCTCACACACACACACACACACGCAGACGTGCATCAACGTCCTCGTCCGCTGCACAAAGAGAATCATATTGTGTGTGTATATATAATTTGTGTATAATATAACTGGGGTGGTAGTTAAGAATCAAATCTCTGACGTCCAGCCGTAGAAAGTTAGTTTTTGGTCGAAAGAATCGACAACTTTTTTATTTTTGTAAAAAAAGTGATAATAACAGGTGCCGAATCCGGATTAGAGTCAATTTTTCAGACAAAATTGCAGTTTTTTGGGAATAACTCATGAAATAACTGGATTTGGAAAAAAAACTATTCAGAGAGTTTTATAGGAAATTTAATTTCCTACAAATTTCTTTCAATAGTTTTTCTTTCTAATTTGCATATTTCATGAGATATCCCCAGAAAACAACAATTGTATGTAAACAATTAACTTTGATCCGGATTCGGCACCAGTTTTTATCATTTTTTTTACAAAAATAAAAAATCCCTTGTTTTTTTCATCGAAACCTAACTTTCTATGGGTGGACGCCAAAGATTCAAAGTCGGATCTGGCTTTCGCAGCTTCCTCTCGTTAGTCGGATGCAATAATCGGATAAAAAATCAAATTGCATCCAATCGCATTGTCATTTGTGACAACGCAATGATAATTATTCATCGTCCGACCGAAAACAACAAAAATAATCGTTGAACGAAAAAAAAAAAATCGACTGTTTCCGCCCGGGATCGAACCGGGGACCTTGTGCGTGTGAAGCACACGTGATAACCACTACACTACGGAAACTATGAATGGAAATCACGATATTGACATTCATGGGAGGAGTGAACGCAATACCAATGAGGGCTGGGGTTGAAATTCAAACGATCGATGTTCAGAACACTTAACGCTTCGAACGATCAGAATTCAGAACACGTATATATAGATATAGCAACGTATCTCGTTCGGCTGAAAAAATAAATGAATTTTTATCTTTCCGCCCGAACGCTGGCTAAACAACGCTATATAGACCAAAAGTTCATATAAACAATATTGTAGAGAATTGAATTTCCTACAAAAAAGTTCCAGGCGACATATATCTGACATTGATAGTTTACGCGTGGGAAAGCTCGAAAGTCGTCGCAAAGTGTCGACACTGTTATATGCGTTCGAAATTCTGTACTTTCGAAGAATTGCCCGTTCTGAATGTTAGCTGTTCTGAATTTGGATCCGATCATCATCGAAATTAAACGTTTAACGAGTTTGCCACGAGAAAAACGTCGCAGGAAGTCGTTCATATTCGTTTTCTTTTTTTCTTCTTCTTTTTTTTTTGTTCTCAAGATTTCTCCCATTCTCATTTGCGTTACACCCATACGAACACACGACTCGCTGCTGTGCTGAGGAGACGCAAAACGTTGCTATTTATTCGCGTATTCGGCGGCCTCGTTTCGCATCGCCCCGACAACGTCGATCTCTACCTCACCTCGTGACAATGGGCCCAAGTTGTTGGCCCGTTGTTGCCCCCCGCGACGTTTGTGCTAATTATGCGGCTTGAAAGAAAGCACAACGATCGCGAGAGGCGGGATGCAACGAAAACGATGTCAAACGGCCGATTTGCATTTGCGAATATTCAACATTCTGCAATTATTTTCGATGCACTTACGGATGTCGTTTGCCGGATGAAAAAAATTTGAATAAAAACATTGTATAGCATACCTATAGATGTATAAAATTTTAATGAGTGAACTCGAAATTGAAAAAAAAATTGAATTGCATATAGAGGTTATGTTTAATGAAGACATTTTTTTTAACTGCATTGCATATTATGAGTATCATGCTGAATATAATATTGAGATCAATGAATTGAAATTTACGAAATATTTTATTACTCACGAATGTTATGGATAGTATAGATTTTACGTGAATTAATTGTTCAAACTTTAATGGTAGATGGTTATGCTGAATATAGAATTGAAGTAAATCCATCGTTTAAACCATAGTGGTTCATGGGTATGCTGAATAAATAATATGACAATTTAATACAGAACGAAAATTAAAAAATCATACTACACATAAAAATGTTATGCTGACCACAGATTTGAAGCGAGTGATTAGAATTAAAAAAAAAATGTATTACACCGTCTACGATTGATATAAATTTAAAATGAATCAATTATAATAAACTATATATAATAGTCGATGGGTATGCCGAATATAGAATATAAAAATCCAAATAAACAAAAGTTCTTGTATGCACATATAAATATAATATGTTAATTATAAAATTGACCTGAATGGATCGTACAATAATTAATCATAACAAAAATCCTCTCAGAGTTTTAAAAATAATTGTGGATGCAAGATCATAAAAACAAATACAAAGCCCAATTACCGGAAAGTAAAAAAAAAAAAAACCATTATAACGAGACGTCGGATTGCAACGAGTTTCCTCGCTTGGTGAGTGCATTTTCGTTCGTCCGTGCGAGTGTGTGTGTGTGAAGCATTGGTAACCGAGAACGTCGGCCGCGTGTTCCGCGGTTGAAAACTTTTACTTTTGCCAACGGAGAAAGTGCACGTTTCGCGCCTCGGCAATTTATTCCGCTAATGCGGCCAACATACCGAATCCGCGAACCCGTTGTTGTCTCTCGACGCGAAAACGTTGCTGCGCTTGCGCATCGTCAACCGATATATCTCAAATGCAACTCTTTTGCAATCTTAAATGCAACTCTTTTCATTTCCCTCTGAATTTCGACCGCCTAACCTCTCTTCGATTAAATCATTCGATCGAAAATCTTTAATTTCGTTTATAATAAAATAGATCGGATCGACATTGGGAATATTAATCGTCGCGTTGCAAAACTAAACGGGACTGTAAAGTTACTACACTTTTCGTGTGCATGTGTGTGTTTTTTTTGAGAGGCGAAGAGGGGGAGGGGGGGGGGGATTGGGTTCGCGTCGAGTCACAGAGACCGGCTCCGACACACTTTCCGTAATCGCGGGAAAACGTGCAATTCCCCCGAGCGTTTATTTCATTTCCTGGTTGAGGCAATGATCCGACGACGACGACGACGACGACGAGTTCTCGCGGGCTAATGACCGCTGCCACCCGGTCCCCGTATATTGCGTTATATACACGCGTTTACACGGTCCCGGTAGCTCATAGATAGCACACGTATATACGCACAGTTGAGTCGCTGCAACTCGTCGACACGTCGAAACGGTCCATTCACCTCCCCCCTCCCCCCTCTTCGCCCCTCCTGGTGAAAATCTTTGAAATTAAAAATTATTAAAATAATGCTCGATGAAAGTGAAATGAGATAAAATTAGAAAAAAAATGAATAAACTGGTCAAGTGCGAGTTTTACTCGAGCGCAGACGATTTTATATATTTATGTATTTTATGCATATGTTTAATATATGTGTAATAATTTTTATGGAGATCTGTGAGATCTAGGACTGTGGTTTTGATTTTACGGTAAACTTCAAGTAAAGCGTTGTATTCCTGGATTTTTTTTGCGAAGCTTTAGGTGCGGTAGTTTTGGAAATGAGGGGGGAGGAGGGAACTGCTGTATTTTCGTATTTTTTTTAGAATATTTGTTTCAATGGGCTATTTAAAATTATGAAAAGAATATATATTTTTGTGTTTGAAATGACGAGCCCTTTCGAATGATACCCCACATGATGTGTAGAATAATTTGAAGAAAAGCCGATATTTTTGTATTTCAAATGACAAGACCTTTCAAATGATACCTCACATGATACATAAAATTTGAAGAAACAGACAATTCGAGTACCCAATTTCCGTTCTCTTTCAATTTTTTAATAAATATTTTTAAGCGTCAAGAAGTGCAAAATATGTGGGATTAATGAAATGTTATTACCATGCCAAATTTTAAGTTTCTACCCCTCATGGTTCATGAGAAAATAAGGGTGATCATATAAGGGTTTCTTTTTTTTCAATCTGACAGTACAAAACCCCGCGAAAACTCATTTTAATTTTAAAAAAGGTTGATTTAAATTCCAAATATAAAATAATACAAGATCTAATAAAAGCATTTAAATTAAAAAATATATATTTATATATATAATTATATACATCAATGTTGAGCGTGTCAGAATTATTCAATTATAATCAACGAGTCTGGTGCAATTGTACTGCAACATATTAGCAGTCAGCCACTTTGACTCCTACGCTTTTTGCGAGCTCTCGCTTCCCGGTGAGATAAAAAAAAAAGAATAAAATAGAAGCCGACCCAATTATTCGCAGCGAGAGAGCAAGCGAGAGAGAGAGACGACGAAAGAGAAAGATAAAGAGAGAGAGAGAGGTAGGAAAGAGTAGGAAGGCAACTCGCGCGAGATAGAAAGTAGAGCGAATGAAACTTTCGGTTTCACTGCGTTCCCAGTGTCTTTCACTTGGCTCGGTAACCTCTATTCGGGGCGACGTGGAAAGAGTTCGCCGTCGGTGAAAAAAAAAACGAGAGAGAGACAGAAAAGAGAGAGAGACTGAACTATAGGATATACAGAAAGATAAGTCGCGGTCTCGTATTCGTCTCGTTGTGCACTAGTGACTCCTGTCTCTTCGACTGTCTACAGTTAATACTCTCAACAGTCAAACTCGCGATAGTCCAAAATACAGTGGTTCTCAAATCGAAGTGATTCGAGGGGTTGTTATTTGTCTGGTTGTTTGCGAAAAAATTATTTAAGGGATTTACTGTTGCTGTTGTCCCAAAACATCATTTTTCGCATTTCAATTTTGTAAATAATGTCGTCGATATTTTGGAAGTGTTTGTGTTTTTGGGAAACTTGCGAATTTCAAAATCCCCAATTCAGCAATTTCATGTCATACAGCTATAAATGTGAATAAAATAATCAGAGATCAATTGATAATATTCAAAATGATTATTTACATATTTTCAATGTGCTCGTGCAGTTAAACTTTTCTTGAACAGACAATAAACCATTTCTCTATATATACATGAATCCTAGCTGCTACTATATATAAATATAATTAATTATAATAGATATTTAAATTTCTCTCCGGCGAAAATAGTTTCAAATAATTATTTTTTGTTTTTTTTCGTGAAAACGAAAAGCGTATTATTATTCATAAAACATGCCTCGCACGATAATGCGCAACGAAAAGCGATTATTATAAATAACACGTGCACACGATAATTTAATGATAATTATTCGTTGAATAACGATTTGCGAAAATGGCTTTCTTCGTGATTTCGAAGAGCGATTTGATGGACACGGATGCGCGCGGCAGTAAAAGTGTCTTGATTGTTCTGTTAGCTGCTGTCGCTTGTGCCGCCGAGTCGACTAGTCGAGGCGTGGGTGAACCGACGACCCGACTTTCCGTTAATTTTATATATCTATATCTATAGATATCTATATATATATATATATATATATATATATATATGTATTTGTACATTGTAGAATAAGAGAGAGCTCGGTTGTGAAACTCTTGAGAGACTCGAGAGAGCCGCGATTCGTCTCATCTTCGTTTGGCCTGTTGGCACATAATCGGTGCTCCCGACGATACATCGTATAATACGTAAAGGTGCGATGGAAAGGTTTCGAGGGCACGTATATAAAAGATACGAACTCGAGTGAAAGACGAGATACGGTAGATACAAGATCAGGATTGGATGGGGTGAGTCACGCGTGATCGTCACACGAGTCACCGACGATCCGCAGTCCTATATGATTCACCATTACCCCGGATTTTTGATTAACCAACGACGAAGAATAAATAATGTTGACGATAATGAATAATTAATGAATATACAAATGTTAACATGTTTTTACATATGTTTGTGGGAATTGGCTTTTTTTTAACAGGAACATGAGTATCTCGAACGCTGAAGTGATTTTTCGTTGGAGAATGTGTAACGAGTCATCGTATCTCGAGAACGCCAAGTCCGATCGACTTCGGACTTGTCGCAATCGATTTGGAATCCCCGAAAACCTAGAAAACGAGTACCATGAAGCTTTTGTTCAACGCAATTTTTTTTATTCCGAAATCGTGTACATCTTTGTACTTACGTATATTTATGAAAACCGATACATATTTTTTTTAATATTCTCAATATTTTCTCGTATTTCTTCTCCAATGACTCGCTCATACACATAATTATATTTTGAGAACAATATTTTTAATAAAAAAAATATATTTACAAGGATAATCATAATAATAATAGTTTGAACGCCGCGAAAAAAAATAATTTCAACAAAATCTAGGTTGTCGAAAAAAAAGAAGGATGAAGTCTCAAATAAATCTAGTTAACTTTCATCCTCTCTCAAGACACGCATACATGTATATATGTCTTTATATATAAATTTTTCGTTTTTTTTTTTCGTTAATAATAGCACGTCTGGAAATTCGAGCTGGACGTCTAAAATAAAGTGTGACTCGATTGATCGCACGTTGCGAAAAAATATTGCTCGATGAAGAAGCGAGACCTCGGCCGGGGCACAAATGATCTCAGTGTCCTTCCGCGCTTCTCAGACTTTTATGCGACGGAGCACGATTTTTTTTTATTTTCAAATCTGTCTTTCTCTTTTTTTATTTTTTCTTCACTTTTTTTCGCTTCTTCATCGCGTATTTAAACAGGTGACTAGCGAAGATGTGGCCGAGGATGAAGAATTCGACGATCCCCCCCCCCTCCCTCGAGCCACCCCCGGCGCCTTCGTCACGATCGTATCGCGCATGATCGACCATGTGGATCGGTTTTAATTTTGGTAACCTCGAAGGCCTCCGGATTGAGCGGATGAGATACGCGCCTCGTGGCCTTCGAAGCTCGTCAAAACTTTCTTTCTTCAGCTTTCCATTAAATTTATCATTATTATTATTTCAAATTTATAGAATTGAAAAAGTGAAAATTTGTATTTTTGATCACTTTTTTTTGTCTGCGGCTCGCTATAACGATTGCAACATATATTTACCAAGTCAATCGGGATGTGTGTGTGTGTAGGCACATGTACACAGATCGACACACGGTTGGCCGTCATCGTGGTAGTCGATTTATCGGCGCGGCAATGTCCGTGGGTACAACGGGCGGACAGTGCGACAACCCCGAAGCGAACGCACTCTGCGACGCGTCACGTAACAGACACCCGGTAGTCGAGAGAGCAAGAGAGAGAAAGAGAGAGATAGAGAGAGCCCAGACGAGACTAGATAAATGTATAAACACACACACACACACACACAAGTAAATATTTATATAAACAGTGTGAGTGTGTTACAGATGAGTGACGCGAAGCGTGGCGAGTGAGACAACAAAAATGTTCAACCTACATGTTGGGTTTCGGCTGTTGCATAACTCGTGGTGCCGGATTATGAGAACCAAACACTGTACACACTGGCTCTCGGAGGGCAAAGACACCTAGGAGACTGATGCCGGTGTGTTCGTGAGTGTGTGGCAATGTCGTACCGTTATTTTCAATCGAACAATAACAACCTCAACGAAATCGTTATTGTAGAGACTACTCACTCGCGATTTCAAGCACTGAAATCATGAATCGAGCACCTAAAAAGCACCTAAAAAAGCACCTAAAAAGCACCTAATTTTGGTGCAGAGAAAATGCAAATCGGATACTTGTCGCGGCTATCTGTTAGTGAGACTACTGACTAACGATTTCGAGCACTAAAAATTATGAATCGAGCACCTAAAAAAGCACCTATAAAAGCACCTAATTTTTGTGCAGAAAAAATTGAAATCGGAGACTTGTCGCTGCTAGCTTGACGGAGGTCTCAATTCTTCGTATATTATACAGGGTGATCCAGGTACAACACACATGTAATAAATATTCAAAGACACCTAGAGTAGACTGCGTATCAGAAATAAATGGCCGATGGTAAAAATGGCCCATATAAATGAGTGTTAATCCAAAGGTTCCTTAAGGGTTGGTGTTCTTCAGGTTCTTTGAGGTCTCAGAAGGTCAGTTTTTCCCCAGCCATTTGTTCAGCCTCTATTTTAATCCCACCATTTTTTCCACCGGCCATTTATTCACACATTCTTTTTTATTCTCGATAAGATCGTTCCGAATGGCATAATTTTTTTTTTTTTCAAATTCAAACGACCCGGAAGCAATTGTCCAATTTGGCGAAATGATTCATATGCATATGAATGTTTGCACAATGTTGCACGATTTGTTGGTTATGTGGTTTTACTAACACACACAGACACACACATACACACACGTGGTGACGGTCTATACGCCATCTTGTGAAAGCGTGAGAGCACGTGGACCAGATGCCGAGCTCTTTGGCTCGATGGTTCGCTCGTAACTTATGGTGTATACCTCTCTCTCTCTTTTATCTCCTTCTCTGTGCTTGTGTGTGTGTGTGCGATACAACGACATTCGTGAAACTTTCGATGAGTCGAACGTGGGCGTTAGTATCTGAACTGGCAAACCAGGACGACGACGGATGTGGACGAGACGACGTTCGAGAGAGTTTCCTACAGTGGGCAAAGCGGTCGCGCGGTCCTTCTTCGCGGTACAAAACGATTTATGGTTATGATTGTAGGTCAAGGGATATATATATATGTATATAAATACACACATGTGTGTGAATTCATTTCTTTCTCGCGGGTTCCGATAATTGAGTTCGATGAGAAAGTGAAGAAATTTACGTAAGCCGATGTAAAATGTGTCGTTAAGAGAAGGATGGAGTTAGTTCGTTGTTGAATTTTCATTGGAATGAGAACGCGGTTAACTTTTGGTCGAAGTTGACGCCACCAATTTCTCAACAACCATCTTCGGCAACCTGTTGAACACTCGCGAGGCCGTTCGTGAAAGTTTTTTTTTCATCTTCTTTCTTTATTTTTTTGGGACATTTTCATGTTTTTTTTTTTTTTTTTTTTTTTTTAATTTTTTTTATGTATCACGTTGATCTTGTTATCATTATAACTGGACAATATATCACGTGATAACAAGTTTCGCGGTCGAATTTTTGCTCGAACGACTTATGAGGTTGATACGTTCGAACGATTTGATTGCTGTAATTAATTGTGCGATAGTTTATTTCGATAGGAAACGTTGTAGCGTCGAAGTTGGTTGATGTAAATTGTGTGAAACTTTGTATGAGTCGCAAGCACGATAACTCGTGGACTCGTGACGTGTTGAAAAATTATGCACGAGCAGCCAAACGTGTCGTAAGCAACCTATACTACTATCTATCTCCATCTCTCTATCTTTCTTTCTCAATTATTTTTTTCATCCCTCTTTCTCTTTCGCTCACGAACGATTATCAGCACCCTCGTGCTATTGGCAAATCTTTGCGAAATAATATATGAGCGATTCCACGTGACTTCAGCCACTCAAAAAAAAAATTTTCCACAAATAATTTTAAAAAATTGAGCTGATTTTTTGCAATATATTCACCGAGTGCCGATTTTTTTTAAATTTTTTTGACGGTTTTATCGTTAATTAAAGTTTTTTTGTATTTTTCCATTCAAATGGCTGTATCTTTGGCAGGGTTTGACGTATTTACATTTGTAAAAAACGAAAATGTGCGTCTTTTTAAGGCCTTCCAGAAAAAAATTACTTTAGATTCTATGAGCAAGTTGCACGTCCGTTTCAGGGCAAAATATGCAAAAATATTTTTTTTCTCAAAAAATGCATTTTTAATTTTTTTTTTCAAAATTTCCCCGAATTCTGAATACCAAAAAAGAATTTTTGGTATTTTTATTATCGTGGGACCGGCAATCGGTAATGCGTAATCTTACCGATTTCATTAATAGATTTTTTACAGTTTGATTTTTTCGCTTTACGCGATTCAACGAGCATTGATTATCATTAATTTCTCTTTCAAGGAGGCTTCTGAACTCGCGTAAAGTGACTGGAGTCCATGGAAAAAAAAAAAATCAAACTGAAAAAAATCTATTAATGAAATCGGTAAAATTACGCATTACCGATTGCCGGTCCCACGATAAAAAAAATACCAAAAATTCTTTTTTGGTATTCAGAATTCGGGGAAATTTTGAAAAAAAAAATTAAAAATGCATTTTTTGAGAAAAAAAATATTTTTGCATATTTTGCCCTGAAACGGACGTGCAACTTGCTCAATAGAATCTAAAGTAATTTTTTTCTGGAAGGCCTTAAAAAGACGCACATTTTCGTTTTTTACAAATGTAAATACGTCAAACCCTGCCAAAGATACAGCCATTTGAATGGAAAAATACAAAAAAACTTTAATTAACGATAAAACCGTCATAAAAATTTAAAAAAAATCGGCACTCGGTGAATATATTGCAAAAAAATAGCGCAATTTTTTAAAATTATTTGTAGAAAAATTTTTTTTTGAGTGGCTGAAGTCACGTGGAATCGCTCATATATAATGCACTCGGGATTAAGGAAGCGTGACCAAATGTCAGAGTGAACGCGTCTAAACGTCAAATGAAACGGGGCTGGGTGTGTGTGTTTCTCTATACGTATATACGGGGTGTCCCATTTGAAAATAATACAGTCGAATAACTCTCTTCAATAATTATATAACAATTCATATTATATATTATTCAATTATATATTAATTCAATTTAATATAAACTAATACTAATAATTCTAATATCAGCTTACGTGATATCAGACGCGATTTTGGTGTTCCACGTAGCGATTCGATACGATCGATTTTTTCATGAAAAATCGATGAGAAATCCTTGACACAGGGAATCGTTGAATTTGTCTTGAAAAAAGAAACAAATTCAGGTGTCTCCAAATTATTGTTCCCATTTAAAAAAACTGGCTGTTATGCTTGCAGCATAAAAACATGAACTGCAAGAGCATAGATTTCATCAGCACCGAGTGTCCCTCTTCGAACCCTACAACTTTCATCCGAACCATTTTGTCGTCACTTATTTCCTCGAAGAGTTATTCGACTGTATTTTGTTTTTGCAAATGGGACACCCTGTATACGTACAAACATTTCGCTCGTTGAATCGACTTCCAAAGTTACGTAAAAAATCCGTTTCAACGTTCGTGATACACAATGACCGAATGCCCGGCGAATGAACTCTCGCGAACGTTACGAAAATTTTACGGATTTAGCAACGATTACGTATTTTCATATATTTATTTCTTTTTTTTCTTACTTTTAATTATATTTGCAATTACGTGATTATTGGTACGGTGTGGAATTATATTATTACAAACTGTCTTGGATATTGAATATCGTTGGCTGGTTATCACGTTGAAGATATTTGGTATGTGATTATCTGTGGCAACGTAGAAAACTGCTGGATTCGATTTTCCACCGACCGATCGTTAAGGGGCATTACACCTGGATTGCCAGAAGCGAGGAAAATTGTATAAAAAAACACTTTTTTTGCGAGATGAATGAAAGATGTGCAATGCAATTTTGTGCTTTTCTTGTTTCGATTAATTATTCAACTTTCTGCCACATTTTTCTATATCAGTGAAAAAAAAAGAATCTAGGTAAATATGGCCCGTTGGAAAAAAAAATTGTTTTGTGTCGTGACTACGAAATGATAAATCTCTGGACATGCTCTTATTGCGGATAACGAGCCAAACGTGGATGTGTATTTTTTTTTTTTTTTTTCGTGTTAATCGTTGACCGACTAACATTGCGAGCAATCGATGTGACAGCAGAGTGAAATCGAGATAGTCGGGCGACCGTTTCGAGTTATCTGGGATTCTGGGCCAAGTCGTCGGTTCGTCGGGTATCTCGAGGCGGACGGTCCATAACGTTGTCGCCCGGTATACCGGGTCGCGTTCACTCAATTCACACACACACATATAGATACATATTTAGGAGTGGTCCTCAGCAAAGGTTCATGTTTTTGATAAAAAAAAATTTTATTCCTAAAATAGATTTCAAATCATTTACACTTTGTCTCCGAACGGGGTCACGGGTGACCCCACCGAAAAAATGACCCCTCCTACATTTTTTCATTCCTTCATATGATTTTATTGTTCAAACAAAACGATTCCTTCAGCAATTTAACATGCATTTAATTACTCAATGAATTTTTGAGAACATTTTTTGAAACATTTTGAAATATTTTTCAAGGCTCTGGAAATTTTCTAAAGCATTTTAGAATATTTTTCAAGGCTCTGGAAATTTTCTAAAGCATTTTAGAATATTTTTCAAGGCTCTGGAAATTTTCTAAAGCATTTTAGAATATTTTTCAATGCTCTGGAAATTTTCTAAATCACTTTGGAGTATTTTTCAAGGGTCTGGAAATTTTCTAAATCACTTTGGAGTATTTTTCAAGGCTCTGGAAATTTTCTAAAGCATTTTAGAATATTTTTCAATGCTCTGGAAATTTTCTAAATCACTTTGGAGTATTTTTCAAGGGTCTGGAAATTTTCTAAATCACTTTGGAGTATTTTTCAAGGTTCTGGAACATATATGACCTCCCCGTTGGGGAGCAAAGGTGCCAAAAAAAATATATATATGTGTGTGTGTGTGTAAGTATATATGTGTTTATGGGTAGATGCGAGGACCGGTATTGGAAACCGGGACCGCGGGGAGAGTCGAGTGAGCAGCAGACTCTTCCCGAACGAGATCAACCACTCTCGCTGTCAGACTCGCGGGCGATGTCTCGAGGCCACCTAGTTTACAAGCCGCCCGCGACCGGGAGAAAGTGAAAAGAGTTTACTTTTGCCCGTGTAGCCTCCTCTTCGCGGCTTCTCAACCCCCCCTACCCCCTACCTCCACACCTCCCCCTCTGCCCCCCGTCACACGTTTGCGAGATACGTGTCGTACCGGCGCGCACGTCGCGTCTTCGTCTTCGTCTTCTTCGAGACGCACGAAAGCGTATTCCCGAGCCATTGACTGTCTCAGCTCTAGCCACACGTCCTCCATCTTGTACCAGCTTTCTTTCTTTCTCTATTTTTTTTCTGCATCTTTATTTCTTTCCTTTTTTTTTGCTGTGTATTTATTACTTTTCTTTTTTTTTCTCTGTTCCTTTGGCTCTGTCTGTTTTTAATTTTCTTCTGTCTTTCTTTCTTTCTTTCTCATCTTCTTTCTTTCTTTTGCTCTGTCTGTTTTAATTTTCTTCTGTCTTTCTTATCTTCTTTCTTCCTTTCTTTTTTATGCTCTCTATCTTTCTTTCTTTCTTGATCTCTTTCTTGTCTTCTTTCTTCTTTTCTTTCTTTCCTTCTCTATTTTCTTCTTTCATTAATTCATTTCTATTTTTTTATTTTCTTGTTTCTTACTTTTTCTCATGTCTTTCACCGGATATACGCTCATCGCCGCTCACCGAGTCGTACGTTTTGCAACAAGCCGTCGGTCGTTGATTTCATTCTCGAGCTTTGCCTTTGTCACCCTTATTTTACTATTTTGTTTGTTTTTTTTTTTTTTTTTCTATTTTTTTCCACCTCCGTCTCGGGATCTAATTCCATTTGTTTCAATTTGTTTCGCGCTTTTCCAGCTTCAAACGGGTAGGGGTTGAAATTCAGAACGAACGGTGGCTGCAAACGCCAACGCTACGACAGGTCAACATTCGAAATCTCTATATATAGGTATAATTTTTCAAATTAGCCCCGAAAATCTTTCGAATGACATTGATAACAAGAATTGTTGCAAGACAACAATTGGAACAATGAAAAAATCAATTCTGTAACTTCCCGTCCGAATGCTGGCTAAACAACGCTATATAGACGAAAATTTTACATAAACAATGTTGTAGGGAATTAAATTCACTACAAAAAAGGTCAAGACAACATATTTCTGACACGGATAGTTTACGCGTGGGAGAGCTCGAAAGTCGTGGCAATTGGGAAAACCGAATTCTGTACGTTCGGAAAAATTATTCTAAATTTCAACCTCAACCCCTTATAAACGTCATGCATTTCCTTTTTCTTCCCGAATTGTCTTGCACGTGTTGTTTAATTTTTTCGAAATCCCGGCACCGAGAACAATGATCTCGTTTCACGAGCGAGTCGATATGGAACGAAAAAAAAAAAAAAAAAAAAAAAAAACAGCGAACTTCGTGGGGGTTGACGATGTGTCACAACGATGTTTCCACAGAGGCCAATCGTTTGCTCGGAAAATAATGTGGAAAAAAAAACGGAGGTGCAATTTTGCTTCCAACCGCGAAAACAGAACAATCAAATGCACGGATTTATAAGACGTTTCGAGGTGGTAAGGACCTGATAAAGAGAGGCCGATGCACCACGAAGAAGCTCAGCCTCCTCCTCGTGTCATTGAAATATATATACATATACATATATATTCACATTCGTTCGGTTGAAATCAACGATCTTGAATCTCAATCCGATTTTTGTTTAATTTTATTTTATTTTATTTTATTTATTTTATTTATTTTATTTATTTTATTTATTTTATTTATTTTATTTATTTTATTTATTTTATTTATTTTATTTATTTTATTTATTTTATTTATTTTATTTATTTTATTTATTTTATTTATTTTATTTATTTTATTTATTTTATTTATTTTATTTATTTTATTTATTTTATTTATTTTATTTCGAGAGTGAGACAATTTCGCGATGACCAAAGGACAAAAGTAACGTCTAGTTAGCGACGAGAAGTTAATAAAAATGAAAAATGTCCATTGGCAATATGAACGAATCGTGAATTTCAGTTGAACCGTGTCCTCGCTTCGTGGAAGGTTAATGAATACTTTTTAACGTCCATTAGGCTCCCTTCACGTTAATTTCCCTCACACAAACCGCGAATCTCACGTGTTTGTGTGTGTGTGTGTGCTAAAGAAAAAAAAGAAATCTCGCACTTGTGAAATTAATTTTTTTCGGAATTTAAGAACTTTGAACGAAGAAGAAAATCGAGTACAAAAGAAAAGACAAGTCGAGCCGATAAATTTTCCCCTTTTACGCCTCGATTGTTTTTTTCTTGTTTTTTTTTAGTTTATTTATTTTTTCTTTTGTTCAGTTTTATGTAGCTTTGCTTTCTTTTTTTGCTATTATTGCCTGTGTCCACGCGCGCCTGGTGTTCACCAACAGTCGGAATAAGTTTTTTTGAAGGGCACGCGTGGGCGTTGGCCGATGGCCGAAAGATCTGTGATGTGGTTTTTTTTTTGTTTTATTCTTGTTTTTTTTTAAACATTTTTTTAGCGTTTTCTCGCCTTGGCCGTCGTTTTACTCGACTAGTGGCGGATATACCGTGTCGCAGCGCCCCCTTCGGCCGTATCTTTCGCGCGCGCAAACGCACTTGGCCTCACGACAAACGATCATCGGGGAAAATGTCAATGGCGTTTTAAATATAGACGAATTCTTTTTTTTTTTGTTTTGTTTTTTTTCACGATCGTCTCGTCGACGATTGTCACGCACTTCGTTATATATATTGAGACGTGCGTCGAAGAAACCATCGAAATACGGTCACCTTGGCCTCGCATAACCTCAAAATCGTCAAACAAATCCCGACCACGACCAAAAATTCTTCATCATCTTATCTCGATCGCTCATCTCATCGTAATAACCGTTCCACATATATATTTTCGAAAAAAAAAAAACAATTTGTTTATTCTTATTTAAAAAATATGAAAATAATAAATAAAATGAACATTGGTTATAATTCAGTCGATATTTGAAAATTTCTTAACGACAATTTGAGTGCCTTCTTTGATATAGTTACTTTTTCGAAAAAAAAAATTTGTTTATTCTCATTAAAAAAAAATAAATTAAAATAATAAATAAAATGAAAATTGGCCATAATTCAGTCGATATATGTTCAAAAACGATCTGTGATGTTACATTCGAGCCCCCGATCGGACTGTTTTCAGAGTTTTCAAAATTATTGGTTCGATCGGGTGGGCATTGAGCGGTATATATAATTATATATACATATATATATATTTATAATAGCGTGGTGACGACGTTTGGCGGCACGACGTCCGATAGCGTTTGCCGGGCGACGCGTGGGTGTACCCCCCATCGTTTGCCACGAGGACAAATCGATCGTTCGATATTTATGACCGGCTCGGGGTAAGGAGGACGAGAGGAGGAGAGGAGGACGAGGGGAGGGGTTCGAACGAGACGGTTATAAACGATCGACGAATCGTCGTAAAAATTGAACACCGGGCTTGGCTTATCTGGATGTACGAGACGTGTGCATCGATGGTCACAGATGCACTCACACACACACACACACACACACACATACGTATCAATGTGTGCACGTGCGTCAAACGGATTTACGAAACAGTTTTTTTTTTGCTTGTTGGATTGTCCGGGAAGTATTTGCGGTTAGGTGATTGTTGCTAGGAAAATTGTTTGGTATTTTGAAATGGAAATTTTATGGGAATCGACGTCATCCACCCACCCAAACACACACATAGTGGACTCGCTATGATCGTCATCGACGATTTTTTTATTTTTTTTTTATTCGAATATTTAAGATGTAGGAAATAAAACTAAACTAATTATTCGAAACTATTTTTAATATAAAAACAAAAGAGAGAAGAAGAAAAAAAACCATTTGGATCATCGTGATATATAGACAGGTAAAAAAAAGAAGGTATTGTGGTGTGATAACGCTTATCGCACTATTAATATATTTCTTCACATATTTTCGAAATAAAAAAAAAGAATTTGTTCAATCTCATTTTTAAAAAAATATATGAAAATAATAGATGAAATGAAAATTGGTTATTATTGAGTCGACACTTGAAATTTTCTCAATGACAATTCAAGTACATACTTGAATATAGTTAATAGTTTGACTTCTTCGAAAAGGTAGCGTGAAAATGTGAAAAAAATCATTTTATCGGTATATATGGAAGCCTCATGGACGTACGAACGATGGAGAGCTAAAACCGATACGCGAGAGACCTTGGGACTCGTCCGGTACCGTGAATTATCGGAGCACACAAAAGTCAAACGATCGAGAGTTTTGATTGACCGAACACAGCCCGGGCGAGCGATAACGCAATCTACGTTGACGTTGCCGCTCGATCCCAGTTCCGCTTTTATCCCGAGCACACTCTCGTGTTCACGACGTGTACCGAGTTTCACACGTGATCGCCGTAAAATTCACGTTAGCCAATAGCCATGTCGGGTCGAGAAATCACATCCTCACATCGAAATCAATAATTCTGAGATGATACTTTTTTTTTTGCTTTTCACTTTCGAGCTCTCCCCACGCGTGAACTGTCAATGTCAGATACATGTCGTCGAGAACTTTTTTATGGGAAATTCAATTCTCTACAATATTGTTCATATGAACTTTTGGTCTATATATTGTTGTTTAGCCAGCGTTCGGACAGAGAGATAAAAATTTATTGATTTTGTTATTGTATTAATCTTACATGGCCTGACTTTCGAGCTTTTCCTCGCGTAAAATATAAGTGTCAGATACATGTCGTCGGGAACTTTTTTGTAGAAAATTCAATTCTCTACAACATTGTTCATGTGAACTTTTGGTCTATATATTGTTGTTTAGCCAGCGTTCGGATAGAAAGATAAAAATTTATTGATTTTGTTATTGTATTAATCTTACATGGGCTGACTTTCGAGCTTTCCCACGCGTAAACTATCAGTGTCAGATACATATTACCCAGAACTTTTCTGTAGAAAGTTTAATTCTCTAAAACATTGTTAATATGAACTTTTGGTCTCCATAGCGTTGTTTAGTCAGCGTTCGCGACGGAAAGATGCAAATTCATTGATTTTGTTATTGTTCAAATTGTTTTCTGATTTGTCCTCCCCCCCCTCAAACCATCGCGCGTTCCAAACTTTGCTCGTTTTGAATTTAAATTCCCACATTAAACAGGCAGTCCAATGGACCACCTATTACAACATTTTTTTAGAATCGAAAGAAAGAGGAGCGAAGCTGTCAATCGTTCACTATCACTCGACGTCTTTGATGCTCCATTTCAGCGGAATCTATCTATAAACACACATATCTATAATCACATATATACATATATACATAAACGTTACCTAGAGACGAATAGAACTTCCAGTTAAATCGAGAATGAAAAAGAAACGAAAATAATAATAATAATAATGGTAATAAAAATAAAAATGTACATCTCGTAGAATCCGTTCCGGTCGAGACACCCACGCGTTACTTGATCGTCGTGTTCCCGACCTTGATCTCGTTAACGACAACGTTCGACGTTACTATGTCTGGATCGTCGCGAATTTTTTTTTTTTTTCGCCTCTAAAAATCGCCGTTACATCATGAATTACTTTCTAGATGAATTTATCAAATTCGCGTTGAAAAGAAAAAATGACGAGGGACTTTAGGCGTGCCCGTTGTCGGTGGGGCGAGGTCGAGGTTCGTCCGAACACCGTCGACGTCGTCGTCGTCGTCTTCGTCGACTTTGTGTGTGTGTGTTCGGCTCATATACGTTTTGCCCGGATTAGCATGTAACCGGGTTATCGAGCTTCGAGGTTCTTGATCGCTAAATCGCGATTCTCATTCCGATCGATGAATTCGTAATGTATATTATCGATCGATCGATCGATATGTGCGAACTCGTGTTCGTTCGTCGCGTCTCTTCGTGTCGGTTTATGTCGGACGAAATTTTAATGATCGCGAATTTTATGCGCGAGGGAACTCGCTTGTTATCGGTCTAGCATAATCCATAAAAATAAATACATGTGTATGGGGCATTCCGTGTCACATCATCAAGAACACGCGTGATTTTTTTTCCGAATTTTTTAATCTCCCTGCAACACTTAAAAAAAATTAAAAAACTACCCCTAAATGAAATAAAGCTCGAAAAAATTTCGGAGTGGAATTTTTATTGAAATTGTTTTTTTTCCAACGTAACAAAATATTATGAATTTCTTAAATCTATTTTTTTCTACGTACGTTTCTTTAATGTTTTTTTTAGATTGTACTATTATTATTATTGTTACTATTAATTTATACTTTTTTATTGATTACTCAGAGAGAAACGTCATAAGATTTTTTTTTCATATACCTATCTTTGAAATTTTTGCGATCGAAACAAAGCCAAAAAAAATAAATTATGAACTAAATCGTCAGAGGACAGAATTCGTCTGATTTTACATGGATTGGCCCATGTATCTGTGTCTGTGTTTGCCTTGTGGATATGTATATAAATGTGAGTTGTATGCATATGGGTATCAATGGATCGTTTGAGATTGCGTCGTTAATTTTTATTAATTCATAATGCAAGTCAAACGAGATAAGGTCGACGGCACGAGCGCTAACGTCTTTTTTTTTTCTTTTAATTTTTTTTTCGACCATGGCTCGGTCGGTCTATCTTTACTCACGTGGTGACGTTCGAGGATCGGTTTGGGGTCATCCGAAGGGTCGAGGCCCCCCTGTCGCAAGCACTTTACGAACAATCAGGGATCCCACGGTCGAACGATTTCTGAGAGAGGATCCAATGTGACTTCGTCCATGGTTATCATCACCGACACCTCTAAAACCGTCCACTATACCACGAACCGTAATCATGCGTTTCTAAAAAGTCGTTTTTCAAGCAACTCGACGTGTCTCTCTCTTTTTCGCTCCTACTTTCAAAAGAAAGTAAGAGCGAGAGAGAGAGACAAAAACGAGCATTCTACTATTTTAGAACTGCTATTTTTTTTAGTAAATGAAAAATAGCAGCTCTAAAATAGTAGAATGCTTTCTTTCGTCTCACAAAATTTTGTCAAAAACAGTTCTAAAATCGTAGAATGCTCTCATAGATTTTTATTCATCTCTCCATTTCGTTCTCTTTCATTCTTAGTTTCTACCGGAAATTCCGAGAGAGAAAGTTCTAAAATGTTACACAGGAATAACGAATTTTTGTGTTTCGGACAGAAGCAAGAAAGCTCTCTTTATCTTTCTCTCTCTATCTTACTCTGTCTTATTCTTCGGAGAAAACAAAAGTTCGCAGTTCTAGAATAGTAGAATGCCCTCTTCTATCTCTCTCCCTCTCTCGTTCGTTCTTGATAGAAACAAGAAAGTTCTACATATATATTTTATATATTTTTCATACCCCACTTTCTTCTCTCCTGTCTCTTTCTCACTCTCTCTTTCAAAGCAGTTCTAAAATAGTAGAGTCCTCCCTTTTCTCTCTCTTTTTCACCCATCATTTTTCCCACGAGTGCGAAGAAGTCAATCGTACATAAAAATAGCGAATTATCGTGATTCGAATGGAAGGAAAAAAGCTGGGCAAAAATTTCGATTTTTCATGCTTGACTCCCCTCCCTCTCTCTCTCTCTCTCTCTCTCTCTCTCTCTCTCTCTCTCTCTCTCTCTCTCTCTCTCTGTTTCTTTCTCTCCCTCTTACTTCGTATATTATCATACATATATTTGAATCACAAATGTTCCAGCCAACCGTGGGTTTTCGAGTTAGACGTCGGTCGAGGTCTTTTTGTGTGTCAAGGATGCAAAGTCTCTCCCGATGAGAGACGCCTTATCGTTATTCGCTTTCGGTCCCCGTGCCACTTCAACATCTTCACGTTAATACACATTTCATCCACTTACATATATATATACATATATAAAGCAACGGAAACAACGACAATCAGTGTGTGTGTGGGCCAGGACGAGTTGAATAGATGGAAGAAATCTAGACTGTCCTCGAAATCTCATTCTCCTCTTAAATATACATATATATATATGTTTGTGTGTGAATATATATTATTCTCACCCATTTCTCTGGGCGCACGTACGCCGGATGGGATTTCATCTCGAAAGCTACGATTCTCTGGAAGGAAATTACAATTTCCGAACTTTTTTTTTTTTTTTTTTTTTTTTTTTAATCGAACCACGACCTTTACTCGTTTTGATCGGGGTCTGTCTTGTAAACGTTAACTGTTAAGAACGTACCGTTCGCTTCGGTTCTCTTCCCTTGAACGAGCCTTGAGCTCGATTCGGCCATCACCCACTATCCCGAACACATGTGCACACACACACACACACACACATGCACACACATGGACGATTATATTGGACTTGAAATCACGAGTGGCTGTTTTTTTTTTTTTTGATAATGAGATGATGATGCATGAAATCTCGTTGCTTCTGTTAATGTGATAATTGGCCAATGTGCCTGGAAAAAAATTAAATATATGTATACATATATACATATATATATATATATTTGTGTATATGAGTGTGTATTTTGAACCTTCGAAATTTGACATCATCGTTGGAACGTTATTATTATTCAGACCTTCGCGACCTTCGATTAAAATTCGGTAAAATTAATTACGATATAATTATTATTATTATTATTATTGAACGAGATGTAAATTTTGGGAATATAATGATAATGGTGATTATGTTTTTTTTTTCGTCTCGTGAGAATTTTTAGTTGTTGTCGTTAGGAAAAAAAACGTATTTTGCTGTAAGATATAAATAAATATTCTGAATTAACTCTTCTGAAATGGTCATCCAACGATTTTTTGTCATATTTACGATCATATTACGATGAGTATTCAATTATAATTTTTAAAAATACCCATCAACACACTCACCCACACATAAACAACTAAATTTTAGATAAGCAAGCACGTGTTAGTGTCTGTGTGAGTGTCGAGGATCGCTTTGAACGATAATAAAATGGCGCGGACGGGTTCGTGAACGATTAAAAATAATAATAACAATGATAATGAAAAAAACGAAAGAACAAAAAAAAACGAAAAAAACTAAACACGATAACAACGATTGAGTCACAGACATCTAGTTTCATTGGTTATATAGCGTGGACTATCAAAATCTGCGATTTCTCGAATTACGTTTTGGGCTCAGCCCCGACGAAATTATTTACGTTTCTTCGGCTATTCCGCGTCGTGCGATAAATTTCGTCTCGAAAAAAAAAAAACACTGATGAAAAAAAGAAGAAGAAAAAAATGATAAAATTAAAACTGTGTCACACACGAGGCTGATCTCGCCGATTCAACAATGGCTCGTGGAATTTCATGAATTTATATATAGATATATTATTATTATTATTATCATTTAATTTAATATTATTTTATTGTTAGTTAAAAATTATTTTTTTTTGTGCAAGTTATTGTTTCAATTTTTTTTTTCAAACAAAATTCTTTTCACTTTTGTTTCAATTTTATTTCGTGCAATCATGACGTCAATTATCGAATCCATTTCCACGTATATGTACGTTTAACGAACTACAACGCAAGAATTCTATTTATCGACGCACGAGTGGATAATTCTTATCGGATATTGCGCCCACTCAGCCTACATCTGTGTGACGACTATCGACAACGATCTCGAGTATTGGTGAACGAATGAAAAAAAAAAAAAAAACACAGAAAAAGAGAGAACAAAAAAAAATCAACAAGAGCGAATGAGAAAAAAATTGAGAGCACGATCTCGTTTATAACCGCGGCACTCAAACGTCTCTCGTAGATGCGATAAAAGATTCCCGGAAAATTTACCATTCGTAATTAATCCGATTGCACGAGTGTGTTATCAAATCCGCAAGAAGAGATGAGAAATGGTGAACGTGGTGAAATTTATGTGGGCTGTCGATGTGTAGGGCTCTTTTTATTTCTTCTCTAATAGATTTGCAACGTGAAACTTTCGTACACGAGTCTTTTGAGATTGTCTAGTAAAATATATTCATATAGTCAAGTGTATATTTATATAATATTGATATATTAATATCGATATACTGAGGCTTAGGTCATATCAATCATTTAATACATTAATCATTCATTCTGTTATAACAATTGGCAACTAATTTATGATATATCTGATATAACATTGGACGAGCAATATAATATAATTAATTAAGGGGGTGACTTGGTCTGAAACGCCAAAAAAAAAGATCTTTTTCTGGATTCCTTTTTTTTTTTTTAAAAACGGAACCAATTGTAAGCCCAGTTATAAGTGTACAATATTCGTACAATATTATATCGATCATTCATTTCATCATATAATGTCTATGATAATAATTCCATAATCTTGAAAAAAAATAATTTCGTTGTAATAAAAAATGTCATTAAATTCTGAGGACGAACTTTGAGTCTTAAAAATCTTTCTATTGCATTATTACAACTAATAGTAGTGAAATATATTTATTGACAGTATAATACATTTTTTTTCCTTCCTCGAAATTTTATTTATTTAAAAAAAAAAAATTATTCCATACAATATTTTTATTTAGCCAAAGGGCCATCGAACAAAGTCCTTTAGCCCATAATTTAAATTCAAATTACCGAAACAATAATGAATATATCTATATATTTATATATGTTTGTATAATTCGGTAAAATTATTTTGGCATTGAGTCGTCACTATTCCGGTCTTTTGTCACAGACTGTACACACACATACGCACACACGAAGCGTCGGTGAACGACGAGGCAAGAAGATCGAAGATCGTCGTCGATCGTATAGTGCCGGGAGACGTCCTTGAATTACGTAACGATAGAGCGTATCTCGAATCGCTTTGGCAGGTGCCCCGGCGATCGTCGCCTCCGCCACTTTACCATCTTCGTTTCACGTTTCGTACATTAGCTTCTCTCCTACATGAACAAATATTGTCAGACGGGTGGGTTCTTTTTTTTTTTTTTTGGAAGGCTAAAAAAAAAGAAACCTCTCCCACTAATCCGACACACGCGTGTTTCCAAAATCAACCGTGTCCGTGACTCGACGATTGTGTCGATTGAAATATCATTGGACGTATGTAGTTGTAGACCGTATCGATAAGAATATTTTTTTTTCTTTATGTACTTGATTAAACTCGATGAACGATTGGAGATAGAGGTCATACGATTTTACGACGGAGTTTCAGGGATTAACGTACAATAAAGCAGGATCAATGATATATCGTCAATTTGTTTATATTTATTTTTTCTTATTTTTGGGATTAATAAAAAAAACAACAACAAATAATTTTAAAAGACTGTTATTAATATATTTCAAAAAATCATATTTTGTTGGAGGAAATTGTATTCAAAAAAGGATTTTTTAAAAAATAACAAATAATTGTAACAGAATGTTATAAAATATTTTACAAAATTATATTTTATTGGAGACAAATTATATTTTTCGTTTGTCAAAATTATCGTATAGAGTAGTTCGAGACTGCGACGTGACTGTCGATGATAATTATTATTATTGTCATTATAATTGATATTATTATCATTATTGTCGACGATCGAAAACGTTTCGAGGATCAAGGTTGGGGCTTTCGTTGGCGACCCGAGTTTATCGAATGATCCAGCCGGAGGCGACCGGAAACGCTAACTGGCGAATTTACGTCCTCGTGTCCCAATCGCCAAACGAAAAAAAAAAGAAAAGACAAAAAAAAAAAACCACAACGTCCAGCGTGATCTTTGTCCGGCAATGGCAGTGCGAGGAGAGGCCTCGAGACAAAAATCTCAACGGACCGGCGACGATTCGTGACAACCTTGACAGAGGCGAGAAAAAAAAGAAAAAAAAAAGAAAAAACAAAAAATTAAAAAAAAAAAAAATCACGGCGACTCATCTCTCGGTCGAACACACAGTAGCCAATGACTCGTGCAAAACGATGAACGATCTTTGATCGATCGTTAGCTTTTACATCGCCAATGAACTTCCGGGGTTTTTTTTTTTAATTTTTAATTTTCCATCAACGATCGAAACAGTTTATTGTACATTGCGAATCATCATTCGTTTTATGCAGTTTAATATTGCAGAAGCTGGCAATCTTCACGCGGTTGAACAAGCTGCTACGGTCACTTTGGCTCTTTATCCATACTTTAAACCCTTTGAATCCCGCGACAATCGGAGGGTTATATTTATTTTTCAGGACACCCAAATGCATATAACCTTTCACACTTTATACATCAGAGGATGTCCTAATAAAAATATCACTCCGATTCTCGCTGGAATCGAAGAAATTAAAGTACTTTGCATGCTTAGAATCGTGTTAAAAAATGAGCTCGATCGGACCATTATTGAGGTCGTGCTGGATTTTCAAAGTTTTTACATTTGAAAACTTTGAAAATCCGGCACCATCCTAAATAATGGTCTAAAAGCTTACATCTTTTTGCACGATTCCACGGACGCAGGATACTTCGACGCTGATGGGGCCCGCGAAATTTTTTTTTTTTTTTTCGCCGATCACTCTACTAACAATAAGTATACACACGTTGTCGAAATTTTGATCCCCTGAACTTCGTCGTTTCGATTCGATTTATCGACCGGTCGGACATTCGAACCTTTTCGAGATTTTGCTCAATTTCCATACATCACCAATCGTAATTTACAAAAAAAAATCTCAGCTCAGAAATCTTCGTAAAATTCAAATTCGAATTTAAAAAAAAATATATATCGAACTTACGACTCGTCGAAGCATTGCAAAAAAAAATTCGAAACCCATAACATTAGACACGCAATATAATAAAATAAATTAAGGGGCCAGAACACCAAAAACAAGATCCTTTTCTGGATACCTTTTTTTTTTCAAATGAAACTATATTTGATATTCATTTCTGCAATGAACATGTCATCGTGTACACATTGGAGTGTTCAAATTAATTATTTCCGCGGTGCCTTCAAAAAATTTTCATTTCATAATTGCCAAACAATAAATCACGAGTTTGGTATCACGATATTCAGATAATCGTGTCATCGTTCAAGTTCGATATATTTGTTTAATTCGAATTTAAAAAAAAAATTTACCGAACTTATGACCCGTCGAAGGGTCATAACTTCCATATATTTTTTATTAAATTCGAATTAAACAGATATATCGAACTTAGACAAAAAAACTATTCGAATCGAATTAAAAAAAAAAATCAGAAACCCACTTGGAAAGACACAGACACCCGAAGAGTCGGTGGGGTTAATCGTTCGTACATAAATATCAAATGCGATGCAGTCGCGGTGTCTCTTGCGAAGACGTCGCAATGGAAAAGAGGAGCGGGGGGGGGGATAAGTGGGCGAGCAGAGTGCACTCGCTCGCGCGTCGTCGTGCCCGGTAATGTCACCCGCGAGAACGGCCTTGTCCTTGCCCGGAGGAGCGCGGACCTTGACGGCCGATCGATGCGACGACAGCCGAGCCGCCGTCGTCCGTACGCCCGAGAGTGCATCACACTGCAACGCGCACGCGCACATGCAAACTCCCGCGAGTTTGCGTCAGCGTGAGGGGGGAGGGGGACTATCTGTTTGTCCGGCTATCAACGATTCCGAACAAACTCTCGGTGTCTCTCGTGCTTTTGAACTCTCGAAGCTTAGCGTGTGTGGCTTGTGGCTGTCGCGCGGAACTACACAACCTCTTCGGTCCCGGTCCAAGGATGCACGGACTGGCGGCCCGCGAGGAATGCGGTTTACATATGTACTACTACTACTACTACTACTAATACTACTACATACCTACCGACAATCGCAATCCACGTTGCGCTTTTTTCCGCAAGTTTTGTTATTGACGGAGCACGGCCGGCGGTGGGGCAAACAGATTTAATTGAGTTTTTTTTTTTTTAAGTTTGAATAATTATTTCTGACAAGTTTTTTTTTATGGAGTAGGTAATGTTCGAAGGTTGGTGTTTGTTTGTGTGGGAGAGAGAGGGGGATGGATTTTTATCAAGTTTCAAAATGCATTTTAGTTGCAGTTTTATTTTTTTTAATTGTATGTTAAAATAATTATTTGCAGCAAGTTTATTTATGAAGTAGGTAATGTTTGAAGGTTGATATTTGTTTGTGTGGGAGAGAGAAGGAGGGGAGGGTGGTAGATTTTTTTATTAAACTTTAAAATGCATTTTAGTTGCAGTTTTATTTTATTTTTTTTGTTATATGTTAAAATAATTATTCCCAGCAAGTTAATTGATGAAGTAGGTGATGTTCGAAGGTTAGTGTTTGCTTGTGTGTATGTGGGTACGACGAAAAATATTCTTACGAGGGATCAAAATTTCAATGAACTTCGAAATGCATTTTGGTGCAAGGTTTTTTTTTTTTAATAACACGTTCAAATAATTATTTTCTACAAATTTTATCTCAATAAGTATGCCATGTTGGAAGGTTGATGTTTGTGTTTGTGTGTGTGTAAAGATTAGATTTTTAGTAAGCTTCAAAATGCATTTTAGTTGAACGGTTTTTTTTTCGTAGGAACTTAGGCAACTGACTGATGACTCTTTTCTCCTTTTTGTTCCAATAAATTTATACAAACAAAAAAACAATACAATCAAACAATATAACATATTTTTTTCACTAAAAATAATCATTATTCGAAGAGTCCAAGGCCAATGAGGAATTTTTTTTTTTTTCGTGATTATTCCGTTCGTGACGATCATTGTGGCGACGTATGTACATATATAGATTGCGGAGACTCGCGGTTACACGATTCATCGCAATTTTACGTTCGTATCTGCGGAAATGTGAGATCGAACGCAGTCACCAGAGGCGAGCGAGGGGCGGGGAGCAAAGCGCGCGATCCGCGTCACGAATCTTCGTCGCGACGGCAACATGAATATTCTCAAGAATTACGGAGGCACCGTCCGTCCGTCCGTCCGTCCGTCGGCCTTGACGAGTGGACACGAGACAACGACAACGTGGCTGATAAAACGTCGGCCACGCGGTTATTTTTTTTCTTCTCTCGCTACTGTTTGGTCGTGTTCCGAACGCAGTGTAACTTACAATTAGTTCGAAAAAAAAAAATAATAAAAAAACCTCTTCGACGCATCGCACGAAGCCACGGATTGCATAATTTTATGCCAGAAGAATGGGATGAGACGAGTCGCATCGTTTTGAATATTAATTTTTTTATTAATTCAATTTTCTTAAGCGCGAAATAGTTTTTTTCCTTATTGAAGCCTTTTTTTTATTAAATACCGCTTACACGGTCAATATTATTGAACATAATATTGCGCAATATAGTTCATACATGATCAATGTAGTTTCGATATATATCTTAAATATGATTTCAATATAGTCCCAATACAGTTCTAATAAAGTTCCAATACAGTTCCAATAAAGTTTGGATACAGTTTCAATAAAGTTTCAATACAGTTCTAATATAGTTCTAATACAGTTTTAACCAAGTTCCAATATAGTGCCAATATAGTGCCAACATAGTTCCAATATAGTTCTAATACAGTTCTAATCAAGTTCCAATATAATTTCAATATAGTTCCAATGTAGTTCCAACATAGTTCCAATATAGTTCCAACATAGTTCCAACATAGTTCCAACATAGTTCCAGTATAGTTCCAATATAGTTCCAATATAGTTCCAATATAGTTCCAATATATACAAAATACAATTTAATATGTTAAATGTTATCATTTCCGTTTTTGGGTCATCAATCTACGTCTGTGTACCAAATTTCATCTTATAATCGCTTCATAAATGAGGTAATGAGATGACTGTGACACACACACAGACAGACGAACGGACAGACAGACGTACTGGCCCAAACCATAAGGCTTCCTGAATTTTTGAGTAAACCCAAAAGTACCCTCGGATAACCTTCATACTTCTAAATCCCAGAATCAACGTCCTCGCTCAGCAAATCTCCACGCACGTGGATAAAACTCGTGTGTAGATCTCACTGGCCAATCGAGCTCGACGGTCGAACGAAAAAAAAAAAAAAAAAAAAAAGAAACGTTGGTTCGCGATAACAGACATCGATGACGTGATACCACAACGCGTGTCATTAGTCATACTATGTATACGTCGGACTCGACGAACGATGATCGTGCGAAGAATCGTTCGAGTGACGATGGAAGAAGCCGCGAAAAAAAAAGAAATAAAAGAATGGGAAAAAAAAATGTTAATAGCCATAAAGAGGGTAATGTAGTCCACGAGTGTTCTTCGGGGCCGTTATTGCGCAATCGTCCTCGAACGCGATTGGTTGAAACAATTTTTTTTTTTTTTTTTTTTTTCATATTTTTAAACGATAAACGAATATTATCTCGCGTCCCTCGCAAGGGTCGCAGTGTTTGTTCTTCCATGGCGTCATCACGAAACCAGATGTTCAGATAACGTCGCGTTATCGCTTTTTATTTTCGATATTTATTATTTTTTCAAACGACGATTTATTTGGTAAAAAAAAGGAAGATAAATATCCTTTTTTAAAATAAATTGTCGTTTAAAAATGCTCCCTCATATAGAAATCTTCGTTTACTGCCAAAGATTCAGAGAAAACAAATTTAAAAATTTCAACTTGCAGCTTTTATTTAATTTAATTTTTTCTCGTGCTACGATTATGTCCGCGAGAGTCCGCGGGGATAATTAATCGAGGGCCGCAGCCTCGATCCACGGAAACAAACAGACGAATGTGTGGCACCAATGAACAAGCGGCCGAAGAAGGCCGAGGGGGGAGGGGGCAATGCCAATTAGAAAATAAAAGAAAATAAACGAACGAGGACAGGCACAAGGATGCTACTTGGGTCAATTGATAACGCGCGCGCAAATATATATATATATGTATATGCGTGTTTGCGAAAAAATGGCAAATGACAACTATGCTTGCGATATACATACATGTTATACGAGTGGTACTTAGCAAGCGTCATTTTTTTAGTTCCCAAAGATTCCAAATAAATTTTTAAAAAATTTTTAATTTATCATCAACATCGAAAAATACTACAATGAAATGATTAATAATAATAATAATAACTTTTTGGAAAAAAATATATATATATATTTTGAAAAAGTTGGCTTTGAAAGAAAAAATAAAAGGAGAAGCACGATTGGTCGCCCGGTGAGAAGCGAGCTGATCCAATCTAATCGTGCGCTTCACTCAGACTCGACATTGTGCTTCACCGTGCGAAGGTCAACGCGAACCCACAGTTTCACAACGTAAAACCACGCGTGGTGCTTCCGTACGAACGAATCATGATCCCGCCGATGGGAACCGGTAAAACGGGGCTGGAGCAGCGTACGAGCGTTGAAAAGCGACAGTCAACGATAAGCGAGTTAAACGCTTTGGCCGTGTCCTTGCGATAATTTTAGTTACACACTGTAACACAAAGTCGACCGTCGGAATTCATAGCCACGACGTCGAAAGGGCGTTTCACACACTCGTAACCGTTTGTCACGTTGGATGGATACTAAAAAAAAAATAATGTCATCGTTCAAAATTTAAGCTAACGAGGCTTGGTTCGTTTTTATTGGTCGTTCAGTTGGTCAACTTCGGTGCGACACCCGGTATATAAATAGATATATATGTGTATATATTTTAAAAAACGAATCATCACACAAAACTGAGGCTAACGAGCCTCGGTTCGTTTTTGTTGGTCGTCCAGTTGGTCAATTTCGGTGCGACACCCGGTATATAAATATATAAATGTATGTATAAGGGTGGTTCTTAAGAAAAATATATCACTGCCCACCGTCCTAATGATTATAGACCGCGAAAAAGAAATTTTCATATTTTTTTCCGATTTTTAAATTTATCCTATGCAGTGCCTGATTTCATTTGAAAGTTTTTAAAATCATTTATTATTTTTTTACGACAACGGTCGGGAAAAGAAATCTGAAAAATATATGTATTGTAGAAAATCATACCACGAAAACACTGAAAAAATGTTGGCAGCTAACCGGCAAACATAACCTAAAAAAATATATTTGAAAAATCATTTTTCTTTTTATTTTCTAGGTTATGTTTGCCGGATGGTTGCCAACATTTTTTTGTGTTTCTGTGGTATAATTTTCTACAATATATATTTTTTTCAAATTCCTTTGCCCGACCGTTTTCGTAAAAAAAAAATAATGAATGATTTTAAAAACTTTCAAATGAATTCAGGAAATGCGAAGAGTGAACTTAAAAATCGGAAAAAAATATGAAAATTCCTTTTTCATGGTCCAGAATCATTTGGAAGGTGGGTAGCGATACTTTTTCTAATCTAGGACAAATGAAAACCCCCCTGATATATATATGAATGTATTTTATACGGAATTGAATCATCGAAAGGTCGCGTGACATTACAAACGGATTTTCGCAAATCGATATTTGTAAATTGCAAGCAACGCCACGTGCAACGATACGACTGATCACACACACACACACACGTACGAACGTTTCGCGTTTCCGGGAACGCGAAAGCCGGATTCGCGAGAAACACATTGAAGCATCCCTATAAATATCGCGCAGGGTCATCGGGTTTAAAGTCAAGGATATTACAATTTGTGTTTGGAGGCAAAAAAAAAAAAAAATAACACGCGGTCTTCCGTGTATCCGACGTGATTGACGGGCGAGTTTTGCCGCATCGTGGCAATCGGTTATGCGGTAATCCGACGATAAAACTAGAATCATACGAATCATGATCAAAAGTGATTTTTCACACGTTGCCACCCACCGGGCGTTTATCGCACCGTCGCAAGTCGATCGCGAATAAAGTGATGAGTTTGTTTAGTTTATTTCTAGAAATCTAGAAGGCCTGGGACTTTTTTTCATAATTTTACGGTGAACTTAAAATGAGACGTATTTCAATATAATTGAAACAACAAAATTCTGTTGCACATTACTTCAAAATTCATTTTAGTCACTTATGGAATTTTTCAAATTCACAGTCAAGTTGAAATGACAAAACTGGTTTTTGGAAACCCACAGAAAAATTGGTTCTCAAAGAAAATGATTTTTCGTCGTCTTCCGAATTCGAAAGAATGAAAACCATTTTTTTTCTTCAAATATAATATAAAATAATTAATTTGAACAAAATTTCACAAATATTTTTCTAACAACAAATTCTCCACACTCAATAAAATATATATTTAGAAATACAAAATACATTCCACAACATTTTACAAAATAATGTTTTAAAAGCCAAAACATAATTCTAATCGATGTTAAAAAAATTATCAAACGAAGCTGTCAATTTCGATCGACTGAAAAAATGTTTCGCACATAACTTTTCCGAAATTCCGGTAACGCGTGAGTTTCGAGTGAATTCGTGAAGACGAGGAAACGCGTGTGAGGCACGAGGAAAAAGGTCGAAATGCTGTACGAGGAAAGCGTGCCCGTAATGACGTCAATCCACATTGTCACGTGGCCGAGATATAATCGCAATGAGAACGACGATGAGAGTGATTCAATTTCCACACGTGTCATTACAACGATATTTTCATCGTCTTCGTGGTCACGCCCACCCCGAGCCCTCCGACGTTTCGTTCGGGCCGTGAAATCGCGAGGACACTGGCACGAAACAAATTTAGCTCGTTTGGTGGGTTTATACACAAGGGGGAAACAAGCCGACCGCTGTCTAACACATAAATCTTCGAGTCGAGCCAACGGGCCAGCCGCACGCAACGCCTAACCGTCCGAACTTTCGTTCACTTCCGCCTCCGTGGCGCGCGTGCGCGCGCCCAACGCGAATCGCACTCGTGCTTCGTGCGACCGTAGTTCCTTGTCCTTCGTATTGATATCGTCGTATCTCTGGAACGGCGATAGTTGGAGATCTGAAATTTGGCATGTAAGTTTCAATCATGTGGCAGATGCTCCATGAGAAAGGATTTGAAAATCGACCGACCGGAAGTCGATTTAATCGGATGTTTACGGTTTCCATAAATCAACAGGTTCAAGTTTAGGGTCACCCAGGGCTTCAAGGTACTCGTTTTATAGGTTTACGGGACATTTTTGATCGAACGCGATGGATTCCAAGTCGATTGGACGAAGCGGTGTCGAAATACGATCACTTTTACGTATTTGTTAACGAAAAAACGATTTTAGAAAATTTAGCTATTCGTGTTTATATTTAAAGACAATTGTTAACAAATTTAGGAATTCACGTGAGTGAAACCACAGAAAAAACTTAGTCCATATAAATATTTGCATTCCAAATCGAAAATTGAAAAAAATAATAATAAAAGATTGAATCGACGGGTCGAATAAATTTTGTTGCAAATTAAGAATAATTTTGAAAGAATTGAAAAAAAAACTCGAAAAACTCAATCGAGTGTGGTAGAACATTTTTTAATTTTTTTAAATAATGAAATAGCAGATGTCATTCTCGCGAATTATAGGAAAAGAATTTTTTTCTTAATTATAAACAGAACGTCAGAAAAGAATATTTATACAAATCTATTTTGCATTGATTATAATTTTTTATATATTTTTTTAATGACCGTTCGAATATGTCCAAAGAAAAAAACTCGAACCGGGCATCCCATTACTTATTCGGGCAGCTGTTGGATGTTCCATCGACGTAAACATCCTATTTCAAACAGTCTAAAAACCCGTCCGATGTTAAATCTTGTACATTACAAGTTTCGAAAACTCGGAACGCGAATATTTATTTATGCGTTCGAATTAACGCGGTTATGTCCGAAGATCGTTTATCTTTTTTTTTTTTCGTCAAGGCCAAGGAAGGGTTGCCGCGTGCTATTTCTTTTTACTATCTTTGTATCCGAAGCAAATGTGCTAGATTTTGTTTCTGACTTAAAAAATTTTTAACCGACAAACGCGTCGGTTAAAAGGGAATGAAAATTATCTTGCGTCACAGCTGGCAATTCTTTTGAATGTACAACCCTGAAAAGTAAGGGTAGGGGTCTGTATAGAATAATGTTTGTATCGTAAAGTAAAATAGTTGTATAACATTTAAGAATTTTTACAAAATTTTCGGTATACGATAATTAGCCAAAAAAAAAAAATTATAATCGTTTCTAATTGAAGCTAAAAATCTTTCAAACAACGTCATACATAATTTCTTGGGTGTCTAACCCGTTGAATTGTTGCAAGAAAACAATCGAAAGAGTAACAAAATCAATGAATTTTTATCTTCCCATCCAAACGCTGGCTGAACAACGCTATATAGACCAAAAGTTCACCCGAACAATGTTGTAGAGAATTGAATTTCCTACAAAAAAGTTACCGAAGACATGTATCTGACATTGATAGTTTACGTCAGGGAAACCTCGAAAGTCAAGCAATGTAAAATTAAATAATAACAAAATTAATGAATTTTCATCTTCCCGTCCAAATGCTGACTAAACAACGCTATATAGACCAAAAGTTTACATAAACAATGTTGTAGAGAATTGAATTCCCTTTAAAAAAGTTAGTGACGACATGTATCTGACATTGATAGATTACGCGTGGGAAAGCTCGAAAGTCGTGGCAATGCGTGAGCTGTTCTGGATTTTTCGGCCATTCCGCACATTGATCGTTCCAAAACTCGACCCCTGCCCAAAAAGTAATCGTGACCATTTTTATTCGTAATGGCAGTGAAGAGGGAAAAAGTCGACGCGCGTCACTACACAACCGACCAGCGGATCAGCGAACAAGGCTCATCGGTAGTCGGAAAATATTACATACAGCTTGTGGTTATAATCGCTAGTGTGTGTCCGCGAAGCACAGAAGCAAAACCCGACGCTGACCGCAAACGACAGCAGCGGCAGTTATAGCCTCGACGTCGTCCGATAACGAGGAAAGATTAATTTCAAGGACAAGGTCGGTCGCGCTCTTCGCTCCGCGCCGTGCCCCGAGCTTCCATACTCCTACGATTCACACACACACACACACACTCACACACTCACACATATACAGAACATACATATGTATATATGGGGCAAGACGCCCCTCATCACCGGATTGAAAACCTTCTATCCTCCGTTGTGATCGATGATTTTTTCAAAAGTATCATTTGGATCTTTCGACCTCACTAGTTTTTTTTTTTTTTTTGGATTTTTTAGACCGTCCCTTCTTTTAACCTCAGTTCTCTTTTTTTTTATTGAGTGGTAACAGCCATCTCTTTCATTTCTGATTGCATGACAATTTTCCAGATACTTTATGGGAATTAAGAAACATTTTTTATATAATTGGAGTAGGCATCGGGTTCTTAATTATTAATATTTTATTGTTCTTCAATTTTGAAAAAATGGTTTCCTATCTTAAAAAAAAGGAAAAATAAAATCTTTCTGTCAAAAAATCGATACCTCGATTATTTTCGACAGAAAATCGATTTTTTTAACTATTCTGCATGATTTGATGATTATTTTTTATGAAAAAAAAATTAATTTTCTATTAAAAATAATTTAAAAAATCGATATTTTGCAGAATAGATATTTTCTTTTTTTTAGATAGAAAGCCATTATCCTCTATTGCAATTTCGGAAACGACACAATTTTTTTTTAAAAATAAAAGATATACATTTATTGAGAAAATGATGCCTACTCCAATTTTACAAAAAAGTGCCTATATTCAGATAGAGGATGTCGGGAAGAAATGTCATTAATTAAAAAGCAAAAGAATAGCAGTTGCCTCTTGATAAAAAAAGCAGAAAAGAGTGGGGCGAGGGGAAAAGATGGTCCAAAAAATTAAAAAAAAAAAATAGCCAGGTCGTAGGATCCAAAAGATACTGAAAAAAAAGTCATCAACCACATCGGGGTATAGAAGGGTTCCACAATCCGGTGATTCGGGGCGTCTTGCCCCATATACAAAATTATACATACATATACTCACACGTACAAGCGGAAACAAACATTACACCAAGGCTCGTGGAATGGAAATATGCGCGTGCCGTTGGTAGCACTGAGAATGTTCGGTCTCTGTTACGAAGCAGCAGCTTCCATTAAGTGCCCGTTCGCGATTCTACCGCTCAGCCACAAGCTCGCAGCAACGCGTGACCGCAAAATCGTCACGTTTCGTCCCTCGATATTACCGAGAATATCAACATTTTGCCATCGTCGAGCAATAAACAAAAATCCGAACTTCCACAACGTGAGACCATCGCCGAAGACGAGGATCACGTCGTTGGGTTATTATTGTTCGAATGAGCGAGTGAGTGTTGACGGATGAGGGATCACGACCGTACAAGGATCATCATCCAGATTTATGATGTCAACCGATGGTTCCCAGGGACACGAGATACTCGGCTTCGTAACCCGAGAACATCGCAGAACCGACGGTTTCTTCGTTATCGGGGCAGGGGTCGAAATTCAGATCGACTAAAATTCAAAAAGCGCAATGCTTTGAAGAGTCAAACAAACGAACTGACAAAAATGTTTTTCTCAGTTAATGAACGAAACTTTTCATGAAATTAACTTACATAAATGTGCAATCAGCGATGAAGATCTCTCAAATTCGTTTATAAAACCATAAAAACTTCTCGGGTGTCTAACTCTTCGAATTGTTACAAGAAAACAAAAAAAAAATTGAAAAAATAGAGGAACTATTTTATCTTTCGTCCGAACCCTGGCTAAACAACGCTATGTAGACCGAAAGTTTATATGAACAATGTTTCAGAGAATTAAATTTCCTACAAAAAAGTCCCTGACGACTTGAGTCTGACATCGTTGGTTTAGGCGTGGGAGAGCTCGAAAGTCGGGCAATGTGGATAACCGTGCGTCTGTTAGGCGAAACGGTCGGACGGCGTACCGCGCAGGCGCGACGCTGAGGCGCGGTAGTGGGGGAAGGCGCTCGGTCATTCGTGCTCGAGCCGTCGGCGAAAAAGCATCGCCTCCCGCTCTACAAATTCTAATAACTACATAACACACAGGCTGCCAAAGCTCCAAGTATGTTTGAATATCAATTTTCTTTCTCCATCATTGCCAGTATTTGCATAAAATTACACGAATCAAGAAAAAAAAAATTTCAAACGATTTTTGTTCAATGAAATTAACATATATTACTAAATTTCGACACGAGGCATTTTTTTTTTCGTTTCGATATCGTGATTCTATCAGCATTAGCAATCGGCAGAGTCCAACGTTAGATTACAACACTTCCAGACTGCCAATAATCATGTACAAACCGCTTCGAGCATCGATGAAACAAAATTTTCGACCAACTTCGTATCTCGTAAATATTTTGCGATCTACTTTATCGTTCATTGACGCGTCGTCGTCGTCGCCACGTACTCGCTATCGAAATCCAAATTAATTGCAATCAAACACGACGTGAAACGCGATTACGATCTTATCGGCGATAAAACGGCGAATCACGTGACATAAAAATTCAACGGAGAACCGTGCTCGTGCACGAAACATCGGAAAAATTTTGTGTTTTCGAAATTGTATAAAAATTGAAGGTTTGCTGCCGGAATGTATATATATATATATATTTATAGATATGTATTCCGTATTACGATTTGGACGATGTTACACGATTCACGCACGTGCCTCGTTTGTTTGAACGACTCGAGTCAAGGACAACGATAGCGACGGTCGAGAAACTTGCGCGACACGAACTAGATTCTTCGAAAAATCGCACAGACCATCCAGAGATAATGTATTAAGAAAGCTTTGCTTAGCGGGTTTAATTAGCTCGCGAGACTGAAGAATCGTCGGAGATCCGATTATGAGACTATACCGCGATGTGCGTCTTTCGAGTCTCGGCTTACGCTTGAATCATCGAAATTTAACGAGCGTATTGTTTAGTTTACTTGAGTTATGAAAGAAAAAAATAATTTTTCAAGATCACGAAAGTATAAAAAGTGAAATTGTGATTTTAGCACCCAGTTTTTGATGGGCTTTGATGGATATTGGCTGGAAGTTGTTCAATAAGTGGCCTTATTGATTTGTACGCGTTGATCGAACATCGGACATATATTTGGAGCATATTGGCTGGATACTGGCATGATGTTTATCTCAAATGGGCTTAACATTGGCTCGATATTGGCTCGGTGTTGATTGAATGTTGGCTGGACGACGGCTTTACATTGGCTATGCATTATCCGAACGATAACTCGATACTGGCCACGTATTGGCCAAATATTTCATGGATATTGGCGTTATTACCATATTTTGTCTAAATCGTACCTCAGTATTGCTCAAATATTGTCTCTAAAGTTGTCAATTGGTTCAGAAAGTTGTCAAAATGGTGGCTCAACATTGTCCCTATATCGGCCATGTACTACCCGAACCCTAACTCGATACTGGCCCCATATTGGCTAAACATCCGACGAATATTAACCTCAAAACCATGTATGTTCTCACAATTTCAACTCAATATTCGCCAAAATTTCGTCCCTCTTCATTTCCGAGATGTCGAATTAATATTGGGCCACACATTGGCCCAATATCGGATCCACATTCGCCAGTAGTTAATCGAATCCCATCGAATTCCCGCCTCAATAAAACGTTCTCGTGATAACAAACGCGAGTCCTCGAACAAACCGTTGAAATATAATTCGACGAAATTGTTGACAGTTGAAAAAAAAAGAAGAAGAAAAAAAAAAGTATAACCAACAAATTAATCGATAAACGAGAATGACAACGAAGCGACGAGAGAGCCGAGTTTTCCACGTGAACTGGCCGTGACCGCGGTTGAACCGGCCTTGAACCGCGCCGCCTCCTCTCTTCTCGCACAAACATCCACGACGTTAATATACCCGATATATAAGCTTGTGTGTGTGTTAGTAATAACGCGCGTGTGGTGTGTACAAGTGTGTGTTTGTGTGTATGTGTGTATGGGGACTCGCAAGCGCGCGCACACGCGACTCCGAACCACGAACGGAGGAGCAAAGAGAGATGAGGGAGTACGTGCTCTCGGGCGAACATCAAGATTCTCATTCTTCGGGAGGTGGCGACGTGGGTCCCGAGGATTTAATTTCACGGCACCAGCAGCTTCACCGACTCGGAGATAAATTAGACGCATTTTTTTTCTTTTTCTTTTTTTTTTTTTTTGCGATTTACGAGACGCTCTGCGAAGGACTAATTTTTTTTTGCCTTACCTTTACTTTTTTATTATTATTTTTTCTATTTTTTTTCATCTCGATATGTACAAATGGGATGATATTAGATTATTGTGGGACGAATGAATAATTTTGCATCGAGGCTTCGTTGTTCCGTTGAATATATATTTTTTCATTCGATTTGTGTTATACATTGAAGATAAAATGATGCATATAATATATATTTATGTGTGTGTGGATCTTTATGTATTATCGATTGAAAATTAATGCAGTTGGGAGAAGTATAGTTGCCACGTCAAATATGGCGATGTTCGCACAATCATTTTTTTTTTTATTATTGCGAGAATGACGAAGACAATTAAAAAAAAACAATGTGGATATAAAAATATTTTGATGTTTAGATATTGAGTAAAATTGCGAGCATGATGATAGCCTCATTTTATCATAAACCATTAGACCTGGAAACTTGAAAATATTCATATGGGAATTGAAGAGAGGGCAAATTAGGTGCTCGAAATTTTTTTTTTTACGATTTTATGTATCATGTGGGGTATCATTTGAAAGGGCTTGTTGTGTGGAACACGAAAATAATTTTTTCACAATTTTAAACAACATATTCAAAAAGAAATTCTGAAAAATATGCGAAAATAGAGCATTTCCCCTCCCTCCTCTTTCAATTCCAAAACTACCGGTCCCAAAATTTTCGAAAAATCAGTGAACACAAAGTCCCACTTCAAGTTCACCGTAAAATTACAACAAAAGTCCCAGGTCTCATAGATTTCCAGAAATTAATTCCACAAACTTATTTAATCAAGCTCTCACTCGACCATTTTTTTTTTCTGAATTGTTACTCGTTTATTAAATTCTTATTTATTTTCCGATATTATTTTACCGAGCGAAAGAAAGTGCGTGTGTGTGTGTGTGTGTGGTGAGATTGTTCGTGAAAAATTCATAAAACCGGAAGCGATTTCCCGCGCAGGAATGTAATGGGCCAAGGGTGAAGGGCAAGGGCTTGGGGCGGGAGAGGGTCGCGAAGAACACCTTGGATGAGGAAAGAAAAAAATTGTTCGGAAAGTTTGCACAGGCGCGATGACCGGAGGGGAGTGGAAAACTCGATCGTGAAACTACCGACGGGGGTAGATTATATAGCCTTGACCGAGCCCGATGTCCTTGAACCGAACCGGGGAGAGCAACGCTGAACTCCCACGTGAACGACTACGGATAACGTTGTGTTGCTCTGCACGTGTATTTGCGATGATACGACACACACACTAAAACACACATACACACAGAGGCAGAGACACTTGTGCGCACAATCAAACCGCACTCGAGGGCGTACGTGCACGAACGATGAGGACAAAGTGGCAAAGCTCCTTCTCTCTCTCTCTCTCTCTCTCTCTCTCTCTCTCTCTCGGTCTGTCTCCGTCGCTCCTCGCTCGTTCACTCCGCTTCTGCCACCCCTCGTTTTCACAAGACCGTTCGGGGGGTTCTTTTTTTTTTTTGTGTATCACCGCGTAGATTAATTCGACGTTCATTTAATTTGCTCCGAAACGTTTTGTCAACCGTCATTTCACGACCGTCGCACTAATTTTCTTTTTTTTTTTTTTTTTTTTCATCCCAAATACGAACGAACGTTAATTGTTCGCTAATGATTCGGTATTTTTTTGTTTCTCTTTATTTTTCTTTATTTATTTTTATTTGTCTTTATTTATCGTTATTCCTCTTTCTCTCTTCATTTCTCATTATTTTAATTTTTTTCTCTTCATTTCTCTTTATTTCTCTTTACTTATCTTTATCTTTTCTTCTCTTTTTCTTTCTCTCTTGATGATTTTATTGCATTTTGATAATTTAAAAGTATTTTCAGATGCTGATGTATAAACTGTTGTCATGTTATTCATTATTTTGGACTTTCTATCTCTTTACTTTTTTTCAAAAAAAAAGTTTTAAAAAATTGATTCACCTGAAACGTGATTGAAAGATTGTAATAGCAAATTGAGAATAATAAAAAAAAAATAAGGGATGCATGACACATGTAAGAAATATAAATAAAATTCGGAAATTTTATAAACTTTTTTTTCAAAAATTAAAAAAACATCAACAGTCCGGAATAAAAGATTGATAAATGTCCGCGAAAAAAAATCCGTTCGATCGCGACCTTCGATTATCAATATTCAATATTAGCGGTTTGAAAAAAAAGGTGTGGAAAAAAAAAATTACACAACATGTGACATGACATGTAAAATCTATTTGGCGATATTTGATGATCATTAATTTCTCTGGCATTCACAAACCAGTCAATAATCGAAATTCCTCGAACTATCGTACTCGTGACTGGAATTGCATGTCCAAATCGATGGAACATGACTTTCAATAATGAAAAAAATCGGTTTTGAGACGGAATGGGGTGTATACAACGACGAGTAATCGAGAAGCCCGAAACACAAGGCACAAAACTTGGCCGGGGTGAATGTGTGGCGGGTGTTCGTCGGTTAAGCCGAAAATAGTCGCGGAGTGTCCGAGGGAGCGACTTGTGTGTGCGTGTGTGTGTGTGTGTGGGTGACCGAGGCTCTCGGGCCGACATTTATTGGCTCCCAATCGAAAGAGCCTCTCCGCGGGAAGCTTTCGGGAGGCACTTTGCGGAATGGATTTATCGACGGCGAGACGACTCGCGACGGGAATTCGTCGGGGGGTGAATGAGGGGGGGCGGGGGTCTGGGTTAACGTTCGCTTTCGTCCTCCAAATCGTCCGATCACTTGAGCGTACATTGCATACATACATGTATGTATGTATGTTAAATATATATATATATGTGTGTGTGTGTGTGTGTGTGTGTGTGTGCGGGTGGCGAGGCGATGATCCGTCGCGTCGACGAGAGCCGAATCCGGTGGCAGAATTTCCGGCAGGGATTAGTCACTCGGTTGTGCAAAAAAAAATTTGACTCTATCGAAACATAAAGAAAATCTCAACCCTAAAATAATATTAATAATGAAAATAATAATAGTAATGAAAATAATTATAACAATGATAATAATGATGATAATGAGTGTAATAATTATAATAATTATGATAATGATAGCAATGATAATAATAATAATGATGATGATGATAATGATGATTATGATAATGATGACCAAGATGATGATGATGATCAGGATGATCACGATGATCATGATAATAATGATCACAATGATCACGATGATAATGATGATCATGATCATCATGATCATCCTTATAATAATTATGATAATGATAATAACGATAAAAATTATGACAATGATAATAATGATGCTAATGATAATAATGATAATGAAAAACTGAAATTCTATAAATACAATTAAGTGTAATCAGGATTCGGCACTTGTTTTCATAATTTTTTTTACGAAAATAAAAATGTCCTAATTTTTTTTTGCCAAAAAAAAAACATTTCTACGGATGGACGCTGAAAATTTAATTTTTAACAAACATTCTAAATTTATCTAAGCACAATTGGGACAAAATTCGTCTGTATTCCAAAACGTTATCCGGCTGGCTCGTTCTGGTCGATTGGCCTCTCATCGTTCGCGATTAAACCAACGCTTCGAATATCGTTGTCGTGCCTGATCCGAATAATCCGGAAATCGGACACGCCTCGCGCGTAACCGCGAACGCGATATCGTCAACGCGCGTGGGTGGGTTAGTCGTTCGTGGGTTAGAGTTAACAATTTTGTCAATCGTTTGACACCACAATGATCTCAAGAACGATAAACGAGTCTCACGAGTCGCGAGCTATCACAGAGGCCCAATCGATTTTCTCGGACTTTAGAACTGCCCCCCCCCCCTCCTCCCTCCGCCTCAAGCTCATCGTGGCTTCGTTCACACGTTTGAAGGCGCGTTGACACACGAGACAGTTTTGCCAATAGTTCGTATCACATTACCACGTTATATCACATTAAACATCCGTTGTTTAGACATTTTCGACGCTTGCTCATTTAGTTACGATCAACGATAATTGATTACCGTATCAAATCACTAGCGAGTTCTGTGACTCAGTGGTTTTTTTTTATGGCCTCCCATGGATTTGAAAGTGAACTTGAATTTTTTTTTTTGCCCACCCCATCGATCGAGGTGTCTTTCGATTGGTCTTCTGAAATAGAATTTCAAATGCTTCGAGACTTTTTTCATTTCAACCCTTTAGTCACGAGATATTCGCTTTCAAAGTCGTCATCGGTTCGAACCCCTTTCCTTCTCTAGTTTCTAAACTATCGATTCGAAAAATCGAAAAAAAATCGAGATTGAGGCTTCTTGTTCGTACATTCGATAGAAATTGTAACAAACACTTTGGCAAAAATGAATAACGTAAAAATATATAAATAAAACAGGTTTCGTAAACGCTTTTGTGACTCGATTGACTGCCCCGAGAAAACGTGCCTCGGGGCACACTGTTCGATGCAAGAATTCGAAACAAAAAAATTAAGAAAATGAAAACCGACTTAAAAAAATAACTGATGATAATATTGTAAATATTTAAGCATCAATAATTTTGTATATTATTCCTCAATGATCGTTTTTTCCTGAAAATTAATAAAAAATATGATCTTTAACGTTTTTAAGTTTAAGTTTGTACATTGTCTAAGAAAAAAAAGTTTTGCAGTCGTTTTTTAAAAATAATTTCGTAAAAATTTACTTTGTATCGGTGGTTGATTGAAAATTCCGCAATGTTTCACCACCCTAACCTCAAACGATCAAATATCGATAAATTTCAAGTCATAGGAAGCTTGAAAAAAATTCAATGGCACCTTCAAATACTAAAAATAATAAGCTACAAAGATTTCGAAAAGTAATTTGTATTTTTTATTCGAAATAGTTCGAAATAGTTCTGGAAAATCATTCGAAACCATTTGGCCCTTTGGAAGGTCCAATTCTTATGGGTTTATAAATATCTACATAAAGCGTGACTGCCACTGCGGAAACGTTGTAGCTGCTGGTCATATACCTCCGTGACGTAATCGCGAGAAAGATTCGGACGCGATTACGACCGCTCGTTAAAAGCTCCCTCCCCCGAGTCCCTCGCTCAAGGACAATTCCACGCTCGTCGGTCTCGCAACATTCGAACCATCGTCAAATTAATGTTATTTCATACGTAATAGACTCGTAAATCAACGCGAGACGCGAGATTCCGCGATGCCGCTTTGACATTCGAAGCGTCTCAATATTATACACCCTCATGGTCGTCGTCCCCCCCCCCGCCGTGTCACACGTTTGACCTCTCCCACAATTTAACGCTCCGAGCTGTCGCCATTAATTTTTTTTTTTCGAATGATCCATTTTTTTATTATTGTCACGCGCTGGTGGCAATCTTGTTGGGACGTAGAAATAAAAAAAAAACCTTTGGTCTCCATTCCTCGAGATTAACATACAAATATTGTGCTCTGAAAAAGATTTAATTAGATATGTTTGATTTTTGTCTTGTGCGTCTGTATGTGTATAACAATTAGTTGAGATACTGAACATTTTTTTCTTCTAATAATTCCATTATTTTCATCAATCGACCGAGAAAAATTGCATCCAACAAAATTTGTAGGAAATTTAATTTTCCAACATTTTCATAATTCGAATTTATCGTCTGCCATGGATATTTTTTTACTTTTACCGTTTAAGTCGAAAAATATCAATCGCAGACGAAAAATTGTAATGACTTGAGTTGTAGAAAATTTAATTTTCTTTAACTTTTGTCCCGTGCATTTTTATGTCAGAAGTTGAAAATGAGCGAATCTTCTTTATTAAAATAATTATCGTATCCTTATGAAAAAAAAAAAAAAAAAAAAAAAACGAAGGGAACCATGCCTGAGAGAGTCTGTTTATCACCACAGGATCAGTAAAACGCTTGCTGATAAAAAAAATCGTGGGGTCCGTTCGGACCCCAGTCACGCGTTTGAAGGTAAAAAAATTTACTCATGGATTGGTAATCTTAAGAAAGCAACTTTTACGTTCCTTAGGACGTAAAATACATGTATTTACGTACGAACTTGGATACGAACAGACGATGTAATTGTGATGGTGATAACGAGCACTGATAATGACCAAACGCACACACACACACAGACACACGCATACGGGATCGTCGAGTGTCAACGGCCTGTTCACTATTCAGCGCAAGTGCGCGGGGCGAGGGGCGAGGGGCGAGGGGCAAAGGGTGGAGGGAGGGGAGGGGGTGATTGCGAGTCGATCCGCGGGGGCGTCGCGCCTCCTCCGAGAGTGCAAGGGGTCGTTGCCACGGCGCCCGGACTGTTCGAGAGAGCAGTCTTCCCTCTCTCGCATCTCTTTCTCTCCGGGCTGGTGCTGCAGCTGCGGCTGCAGCTGCACATCTCGAGTCCGACCATTCGCTCGTTCGTCGTTCGCACTCTTCGTTCTTCGTTGATCCGAGAAAAGCTGTGCAGTCTTATCCCCTGCGTCGTCTCTTCGTGTCCACGTCACACGTTCCACCTTGGCAGCTCGTTGCTGCCAACGTAAATGGGTTCCTCGACCGATGCATTCTTTACCGCTGCACCGGTAATAATGCAACAAAAATGTGCGAGGGTGAATATTACCGTTCAGGCCAATCATGCATTGTCGACCGATTCGTCGAATTTTTGTTGACAATTGTTTTTTTTTTTTGCTTTGGTCGGATTAGTTTATTTTGTTGTTTTTTGAAACTTTGTTGACGACGACTTATATATTTTTATACTTTTATATGTAGACAAAGTTTATACTATGCAGATATAGTATATCATATATTTTTTATATATTTTATATATTTTTTTAATATTGTTTTACATTCTTGAGATTATATATTTTACTCGGGGCTTCAGAAATTCTAGATTGACTTTGTTATGTTATTTGAATGGCAAACTTCGGGAGGCTGGCGACAGGGTTAAGAATTGAGACAGGAACCTCAAATTTCGAGAACATGTTTTCAAATTTATCTCAAACCATATTATCCCGCGGGAGCGCGAAAATAAAATTAAAAAAGTCAAAGATAAGGACAACCCTGATATAAGCACACTTAACTCGACGTTATTTGAATGGCAAACTTCGGGAGGCTGGCGGCACGTTTAAGTATTGAGTTAAACACCTCAAATTTTGAGAATAACTTTTTTAATTTACCTCAAACCATATTATCCCGCGGAAGCCCCAAAATAGCAAAAAAAGGCCACACTAAGGAAAACCCTGATATAAGCACACTTAACTCGACGTTATTCAATTAGCGAACTTCGAGAGACTGTCGGCACGTTTAATAATTGAGACAGGGACCTCAAATTTCGCGAAAAACTTTTTAAATTCATCTCGAACCATATTATCCGGCGGGAGCGCGAAAATAAAATTAAAAAGCCAAACTAAGGACAACCCTGATATAAGCACAAACTTAACTCGTCGAAACGAACGGGGAACCCGTTGCGCTAATTGATTTTGATAACTCCAAGAGTCTTTGAACCGAACGTCTCTCCTTCTCTCTCTCCCTCTTTCTCGAGGCTCCAGTAGCTTTGTTCGGCACGAGGTGCGCGGGGTTATCGTTACGAAATATTCGAGGTCGTTACGATTGATGAGTCACACACACACGCGAGCAATCATTATACGTTTGAGAAGACTTTTCAGAACGCACGCGCGTGTGGCAGATATGACCGTTGGACGTGATCGTTTGCGCACCGACGGTCTTATCATCTCTCCCCGTGCTTGCCCCCTCCCCCGTCCCCTCGCTCCGGGCTACCCCCTCCCCCTTCCCCTTCACCCCTCGCTGTCCTTCCTCCCACACTTGGCTCGTGTATCGATATGTTGCCTTGAAAATATGGCATGTGCGGCTCCACGTGTGACATTACCGTACGAATCAGACAAGGTTCTATCGATTTGGCATTAAGGGGTTATATTCCAGTTGCTTGCGAAAAAAATGTAGAGGATTCTCATTACTTCATTTTTTTAGTCATGTTAACATTATTTTTATTGGAATACACTGTGCAGTATCAATTTCAACATATATTGAAGTACTTGTATGAATTTTTTCATTAAGAAATTTTCAATTTGGGGGAAAATTCAATTTTCCTAATTTTTGAAATCTCAAAAATCAAATTTACGATTTCCAGTGAAATTTTGACGGAGATTGACAGTGATGAAATTATGTTCGTTTAATTTTCGAATGATTTTATTGGTCGAATGTGCGTGTACGATGAAAATGGACAGTAATGACTTATGAATTGGATTAATAAGATTCAACAATGAGACGTCTTCTTGCTCTTCGTCTACTGTGAATCAAATTTTATTCTCGCATACGTTGACGATAAATGGTCACGTAGACATCATCCAGAGATTTGCACGACAGTGGAGTTAACTGTCTTTGCATGATTTTTCTTATTGAACAATCCAATAATCATTCGAGGAATTATGATTATTCAAACTGATTTTTTTGTATTCTTATTATCAAGAAACTCCATGATAAAATGAATTATTTTATTATTATGATATTTTTTTCACATTATTTCGACGACTGATTTTATTTCAAACTTGAATAGTTGGACAAACAAACGTGAAAAAAAAATGTGGATCATTACAAGTGGCAGCAGGTGCTTATCGCCGTAAACTACCGCGGATTTAGACCACAATATCGTGTGATAAGGAACCGACGTAATCGTTATCAGCACAAACGTGTAGTAATAAAAAAAAAAAAAAATAGATTCCAGTCTTATCGCCAAAACTGTGTTACCATTTTGACATCTAAATTTCGCTCAATTGGGAACACAATTTGTATTTTATTCAATATCTAGATTGAAGAAAAAAAAAATTTTGAATGGGCAACGTCGTGAATAATTTAATTTGCATGATAAATCTTATGCAAAAGCAAACGACCCAGAAAATTCAATTTTCATGAATAATTAATTATTCAAAATGAAGACGATAATGATTTGAATTAATTATTTTTTCCATTTATTAGTTAATGAACAAAAAAATTAATTTTATGTATTATATTGAAATTTACTCCAGAGCCAGATGGTACACGACCACTTGGGCCATTCGAAACATTCGGGTCTGGGGTGGGAAGCGAACCGGGCGACTGAAGGCACTGTCGTCATGCGGATTCTGCACGCTTATACAAAAAAAAATTATATTTCAGTAACCCGTTTAGATTTTCGGATTTTTTTTATCAGTCGATAGCTAAGGTCTCAAAGGTTATTTCTAAAGACCGCCACAATTTTGACGAATTTCCCTAGCTCCGGCTGAGAATAAAAGTCGAGGTCCGAAATTGTGTCAGAATCGAAATTATTTGTTTGTCTTCCTCGCGTGATAACTTGCCACACACATGTCCAAATTCACTCAACAGGAGCTCATTTGACGCAGAACTTAAAAAGCTTTCTAAAAATTCCCACGAAAAAATCTGTAGCTTCATTTTTGACGGAGCTACGATATTTCAAAGTCGCGACTAGTTTATGGTTTACTATGTTGAAGTATTCTGTCACATAGGAATTATTTTTTGTCTTTCTCGAGTGATAATTCACCGCACAGGCGCTCAAATTTACTCAACTAGATTTCATTCGACACAGAATTTGATGAGCTTTCTAAATGATATCTATAAAAAAATCTATAGCTTAATTTTTGACGGAACTACAATACTTTAAAGTTAAAACTAGTTTACAGTTGGGCTCACGGTAAATAATCCCGATACCTATCTGGCGGTAGTGTGAACGTTACAACTCGATAAATACACATTTTTCGGAAAAAATGATTGATACCTTTTTTATAGAGAATTAAATTTCCTAAAAGATTATCAGAATGGTTTTTTTTTCAAAATCTGCATATTTAATGTGTTATTCCCAAAAAACTGCAATTTCACCCAAAAATTGAGTTTGATCCAGATTCGGCACCTCTTATTATCATTTCTTTTGCAAAAATAAAAAACTTTTCGTTTTGTTTTATAAAAAACTAACTTTCTATAGGCTGGCGCAAAAGATTAAATCTTTAACGACCACCCTAATTAACATCTTCCGAATTTTGACCCTTCGAAGCATTGATCGTTCTGAATTTCAATCCCTACTAATCGAGGCTCTGTCTTCGCCCATACGAAATAATCTCCGATACGAAACGGGCTATTCACGCTTGTGGATTATGTGGAACGCTGTGCCCGCGGTACAGCCGTTCGGAAGTATAACGAGATACAAATATAACCCGGGAATTGCGATGATGACGATGGCGGTGCGTGCCCGATGTCGCGGAATGTCTCTGTCTCGCTCTCTCTCGGCGTAACACACGCAGTGGGTGCGCGTATGTGCTTTGCTGCCGCAAAACGAGGTGACTGGCCCCGTATTAGGTCACATTTGTTCGGTCTCGAGTGTGCGAGATCCCCCCCCCCTGCCCCGTCCGTGTGCCACTCATGTAGCAGCGCAATGTTCTGTAAGCCCACAGTATATATATATATTAGGGTGGTTCGTTTTAAACCAACAATTTTTCGTCTCTTGCTCTCGTATCGAAATTTCGCTGTACATATTAAGAATGTATGGCAGATACAATCCCAGCCAAAAGTACGCCAAACTAAGAAGTTTTTTTTTTTACATTGAGGAAAGCTGTGAAAATTTCAAAATTAAAGGAAAAAATTTTTAAAAAAATACGATTCAGCTATTTTGAACGATATAACTTTGAATCCTTAATAAATTTTGTAGAGTATTTTTTTTCGAGAGTTATCCATTTAAAAAAAATTCTGTAACTTAAGTTCGTTTTTATGTGTCACTTTGAAATCTCATCTTTATTGACGATGGCTTTCTGAAAATATCTCGATAATCAATCGATCGTCGAGAAATTTACAAGATACATGTTTTGTAGAGAATTGAATTTACTCAAAAATTGCTTATCAAACTTTTGCTGTAAAATCAGCGGTTTCAATGTTGTTATCAAGAGAGCTGAATTTTTCGATAAAAATGAAATTTGGTAGAGCACATACTATATGAACCGGACCTCCCGGCGAAATTTCAGCTGTCCAGCTATTTCCGTTCTAGAAATACTGTGATGGACGATATAGATATAAAAAATATTCGCGGCCCCAACGGCACATGTAATACAGTAACCCACACACAAACACACACACTATATGGCTACCGGTATTTCGCACGAGCGGTCTTCCGTACATCCACTTTGACCTGACTCTCGTGGTTACTTCCACCACTCTTCCCCCCCCCCCCCTCGCGCCCGCATCCGACGATGACCGCAATTTTTTTTTCCAGAGAACGAATGAACAAAATGTACATTCATTTAAAAACAATAATGACAACGATAATAATAATTATTATAACTCTCACGATAAACTGAATATTGATAATAATTAAATGAGGTCTGCTCGTCCTGTGAATGAGTCGAAGCCCAACATAGTCCGTTTACAATAATTGTTGTTGTTATTATTCTTCTTATCATTATTATCCCCATCATTAAGAATAATAATATTAATGAAAATGATTTTGTGAAAAATTTTGAAAAAGTTGTGCACATGAAACTCGATTCAATTGATTGATAATATCTAAAAAAATATTCTTATTACTATTAATATTGTATTTATAATTATTCTGATTTTTATTGACAATTATTAACATTATTTTTTAAATTGATATTCGTTTTCAATTATAATCGATAATAACAATGACGACAATAATAACACGAATAACGTAGTATGTATTATTGAAAAATCTTATGAATAAAGCATTTTCATTGCCAGCGAATTTCATTAGTGCAAGTTAAAACTCTCTCTCTCGTCCGGACAATCGTTCTCGCGCCGCGTCAGATCGTTGAACTCGACGCTCTGTAAGTTCTCTCTGCTCCGCTTACTACAACCCCCACCCCTTCATCCCACTTCCACGATTCTTTATTCTTTCATACGTTTTTGTTCAGAGTAATGTACCTCTGAATGAATTTAAAAAAAAAACCCTTAGAGGATCACTACGTTATCCATCAGTCGACTCACCGACTGATCATCAAAACCCATACTTCACGTTGACCACGTTGACCTTCATGCTTTATATGGTTATGAAAAAATATTTGAAATTATAGCTGAGTACAATTATTTTATAAGGCTAAAATTGATTTTAAATTAAAAATTATCATGTCGGGAAAAAAATCCAATTTTTTAGGTGACTCCTTAAAAGCCCCCTTAAAGGTTGCAAAAATCGAGTGGCGGATATTTCCGAAGTTTCGAGCGTTTGGGGTTTCGGTAAAATCGTGTGTTTTGGGGTAAATCGATGCCACGGGGGATGTGGGGGATGGGGGGCGTAAAGGAGGAAGGCGGGAAGGGGGGGCTGATGCATCGGAAACAAAGGAGGTCACGCTTATAGCTGTCGGTCCGGCGATGATACAACAAGAGGGAGGGTGCAAGAGAGAGAGAAAGAGAGAGAGAGAGAGAGAGAGAGAGAGAGAGAGAGAGAGTCGAGACGGCCCTTTGCAGCGCGGGGGCTCGACTCGCCCGGCAAATGGTGGAGAGTGGTGGGGGGTAGGTGCATCACCGGTCGTCGCTGACGACGACCGGGAGTGCAAGCAAGAACGATGAACCTCGATTTCACGAGCCAATGTATAGTACAAGAAGAGGGGCTTGCGGGAGAGAAGGAACGAAAGAGAGAGAGAGAGAGAGAAGACAAGGGAGAGTAAAATGAGGGAGTTGCAGCCGTTGCAGCGAGTGCATAGCCGTTGCAGCGAGTGCATGGCAGCGGGGATATCGTCGCCTCGCGGTCGTCGGCGTTGGTGCTACGGATGCGTTCGAGAACTTAACCAGCGAGAGAGAGACACGAGTTATATGGAGGTGTATATTAGGGTGGTCCTTATTCAGGATTTTCTTTTGTTTCGACGATCGCCGGAGGATTGTATGGTGCGAAATGAATTTGGAAGTATATTCTCAAAATTTGAGGTCCCTATCTCAATTTTTGACTCTGCCGCCGGCCTCCCGAAGTCTGTTATTTAAATAGCATGGAGTTTTTTTTTTCATATCTCAGAATTTTTCTTTATGACTGAAGTTCTGCACCGGAAAATTGTCAAACTTCGTAAGCTTTTCACCAACTACGGTAGCAATATCGTGAATTCGTTATGGAATACTGAACAATTATTTTTTTTTGCGTCGGTCAAAATAGAAAAAAAACCTATTTTCAATGTAGAACGACTCGAAATTAATAATTATTTATAATCTACGGTATTATCCACAGTGCAGAACTTCAGTCGTAATGAAAGCAAAATTCTAAAATATGAAAAACACTGTATTATTTAAATGGCAAGTGTCTAGGAGCTGGCGGCAGGGTTGAGAATTGAGATAGGGACCTCAAATTTTGAGGATATTTTTTTGACCTCATTTCGAACCATATTACCCTCCGGGAGTGCCAAAACAAAAATAAAAAATCTAAAACAAGGACCACCCTAGTGCATACATATACAGATAGGTGCATACGCGGATGAGTATGCATGTGTAACGACGCTGTGCGTCTCGGAGGGCAACGACCGTCGACTTGCGGATTCCCCGAGCGGCAGCAAGCGCCGCCGTGAGTCGGGGAGGTTTTTTTTAACCTCTTTTTCTTCTTTTTTTTAACGTTTTTCTCTTGCTTTCTTTCTTGTTTCGTTTTCGTGGTTGAAGCGCAGGGGAAAAGTGCATGACGGTTGCACGCGACGATAAACGAGACTCGACCGTAAAATGTTTTATTTCCGGACGGGTTTTTTTCGGGGTTTTTCTGTTTTAAGGGTGCACGTACACCGAGAAATTGATTATTTTTTTTGTTATTTCGTTCGTTCTTCGAAGGAATAACTATACCAAAGTTTGTGGTTAAATTTTCATTGAAAAAATTGTGAATGAGCGCATTGCCTAAGTCATGCACCCAAAAATAATGAACAAAAAAAAAACTGGAAAATATTCCGTGACCCAGAAAAGTACAAAAGTTCTTAATTAATTCGTGCTTTGGTAATTCTTGAATTATCGATTTGTTTAACATTGGTTGAAAACGTCACACACCGGTTACGTCGAGACCACGGGTAATCCCCCCCCTTCACCCCTTCGTGTGTGTAACATGTGTGTATGTACCGTGTGGTGTACCGTGAAGTTGATGGCGAGACGAGCGGTCAACGACCGCTTCGAAACGGTCGCCCGTTGTGTAGTTTCGTATGACGTGTATAGTTCTCGATGTGGAACGACAAAACGTTTTTTTTTTTTTTTTTTACTTCGTTGGCTGTGTCGGTGACAATGACGATCGTTATAACGACGTGTGGAATACCAAACCCCCCATTTTGTGGCCCGGTCGTTGATCCTCGTAACCGATCTCTGAATTGTCATTTGATACGAATGTTGTTTTGTTTTTGTGTTTTTTTTTGTTTTTTTTTTATCGTGCACCGAGTCATCGGGCTACGTGAGTCAGTGCAATTGTAAATATAGGAACGATGATCGAATCGATGGTCTATATCTGTTCTAAGACTGTGTACATGTGTGTATGGATTTACTTTCGATTTTCAAACATTAGACAAGACCTTTGATTAGAAGCAGGCACGAAAAATCTATATCGAATTGCATGAAAATATTTATGAATATTTAATAATAATAATAATTTTTAAATACTGATAATAATAATAATAAGATTGATAATGAAGTATCATTGTTGGAATTATTGTTATGATAAATGGATTTATTTTTATTATTACTATTAATTGCATTTTAAACCCAAAGACTACTTCAAAATAATATTAATAATCATTAAAAACAATGATAATGGCTGGCGGAGGAGGATCGTGCAAAGTTGAAGAGTGAGGGTGTACTCATTGTCAGGTGTTTAAAAATTTTTTTTCACCCACAATCAATCGACAAACGACTACAATAATCTAATCACGTTTCAATGAAATTCTTTCAATTATTTGCTTTACAAAAATACGATTGAAAAAATATTTACGCAAACCAAAAAAAAAATCATCATTATCGCGCAAAGCATCAATGAATCGACGAAAAGTGTCGCTTCATCGGTGGAAATAAAATGGCGCTGCATTGAGACGTGGAAGAGGGGATTGGGGGATGAAGAAAAATCGAAAACCAACGAAAATAATTGTAGTTTTTCCTCCTCTCAGATTTTTTTTTTAAATCGATCAAACCATCAACAGTCGAATGACAAAGGTACAAAGTTGCTCGAACCTATTTTCCTCACGAGCTTACTTCCGCGCATGCGCGAAAAAGTGTACCAAAACCATCGAGGTCGTTCATTCATTTATTTCTTCATTTATTTTTTTGGTTTTTTTCAAATATAAGAAAAAATATATATTTTATCATTGTTTTGCTTCGACGAGGGACGTGCAATGAACCCGGGTTCGTAAGTGGCCCCGGAATGGGGGAGAAATAACGACGACGAGGATTAACCGTTAGGACGGTGAACACACATAGAAAGACGCGAAGCAGCAGCAGCAGCAGCAGCAGCAGTGCCGTCACTCTGCGCAATCTCCCTTCGTAGACCGCGCGGGCCGCGCAAAGTGCACTGCACTGGTGCAATAATATACCTGCGCTTTGCCACGAAGAGGAGGGGACGCGGATGCATCGCCGAGGGGGCAACGACTCTATCGAGCGAGAAATGCACACACACACACACTCCCGTGGGCTTGGAACCCGGTCGATATTGTTCGCGGACGAGCCAAAGATTTTCGGTCGTCCGAATAAAATCTTCAGCGATTTATAAGATTTCTCAATTTTGCATTCTTATGAAAAATTATCCATCGTCTTTCGCGTCTGCGTCTTGGCGTTTGGAATCTTCAAATATTTTGAGGCCTTTATAAGATCAAAAATGTTTCGTTCGAATTTTCCAAATCGTTATTTTTCGGAAATCAAAAGATCCGATTTTGGGTGATGTGGGGATCGAAATTTGGAACGAGAAAAGTTCAGAAGGGTTGACGTTACGAATGGGCCCAATGTTACGAAGGGTCACGGCGTGGAAAATGATATTTTGCAACGGAACGTCGAAAATTCAGAATGACATTGCAGCGAACGTACGAATATTCCGAACTTTCGAGCTTTCCCACGCGTTTATTGTCAAAGTTAGATATATTTCGTCGGGGACTTTTTTGTAGGAAATTCAATTCTCTGCAACATTGTTTATGTGAACTTTTGGTCTATGTAGCGTTGTTTAGCCAGCGTTTGGACGGAAAGGTAAAAACAATGATACAATTTTTACCGTCCCGTCCAAACGATATATTAGTTTACTGATGTGGATACGAAATGCGATAACGCGAGTTGCCATTCGACACTTTTTCTCACTTTTGACTAGGGCCACGAAGCAACACTTCGTGTGTGAGTGTGTGTGTGTGTTACACACGCACACGAGAAAGAGCGAAGGTCTTCCTGTTGGTCGTCGAAATATTATAAATCCGGCCTCGCTCCGTCATTACCATTATTATTATTATAATTATTTATTTTTATTTTTTCCAAATTTTTTTTCAGATCGTTTACTCCGAGAAAACGGTCGCGTGTGTGGCTCCGGACACTCGGAAGCTCAAAAAACGTTTGAACTTTTTTTCTATCATTCAAATTACTTTTTTTCCCTTTTTTTTTCATTCGTTGACAAATGTGCGTCACGTATTCTCGTGGATAACAAATATTTAAAGTTTCAGTTTTATTTTATTTTATTTTTTCAATGCCACGTCTCTCGCACGGGTAACCCGACACGACGTGAAGTTTTGCTACCGATTATAATAAGTGACTCAGTGGTTGGCCATTTTAACGAATTAATTTTTTTTTTTAATTAAATAAAAAGTATACAAATTTTTCCCAAAATTTATTAGTTTATTCATTTACTTTTTTATTTGTATATTTATTTATGTATTTGTTTATTTATTTATTTATTTATTTATTTATTCATTCTAATCTTATTATTATTATTATGATTTTTATTCATTCAATATTTTGAAGTATGACATTTGTATGGATAGTGTGTAGGGATGAACGATGAGTCGATCGATAAAGACATCATCAATAGTTTTGACTCGGTTGATGGGTGTGGTCACGTTCATGGGATTCTGGGACTCATTGTCAGTCCACGTACACGAGAACGGTCTCTGTCGAGCTTTATCGGTCTCGATCTGTGGGACCACATAGTCACGAATCCGATACACAGTCACAGCTTCCGGTCGAGGGACCCCCGAGTCCTCATTCCATTTCGTTTCTTTCCTTTTTCATCCGTCGTTTTTTTATTATTCAAATATCGATAAATATGAAAATAAAGAAGAAGAATTAAATAAATTAAAAAAAACGCTGAAAGAAAAAAAAATGCTACGTGAGAACCATACGTAAAAAATATTGATTGTTAAGTTGGATGTAAAAAAAAATTGATAAAATAGAGATGAGCTGGCTACCGAAACGCTTTGTCGAAGGTGCCAATCGCTGTATTATCAGCCACTGAGAAGATAACTATCCCCCCTTCCCCTGCCCTTGCCGACTACGACGATGAAACGAGTTTAACTCGGTTGAGTTTCTCATCGTGAGTGTTTATGACAACGGCGAGAGAGAGAGAGAGAGAGAGAGAGAGAGAGAGAGAGAGAGAGAGAGAGAGAGAGAGAGAGAGAGAGAGAGAGAGAGAGAGAGAGAGAGAGAGAGAGAGAAAGAGAGAGAGATAGAGGACGTAGTGTCGAATAGACTTGCGGGCTTTATAGTTTGCCGTGACGGAAGGCGATTTCAGCTCTAGCCAAGACCTTGGGGTCTTGACACTGACGTTTATTGATAGGACCTCGGAGTTACCGAATGACGCACGTGTTGGTAGAACCGTGGCTGAGCAATGTCGTAGCTTCGTGACTTTTAGTATTGTGAGAAATTATTATTGTTACTATTTTTTCTTCTTTCATCTTTTTTTAAAACGACGAGGAACGATAGAAAAATGTGAAAAATTTGTCTGGGACGTTGTAATCATCTCCGACACCTTTGAGATGCTGTGAGTAGTGTTTTTCGACACTTGGATGACCTTCTGTCCCGGAGATTTTGATTGATTCAACACTTTTCACGACGGAATAATATTTTTTAGGTTATCTTTTTTATGGAGGTTGCTATGGGATATTTTTTTTATCGGGACTTTGGTGTCAACTTGTTGGAAATGTCGTGAGACATTTCAGAAATAACATTCGCAGAAAATATCCGGATGTAGGTTTTTAGGTGCGATGACCTTGAAAAGGTTAAACGTTATTCACTTGATAACGGTTTGAGCTACAGCGCTCAGATTTTGCACACGTGTTGTGTCGCGTGGTTTCCAAGTCATCTGTAATTTCTGCGACGATTGACCGAGCCGTTCGGATTTGGTGGCATTTTGAAATTTTCAAAAAATGTTGTTAAACGCTTTAGCGTTCGCAAATTTTGAGATATTCGGTCGAATAGTTATTTAGGAGTACATTGAGTTGTGCCTAGATTCATCTATTATACACTAATATAATCTTTTTGGTTTTGTTTCATTTTAGGTATTCCAAACCGGAGACATCGTGTTAACCGCCAGACACCTTTATTCTTTGGAGGACCTCCAGGAGGTCGTTCACAGGAGCAATGTGAGTCAATATTTTTGCAAAATGGAAAATACCAATGCAAAGTCGAAAGCCACCACTACAATTATCGATACTTCTTGTATTTTTCAAACGAAAACCCTTATCAGAAAAAATTGTTCAACTTAAAAAAAATTGACATTTTATTTTTTTAAGTTAATGAATAAAAAATTTCACGGGCACGCCTCAACATTGAGATAGAGAGCTGAAATTTTGAGACCTTGTTCTCTTTGCGATCAACTTCAGATTGTTCAACTTGAAAAGAAAAAAAATCGATAAAAATAATAATAAACATTTTTGAGCATCAAGCACCCTTAGCATTAAGATAAGGAGCTCAAATTTAGAGAACTTTAGTTTTACGAGGTCAACTTTCGAGTTACGGAGAAAAATCCGAAAATCTATCTTTTAACGGCCAGTCTAATATATAAATATATCTATATCTATATCTATATTACTCTTTTTATTACCAATCGTAAAAAAATAACCCCAGGAGTGACACGTGAATCCGCGTGTATCCGAACGAACCTTGAACCGTTTTGTACGACGCGTGTTAAGCCGACCCGAGCGTGTCTCTCCCCCGGTCCCCCTCTCCTCCTCCCAATCAGACGCCTCGTTCGTCGTTCTCTTTATTCGTGAATTGCGATTTAGTTTGGAGAACGAAAACGACGACGGGAAGCGCTGATAATGATTCCATTTGCCTCGTGTCTCGATCGAGGTTACACCGTAAATTTTACGTGAAGATCGTTCGCACCACACGAGGCACATTAGTTTTCGATATCCAACCGAGTTCTCTCGTGCGTGTGGCGCACGCGCGTCACAATCAAGGCCGGAAGACTGCGAGAGAGAGAGAGAGCGAGAAACTTGGACGATAATGAAATTCGGAGCAATCGTTATCTCGGATTATTCTTGGCAATAACGATTTTGTCGCGAACAAAACTTTATCACACTACGTTTCGACTGATCGACGGGAATTTTTTAGTTGATTCGATATTTTGAAGGGGCACTTACACCTAAAAAGCGAGGGGAAAAAGAGAGAAGATGATGTTCCATCATTTTTTTTTCGCGAGATGGATAAAAATGGCGATACAATTTTAGTTTTATCTTTTGGATTGTTCGTTGAACTTGCTGTCATATTTTTTTGATGGAGAAAAAATGAAAAATGACGACGCTGTGTAAATATATGTGAAACGCTATTTATTGATCTGAAAAAAAATCAAGATCATTGACAAACATTTTGAGACGAGTGAATCTTGTGTATGACGAGGAGAAATATTTTTTTTTCGTTGTTTTTATGGAAATGGAAGGGTTGGAATTTTTTTTTGCAATAAGAAGAGAAAAAACAATTGTTCTTAATTGTTTTTAGAAAAAACCGTCTTGTCGTACACTGCAAAACCCTTTTTCCGAATGTTTATCGTTGATTAAATTTTTTTTCCGCCCACTTTCGATTTTTTTTCGCACTCGTTCCTAAAATTGACTATAACCCAATCAAAATTAACAATTCCTCAATGAAAATTCAACTGTATAATTTTGTAAATTTACTCTTTCGAAAAATGAACGAAATAACAAATAAAAAATCAATTTCTCGGTGTACATGGACCCTCAATTAATTTTTCATTTTACTTTTTCAAAGCTTACAAATGCCAAATGTTGGTTTTGTGTGTGACAATGTGTGAGCACGATCATTGTCGTGTCTGAGTTACTGAGTCGGCTTTGTAAAACACAATGTAATCGAGAATACACGAATGTGTGTGTTCGTGTTCGTGTGTGTGTGTGTACGCGGGTAAATTCACTTAAGCTCGATCGCTTGGTCGTTCAACTCTCTCGGTCTCGTGTGTGCTCTTGAACCTTCAGGGTCATCGCTTTCGTAAGAGTCTGCTGCGGGCGCACACTCGCGCCCGCCCCCCCCCCTCCCCTCTTCTTTTCTCATCTTATCGCTTCGGCTAACCAGCTTTATCAAATTACGTTTATAGGCGTATTTTCTCATATTCGTTATCGCCACGTTTAGCCGGCAAATCTCGCGGTATAACGAGATAACGCTAACTACCAGCGCTACCTCACATGTCGCGTCATTTTTTTGTCTATCCCGAAGATGATAAAATGAAAGAACGACAAAAAAAAATGGTTTTGTAAGATAATTATTAACGCAAATAAATATTCTTCAATTAAATATCTGTACAACATATATCTAAAAATTATATATGTGTAGAAAATTCCACATAGAAACTATATGCAGTTTATTTTCACTTTGTATATATATATATATATATTTTTTTTTTCCCTTAGGAAATATCGTATGGTCAACCCTCGTTGTCCCAGTCTTCCCTTCTTTCTCACACACGAGGCCTCGAGGTCCGCAAACCGAAATCCCAAACCCATGGAAAAATTTCCGCATTCGACGAGCCGTAATTCCGGCCTTAATGTTTGTTTTTTTTTCCACTTTAACGTCGGTTCAAATGTGTCCCTCGACCATCGAGGCCGAGCATCGGCTTCCCGTCAAACTTGTGGGCAACGGAAATGCACTCGAGAGTACGCACATACATATATATCTGTATATACATATATATAATATATATATATGCATGTGTATAACTTAAGGACGAGCGGTCATCATCGGTTCGTTCGAGAAACTCGAAACGCGTGGGTACCGATCGACGCAACAAAAAGAAAAAACAATCTCTGCATACGGATATGACATGACATATATAGATTAAGATGGTCCTTATTTTGCTTTTTTTTATTTTCGTGCTCCCGGGAGATAATATGGTTTGGGATAAGTTTGGAAAAATATCCTCAAAATTTGAGATCTCTATCTCAATTCTTAACTCTGTCGCCGGCCTCTCGAAGTTTTCTATTTAAATAGCATAGGAGTTTTTCTTTCATATTTCAGAATTTTCTTTTATGACTAAAGATCTGCACCGGAAAATTGTCAAACTTCTTGAGCTTTTTACCAACTACAGTAGCAATACCGTGAATTCGTTATGGAATACCGAACAATTATTTTTTTTCGCGTCAGTCTAAATTAAAAACAAAAACCTATTTTCAATGTAGAACGACTCGAAATAAATAATTGTTTATAATCCACAGCATTATCTAAAGTCCAGAACATCAGTCGTGATAAAAAGAAAATTCTAAAATATGAAAATCACTGTATTGTTTAAATGGAAAAATTCTAGGAGCTGGGGGCAGGGTTAGGAATTAAGATAGTGACCTCCAATTTTGAGGTTATGTTTTTCAATTCATTTCAAACCACATTATACTCCGGGAGTGCCAAAATTAAGAAAAAGTGGACATAACCAAGGACCACCCTGATGTATAATTACGTTTCACACACTCGTTCGATCGCCCTTGAGGGTGCAAAGTGGGTCAGTGCAGCAGGCGTTGTTTCTCCTTTGAAAGTTGGGTGAGTAGAGGATTCGAGGCACTCGCGAGTTACGTATTCGTTCTGGCTGGCGACCGGGCAACACGAGCGATCAGGATAAAGAGAGCGAGCGAGCAACAGCGAGAGAGAGAGAGAGGTTTTAAATATCTAACGGGATCGTGAGTAATCGTTGCCACGATGATGATGACGCTCGTCTCGATCTGCTCAATGCTGAAGCTGCTGCAGTCACGCACAGAAGATCTTCCAAAGACGTTCGAACACGAAAGTTTTTCGATTGATGTGCGTGTTTGTGTGTCTGTGTGTGTGTGTGTGTGACAGGAAACAGCTTTGCGAGTTATCCGTCATCGTTCGCATCTTTCGCACGGCCAATGCGTATTATCATGACTAATGCTCATGATCAGGATGAAACGATCGTTTGACGATCGTATCGTCTTCTTCGTGACTGACCCTCAACGCGATTAATCGAATTCATTGATTGTCACGGTTGACGAACCTTATGATAAGTACTTTTCAAGACGCGATTAAAAAAAAATGATTAAAAGAAATGAACATTTTCATATGAGTAATTTTTTTTTTAAATGCGTTTAGAAAGAAATCTTCGAAAATCGACGCACTGGACAAGATTGCCAAAACTTTGGCAAAAATATATATTAGCATCACAGCGCATGCGCAAATTTATTACGTTTCAGCCAGCAATTTTTTTTATTTTATTTAATTTTTTTTTCTGTTTTTTTTTCTGCCGGGTGCAAAAAAAAAGTTGGTCGACTTTCGTCGATCACGTTTGTCAGCTTTAGTACCTGTTGACGTGAATGTCGAGCCGATGTTTTTGCGCGTCGCGTGACGTTTTTTTTTCTTTACTTTTATTTTTCTTATTTTTTTTTCGGTGACGAAGCGCGTGTGTGACGGATCAGTGGGGCACACGTTGATAAGAATTATTGGTTTTGGGATGCGTAATAATATTATTGCGCGAAGCTGCGTGGTAGATTCGAGAAAGCAATGGACGAGGAGGGGGAGGGGAGGGGGGGGTGGTTTATTCCATGGCTTCCACGACGAATCGATAAACCGATAGTGGGTTGTGCGATAACGCTCAATCGATTTATCGTATATGACCTTCGGGACAACGAAAACGCCTACGAAACTCGTGCAATGAAAGAAATGAAGAAATTACGATGCTGCTCATTTCATCGAGGTTTCGAATTGACGAATTGATTTGTTTCTTATAATTTTTCTATTGTGCTTCCTTGTACAGCAAGCTTTGTGATGGTCCAAGAATTTTTCATCGAGATTATGATGTGAATATGAACAAAATGTTCCAAAATATATAGAAATTATATTTTTCAACGAATTCCGGATTTAAGCGTTTAGGTGCGATGACCTTGAAAACGTAAAACGTTGATAACTCGAGAACGGTTTGAGCCAAACCACTCAAATTTTGCACACATGTTGTCTCTTGTGGTTACCATATTAACTGTAATTTTTGTCATGATTGATCGAGCCGTTCGGATTTGACAGCGTTTTGAAATTAAAAAAAAAACAATTGGTTACCACTGTAGCGTCCGCAAATTCAGAGATATTGGGTCAAATAGTTATTCACGAATAGAGTTATGCTTAGGGATGTTTGACATCGCATTTGAGCCGAATCCATCGGAGAATCTCGGATTTCATGATATTTTCAATTTTCAAAAAATCAAATTTATCGCTATCAAATTTATTCAATTCCCTGCGTTGAATTTTTAACACTATCGTACATAACAACATCGAGTCCATGTATGAACCTCAACGTCCTCGATGATATCGAGGTACGTTCGAATTAATTTATTCATCAGCCAAATATAGCAATACACGAATATTATATTTTTAGATAATCCGACAGACGGATCGGCATGATAAAATATTCCGTGACATTATCGAGTCCTCTGTCTCTCTTTCTCTCCCCCCCCCCTCTCTCTTTGATTAATTTTAATTAATTTAATTTCTATACTGTATTAATTGCGATATTTTTATTCTTCTTTTCCTTTTTGTATTCATATTTGCGTGAAGATTATAACCGATTGTATTCAATTTTTGGCACGGTACTCTTAGGCCCCAGAGTACGAAATAAAAAGAAATTCATTCATTCATTCTCTCTCTCTCACGCTCGAAAAGTTTGCATTTGAAATAAGATGACCACACGAAATCGCGTTGAGAATTATCGTGCCAACGTTCTCACTCGTCGTCGTGTAACACACACACACACAGCTTGACGACGTAATAATGGGCTTTTGTATCGGATCTCAAGACCTCGTTCGCGTTCCGCTCGAGCTGCTACACATCGATCCCATCTGGATGGTTGGATTGGAGGACGCTATAACCCCGAAGCCGCCCGTTCACTCGATTTATACGGCCGCGAATCGTGTTTAATTCGTTCGACGTTGATCGAATCCTTTGGCACCGCTCGAATAACTCGTAACTCAAAAATGACAAAAAATACATAAAGTAGGACAAGTGCGATAAGGACTTGCTGCCCTAAGGGTTCGGTCCCGATAGAGTATGGCAGAGCTTAGTAATCAGGTACTTAATGGGGCTGAGGCACCTAAAAAATTGGGGACTGAGGCACCCAAAAAATTCGGGGGTGAGGCACCTAAAAAATTGGAAACTGAGGCACCTAAAAAATTGAGGGCTTAGGCACCTAAAAAATTGGAGGCTGAGGCACCTGAAAAATTGGGGGCTAAGACACCTAAAAAATTGGGGACTGAGGCACCTAAATAATTGGGGGCTGAGGCACCTAAAAAATTGGAGGCTGAGGCACCTAAAAAATTGGGGGCTGAGGCATCTAAAAAATTGGGGGCTGAGGCACCTGAAAAATTGGGGGCTGAGGCACCTAAATTTTTTTTTCCGTGACACGATCAATCCAAATTTGAAATCGATTTTACCCTCACAAAGTGCCTATACTTAGCTATCATTTCAAATTTTTTTCATAGCCATAAATATGTTACGAAGAAAACATGGCTATATGGCTATGAATAAAATTTCAAATGATAGCTGAGTCTAAGTATTTTATGAGGGTAAAATCAATTCTAAATTTGGATTCTAACTGACGGACAACAAAGTTATCGAACTAAGGGTTCCGTTTCACGAATTATCGAGTACAAATTGATAGGTCAAACCGATACTCAACGATCTTGGCAACACAACGCACTGAAAAAAGTGGAACGATCGAGTCGTTAGAATGTTCTATGCAAATGTCGATCCATTAGAAGAAAAATTACTTGCGTAACATCGTCCGTGGCGTGATTCTGGTCAACTTTCAATTGTCTCGTTAGAAACGGATCAGTGCACTCATGTGCTATATTTTATCGCTGACATATGTTATATATGTCCTCTGTTTGTATATATCGTCGACAAAAAATTATTTCTTTTAGGTATATTGAAATAAAATTATTGACAATATATATCTACATGTAGATAGATATTTAGAAATTTATTATCATGCATACATTTGTAAGGATACGATGATTCATAAAGGCGGGGGCAGTACCAGACATTCACAATGCAGCTTTTTTTTTATAATAACATTGAAACTATTGGTCTTACAGCAAAAGTTTACATATCAATTTTGTAGGGAATTCAATTTTCTACAGAATATGTATCCTGTAAATTTTTCAAAAATCGATTATTCATCGAGATTTTTGAAGAAAACTATCATCGATAAAAATGAGATTTAAAATTTGTACATAAAAATGAACTCAAGTTACGAATATTTTTCAATATATCATTTTTCAAAAACAAGATAATATCACACGATGGTTTTCCTCAAATATCTCAATAACTGATAGATTTTCAAAAAATTTACAAGATACGTATTTTATAGAGAATAAAATTCTCCACAATAATCAACAACCTTTTTTTCAGGGTTCAAATTACACGAATTTTTTTTTTTTTAATTATTATTATTATTCAATTTTTCTCGGACGGAATAATAATGATAATAATAATAATAATAATAATAATAATAATAATAATAATAATAATAATAATAATAATAATAATAATAATAATAATAATAATAATAATAATAATAATAATAATAATAATAATAATAATAATAATAATAATGAATAGTTTGAATATGAATATATGCCATTTTTATTTCATAAAACGTATTATTATTATTATTATCAATAATTTTTTTTTCTTTCAATTGACGGAACCTCGAGCGGAGCGAAGTGGTGTTGAAATAATATGCGAAGGCGAGAGAGAACGTTCATAAAGAGGCCACTGGTCTCTCGCAGACGACGACTGTCCGGGGTCTTCGCCTCCTTGTCTTCCTCGTGCTGACCTCACCTCACCGAAGGCGCATTAGCCGCAGTTTCTTCATCTCCCTCTCTCTCTCTCTTACTCTCTTGCACACACACACACACACGCACACTGTTTCGTTCCCTTGCCTCATTCGCCATGAGAGAGCTCTCTCGCCCTGAACAACGAGACGAACCGACAACCCTGAACTCGATATTCCATTCCGGCTCACCTCAACATTCTATCCGGTGGAGGTTCTGTCTAAACGTAAGCCGCGAGACGAGCCGACCGAGGGAGTCGTGACGACCTCGAAGCTTCCGTTCCTACGGTCTTCGAGCGGACCCCCGCGTTTTCTGTGTCCCGACAGAGAGAGAGAGAGAGAGAGAGAGAAAGAGAGAGACTCCAAGGCGAAAACCCAACCGATTGTGAACCCCGATGTATTATTTCGTCCTGTTCGAAAAAAATAAAAAATTAAAAAAAAAACAAATTCGTACGACGTTACGTCGTACGAAGAGGGGGTTGACGACTAAACGGAAGCCTTGGGGGTTGGGTATTACGAAGCACCGGATTATCGTTCGTTAACCGATAATATGACGTCATCGTGAATTATTCCGTCCTTTGGGTATTGAAGCTTGAATTAATAAGCTCGATGGAAAATTACTTTGTGGGTTAAAATTGATGAGTTGTTTTTTATTTTTTTATTATTGATAATTGTGGAGGGGGTGGCTACGGACTTGGAGGGAGGGTGTGGGTCACTTACACTGTGGAGCTTCGTAGTCAGTCTCACTGACACTTTATTCGATTTTTTTTCAATACTTATGGAGAACTTGTTGATCGTTGACAGAATTGCTTGGTCATGAAAAAACCAGTAACTTGTAAATTTTTTGATAACTATTTTTGGGGAAGTGGTTGTTGTCATTTTCTTCGGGAGTAATGAATGAAAGGTGTGTTGTGGAATTTCTGCAGATTTTTCACGTGCGTAGTTTGGAAATTGGAGGGGCGGGGGAGGACGGTTATTATTATTATAATATCTCGTGACTGAAGAGTCGAAATCGAAATTTGAGATAATCTTTTGATTCCATTGACGAGTAACTTTCACATTGACACTTTCTTCTGACAGAAAAAAAATGAAGAATCTCATTCGTCGATTTTACAGCAATTTCAATTTTTCAAAATTTATTATCATTAATTGAGACGAGAATAATTAATGTAATATTGTTTTCGTATTTTCGTTTTTTTTTTTTTTTTTTTGGTTATTCAGAACAGAACAGTGATGCAGGCTGCATCGCAACCTCTGACCTTATCCCCAATCTTCATGAGAATTAAAAAATTATTTTCCTTCTCCCTCTCTTTCTCCCTTCGAGCTACCATCGCGATCGAGATTCACATCAACATTCATAATTCTTCCATAATTGTTTTTCAAGAAAAAAAAAAAAACAAGTCTGAACCCAACGTTTCTCGTTTGCAACCCAATCACGACAAGAATAACCCCCTCCCCCAAATGGGTTAAGGGGGAGGGGGAGGGATTCGTATAAGACGCACGTCAGCAAAGTCGTCAGTCGATTGTGGTTAGCTCGAATAAACGATGAGTTTATTTTTAACTTCCACACACGCACACGTATGCAATGACAATAGGACTTTTATCATTTCAAACGGTCATATATATATATATATATATATATATATATATATATATATACACACACACATGCTCCAACGATAAAAAAAAACCGAAATAAATAAATGGAAAAAAAATTAATAAAAAAAATGAAGCAGAATGAGTCTCGACAAAGTGTCGTATCATTGGCAAAGTCAAAACAGAAAAAAAAAAACAAAAAAAAATAAAACCCAATCGACCGAAAATATAATGTGACGTTGAGGATTCGAGGAAAGAGCATCGAATAACGTTGAATACATGTATTTGGTTTTTTTTTTGTTTTTCGAGATTAAACGGGAAATATGTCGGGACGGTCCGGGGTCGAGGGCAGTGGGGGCGAAGGGAGGAGGGAGGGGGGATAGGAAGACGCAGGGACTCACTCACTTTCCTCCAACTTGACAATAATACTTTTTTTTTTTTTTCAATGTGACCGTTATGCTATATATAGTCACGTCCGGATGATTCGTCGTTGATGCACACGCGTTCGTCGACGCTTTTTTTTATTTGACTCCTCCCCCCTCCCCCTCCTTCTCCCCCTCTTTTCTTCTCTCTTTCTTTTGATATCAATGTGTGATATGGATGAGAGTCGCGGTCGAGACAAGAAAAACCGATTCGCAATCAATCGTCGCGGTATTCGCAATTTTTTCCTCAAATTTTTGACGTAAAATCGTTCGATCGTATCGCCATCTTTTTTTTCTCCATTAATTTGTCGAAAAATTCTTCAGAATCCCCAAACTTCATTCTCTTCTTTTTTTTTGATTGATATATTAGTTTTGTTTTCGAGCTGCAACGTCTTTTTTCTTCGATTCACATTGGGCAAGGTCAAATTTTTTTTTGTTTTCTCCGGACTTTCTCGATGTCGATATAAATTCGTTGTAAACAGTGGGCAACCACCGGACACCGAATCGGAGGTTATGCGATGTTGAGGCGTCGATGTCTGTCCTCGCGTATCGTAATTTAGATGTCTGAGTATGCTGAGACCATAAGCCCCCGCAAACGATGTATATATACATATATACTAGGGTGTGTTTAAAAAAAGTATTGAACAAATTTTTCTGACCTTGATATTTTAGCTGTGATAAATAAACTCGAATGAAAATTCCATGTTATTTAATCTTTAAAAAACTAAAATTCTTTCATTAACCATTCGAGGTCACACGGGGTCACAATGACCGCCAGTCATGTTCAAACTATCGCCGCATTAACAATATCGTTCCCAACGACTCAAAAAAATTCAGGATATTAAATATTAGAACACTTTCAAACGAGAATATCACGAATAATCTTTTATCCGTCGAATAATCAAAATGGCAAGAAAAAAAAATCTCCAAGGGGTCAAACACTCGAAAAAATTCCATTTTTTTAATTAAAAAAATCATATTTTTCACAATTTTTTCAGTTTACGATTTTTTAATTTATTTTCTTTAATTTTGATTGGCTCGAAATTGCGCCTGGGGTCACTTTGACCCCCTGGTGACGTCGAAGGGTGAATTGAAGGGTAAACCTCTGCCGAGGACCACTCTGATATACATGCACACACGAACAACATTTTTTTTACAAAAAAAAAACATATTTATCACAATTTTTTCAGTTTACGATTTTTTATTTATTTTCTTTAATTTTGATTGGCTCGAAATTACGCTTGGGGTAACTTTGACCCCCACTAGGGGTGAATTGAAGGGTGAACTCCTGGCAAGGACCACTTCGACATACATAGACACACGAATAACAATAATCGAGCCGAGGCGTTGTGACCGGAACGCGTCCATCGACGAAAGTCATCGTGGCCTTGAAAAGAGATCTTTCGGCAACGACGACGACGACGACGACGTCGTATCAGCTTGGTGTAAACACCGTCTGGTTTGGAATTGCACACGCCTCGTCGTTTTCGTCGTTTTCGTCGTCGTCGTCGTCGTCGTCATCACGATCGTTCCCCGGTCCACGGTCCAGTCCTGCGAATAGATGCAAAAGAGTTGCGAATAATCTGCAACGAACGACGAACGACGGAAGTGCGTCGTCTCCGTCTTATCGCAGCGATACCGTCCTCGTATCGAAATAAAAACGACCGCTGCAACGACCGCCTCGTATCTCTTCGAACGATGGAAAAAAAAGGGGAAAAAAAAAGAAAAATACGTTTCGGGGAATCCCGGACCTGGGTTAATTTTATTTAGATTGCGTCGAACCGGTTTTGTCGGAATTAACCCCAGTCGAAATTTTTCACCTTATTAATTTCCAACTTGTTGCACCTCGTAAGTTCGAATTGGAAGTCGAAGTGAGGTTGAAATATATATTTTTTTTTGTGTTCACTTTCGTTTGAACATCAACGTGGTGTGGAATTGTTTTTCTTTTTTTTTTTTTTTGTTCACTTGAGTTTGACCTTTTGAGTGAGGGTGAAATATTTTTTTTCTTCAAGGTTTTTAGGGCGGAATGAAGTTGAGACAAACATAAGAATTGCTCATAACTTCGTCCTACTTTCAACTAGTCTAACGTCCTGAAAGAAATGTTGAAATAAGTTGAATATTGAAACGAAAATTTAATATCAATATTAATGTAATATAAATTAATAATAAAATTAATATAAAATATTAATGAATTTCAATGGAAAATTGTTATTATATTTAATCATTGTTTGCGTTATGGATTAGACATGTGTACATGTATATGGTGAATGATACGAATTGTATTTCACGCCTCTTCCTCGAGATCATAGATGTAGTACCCCCACTTTGCTCAAGTGTCTCCACCAATTTAAAGCTAGGAAAACAAAATTTTCCTATGTCCTGCTGTTTACCGTTGCCATGGGAAACCCGCATCAACCTTCATTCTTTCGCTTGGTGCAAGCGTCTTCACACGTACTTTGAGATTTACGAAAAAATTCTGCAGATATGAGTAAGAAAAACAAGAGGAAAAGGGAAAGGAAAGACGATGACGAGGAATATTACCGTTTACGCCGAAAAATTCGACGTTTGGAGGAACGTCGAGCGAAGCATGCACATCGTAAGTTCGGCTGAGCATCTTTTTTGGTTGTCAGACAGTCGAAATGTGTGCGTGATCTTTGTTTGACAAAGTTCACGGACCAAGTTCCGATCCATTTTGTTGGATGTGTCATCGATGTTATCGATCGGCACGGTGCTTCTGGCTTTTATCAGAATGCACCCCTCCGTTTGACGGAGGAATTCGGAACAAGGGAAGCTGATGACGAGAGTTTGACTCTCATAATTCGTTGGACTATCTTCGGGCTCATGACAGTATAACCTCCATTTCGGATGTTTGGAGCCGGAACGAACGTACACGCGTAACCTTTGTTTGACAAAGAATTCAGATCGAATATTGATCAGATGGCTGGAATGTTCTAATAACCCGATGACATTTCCGCATTTCACGCTATTGCCAAAAGTCACGCCTTTGTTTTTACAGAGGAATAAGATAAAACGTGACGCAGAGAGTTTGACTCTCTCGATTTTTTGGTTGTCTCTATGTGTTTTGTTTTTTAGTTATACACGGTGGTGTAACACATAGGTGGTCTGTTTTTCTTTAGGAAATCCCTCACCATCTCGACAGTCTGTCAGTCAATCATCACCTCGAGAGGGTTGGAGAAGGTCAATTTCTCAACAATCCCTCGAAAGATCGGCGTCTCAGCATTCGTCGAAACGCTCATTGTCTCGAGATTCGTCGAGGCGCTCACGATCTCGGTATTCGTCAGAGCGATCGTCACCGCGATATTCAAACTCTCCAAGCCGTTCACGACCACGCATTCGTTCAGAAATTCGAGGTGAATCAGTTCGCGTCAAGTCACCGAACCCGTTGCTGACCATCTGTGACGAACTGCGAATCGAAAATTCCGAAGGGTCAAATGATAATGTGATAGAATCTGACATTGCGGTGATCGACCCATCAGAGAGGGATGTGTCCAAGATTATTGTAACGGAGAGGGGCGGAGATGATACAATGGTACAGGATCACGAAATTGATCTACAAGATGAGCTGTTGAACGTACTTGGAGCTCGTTTGGAATCGGAGAAGAAAACGGATACGGCGATTCATAAGGATGTAGCTATTCGCTGGGCCGAGATTGTACAGAAAGGTCTTCCGCCGGAAGAAGGAAAAAGACTTTTGGATAAATATCCGGTTCCTGAAAATTGTCCGTTCATTTCGATTCCGAAAGTAAACGCGGAGATCAATGCATCTGTTCAAGAAAATATTATTAAAAGAGATAAACGGATAAGAGAGAAACAAGAAAATATAGCTGCATGCCTGGCGGCTATAGGAAAGGCCATTTCGATCACGTTGAAGATCGATTTTCCGCAAAAGATTGTGCTGCTCGAGTTGTTAAGCGATGGCGGTAGACTTCTTGCCTCGATTCATCGAGATGAATCGTTAGCTAGAAAGAATCTAATTCTAGCTAATCTGAATTCATCTTTGAAAACGACGCTTACTAATACATCAGTGGATGAATGGTTGTTTGGCGTTGACCTGGAAGAAAAAATAAAGTCAGCGAAGAATCTCGAGCAAACGACAAAAGTACTCAAGCCTCCGACGAAATTTTCTCAACAAAACAATTTGCAAAGGAAGTCAAAAAACTTGAGGGGCCCGCCAAAGCAGTCGGTATACAAGAAACGACCGTCGGCAATGAGCGGGCAACAACAGGCATCGTCGAGAGCTCCGGATTCAAAGAAGCCTTATTACCGGAAGGAGTTGAACAGATTTCAAAACAAACGTCGATAACCGCGTCCTTTGATGTAAGTAGACCGGCGGGCAGATTGAATTTATTTGCTAACGCATGGTCGACGATATCGAATGATCCTGTGATTCATAAGTGGGTCCAGGGCGTAGAGATCGTATTCACGGTTCGGCCGAATCAACAGCAGAGTCCTATTGAGCCCGCATGGTCGAGCCACGAGCAATTGATGATCGAAGAGAATATTAGCAAACTAGTGGCTAAAGGTGCCATTATCAAGTGTGCACCGAAACGAGAACAGTTTTTGTCGAACATTTTTTTAATCCCGAAGCCGGACGGGACGTACAGATTGATTTTGAATCTTAAAAAACTCAATGAGTTCATTACGACGGATCATTTTAAGCTCGAGGATTGGAAAGTAGCCAAGAGATTGATTAATCCAGGAGATTTTTTAGCTACATTAGATCTAAAAGACGCGTACTACCTCGTACCGGTAGCAGACGTTTCTCGAAAATTCTTGCGTTTTTCGTATAAGGGGAATTTATTCGAGTTTACTTGTTTACCTTTCGGTCTGAATATAGCGCCATTTATATTCACGAAAATATTAAAACCAGTTGCGACTTACTTGAGAAAGCGCGGTTTTCGTTCAGTTTTTTATCTAGACGACATTTTAGTTTTGGGAAGTTCGTACGTTGAGGCCTCGAAGAATCTGCACGAAACAAGGTTACTGTTACAACATTTAGGTTTCATTATTAACGAGGAAAAGAGTTTGACGAGCCCAATTCAGTGTTGTAGATTTTTAGGGTTAATGTTTGACTCGACCAAGATGTCAATAGAACTGCCAGTCGACAAAGTGCAGCGTACTGTGGAATTATTAAACAAATTCGGTGGGAGGTATCGCTGTAGAATACGAGAATTTGCAGCTCTCATAGGAACATTAATCTCTCGATGTCCAGCTTTAAAATATGGGATGGTTTACGTGAGAGGTTTCGAAAATGAAAAATCTCGTATGCTGAAAGCTAACAATGACAATTTTGACGCATTCATGGTTATCCCAGAGAAACTAAACGAAGATTTTGCGTGGTGGAAAGCGAACATATTACTCGCTAGCGCACCAATAAACGAGCCTGTGTACGAGTTTGAAATCTTTTCTGATGCGTCTCGTACAGGATGGGGCGTTTTTTGTGATGGTCGCCGTTGTCACGGTTACTGGAATAAAAAAGATTTAGAGTTGCATATTAATATACTTGAATTGCAAGCGGCTTTTTTCGGGTTAAAATGTTTCGCAAAGGATAAACAGGGTGTGGATATTTTGCTACGGATGGACAATACGACGGCGATTGCATATATTAACAGAATGAAGGGTAGCTGTTACGAAGAGTTGAGCTCCTTAGCCAAAGAAATTTGGCAGTGGTGCGAGAGCCGGAGAATTTGGATTATGGCATCTTATATCCGCTCCAGTGCGAACGTTGAAGCGGATTTTGAGTCGAGACGATTACAGCCCGAGACGGAATTCGAGATCGCGAATTATGCATTTCAGGAAATTGTGCGTTCTTTCGGTCAGCCACAGATTGATTTATTTGCATCCAAGGCAAATGCCAAATGTCGACGTTACGTATCGTGGCAGCAAGATCCCGATTCAATCGCTATTGATGCATTTACTTTGAATTGGAAAAAGTATTTTTTCTATGCTTTTCCTCCATTTTCTCTGATTTTGAGGGTGCTGAGAAAGATCAAGAGGGAGAAGTCATGTGGCATAATAGTCGTACCATACTGGGAAGGGCAACCATGGTTCCCCTTATTTATATCTCTTCTCGAGACCGAACCGATTTTTTTCGAGCCAAATTATAAATTAATTTGTTATTCCCACAGAGAGGAACATCCGCTGTGGCGACAGCTTACTCTGGTTGCCGGCAGGTTATCCGGGAAGCCTTCGTCAGGAAGAAAGTTCCAATTGAATCGGTGGATATCTTAATAGCGTCCTTGGCCGAGTCTTCAATTCGTCAATACGACTCAGGGCTTAAAAAATGGTGGGTTTTTTGTAGTCGGGAGAAAATTGGTCCTTTCGACGGGTGCACGAATAACGTCCTTTCGTTTCTTACAGAAGAATTTAAGAATGGGGCTTCTTATAGTTCATTGAATTGTTTTCGTTCGGCCATTTCATTAATTATGGGACCGGAGTTAGGGAAAAACGATCAAATACATCGTTTTTTTCGGGGAGTGGCAAAATTGAAGCCAGCGTTACCCAAATACGAATCGGTTTGGGACCCGAAAATCGTGTTAGAATTTTTGTCATCTTGGCATCCGAATAAGGACATTAGTTTAGAGAAACTCACGTTAAAATTAGTGACTTTGCTAGCACTGACCACCGGACATCGCCCGCAAACGTTAGCATTGATTAATACGCGAAATATTTATCAGACCTCCGAAAATTCGTTGGAGATAAAAATTCCAGACAGGATTAAAACCTCGGGCCCCAAAACAAAGCAACCAGTGTTGCGTCTGCCGTTTTTCAATAAGAACGGAGCGATCTGTGTTGCTACGGCATTGATGAACTACGTTGAAAAAACGGAAAAGTTAAGGGGGTCAAATGTTACCTTATTTATATCGTTCAAAAAACCATACAAAGCTGTGGGTGCACAAACCATCAGTAGGTGGATTAAGTCAGTTATGTTTAAAAGTGGCATAGACATAAACATTTTCTCAGCGTATAGTACGCGCCACGCAGCAACATCGGCGGCGAAACGTAGAGGCGTCAGTATCGACGTGATACGGAGAACGGCGGGCTGGTCAAAAAATTCTCAAACATTCGCGCGTTTTTATGATCGAGATGTTGAGTCCGAGACTAATGAGTTCGCAGAAGCCGTACTTGCGATATAAAATGTTTAAAGAAAAATTGAGAACACAACCTGTATTGAGAATCATCATTCGATTCAAGTTTAATAAAGATTCGTTTATTCCTGTGAGGTTGGTACTCGTCATGATTATGGTCAAGAGAGATCAAATAGATAATGATCTCTTATCGTGATTCGACTGCCGTAACGAGCTTTGAACAACTACATCTATGATCTCGAGGAAGAGGCGTGAAATACAATTCAATGATTAAACGAACTTACCTAAGTGAAGTTCAATCATGATTGTATGAAACGCCTCTTCCGAAGAGATCAGTCCCTCCCTCCCATTCATCTCGGAGGAGATTCCCGTTTTTTACGTTACGGCATAGCTTTAAAGAATGAAGGTTGATGCGGGTTTCCCATGGCAACGGTAAACAGCAGGACATAGGAAAATTTTGTTTTCCTAGCTTTAAATTGGTGGAGACACTTGAGCAAAGTGGGGGTACTACATCTATGATCTCTTCGGAAGAGGCGTTTCATACAATCATGATTGAACTTCACTTAGGTAAGTTCGTTTAATCATTGAATTATGATCGATGGGAAGGTCCATGGTTGAAATGTGATACGAGTGGTTTATTGGCACGACGAGTTAACACGCACGACGAAGGTCGAACGGGATGGGCCATGACGCATCGAAAAATATTCCATTTTCGTCGGTGGGCCACGATGTGATGATCGTCGAGCACCGATCGGGGGAAAAAAAAACAGGAAAAAAAACAAAAAAAAACAAATAATAATAATAACGCGTGTTCTTGTTTGTCAAAACATTCGGGCATGATACGAGAAAATGAAAAAGGAAAAGGAAAGAAAGTGAAAAAAAAAAAAACAACAACAACGTTTCATTGCAACGTCGCATGATAAATATTTTATTTTTGTCATATCAAGTGGCGCGAAAAAAAAAAAGTTCGCGGAAGTCGAATTCCGAGAGTTATGTACGTTATCGTCGAGGTCAACGAGTATATCGAAATTTTATATATATATATGCATATATATGTATATTTGTTTATTAAATATATTTTTGAAGGATGACGAGCACGAAAATTATTATTTTTGCGATTTTCGTCGAAGATTCGATGGGTCTGTTTCATTGTGATGCATAAAATTAACAGTGAGACGAATTTTATTGATAAAGCATGGACAGTTTAATTTATTTGACGAAATTCTACCAGTGGCTCGGTTTCTCACATTGCCACGACTTTTGACCTTTCCCCACGCGTTAACTATCAATGTTAGACACATGCCCTCCAGGACTTTTTTGTAGCGAATTCAATTCTCTACAACATTGTTCATGTACAATTTTCGTCTATATAGCGTCGTTTAGCCAGCGTTCGGACGGGAATATAAAAATTCATTGATTTTGTCATTCGCTTAAAAAACATAACAATTTTGAAAATAATGGAGTTAAAAAAAAGCACCAACTATTTCGGTTTGACGAGGAAGCAAAGACCGTGGAAAAATTCGGGAAATACGTTGACTGTTAGAGGCACGTGAGGGTGAGGGGTTGGTTTTCGCCCTGTGGCGCGAAGGGCGCCCGAAGGCCGAACGGCTCGTAAATTATCTCAGCATTGGGGTAGCCCGCAGAGCTGGTGTCTTTCATCCCCCTCGAAGTCGTGTTCAAGATCCTTTTTCCATGGCCCTTTCTTCCCCCTCCCCCTCTCTCTACTATATCTATACACATATATACAAGATAAAAATATATACGTTTGAGGCAAACTTTTCGAGAGCGCATGGATTCACACAGTTGGTGAGTCACCTTAATGACAATTCGAATTTCGAATAAAACATTATTTTTCTATTTCGGAAAATGTATAAGAATCGAAATATCGATTCTTTGCAAGATGGATTTCATTTTTCTTTGAGTTTTTTAGGAAGGCATAGTTCTAGTTCTAGTTCTAGTTCTAGTTCTAGTTCTAGTTCTAGTTCTAGTTCTAGTTCTAGTTCTAGTTCTAGTTCTAGATCTAGTTCTAGTTCTAGTTCTGGTTCTAGTTCTAGTTCTAGTTCCAGTTCTAGTTCCAGTTCCAGTTCCAGTTCCAGTTCTAGTTCTAGTTCTAGTTCTAGTTCTAGTTCTAGTTCTAGTTCTAGTTCTAGTTCTAGTTCTAGTTCTAGTTCTAGTTCTAGTTCTAGTTCTAGTTCTAGTTCTAGTTCTAGTTCTAGTTCTAGTTCTAGTTCTAGTTCTAGTTCTAGTTCTAGTTCTAGTTCTAGTCCCAGTTCTAGTTCTAGTCCCAGTTCTAGTTCTAGTCCCAGTTCTAGTTCTAGTTCTAGTTCAGTCCATATTGCTAAAAATTTAACTGAGGTATAAATGATATGATCAATCAATAAATCTCTCTCCCTCTCTCTTTCTCTATCTCTCTCTCACTCTCGCTCCATTCCGATTTCGTTCGTCCCTTTCATTTCAAAACGCTTTATCGATTCGCGGTCATGAGTTTTGGACCCCATCGAAACGCGTTTTCGACGCAACGCCACGGGATGTCGTTCGATGAAAAGAAAAAGAAGGGAAACGAACGAAATGAAAAAGAAAAAATAAAGGGTCGCGATATCGTAGGAAAGGGCCGTGACCTTGCCACGTGGAATCTCGTTCGGCGGAGGTCGAAGGCCACCGATAGGACTCTTATGGGGTGCACGGGGTTCGTTTTGACGTGAGAAAGAGAGGGGGAAAACGTTCGGGAACGTGCGCGTTATAGCTTGCCCTACACACGGCAACGCCACACGTGAAACGTTCGAACCCTTGACACACTCATCGGCCCTTTTCATTCTCCTGTTTTTTTTTCTCTTTATTGCTTTTTCCACGAGTTTGATGGCTCGCGTGCGCCGACCCGGAAGTCGACCGATCGAAGGACCGACCTTGTCCCAATAAGAGGGTCCGCGGTTTCGTCTCTTCCTCCCTTATCGCTTCCGAAATCCACGTGGCCCATCTTCGGCAAAAAAAAAAGTTTCTTATTATTTTTTCGGGGGATGAAATTTCTTTTTTTCACAATGATTTATTTATCTTTGTTATAATTTTACTCATTTATCCATTTTTTTTGTTAATTCGTCGTTTCGCTTGATCGATAAAGGTTTAAAAATTATTTTTTGCATTGCGTAAAATTCGAGAATTTTCATTTTCTTCATTCACGAAAAAATATTTGTTTCAAGGTCATACTTATTGAAATTTTCACGAACATTTATATTTTTACAAATCGAACGAGTTATTTTTTTTTTCTCATCGTGGCGTCATGGTGGATGTGACGAGAGTGGGGGTCACCTTTCGTGACCTTGTGCGTGGGATATTTAAAGAAAAAACTCCGATTCGTGACGTTCGTGGCGTTACAAACGTCGAACACGATACGACGAGTCTGGAAAAAAAAAGAGAAACGAGAGTGTCGAGTTCAAAGCTGCCGACTGTAAGATGAAATAATTTTTCTCGCGACAAATTGGTAACGAACACGAGATATCGACGATTCACAATTCGAACCGAAGACCTCGTTATTCCAGCCTCGTTTTTTTTGTTGTTGTTTTCTTTCGCCATTTATGCTAATAACCGACCTTCGACGACGATATTTTCGGAGATTCGGTGTTTTCACTCACACGATTCCTGCTCCTGCTCCTGATCGGCGTCGAAGGATTTTGCGTCCTTTCGATATGAAAAAAAAATAAATAAATAAATTCGTTAAAAAGACTGTCATATTTGTAGTTCGAGCTTAGATACTTTTGTGATCAACTATAGTCAATGAAATAATTGGAATAATTGGATCAGAGCATTTATTCTTAACAATAATGATTAATAAGTTTGATTTTTAGATATCGTTAATTATGCTTTCTCCGTTAATTCTCAATGAATCGACGAAACAGAGAAATATAATCGACGAATATGAATTATTTGAAGAATAAATGAAATAAAAATATTTTTTCGAAAATAATAAAATAAACTGAAAATCCGATCGAAGCAAAATTTCGACAAAATAGTTAACTAGTTCGGATCGTGTAGAAGACGATAACGTCGTGAATTTCAACTCAATAAATAAATAAATAAATACGAAATAAATAAAAAAATACAAAAATATATTTATTTAAATTTTTTATTTTATTATCATTGTTTTATTTTTATTTTTGATCGTTTCGTATTTGTCTGGACTCTCGTCATCGTCTTCCTCGCACGTTCTCGACCTCGATAACTCATCGAAATTACCGTATCTTCGGTCTGTCAGACGCCAATGTCGCTTCAACCACATTCGACACCATCTTTGAGCTGTTTTTTTTTTCTTTGAATTATTATTATCAATTTTTTTATTTATTCTTTTTTCAAAATTCTTTCAATATTTTTATTTAGCTTCTTCGTCTGATTGTTAATTATTATTGGAAGCCCCGTCTCGCGCGTCTGGGCCGTCGGTCCGATAAAACCGAGGTTTTTTTTTTTTAATCCGTCAGGTGGAGCTTCTCCGATACACGGATCGAATTAATTAATCGTGGCAACAAAAAAAAATCAAAAAAAAAATTCTTCGACGAATCGTGCCGACACATCTAGCCTGCTATCGTTACGATACACAAGTGTTCGTGAATTAATTCGACGGACGTGACGAATGGAAACATTTTTGGTTCGCTCAATATGTGCGAAAAACAATCCGTCGAATAACCGACGGATCCACGTAAAAAAAATATATGCATAGTCAATATACATAAACTATGTATAGACCATTAGGCATATATAGTTTATTTATTGATTATATATATATATATATATATATATATATATATATATATATATATAGAATTTGATGTAAATATTTGTAACTGTTTACGAGTGCTAATTATGCAGGTTAAGGGTAAAATTGCCTATTTTTCGATGGTTGTGAAATTTTTTCTCTAATATAATCTCTTCGAAAAATCATTGATCCATTTATCCAGCATCCTCGATCATTAATCTAATTGTGAGTTCTCTTACAATTGAATTGACAATTGAATTGACATTGACTTAATCAAATTGACAATTGAATTGACATTGACTTAACAAATTGAATTTTGGGAGGCCCATTGCACTCACACACACACCCACATACATTCGGATATTTTCTCCAAATGTGTTAAAATGTTTCTTGGACGTTTTGGCACATTCCAAACATTGTGACACGATTCGGCTCCAAAACAAAAATTTTCCACCATCACAAAGCTTTTTCTCATGAGAAAGCAAAGAAGATAAAAAAAAAACAAAAACAAAAACAAAACAGAATGGCCCAAGAGTGCGCTGGTGAGTGCAGGCCTCGCGGATCTCTAAAGCACTCTGCTTGCTGCGCAGCTCATCGGCTAAGCAAACAATGATTTTTTTTTCTCAAAGCTTCCAACTCCGGCTGCACCGACTCGAAGTCTCTGTCCAAAGTGACCAACGGAGATGGGAAATTAAACATGGCGTGCGATGACGAAGATGGAACCGAAGAAACCGAAAAAAAAACTACGCAAGAGTCAGCAAAAAAAAAACAGAAGGAAAAAAACCAAAACAAAGGAAAAAAGGTTGAGGGAAAAAAGAGTTCCCTTGGCGAACTGCACTCGAAGGCACGTAATTCCGTGCGAAGGTCACCACTCGCAAATGGCTAAGGAGTGAAAAAGGACGCGAGAAGTAAATAGAAACTCAGAAGTAGATGGGGGGGGGGGAGAAAAGGGGGATGGGGTGAACGAGAGAGGATAGAGTGCTCTGACAAGTGAGCAAAGTGTTGAACCGAGTGCGTGTGATGTTTGTCTTTCCACTTGTTTCCGACTATTCGACTCGTGGGCTTTCATCGAAGAACCCACGATCGCTGTTGATTCACCGACTCGACTCGTTGCAAACGATAACAAATTGGAAAATTTTAATTAGCATGATCGCTTCCTCATTGAGGAAGCTGAGTGACAGTTCTTATATTTATCATCGAGATTTCCATTCCAACATGCTTATGATGGTCTTGAACCTACGGAAATTATGTGTGCAGAAAAAAATTTGCGAATTTAGGCGTTTTGGCGTGATGACCTTGAAAACGTAAAACGTTGATAACTCGAGAACGAATCGAGTTACAGCGCTCAAATTTTTCACGCATGTGGTGTCTTGTGGTTTCCATGTTATGTGTAAATTTTGTGGAGATTGACGCAGCTGTTTGGATTTGGCAGCGTTTTGAAATTTTCAAAAAAATGTCGGTTACCACTCTGTAGCGTCCGCAAATTTTGAGATATTCGGTCAAATAGTGTTATTCACGAATAGAGTTATGATTAAGGATGTTTGGTATCGCATTTGAGTCGGATCCATCGAAGAATTTCGGATTTTGTCATATTTTGAATTTTTCGAAAAAATCAAGTCTTTCGCTGTAACTAACCTTAACTTTGACCGATTCCAACTCGACTCTTCACGAGGATGCAATATCATTCTTGAGATATTATATTTTTGAGAAAAAAACAGACCTTCAATGGACTTTGAAAAAATTGATATAATATTAATTTTATTAATAATAAATAATCAATAAAATTGATATTTATAAGTTTCCAACTCAAGACTTTTGTTTGATGTCGAAAAATGAAAGTAGGTAACGTTTCAAATGGACGAAATAATGTTAAAAAATCATATATTTATTGCTGAACTATCTCGAAGTTGGTCTGGGGTCCATTGGGACCCCGAGTGACCGCAACGGATTAACGCGATTAAACTCGTTCGGGGTCGTACAGCACGACCTCGATTTCCGACACGGTCGTGGACCGGCTAGCCGACCGCTGGTCTCGAAGGAGTCGAGAGGGGGAGGGGGAGAAGCTGCGACGCGAACGAGGGCTCGCTTCGGGGCCGAGGGTTGTCCGGATGGGTCTGCGACCTCGAAGCTGGACCTTGAAAACGCAATAGCTCGCAGAGGAGCGAGGGGGGTGACTCTTTGGCGAAGCGAGGATGGGAATTATGCGTGGTGCGAGTTGTTGGCCAAGTCTCGAAGTGCCCCCGACGAAGAAGACGAAGACGTCGACGACCGGGCGGGCGCGCGACCACGAAAGAACGTGGAGAAGAAACCCCCCCCCCCCTCCCGCCCTCCAAGTGGGAACGAAAGCGAAGGGTAAGACGGTCCCTCGAGTGGATTTCTTATTTTTATTTTATTATTGTTTTTTATTTTTTATTTTTTATTTTTTTTCGTCTATAAGTCTTTCTCACTCGCGTTGAACTGGCGATCTATCCTGCTGGTCCCGGTCTGGGAATGCTGGAGGATTCCTGAGGGGAGGGTAGGGAAGGGTGAGGGGGGGGGGGGAGAAGCGACTGGGGAGGAGATGGGCGATGCGATCCAGTTCCAGGACTGCGAAAGTAAAAATCGGATAACTGGATTAATCTGCGAGTCTAGAGAGTGAAAGTGAGAGAGAGAGAGATGGAGATGGAGAGAGAAAGAGAGAGAGAGGCTACGAACGAACGTTTTTGATATCATGAAAAATTCACTTACTGTCGAATTTTTCTTTTTTTACACATGATGTTTTTTTAAAATTATTCTTGATATGATAAAGATGATTCTTGGTATATGATAAGAGTACAATATATGATATAACAAAATTGATATGATGAAAATTTAATCACTGTTGAATTTTTTAAAAATGATTTTTTGAGATACGATAATAATAATGAGTATAATGAGATTGGAAGGAAGATGCAAGAAAATTCGATATAGGGGCCTGAAGAATGCAATTTAATTGCAACTGGTCATTGAGGACACGTATTTACACAAAAGAATTATAAATTCAATAATTCATGCAATAATATTATTGCATAAAATAATGAATAAATTTCAATGATGAAGAAAAAAAACATTATTCTCATTATTATTATTATTATTATATTTCAACTATAAATTAATCACTTATCCAAATAACGATAACAACATTCATGATAATTTGGCATTTTATCGATATTCCAAGAGCTTATGGATTTTAATAACAATTATTATTATTATCATAATTTTTTTTTTTTTTCAACGTTTCCAAAAAAAGATCCAGACTATTTTAGACGTCCTTCGTCCATGGGTCTCCGAAGTCTCGGGAGACCAAAGATCTCTTTTTTTTCGCTGGAAGGTCGCGACGGCGGGGCCCCATGGTTCTCTCCGTCTTATTCCTTAGTTTTTGACGCTTTCATCTTCAAACGTGTGTGTGTGTGTGTGTGTGTGTGCGTTGGCCGTGGTGCCTAGCCACCGGGAATCGAAAGAATGGAAATGGGGAAGACAACGGTTCAGTCCGGGACCTTCCACATATCGAGTGGAGGACGACGACAACGACGACCACGACGACGATGGAAGAGTAGGCGTGTCCGCACGACGAACTAACATCGAGTTCTCGCTTGGAATCGCTTTTTTTCGTCTTATTTTAATTTTTAGTTTTTTTTAGTTTTTTTTATGTTTTTTTTTTTTTTTTCAAATTCACGACAGCAAGGACGGCGTTCGGGACGACACACACACACAACAAAAAAATTTCCATAATGCCGCATTGAAATATCCATCGAGACCTCGAAAAACAGAAAAAAAAAAAAAATATCCGTCTGACCTTGTGGGCTCGAACGTTCGACGATAAATTTGGATGATAGTCGAGAATTTTGGATTTTCGTCGATGATTATAATCGTCGATGAGACACGACGGAAGTAAAAAAATTTCGTACACATCGATGAAAGCTGACAACGTGTAAAAAAATTGTTTCTTTAGTGTTTGAAGCAAATAATGAGGACTTGATGGGTGAAAAATATTTTTTTAATCTTGAAAGATGAACTTTCGGGAGCTGTGGATCGTGAATTATTGGATTGAGGACATTTTTACCAACGACCTTTGTTGTAGAGAATTTTATTGGCTCTAAAATGTGTATCAACGTTTTTCTTGTAGAACGAATATTTTAGCTGTGAGACTCGATCGAAGACGAAATTTTCGTCGAAAATCGGTTTAAATGTCCGTAAGGCTTGAAGATGTTACATTTTTTGACTGAATGGCTGCACGTTTTGCATGATTTCACGTATTTTTATTAGTAAAAAACGGAAATTTACATCTTTTCATTTCCTTCCAGAAAAAAATTAATTTAGATTCTGCCAAAGATACAGCAATTTGAATGGAAAAATGAATAAAAACGTTAATAAACGAGAAAAACGTCAGAAAATTTTTTAAAAATTTCGGCACTCGGTGAATATATTTCAATAAAATAACTCAATTTTTTTAAATTATTTGTGGAATTTTTTTTTTTTTTTTCGACTCGCTGAAGTGATGTGGAATGGCTTATATATGTGACCACTTATCGTCCAAACTTCGACACGAAAGGATAACAAAAAAAAACGAAAAATAAGATTCTCAACAATGCTCTTTGTCAGCTCACCATTGATGGACATCTAAAAATGTCTTCTCCTAAAAACGAGAGCAATAACAAAAAAAAAAAAAAAAAAAAAAAACTTTGCTCGAACGTTATTTCGTCTCGATGTCGCAGATCAACCCCAAATATTTCCACCCGAATCCGACAGTTTCGCGGGGGTGAGAAACATCCTCAAGAAATAACTGGCTGACGTATAAACACCCACGACCATTTTTTTTTCTTATCTTTCTTCCCTTTCCTTTTTTTTTGTTTTTGTTTTTTATTCTCGCGACCGATCGAATTAAGAAACGTCGTGCGAAGAATGAAACGCAGTCCCAAAGGGTATCGAACAGTCTCCCCATCCACCCTCCCCCTCTCCCAGGAAGAGGGGAAGAGGGGGGGAGGCTGTTCAAAGTTTCATCGTCCGTTTTATCGACGGTAAGTCGATCTCGAGTCTCGACCTTCAGAACGAACGTCCCACAAGGCTCGTCAACCTCGTCAACCTCGAATGAACCCCTTTGCACCCCCAGACGTTTTCCCCACACGCAGAAAAAAATGTCTCACTCGACGATAACTCGCCCCAAAGTTACAGCATCAAATTTTTCAAGATTAACAACAGCGATGGCCGGAAAAAAAAATTTGGTTTCGGAGAAAAAAAATTTGGTTTCAGAACGAACGATAATGCAACAACGCAGGCATTATTTTTCGTTCGTGGCTCAAAGTACAGAAGCATCGAACATGTGGGTGGGGGAGGGGGTACCTCCCTCCTCTCAGATGACGATGATGATGATGACGAAGCAAGGACAAATGTTGAGATGGCCGATAAGCGGTCGTGGCCACGAGTCCGAGACCTCCACCGAAGATGCAAGGACGTATGTCTGCGTTATCCCCCTCCCCCTCCCCCTCATAATATGATATCGATAAAAAAAATTTGTTATTGACGAAAAAAAAAAAAAGAAAAAAAAGAAACTCGTACGAAACAATCGTAAATATTATTCAACGAATCAGATCAGCGTCCGGGGTCGTGGCTGATCCTTTTATTATTATTATTATTATTATTATTATTATTATTATTATTATTATTATTATTATTATTATTATTATTATTATTATTATTATTATTATTATTATTATTATTATTATTATTATTATTATTATTATTATTATTATTGTTTTCATTATTCAACCGTGACGAATTTTCGACTTTGAAGATGATGTTATCGTGAACGATAACGCATTAAACGACATTCAAATTTCGCGATTGTAATAATGCAGACGGCGGGCCGGTATCTCAAACGTCTCATCTTCGTCGATCGGTTTAATCAGTTGGCGAGACTCGATTAGGGGATGAACATACGTCGAAGTCGGCTTCCTGAGCCGATAATCCACCCGACGAAGGTCATCGACGATATTGTCGTTGTGAATTTTTTTTTTTTCTTTATTTTTTTTCAATTCGTCATCGATTGTACGAGAATATTATAATTTTGTGAAATATATTGTGATGATTGCGGGGAGGGGGGAGGGTTATTTTAATTTGAAGAAAAAATATGGAAAATGTAAATTAATATATGGACTGTGAGGAAAGAGGAAATCATTTTTTTTCATCCAAGAGCTTAAGAGCTTGGTTTAAATTTAAGTTCAGTTTAGTTTGAGTTTAAGAGGAATTGAGTTCAACAATGATAAGGCATCATTATTATAATTATAATTTATTATTATCGTCATTCTTTGAAAATAATAATAATAATAATAATAATAATAATAATAATGAATAATGATAACAAAATAATGATGATAAATAACATTAAAAACAATTCCAGCGTTCGTCATAAAACGATAAGTTGATAAAAATGCATAAATGACATTGAATGCAGAGTTGTGAAATGTTTTCCGGCTGATAACACATTCGTTACGGATAACGATTTTTTTTTTCCGTCAACTTAATAAACATTGATCCGCAAAAATGTCGAATGCAGTATTATATTTTTTTGTCCATTTTCGTGATTATCTCTTCGACCACCGATTATGAGACGATTTATTATAAATAATCAGTCGTAAATTTTTGCATGTCTTCAAATTTTAATATAAAAATTCGTATACAATGTTTGTTGCACTGGAAAACTCTAAGGACATGAAGAAGAACATGAATAAATCTTCACAATTAAATTATTCATTCAAACAAAACTCAATGGGTTAAGTGAAAAAAAATGTTGAGCACATTTTTCAGTCAAACAATTGTGTTTTTTTTTTCAAACCCTCGTCGTTTCTGTTTTCTGGTCTCTGATCAACTTTCGTGTATCAAATTTAATCTAAAGAGATAAATACATGGCGAATGAAAGTCCTGCGACATGCAGACAGACAGGCAGACAGACAAAAAACCAATACTCCTCGAAACAAAGACGAAGGAGACGCAAAAAAAGAGGAAGACAAGCCAAAAAAAAAATTAATAATTTTGATTCCTTCGATGACAAAGCAATTTGTTCCCTTACTGTCGAAACAAAACGGCATCTCTCGTTACAATCAAAGTCCCGAGAAACCAGTCAGCGTTTGCGAGATTGTTTGGACAATCGCGACAAGTACCTCGAGATATATAAGTCCCCCGGGGGAGGGGGGGGGGGGTAAAGCCTCCGCGTCAGATAATAACGAATCTGGTTCGGACGTATCCTCGCACTCGTGCCCCGTTGTCGACATTCTCGTATTGCGTCTCGGTTTACGCATCGTTGATACGTCGTCGCACGTGTCCCGGCAGCGACACGGTTACGCAACAACGCAAAAAAAAAAAGAAAAACATTCCACAAGTATTCGTCGCTGTGTTACGGCTCCCGTGGTGCCGACGATTACGTCAAAACTTCGATTTTACGTACGGTTCTCGATGCGCGGCGCGCGACCGCGTCGATCCAGTCGCGCGGTGGGAGGCGCGCCGGACCAATGAACGAGCGCGGTGGGCGGCGCGTAGCCCCCACTCTCCCGCCGGCCGCGCGGTGGGAGGCGCGCCCGGCCAATGAGCCAACGCGTGGGAGAACACTAGTCAGTCGCCGCGGTTTTCAACATTTCCCGACTGTCCAGCCTTCCCACGGGTAAACTATCAAAGTTAGATATATACCGTCGCGGACTTTTTTGTAGGAAATTCAATTCTCTACAACATTGTTCATGTGAACTTTTGGTCTACATGGCGTTGTTTGTGCAGCGTCTGCACGGGAAGGTAAAAATTCCTAACGTACAGACGCTGTTGCGATAACCGAGGCCGTGCTGTAACAGCTGAATCGAAGAACGCACACGAATCTCTGAAACAGCTTGTATGTTATCAATCGGATAAATACTTCTTCTTCGAATTGTGCGTAGCTGATACGTTTTTTTTTTCTGTTTAATTTTTTTCGTGTGACTTTTAGACGGCAACTCGGTTGGGAAAATTGATGTAACTCGATATGTGAAGTTCTCGGGTTGCGTTCTCGTGGGTCAACGGACGGCATAGCTTGCCACTTCGGAATCGAGAGGTTAAGAGTTCGCCGCGAGGGGAAGGGGGGTTGAAAAAGTGCGAGTAGGACTCGTGCCATGACGATTTCTTTTTATTATATTATCTCAAAGCTTAGTAAGCAGTTACTTGATAATTATCCATCAAATTTAAACCATATTCCGTACTAGATACTCCCTTAAAGAGGTGCCATAGGTTATTTCATTCGAGTTCAATATTTACTTTGAAAAAAAAAAAAAATGTTGAATCTGAAAAAAACCCGCAAATTTGTCGATTTTCACCAAATAAATCAAAACTTCCTCATTTTTCATTATTTCAATCTAAAAATCGAACTGCAAACTCTCGAAACTTTCTACTTTCAGATAAAATAGCCCAGACAGTGGCTACTGGAAAAAAGGTTTATTTATTTATTCCAAGAAAATAAAGAAAAAAAATGTCTTAAATCAGGGTTAATTTCGCTTGGGGTCATTCTGACCCCAATGCACCAGCCGAAGGTTAAGATTTCTCACTTAATAATTCTACGAAAATTTCCACTCAAACGAGAGGGGAGCGGGGGGGGGGGGGGGGGGGGACTTAGAAAAAGTAATGTGGAAAAAACTTGGCACGGAATCGTAAAAAAAAAAAACGGTGAAAATTGCACCAAATAAAAATGATAAAAACGAATTAAACGGAAAGGAGGAAACAAGTGAGAGAGAGAGAGAGAGAGATAGCGGGAGAGAGAGTGGGAGACTAACCGGGAATCCCACGCGCACGGACTGTTTACCCGGGCAATATGGGAAATGCAATAATAACTCGGTAGTCGGGCTTTTCTTCGCACCCAGAGGGTGAGTGGGCGGGGGGGGGGGGAGGGGGAAGATCAAAGTTCACCTGTGGAGCATCCACGTGAACGAGAGTGCGGCTCGTGTCCGCGTTGGTCGGGAAGGAAGCGAGGAAACCTGTGGCCAGGTTGCTCGGCAACCTACGCCCACTTGGTGCCACGCGCTTTGACGCACCTGTTTACTCCCAACATCAACGCGAATATCTCCCCGGGGACAGTTTGTGCGTCCCCATTGATCACCCGGAAATTCGTGGAAATACGCTGTGGGCGGATGACCCCACGGGTTGCGAAAAATAAAAATGAAAAAAACAAAAAAAAAATTAATAAAATTGTACAAATGAGGAGACCATCGACGTTGATGGGTTGTTTCGCGAACTGCTGGATTTCATGGGTCCATTGATTCATTGTGATTCGCGATTCGTGAAAATTTAGAAGGTGCTTTTGCGAATAACGAGTTTGGATGATCGTTTTGTTTGCAGGGTTTTTTTTCTCGTGGAATTGAAATTTTGTGCTTTGGGAATTTCGACTTGGCCCATTAGTCATTGAATTTAATGGGTGATTCAATTTCGTTCCTGGTACTTTTAATGGGTAATGGGATAAGTTTGAATTACCCATCATTTTCAATGAGTAATAAAACTTGGCACAAAAGCCATTAAATTTAAGGGACGATTCAATTTTGTTCCCATTATTTTCAATAGGAAAAGTAATAAGTTTGAATGACCCATTACTTTTAATGAGTAATAGAATAAGTTTGGATTACCCATTATTTCTAAAAAATTATGGAATAAGTTTGAATTACCCATTATTTTTAATAAATTATGGAATAAGTTTGAATTACCTATTATTTGTAATGGTCAATGCAACTTGGCCCATCAACCATCATATTTTAATGGATTCAATTTTGTTCCCATTATTACTTACAATGGCAATTTTCCATTATTTTAATCCGAAAACTAAACCGTATAACATCAAAATACTTTATTTTCAGAAAAAAATAAATAGCCGAAAATACTGAAAAATACTTCAATAATAAATTGTACTTTAAGTACAATTTTCAAATGTCAAAGGGTTAAATGTCTTGATCTTGAATCAGGAGATTGATTTTGTTCCGGAGTGCTTTTTGACCCCAGTGTGTCATCTAACATAAGAATTAATTGAAAATCACATACTTCTCTGTTTCTTCGATTACGCAACTGCTCATGATGTCTTCGTCGTCCAACATATTCTCCACGTCATCGTTTTCGCAGTCCAATGATCGACGTCCAACCGAAGCGGAAGATTGTCAAACGTCATTGAAGCGAATGTGTGATAACACGACCAACGCGATATCGTCTCCAGGTTGCCACAAAAAAAAAAAAACGTTGAAAACCGACCTCGTCCCCGAAACCAGAACCAACCGACCAACCTTCGAGATACCGAACGACCCATCGATATGTATATCGACAATGACAGACAGAGACATTACGATCGAGTTCAAGGCGTTGACGACAGATTCTGTTTTTTTTTTTAATAGAATTGCCCACCGAGTCCGAAATATTTCCATCTTTTCATTTTCAATTTTCTTTCCACCTTATAGGTCCGAATTGGAAGGTCAAGAGAGGTTGAGATATTTTTTTCCACCTTCTTTCCGACCTCAATAAGGTGTCAACATTTTTTTTCACCTTCATTTCACCTTTCGAATGAGGGTAACATTTTTCTTTTACTTTCTTTACCTTACGAGTGAGGTTTTAATGTGTTTTTTCCTCATTTCACCTTCGTTTGACCTTCCCAAATCGAAAATGAAAAATGACTGCAGATTTTCAGGGTCGAATGTTGATAACTTCGAAAGTTCTGAACCATTGTTATTGAACTGGACTCTATATCAAGGTTGTAAAATTTTTTAAATCGAATTACAATTTTGTCGAAACTTTTTTGGTTTTTCACCTTCGTTTCACCTTCCGGATGAAGGTGAATGTTTTTTTTTTCTCTTTCTTCGCCTTGAAAGTGAAGTTATGATTTTTTGTCTCCTCATTTAACCTTCGTTTGACCTTCCTGAATCGGAAAATACGAAACAACTGCAGATTTTCATCGTCAAATGAAGTTGAACTTTGAACCTTCGTCACCCTAAAAGTTTTGTTGAAACAAGTTGGATGCAATGGTGAAAATTTCGACTCGGGGCATGATCAATCGAAAAGGGTGGAGAGGGGGAAGGAAAGGAGGAACGGTAAAGGGGGGAGGACTTGTTCAAGATACTCAGAAATAACGACAACAAATTTTCATTGTTTTTTTTTTTTTTTTGTTCTTTATGTATAATTCACCAGACAATGCTTATTCATACGACCTCACAACTCCCAAGCGTACAAAATGACGTGCTCACTGGGCAATATGCGGAGGGGGGTGGGGGGTGGCTGCTGCTGCTGCTGCTTTGTATCTCATGCGTAGTACTTATTCATTTATTTTGTTTGTATTCTTATCTTCTGTTTCTTTTTTTTTTGTTATTTATTATTTATTATTTATTTTTATTCGTATTATTTATTATTTATCATTATTATTATTATTATTTTATTATTTTGTCACCAGAAACAACACAACTGCATTTGTATTTTTTTTTCTTATTATTCCGTTTCTTTGTTTGTATTTGTTTGTTTTTTTTCTTCTTCTTCTTAATGGATAGAGAAATATATTCATACTTTATGTATCGTTTATTATAATAATTATTATGTGTAGGTTTTTATTTTTTATTTCATTTTTTTTCATTTTTTTTATGCATAACAGTATTACGAATATCAACGCTAAGGATTTACCTTTTGCTTTTTTGCTGCGGTCTCTGGATATTGTGGAGGGGGGAGAAGGGGGGGGGGGTGGATTGAAAAATAATTGTCATTGGAATCGTCGGATTGAAAATTAAATAGCTTGGTCAATATTGTTTCAACGTTTTTTCCCTTTTCTTTTCTTTTTTTCATCTTATCCATTTCTCACTTATTTTCTGTTTTTTTTTTATTTGTTCGACAGGAAAAATCGTGGAATCCGAGAGACTCGACGGATAATCGTGGACATCGAGAAGCCACCGAATTTTTTTATTCCTTCAAATCGTTTTGAAGAATGAAATTTTGAAATAAACGAAGAAAAATTTTATCACAAAAACGAGATGATTTTTTTTTTTCCTTCTTCGAATCGACGGAATTTCCACGTCTTTTCCTCCATTGAAAATTTGTAATCCGGCTTGAAAAATGAACTAAGACAACGAATTATTCGGGAATGTACGCTGGAATGAATATTTTCTTCTTTTTATTCAAATTTGAAAAATCAATTTTTTTTCGGCTACGTAAAAATCAATTAATTTATAAAAAAAAAAAAAAACAACGCTGAAACATATGCGCGTGCGTGGAATTTAAGAAAGAAACATGAACGAAAAAAAGGAACGAAAAAAAAAGAAAGGACGAAAAATTTGTTGTAAAGAAAAAAATAAAATTGATTCGACAATCGGAAATTAATCGACGAACTTTCGACACTTCCACTCGTTTCTCATCCACAATTATTTCATATTCATTCTCATCGTGATTTCTTTCGTTTATCTGTTTGTAATTTTGTCGCTTGTGTTGTATGTGTTGTTTTTTTTTTCATTACTAATTTATTTATCATTTTTTTGCTCTCGTCTCTTTCGTCTCTTTTTTACTAAATACGCGATACTGTTTATGCACATTTTTTTTTCATTTGATATATGTGTGTGTGTGTTCGTTTTTTTTATATTTGCGTATGCATGTGTGTATTGATGCTGGGAGTATATCATTTTTCAATATAAAAAAGGGGCATTCTTCACCACATGTGTCTCTCTTTCTCCTTCTCTCTCTTTCTTCTTCCGAAAAATAATTTTCAAAACAAATGCAAATCATTGTCTTCTTTTCTCAGTAATTACCTTTCAATTTCTCGCTTCAGTTACGACTCGCGTTAAAAAAAAAAAAAAAAAGAGGTTTACTTTTTTCGCCTCCAGAGGTCCTCACGAGCGTTATTATTTACAGGTGTCGATCCGTCGATCCGTCCAGGGCTCGCTCTCGACTTTTCATCCCTCTCTCTCTCTCTCTTTCTCTTTCTCTCTGCCTCCACAAACTCTAAAGCTCTATGCATCTTCTAATTATCATTATTCTTATTATTTTCTTTCTTTTCATTATCGTTTGGTGTTGATGTTTATTTTTATTTTGTGTTTTTTTTTTCAATCATCTACATGAACCCATCGAAGGGCCCAATTTCCCAGTCCAGTTTTCTCTTTTCTTAGTTTTTTCCTCGTTGTTCTTTTTTTAAATGTTACTATTGTTTGCTCTGGGCCCTTCTCTTTCTATCTTTCTTTTTCTCTCTCTCTCTCTCTTTCTCTTTCTTTCTGCCTCCACAAACTCTAAAGCTTTATGCATCTACTAATTATCATTACTTTTATACTCTTTCATTGTCGTTTTTGTTTTTGTTCTTTTTCAATCATCTACACGAACCCATAGAAGGGTCCAGTTGCCTTCATTATTGTGATTCAATCGATTTACCCTTTCCTCACTTTTATACTTAACATTTTTTGTTTTTCAATGTTGTTGCTGTTGTTTGCTCTGAGCCCTTATCTGTCTCTCTCTCTCTCCCTCTCTTTCTCTTTCTGTCTCTCTCCAGCACACAGACACGTGGTATAAAGGGTTACGGTATTTGCGAAAACTGAAAGCCACGGCGGGCCAGTCAGTCTCATGACAAAAACCTTTTTTTTTTTTTTGGTTTTTCGTTCGAATATTAAAAAAATCATTTGTTTGTTTTATTCATTTTTGTGTATTTTTTTTATTTTTTCATTTATTTATTATTTTTCATTAATTCGTTCCTTCCACAATCGTTCGCGAATGAAGAAAAAAATAATAATGATAATAATAATAATAATAATAATAATAATAATAATAATAATAATAATAATAATATTAATAATAATGAAACAACGAATATTTCAATTGTCCCGACTCGTACAACATTCTTTCGCTCGAAAATGAAAAAAAAAACGAGGAAAAAAAAACAGAATAATAATAATAAAATATAATTAAAACGTTTCTCTCTCTCTCTCTCTCGCTCGAACATTCACAAATAATTTCGCTCCAATTTTTACATTCACACCCACACACACACGCACATACACGAGATGATAAACGTTTATACGATTATTTATCATTATTATCATACCTTAAAGATATTACAATAATAATTAATTACCATTACAATTATTATATATATTTATATATATATATTTATATATAATTAATAATAATAATAATATAGTAGAGTAATCGATTTGATGAATGAGGTGGAGACTGTACAGGATGCGCGATTATTATTATTATTATTATTTTTTTTTCATGATTATCACATGTAAATAGATTAATTAATTAATTATTAATTATCAATTAAATTATTCATTTAATTTAATTTTTATTTTATTTATCATTTGTAACACATTTAATCCTTGTTTGTTTGTTTGTTTGTTTTTTTTTCGTTACGGGGTGCTTTTTACGCTATCTTCTAAGATGTATGTTTTTTTTTAAATTCTTTTTTTTTGTTGTTTTTTTTACCTATGACAAAAGTAGGTAGATAGATGGGTAATTACATTGTTTTTTTTTTTATTTACCTCATTCTCTTTCCGCCATCTTGTTTGTTTGTTTGTTTGTTTTGTTTCAGGTAGATATATTCACGTAGGATTCTACACGAAATTTCACACAGAATTGCGACACATTGCGGAGAAAGTTGCGTTTCTCCGTTTAGACGAGAAAAAAAAAAGTTCCATCTCTCTCTCTCTCTCTGTTTCCGGGCCGAGAGATTAGCCCTTTCTCTCTTTATGCCGTCGTTCAACTTCCATCCTTCATTTTTTCATTTTTCATTTTTTTTTCAAGCAATTCGTAGACCTTCATGTGTATTTTTTTTTTTACATTTATTTTATTTATTTATTCTCCATCTTTGTCATTCACCAAAGATCCCATCCGACCGTCCATCGAGTCCTATACACATATAATAATATATACACAAATTAAATCATCGACTCTCCTTTTCATGTTTTTTTTTTATTTTTTATTTTTTTCTCAAGACATTTATTCTCCTCTCATCTTCTCTCCTCTCTCTTTCTCTATCTCACTCTTGACTCTCTCTCTCTTCGTTTCGCGTATTGTGTCCGCGCAAAAAAAAAAATCCAGTCCCCCTCACTCTCCTCCTCCCCCCCCCCCCACTCCACACAAATTATTCATTCGCATTAACTCATTAATTATTTAAATAATAAATTATTTGGTTTTGTCACGCGCTCACAGCGTCCTGGCACTTATATAAAAAAAAAAAACGAAAAAAAAAATCAATTTTTTTCTAAAATAATAAAAATTCATTTTTTTTTCCAAGGATGAATTAAAAATAAAAAAAAATGAAAAAAAAGAACGAGGCGCGGCTCTCGTCCTCTTCGACCCTCATTTTCACGTTCATAGGAATAATTTTTCTTCATCAATCGTCGTCTCATCCATCTTTTTTCATTACATCTCTACAAATAAAAATAAAAAACATAAAAATCGCGCACGCGCAATAAAAAAAACCGAGATCCGTTCACTTCGACGAACGTCCAAAAAAAAACCAAAAAAAAAAGAATCACTCGCTTACGCGACAAAAGGTGGGTTACTCGTCATCATCATCACAATAACAATCACTCGAGTCCATAATCATCCCCCTCCCCCTCCTCACATCTCCCCTAGTACTTGGTACTACTAGTGACCTTGACGTCGTCGCACATCTCACAAACCCCCTCGAAAACCTTCAAAACCTTCGTCCCTCTCCCCCCATCGTCCTCCCCCCCACGTCGTCACTACGCTTCGAGAACAACCGTCGTCTTGCACTGTCCCACCATCGACCTCGGCGACGGCGACGGCGATTTTTTCGACAGATTCAACGGTTGTTGACTGTCCGCGATGTCGACCTGCAATTCCATCATGTTCGTCGGACAACCCGAAAGCACTAGAGTCGTAGCTGACGCAGCTGCGCTGCTGCTGCTGCTCGACGATGGCCTTGGACTCGAACAGCTCGTGCTGCTCGTCGCCACGGCCGACAAATATCTCGGCGACGACGCTGGCGAATGATTTCCGGGAACCAAATAATTCGAGGAAGACTGTTGTTGCTGTTGCTGTTGTAGGTGATGATGTTGTTGTTGTTGTTGTTGAAGGTGTTGATGTTGTTGCTGCATCTGTTGTTGTTGTTGTCTGGCCCCCGTGGTCGTTGTTATGACCGACGTGGCCGGCCACCGTGACCCCGAATAACCCGTCGTAGTCGCACACTGCAACAAACCCTGTTGTTGTTGTTGTTGTTGTTGTTGTTGTTGCGATGACCCCTGATGACCTCCAGCGCGAAGCGTGATGGTCGTCGTTGACGCGCACTGTTCGGCAGGCGAGGGTGACCCCACCGGTGACCTTGGACACGTAGCTTCGCCCCTCATTATATAATTGTGAATGATATCCGTGCGTTTCAACTGTTCGGCCGTCATTCTCGGTCCCTCCATCAGACTCTTCGCCAACGTCGAATGCGTGCTCGACAACAGACTCGCCGTTTGCAGACAATTCGTTTGCGAACCAATCGGCGAAGTTCTCGATGATTGCGACGTCAGATGAAGATGCAATTGCGATTGCGAAGATGACGAAGATGATGATTGTTGCGATTGTTGAATGACAACGGGTTCGGCTTCGGCGCTGTCCTTTTGCCGAAGAGCACGAAACTTTTTGTGCGGTTTGTAAGCCTCGTCCATCAACGAATTAGTGTCGTAAAGAGGCGGGGCTTGAAGAACTCGCTTCAAAACCGGCATGTCCTCGACTTCCTTGTCCTCCGACCTTGGCGACGAACAAACCGAGGTGGGGGCTGAACTTGCCGAGCTGCTCGCGGGTTTGTCGGGTTTTTCCGTGCCGGATTCGATGCCGGAGTCGCTTGGTGAATCGAGTTTGCGGAAACGCGAGCATTGAGGAGGTTGAGGGGTCTTCGTCATCGACGAACGATGCAATTCGTCGTCGCCGGATGATGTGCTGCCGGAATTTGCGCGTCTGCGATGCGGACAGAGACCACCGGCCAAGGTCGCGGCTAGGAGAGGAGCGCTGGATGCGTGATGACCACCCGTTGACACTATCGCGTGATGATGGTGATGATGATGATGATGATAATCCGTGAGGGCTGCCACCTCGACGCTGCAGGTGCTTTCCGTGCTGGATACACTTCCCAGAGGACTTTTCACAGCCTCGTCAAGGGCAACGTCCGAGGATGAGCCCCAAGAGACAACAGGCTCGTCTTCCATAGGCCAATGTTGTTGTTGTTGTTGTTGTTGTTGTTGTTGTTGGTGAAGGTGACTTTGATGCTGCTGATGAGCAGCTGCCTGCTGTTGTTGTTGTTGGGCCTGAAGCTGCTGTTGTTGTTCCGTCATTTTGAAGGCCAACAATTTTTCCGAATGCAAAGTATTCAAAGTTCGAAGATCCGGAATTTTTTTCAACAATTCGCGAAGTATGTCCGGATGTTGGGGATGATTTTGCGACAATACGGTTTGCAGAGCGTTGCGCAATTTGTTGTGCATGCGTTCGACGAGATCGGTATTGCGAAGACCCGGACGATCGGCAGCGATTACCACGACCGAACAGAATAGACCGAGTTCGGCGTCCGATAGTCTGAGCGTGTTTACGCGTTCGGCAAAATCGAACATGGAATCCATCAAGAAACGTGCGTTACTGCTGTTGTGAATTGATTCGCGTTTGAGGACTTGTCCGTTGAGGCATATCATGCTGTTCGTTTGAGCGTCGAACATGCATGCCAGACGTACGAGCAAAACTTCGAACACACCGGCTTTGAGTAACGTCACTTGATCGTCCTGGGCCAAAAGACTGAAACCCGGTATGCGTTTGGCAAATTCCACGACCCCCCGTATCGCCGGGGAAAATCTTTTGGAAAAATCTTGAAGCAGTTCTTGCTGTCCGGTCAGAGGTTGCGGATTTGGATTCAACGGGCATGCCTGTGAACATGTTTGAAAGTGGGGGGGGGAAAAAAATAAGGTTGTGGTTAATGTGAAGAAAATGGTTTTTGAATTTTTTTTCTTTCTTTTTTTTTGTTTATGCGATTGAGATAATGTGACGAGAGATAATTATTGATCATTGAATAAATTATATTGGCGACTCGTGATTGACATAACGTAACGAGGCATCATTATTGTTATTATCGTTATTATTGTTATAATTATTTTCGAATCAATTATTATTATTATTATTAATATTATTATTATTTAAGAAATAATAATAAAAGGCGATCGCGATTTCAGAAAACTTAACCAAGAATCATTATTTTAATCATTACTACGATACTTGGAGTTTTACTTGCACAACTCTTTGAGTTTTTTACAACGTTAGTCTCCGTTATATTCGCGTTCCCCATGAAAATCCTAAAATGTGCTCTCTCCCCTTTTGCGTCTGCAGACGACTTTACCTACCGCTGTACCGCATTTGCCTTGGACACGGGGAAACTGCAGAAAACCCGTGTCGGTACAGTCGGCCCCTGTTCTTCTGGTTTCGTGGCGCATGCGCAGAAGTAGCACTTCAGCGCAGGCACCACGGCCCCAGAAGGACTGGCCTCCCGCTCACCGATCGATATGCCAGCCGGTGCACGGCTAAGCGGTCACCCATCCAAGTACTGGCCGCAAGAAATGCTGCTTAACTTGTGGGACCGCCGAAGCCGTACACCGACCGCACACCTATCGGTGTCGGTAAATATTTTAATCATTACTATTTTTAATGTGAATAATATGTTGTATTATTATTATTATTATTATCATTATTTTTATCGTCTGAACAAAATAGAAGACTCACGATCGAGAAAAAAATAAAATAACCATGCCCATAAATTATTAAAAAATCATTATTATCATTTTTAACACGACTATGAATATCAATATTATTTATTATTGTTTATTGATTTATTTTTTCCAATCTAGTATCTTTTGGATAAATGAAATAAAAGACTTTATTATCGTTCTCGCTTTTTTTACCGTGTGTTTAAAATAAAATAAATTCGTGATTAGCACGAAGTGGAAGGTCGAGTTCTCGGCAACTTTACATGCATACATATGTGTATTCACATACATATACATAGATATATGTCGAGAAGATGTAACACCTCACAAATCCCATCTACATATATATATACATATACATGTATATAAATGAATACACATATACATATAAATTTTGAGAGAGACATCCACCAGTCGTCCTCGAATCTCTCGCGAGTACGTTATAACGCCGCTCGTTCCGTAAGCGCGACTTTCAAAGGCGCCTCCTCCCCCCTCTAGCCCCCCGAGAGAGCACTTCCTCTTCTTCTCGCTCGGCTTCGAGGACGCCTGGTTACCACTGCGCGCTCGCACGCTCGCTTCCGCGTTACTCGTGTGTTACTGTATATCTATATATATATACGATGGGCCCGCGGGGCGCGCTAGAGATCGTCCGGCCGCCCGGCGCACGCGCCACGCGGGACAAACGCGTCGCGCGCGGACACGTTTCCGCCCGGCCCGGTCGGTCGGTGACGCCACCCCGTAACGTTTAACACTTATGACAACATGTGTCGAAAAAAATTTTAAAAAACGATTATACTTGAATGGTCGAAATGATGATTTTACGTTAGCGAATACGTGATTATATCGTTTATCTCGCGAACGCTTTGTCCGATCGACTTCGGACTTGTTGCATTTGATTCAGAATCCTCATAAACCTAGAAAACGAGTACCATGAAGCCGTGGTTTGCCGATAACTCGAATTGAAAACAACGGATTAGACCGACTTCCGGTCGGTCGATTTCGAAATCCTTACGCAGCGAGCATCTACCGCGTGATTAGAACCTCCGTGCAAAATTTTGAGTCCCTAGCTGTCGACGTTTTGGGGATGACGTGATGGAAGAGTGAGACAGATAGCTCTCTCTTTTTCTCTTCCTCTCGAGGGCTCCGAAAAATTATTACGCCACGCGCAGAGTCGCTTCGTCAAACAATGGACAAAAAAAAGAACCTCGTAACGATATGTCAACCGAAAAAAATGGCTCGCGATCGTAAAAATGAATAAACGATGGTTTTTCTTTCTCTCTCACTTTTTCAAACGTCTGTTTGAACAGATTGTTCATCATAGATAAGCTCGTGAAAAAAAATGTATAAAAAACGAAATAGAAACTAACCAAGGTGGGTGGACACGCGGTGTAGTTTGGTGTCTCACGTGCTCGCGCGAGAACCGGTGCGACCTTGTCCCTGGTGAAGTCGCACGTGTCAAGGTGAGCCCGTACGACGGTTGCTAGAAGACGTTGCTCGTCCTCCAATTCGGCTGCCACAGCCTTTTCCTGCGAACGGCTGTGTGAACTCTGCTGCATCGCAGCCAGGATTCTCGCCTTTTCGCGTTTTGGCACACGGCCGAATCGCACAGCTGTAACAATCAAACAAGAACAAAAAAAAACATTATTATAACGTTGAAAAGAAAAAAAAAGTTGTATCCAATCGATAAAAGTTGATTTTTCAACCGCGCCGGCTTTAAAAAAGTTCATTTTCATGCATGTGGTGAGAAACGGTGGAAAAGAATCTTTTTGCGCCCGCTTAGCATGCACGAAATGACGCGTTTTCAAGGCAGGTGAGTTTGGACAAAAAGTTACATCCTAACTCATCAATGTATCGCGTGGGAACGTTCCCCAACTTAACTAGTTTCAACTCGCCGACGATGTCCAACTTAACTAGATCGACCGCCGAACTCGTGACAATGGCAATTCGAGTGACATCCAATCACGAGTCAGGGCAAAGTGTTACCGGTCAAGTTGGGTCGGTGACGAGTTGGGAATAGTTAACTATATAAGTGTAACGCATTTTTTTTTATCCCTCTTAACTATAACGAGATGTCGAATCGATTCAAGGCTCAAAAAAAATAGAAAAAAGCATCCAAAAATTCTGAAAAAATTCATACGTGTAGCTCAGAGTTTCTACTTTGCGATAAAAATTTGACCCGTGAAGTTTTCGTTATTTATTTATGATAAAAATAACAATAAACAAATAAACTTCGACAAAAAAAAATGCGGGAAATTTAAATTTTTTGCCTGAGTCGACTTGACGACTCTGTTACAGTGAAAGGGTTGAGTTGGGACTGTGCCCTATCGTGTGTGTGTGTTTGTGTGTGTCTGTGTGTGTGGGAAGTACGAACAGTAATCTCTCAGTGAGCAATGTCAATCAATGGGATGAATCACGACGTGGGAGAAGAAAGATGACGACGAGCCTGCCGATGAAGCATCCCGGGGCTCGGAAAACCGTCGCACGCGGCGTGACCGTCGCCGGGAGAACGAAGGAGAGAGGAGAGGAGGGGTTATCATCGCGTGACGGCTCCGCGACACGGGAGTTGAAAAGCTAATTTGTAACAACGCTTTGCGATAGAAACGAACGGAGGTTTCCGTGACCGAGACAAGGTCGACCACCCACCCAACGGGTGTGTGTGTGTGTGTGTGTGTGTGTGTGTGTGAGAGAGAGAGAAGAGAATAGCGGCGTGGAGGAGGCCGCTCGTTGTCGACAAACTCGCGAAGGCTGTTCATGATCGACGAAGAACATTTTTTTTAATATTTTTTTTTCTTTCGATAATGAATTAGAATAAAATGAAGAAAAAATGACAAAATAATTTTTTAAAAAATTGTATTTTTCACGAAGAGGGTTTCCTATTTAAATTTTGTTTTTTTGTTTATTATTTTTTTTTTCAATAACGATATAACGATCTTGTGAATGTGAAAAAAAGTTAAACAAAAGAAAAAAAAAATGATCGAAGCGAATAAAATTTGGAAGAAAATTGAAGAACTAAGGAAGAAAAAAATGATTTACTTTTTTTTTCAAATCACTGTTCAAATCACTTTTTATCATAGAATTTTGAAGGAATAAAAAAAAGTAAGAGTGACCATTCGTGGCTCAGTAATTTCAAAATGTTTGCTACCTATGAATATCTTTTTTTTAAATTTTTTAAAAATAAATTTTTTATTTTTTTAAATTCTTTTTTTTTTCGTGGCCGAATCGTGATAATTCGTCACAGGAGAAAATCGAGCGGGAGAATGTTTGATCGAGGCGCGTGCGCGACCGAGACTCGAGTCCGAGTTTAAAACATTTTGACTTTCTCGTCGAACCGTGAACAAGAGATGAAGAAAGTGGCCGTGAGACAGAGGGGGGAGGGGGGAGGGGGTGCCCCTGGCGCGGGTGAGAGCAGCAGCACACACACACACACACACGCGTACCGAGGAATCTCGGATACAAGTAGAAAGTGTGGCGCGACCGCAGTTTGCTCTCTGTTCGTAACTCTTTTTTTTCCTTTTCCTTTTCTTTATTTATTTCTTTTTTTTTTTTTTCATTTCGTAAATGTGTCCGGACACGTGACCCGACCTCCTATCACACTGGCCTCCAAATCGTACGTCCTTATTTTCTTTCGATCCGAATAAATTAACTTTAAAAAAAAAAATTTTTTTTTTCAACTTGAAATTTTTTTTTTTTTTTTTTTAACAAGACACCTACGTGCGTTGTGATAGTTGACTACTCCATTGAGGATCCCTTTCAGGATCGGTAACTCGTCTCCCATAACTAATTCGTCAACGTTATCCACGTGATAACGATTATTTTTTTTATCGTGATATCCAATATTCGTCAATATTTTCAAATACATGTAACGCACTTGCACTTTCACGATCAAATCGAGGAGCGAAGGTGTCACTGATTCAACCAAAAACCCACTTTCGTTTAATTCGGTTTAACGAACGTCAATAAATTTTTAGATTCCATCGGGCACAACAAAATCACTGTCGTCTATCTCATCGACGATTCAATAATAAACAATTATTATTATTATTTTCGACGATTTGAAAAAACAATTGCGATTACAAATTTTCAGTTTTTTATTTTTTTAGTTTCAAAAATATTTTGTTCAATATTTTTCTTTCTTGCTCCAAAAAAATTCAATTTTTTGCAAATTATAATTTTCTTTTTGTTTTAAAAAAACGCACAATCGTGAATGATATAAAAAAAAATTATCGTCGACGATTGTATTTTCCCTCGGCTGACTCTGTGTACGAAACAATCTCACAAAAAGTCACTCCGTGGAAAATTTGTCGAAAAAAAAAAACAATTTTCCAATCACTTCTTTTCACTTGTTAAAAAAAAAATTCACGTTTGCAACAAAACTTTGCAATCATATATAAACACACACAAACACACGAGTATATTTATTTATATGCATATAATAAACAATATACACAAACATATAAATATATACCGGTAAACGTGTGATGATTATTTATTTATTTCAATTTTTCACCAATGAATTATATAATAATCACCATTAAATTTCGTGTGTTATTATTTTTATATATTTTTCTTCTTTTCTTTTTTAATCAATTAAAAACGGAGAGCGACGTGACAACGCGTGCAAGCGCGAGACAGCATCACCGCCGACTGAGTGACGTTCCGCGAGTCGCGTTCAACCAGTCACCCCCCCCCCCCCCCTCCACCCCTCCACTTTTAGTCCGCCCATCAACGACGACGCGCCGCGCCACGCCGCTGCCCTTCCCCCTCCCCCGCCGCGCGACTCACGCGCGCCGCGCGCGGGGAGAGATTGTGGCCTTTGCCGAGAGCCTTTGGCCTTGAACTTGGTTTCAGCGACAGCCGCGCGAGGCGTACACCGACCGACCTATATATATATATATATATGATGTGTGTATATATATTATCACTATACAGCGATCCCGGCGAGGCGCGCGCACACCCACCAAGCGCCCCCTCGCGCCTATCGCTTTGTCATTCTCATTCTCACACGTCGATGACTCTATCTCTCTCTCTCTCTCTCTCTCTCTCTCTCTCTCTCTCGCTCTTTCGTAGAAGCAACGAACGGGAGAACCGCGCGACCCCGTTGCCCTTCCGACCGGCTTCCAGCATGACCGTCATCCATAATGCGCAGACGCCGACTATAACAGGGGTAACCTACCCCCGATGACCTTGAACGATTCTCCCTCCTCCCGCTAACCTTCCACGATAGACATGTATACGTTTGATCTATATCTTCCAATTGACGACTTTCGTTGACAATGTTCGCAATTTTTAACAATCGCTTTACCTTCGAATCTTACATAACCTCATTGAGACACGATGGACTCGCACGTTTGGGACACGAGTGTCGGAAAAAACTAGTCCATACCGACTTAACTCGATAGTTTTTTTTTTTTGCTGTCTCGTTTGTTTTATATTTATTATTTTTCATTTTGAAATTTTTCGTGTTTACGATCGTTCGAGGATTGTTGGTACTTGTCATTGTCTTGTGGTATAGTTAAGATGATTGTCAGGTGGTATAGTTAAGATAACTGTCAGTGGTATAGTTAAGATGATTGTCAGGTGGTATAGTTAAGAATATTGTCATGTTATATAGTTAAGATGTTCGTCATGTTATATAGTTAAGACGATTGTCATGTGGTATAGTTAAGACGATTGTCATGTGATATCGTTAAGATGATAATCATGTGATATAGTTAAGATGATAATCATGTGATATAGTTAAGATGATTGTCATGTGGTATAGTTAAAATGATTGTTATGAGGTATAGTTAAGATGATGGGCTAGGATTCTCTGAGTGCGAGCGAGACAACGCCATCGGCGCTTGCAGCCGAGCGAGAGAGGAGAAAGTTCTTGTAGTCCATCATCTTAACAATGAGATGATGGACTACAAAAATGTTGTAATAAAGAAAAAGTGTCATCATAGATGAATACGACGTGCGTACGGTTCGGCCGTCGTCGGCTGAATGAGGACGGTCCGGCGTGCGCGAGAGCCGCCGAGCGAGTGCGGAGTCAGTGTGGCGCGCGTGGGGCGCGGGGAGGAGGGAGGGGTGGGGAGTGATAGCGGAGCATGCGCTCCGTCAGGTGGGTCGGGGGAGTGGGTGGATGCGCGAGAGTGTTCGGCGCGTCGTCGCGACGTCGTGGTGGGGAGTGGATCGCGGGTGGCGCGTGGTGGGGGGATTGAGCGTCGGGAGAGTGGGTGGCGGTGATGGTGGGGGAAGAGTTTCGCGAGGTCTCCGTGAGGCGCGTAGCGCCACGCGACGGCGCGGCGTTCGGGAGCGAGGCCGGGGAGTGGGAGAGGGAGGAGGAGAGGGAGGGGAGGGGAGATACAAAGAACGGCTAAACCGTAAAAGTCGTTGTCGAGCGGTGGGGAATGAACGGACAGCAGCGGCAGCGGTACGTACACGCGACTTTGGGAGGTGGGAGGGGATATTTGTACCACTGGCGCACTCACACAAACGCCAATGTATGTGGCTACTACAATTGAGGAGAGAGAGAGAGAGAGACCCCCTCGGAGAGGGGACGCGCGCGCGCGCGCGTAGCGGCCGTTTATAGCGGTACACTTTCCACTGCACGGGAACCGTGAGCGCTTGTGCCCCGTGAGAGAGCAACGGCTCGACTATTGACCCCACACGATGCGCGCGCACACACACACACACACACATACACGAAGGAACGCGAATCTTGTAGAATCTCAGAGCGTCAAAAGCGAAGTTTGTAATCAGAAATCTCGTGTACTGTTTATCAACCCTTCGAGGTCACTGGGGGGTCAAAGTGACCCCAGGTCGCATTTTCGAAGGCGAAAAAATTGGAAAAATTAAATTGAAAATTGTGAAAACTATGATTTTTTTTCTTTTAGTACAAGATTGGATTTTTTACGCATTGATCCGGCTTGATGACTTCTTTTTTGTATCGACATTTTGAAAATTTGATGGAAAAAGATTTTCCGTGATAATTGTCATTTGCAAAGTGTTCGAACTGATATCCGAAATTTTTGATGAGTCGTTGGGAATCGATATTGATTCGAACATAGATGGGGGTCATTGTGACCCCGTGTAACCTCGAAGGGGGGTCAGTTTGTATTTATTCACAAACGAAATTTTCATCCCGCGAAAATCAAATCTTCGATTATTCATTTTCTTTTTTCCGTCATTCGCTGGCTCGAAAAAAGCGTTTAGTTATTGATTTTCCATTCTTCTTTATTCCAATTTTGAGGTTAGAGTCGAATATAAAAATAATATTTGAGTAGCCTACTTCCTTTTTTTCGTTTTTTTTTTGTGCTTTCGGTTCGTTTGTGACGATTGATTCGAGCATGTGTGTGTGTGTGTGTGTGTGTGTGTAAAACGTTGGCCAGATGTCGCTCGCGAAGGGGTGGGTGGCGCTGCTGCCGCCGGGAGATGTGGAACGTTCGAGAGGGAGACGCGAGAGCACGGCGCGCGAGGTCATCGACCCCGAGCTCTCGTTTCGACGCGAGAGAGACAGACAGAGACAGAGAAAGACAGAGAGAGAGAGAGAGAGAGAGGGAAGCTGCACGTTGGCCCGTGACGATTATTCCGCGCGCGCGCGCACTCCCCCCTCCCCTCCGCGCTTGATCGCCCGCTCCCCCCACTCTCGACGAACTCGCGACGCGGACTACTTTTGACTCTCTCGCAATTTCTCTAATTTCTCACAACCGATCGTTCGAGCAATCGGAAATGTATATTTTTTTTTATATATATATATGTGTACATATATATGTGTATGTATGTATGTATGTATATATATATATATATACAGAACGGTTGTACTTTCTCGCTCGCGCCGATCGGCCACTTTCGCGCGGGCGCGCGCGTGCGCACGCTGCCACACGGATTGTTGCGACATTTCGTAACAACAACCGCGGGGCGGGGAAAGGGAGAGAGAGAGACACCGAAACGCACGCCACCACGCTCTCACCACTGTGAGACAACTTTGTTGCGTAAATGGTCAATAACCCGCGCGAGCTCATAAAAATAACGTTGAAAAAAAAATGAAAAAAAATAAAAAATGAAATAACAAAAATACATTCTGGAATATTTCGGATTGTGAAATTTATTTCTTAAATCGTTTTGAAGATTTTTATTTGTTTTCTTTAGTTTCAATTATTTTTCAAAATGTATTTACGTAAATTGTTTTGTATATATTATGTCTAATGATATTTTTTAATCTTATCGTTTGTCATTTTTAAAGTAATTTTTTTTTTAAATTTGTGTTATCGTTTGTAACGAATTGAAATTTCGTTCGGATTTTTTAATATATATGTGTGTGTATACATATGTATATATACATTTTGGTTCGATTACGATGCGATAGCTGCAAGTGGGTCAATCGAATGTCGGCAACGTCTCAAAAATCTTATATCGTTCCGCAATTATCTTCGATATGAGTATTTCGTAATTATTATTAGTATTATTTTTTTTTCACGCAATTATTTGTTATTTATCATTCGTTTCTGGAACATTTTTCACAATTTTTTTTCTCCTCGCGACGTTACAAAATGTTTTGGTAATTTTGCGAAATGGGTTTTTGAAACGTTGCAAGATTTTCGTTTTCAAAACATGGATTTTGTGACACGAATTACGAAACGTACGGGCAAACGCGTGTGTGTACAGATGTGTGAAAGTGTGTATAAGTGTGTATAAATGTGTATAAATGTGTATAGCTCACAACCCATGCAAAGAAAAAAATTTAAAAAATATAAATAACAAATAACAAGTATGTATAGTTATGAATCGATGGGTATAAGTGTGTAGAGATGTGTATAGACCTGTATAGACGTGTATAAACGTGTATAAATGTGTATGACTCACAACTAAATCGAAGAAAAAAAATTCAAAAAAATTAAAACAATTGATAACAAATATGTACAAGTGCGTATGAATGTGTAAAAATGTGTATAGCACATAAATTATGTAGAAAAAAAATCAAGTAGAAAATTAAATAAATAAGTATCAATATAATTTGATTGAAACTCACCATCTCGACTCATGCCAACGGCGATGCACTTCTTCAACCTGCAGTACTGGCAACGATTACGATTGATTCGCAATATGCTGCACTGTTGATTCTTGGTGCACGGACGATACTGTATCTTCTGTTGTATGCTCCGACGAAAAAAACCCTGCGAATCACCAGCGAAACCTTCGTCAGTTTGACCGTCGCTGTCGGACGATGACCCGGAGGAACGACCAACGTTCCCCGTTATCGGGTTTGTTAAATCACAATCGCACAGGCACCCCATTAATTTATTTGTAAAACGTTTTTTTTTTATTTATTATCCAATATTATTGTTATTATTCGATCGATTATTATTATTTCAACACCACGATCTCCAAAATTTCGATTTTTACGAAATAAAAAAAAAATCTCACAAAAAAAAAACTATTCTCGTCACAACTTAGAAAAAATTTTCTCATCAAAATTATGATAAAGAAAAAACATACGAAAATCATACACGAACGTTGCACAAATTCGTTCGAAGAATCACGAACCAAAAAAAAAACGGTTTAAAAAAATCTGTTTTTTTTCACCCTCCACCCTCAAAAAAAAAAAAAATAATGAACCAATATCAATGCACAAAACTTGTATCCACAAATCCAGTCACAAATGTTCATACGTTCAAAAACTATCAATCTCTCTGTCCTTTCTTATCAATTCAAAGAAACAATTTTTTTTATTAATTTCTTGGTTTTTAAATTATTTTCGTCACCCACGTCCCATCGATACAACGTTTATTTATTCGTTTTAATGGAATATTTGTCGTGTGGGGGATGTGATCGGTTATTTTTTTTTCTGTGATAACGTTTGGTTTGAGAGTTTGTGGAAAATTCGTTGAAGGCGACCCGTTTGTAACGAAGCTTGGCTGTCGACTGGCTCTGTCTAGCACAGAGAGCCATAGGAGAGAGGGCCGCGTCTCCGCGACACACACACACACACACACAGGTTGGCTGTGGCAAGCTGCGCGAGTGTGTGTGTGTGTGTGGATGGTTCGGGTGGGGGTCCCTCTGACCCAGTTCCCGGACGTTCACCCCCAGTTCACCGCGTGAAAGTGAGAGTCCCTTGCGCGCGCGCTCACACTCGCCCCCCCCTCCCCCCTTATGACCCCCTCCCGACAGCCCGTCGGCGGCGCGCGGACCGCTGAAGTCACTGTCTCTGTCTCTGTCTCTGTCTCTCTCTCTCGCGAGCTCGTTGGCTCAGTTCGTTTTGTATGCACTCGAGTTGCAATCTTTCTCTCTCTCTCTCTTTCCGTCTTTTTCTATCTCGCTATCTCGTTCTCTCGCTCATTTTTAGTCTATTTATATATATATATAGATGTATATGATATTTCTTGCTACTTTATTGATAATTGTTTACTATATTTATTGATGTTATTGATTTTGAGAGAAAAAAATATATTTTTACCGAAGATTTGACATTTTTATTATTTTTTTATTATTGTAATGATATTTACTTGCTTTTGTTTTTTTTTTTGTATTACATTGACTGAAATATATAACTGATGCGTTATGGAAATATCAATCTATCAATCAATCTCTCGCTTTTTCTATTTTAATCTATTTCTATAAGCACGTGTATATTTCTTGCTATTTTTATTGATATAGTAGCATTTATTTTTACTCTATTGATACATATTTACTTTATTTATTATTTTACATTCTCTATATGGTGTTTTTGAAAAATATTATTATTATTATTATTATTAATTTTTTAAAATAAATATTTTTCTTATTTCTCGATCGATTCGACATTCTTCTTATTCGTGGTTTTTTTTCCCACCACAATGATATTTACTTGTTGTTTGTATCACATTGCCAAAAATATGATTAATCCATGATAAAAAATCAATCGATCAATCAATCTCTCTTTTTTCTATCTTTCTCTTATGCATTTCTGTGCAAGTATAAATATATATATGTATAGGACGATATATAGCAAAAGCGCGAGGTTCGAGCGTTAGCCTCTCGTCACCCCCCCTCCCCTCCCACCCCACCCCCTTGGCCGACCGAGCGAGCACCATAAGCGCGCTCGGTGCGCGGCGCTCTAGTAACGGGTTCCCTCCCCTCCGTCCTTCCCCAATACTCTAACTTCGCGCCTGCCTCACTCTCCCCGCTCCCTCCCCCCTCCGCCGCCCTCGCACCCGACCTCCCACCCATCCGCTATCCACCTTCCCCGTTTCTACTCGACACTCGCAACCATCTACCATTGCTTTATATGCCACTCTAACCGTGTTTTTTGCCACTCTTCCTCGTCGTCGTTCCCCTTCCTCCCCTCCCTCGGCCATCGCTGTGTTACATATAGAGTACGCGCGTGGGTGCGGGGTGGGTGCATGCCAATGGTCTGTACGTGGGTACCCGCGGATTAGTTGCATCGTTTTGTATTGGACTAACAGAGAGAGAAAGAGAGAGAGAGAGAGAGAAATGTATGACCGCAACGACCCCCTCGAACGATCCTGATGATAACAGTCCCCCACCCCCCTTTGCTCCTGGGAGTCCCGGGAGTTTGGATTCTTTTTTTTTGGGGTCAATACTGTCGTGCTATTGATGATTTCGGGATTTTTCTTTGCTTTGGATTTTTTGAAAATTCAGGTTATGATTTTTTGAGTGGCTTGAATTTTAAAAAATTTGGAAAAAATATATTTTATATATGTATAAATGTATATGTAGAATGGATAATTTGTAATTTATATTAAAAAATGATAATACAGAATTTCTCGAATGTTCGACCCAACGATAAGTCTTCAGAAATATTAAAAAAAAAAAGAGCTATTTTGAAAAGACGAAATATTAGAAAAAAGAACTATTTTAAAAAGAAGAAATATTTTTTAAAAAAGAACTATTCTGAAAAGCAGAAATATTTTTAAAAAGAACTATTTTAAAAGGAAGAAATATTTTGTAAGGAAGAAATATTTTTTAAAAAATAACTATTTTGAAAAGCCGAAATATAAAAAAAAAGAACTATTTAAAAAAGAAGAAATAGTTTTAGAAAAAAAGAACTATTCTGAAGAGAAGAAATATGTTTGAAAAAAGAACTATTTTGAAAAAATGAAAAATAATGTTCGAAAATGACGAAAAAGCTTGGATAGAATATAAAGCTGAACACGGTCACTGGCTAATCGGTCAAGTGAGCCCGGGGTGAATGCAACTTGCAGATCGAAAGAGGACCCTGTGGGAAGGCAAGTCCCTGGCCGGCTATCGGTCAACGACCTCGTGAGTACGGAGCTCAGGGGGTAAGGGCGGGAGGGGTCTCGGTGCGGACACGGAGGGAGAGAGAGAAAGAGAGAGAGGGGGGGATAGTAGATGAGGTTACGTAACTATATCTATCCCTACGCGTACGGTACGCGAACCGCTGCAAGCGGGGATTTCGGGGGGACGCGGCGCGATTCTTCCCGCAGCTCGGCCGAACCAGTCGGTTGGCGCATGCGCAGTAGCTATTTTCCATCTTCGTCCCCAACCATTACCCTCGCAAATTTTCATTTTGAAATACACGAAGGGGAGGAAAAGGGGAGGTTTACAGTCTGTTGAACAACAGAAAACAAAAACTTGTTTTTTTTCGAAACTTGAAATTTTTTTTTTTCGATATTTCCTAATTTTTTTTTTTTTTTTTGTATTAAAATACACTTTAACCCGAGATACTCGTCGTAGGGTCACTCGTGTCCATTGCAATTTTTTTTAAGTCACTCATTAAGTGTCCAAAAAAATTTGACAAAAATTCCAAAATATTGCGCAATAATTTTATATTGAACATTTTTTTAAAAATATCGTTAAAAAAAATGAGAATGAAACAAAAATAAAATTCTAGAGGACACAAATGATCCAACAACGAGGATTCCATAAGTTAACTATCTTGATTAATTTTTTTTTTTGAAGAAACGAAAAAAAAAAATTGTTGCTGAACAGGACTGCATGTGTAGGTTAAAAAAAAACGATGACTCGAGTGGACTCTGCGATGACAACGGGAAAGAGTCAAAGGGTGGAGGTGGGGGGAGGGGGCGGTATATATATGTATATAGATATATGTACGAGTGACTCGTCGCGTGACGTCACGGAGACCGTGCGACCTCGCCTACCTCAACTTTGTGCAACGGGCGACGGGCGGAACGCAGCGAGAGGCGAAGTACCGTTGCATCTGCTGCTGCAGCAGCAGAAGCGGGGTCTCTGTCCCTCCCGCGAAACCTCTATCTATATAACCACGCGGCGATAGTTGCGAACCGCTCCCGATTGACTATCCGGGGATATTTTCAACTCGTCGGCGAGAAACTACGAGGCTATATATATATATGTGTGTGTATATAGAGATTTTCGCGACTCGATGCTACGACGACGACGACGACGGTGTGCAAATGATAAACCACAGAATACCGGGATTAAACGCGAATGATGAAAATAGTTTTTTTTTTCAATTCAGTTTTTTTTCCTTCGTAAAATATATCGAGAGATTAAAATTATATTTCGACTCTTGTTGGTTTTGTGATGATTGGATTTTTTTTTCTTCTTTTTTTTGTTACTCGGTTTTGATCATTGACGATTATTTTTGTGTTTCAATTTTTCGGTTTTTTGGATTTTTATTATGGGTTGATTTGATCAAAAAATAATTATATTATTTTTTTTTTTATTTGGATGATAATTTTTTTTATCATTGCTAAATTTTTTCCATAAATTTTAGAATTAAAAATGTCGAATAATCAAATAATAATCATATTATTTATCTTCATTTTATTTTAATGATATTTCTTTTGATAATCATACCATTTCTTTAATTTTCACAAATTTGATAATTTGAAATGTCGAATAATAATTTGTTCAAACAAATTTCAAATATTCTCACGAAATTTTCATAATCGATATTAATAACAACAATAATAATAATGATCAAAATTGCAACGAATCTCATCGCTAAAGAAAGAACAATTTTTTTTCGACAATGAAGAAAAGAAACATTTGAAAAAATAAAATAGAAGAAGAAAAGAAACAAAATTATGATTACACGAAGATAGAATTTTTCTATAGATAGTGGCAATCTCGGTCTAATTGGGACGAGGAGAGAAGGAAACGAGAAAGGGGGGCGTAGGGGGGCGCGTTGTGACCCGTGGGGAGGTGGGAGGGTGTGGAAACGAGGGGGGGTGCGGGGGGTGGAGATATCTGGTGCGCGCGGGCTGTATAGATGCCCGGACGAGGGCAGCAACCCCGGGTGAACCTCTCGGCGGTCCCGAGAGATAGATATAGAGGTGGGTGGGTGGCGGGAGGGGAGCAGGGGGGCGTCGGTGCATCGATCTCTCGAAGCGTGCATTCCCGAAGCGGGTCAGGGGGCGACCACCTTCTCTCGTCCTCGGTCGTCGTTCTCGACTCAAGTCGCGCGAACCTTCCAAAGCTTTTCTCTCGTTCCATCTCTCTCTCTCTCTCTCTCTCGACATCATCGCTCCTTCTCTCCAAAACCACCCCCTCCCCCCGTTCGACACACTTTCCGCCCCCCGATCGCGAATAATCGTGACTATTTGGTAAACTAGGGGGTTGCCATGACGTCGTCGTCCTTCGTTGTCCACGCTTCGACACGAATCGTGCCACATGTCCCCCACGAACCCCCATTTCATCCCCTATCTTTCCAAATAGGGCGTGAAATGGGAAACAAAGAAACGAACGAGTCCATTAATAGAGCCTGAACATTTCGGAGCAAAGTTGGGGACAACTGTCGTTATAGATTATTCCAATTGAATCATCTTTTTGTTATTAATAAAATAAGAAGGGGAGGGGGGTGAAAATCGATGACGAGAAATCCACGTTTTATACAAGAATCACCTGGTCATGGGTCATTCTTGGTATTTTTCACCGGAAATTATGTGAATTCCAAAAAAATATAGAAAAACTTGATTTTGAAAATAAGTTTTTCCATATTTTCCGCAATATCTGAAAAATTATTAGATCTAAATGATTCTGGTTTGCATATTCTTTTAGCTCAGATTCCGGCGTTCGATTTTCATCCCAAGAACTTTATCCTACGTTCATTTCCCACCGAGATACGAAGGTTTGAAAACCCACAGGGTCCAACAGACCCGTTGTAGAAATCTCTCAAAATTTTTGCATATTCGTCAATCCAAGAGCCGAACGATGCTTTTTATCAACCTTTCATCGACGACAACGATTAATTCCACCGAGTTTGGAGCGCGTTAGTGTCGTCCACACCTTTATCCCGAATAATGCGTCACTTACTGAGAAACCCACACACACACATAGGCACTAACAAGTGTGAATCAAGTTCGTTCGTTAACGAGCTCGAGGTGAGGCCGAGGGGCGAGGAATCATCGAGAGGATCGGACGCCATACGAGGTCGCCGAACGGCCATTGCTTTTATTTTCCTCGAAGCTTGTGTACCAAACTGTTCGAGAGACACGCACACACATTTGCACAGTGTGAGAAAATATGCCGACTATACCGTAACTGCAAAATACACTAATGTGTGTGTGTGTAAGAGTGTGTGTAAGTGTGTGTGTGTGTGTGTGTTTACGTGAAGAGAAGTGCATCGCGGCTCGGTCATGACGAGATCGTAAGCCAACGAGATTGGAGAGTGTGAGGCATACTACTGTAGACCGCATATCAATCTATATACATGTACAACTATATATATATATAAGTGTATATATATGTGTATATATATATATATATATATAGCAAAACGGTGTGGCGGCCGCGAGAGGCCAACGACCGGAGCGAGCCGCGTGCGACCGTCGTCGCTGATGAGAGTGGGGAGCGTTGGGGAGAGGAAGGGAGGGGAGGGGAGTGGAGGAGTGGAGGGGAGGTGAGTTTGTGCCGCCGCTGCCGCCCGGCTCGGCGGTCCCTGGCGGGCGGTGGGGGAAGGCGCGTGGCGCGGGCTCCGAAGAAAAGGAGAGGGGAGGGGAGGGAGGAGGGGTAGCGGTCCGGGCGTCCTCTGCCGGCCGTAGCGACGAAACCGAGAAAGCGTTCGAGTGCGAGTGAGACGAAGGTATAGTAATCGCGAAACGGAGTAACGGTGACGTACGTAACTCGCGCGGGTGCGCGCTCGCGCATGCGCAAAAACTAACACACAGAAGTGGCGACGGCCGCGCTCGGGGGCATTAACCGCTCGCGCGCTCGCGCGAGCGTTCACGTTCCCCGAGCCCTCAAGAATTCGCGCATCGTCGCGGGCCGGGCTGATGATCTTCGAATCCACTTCCCACACTCCGGGGGAGGGAGGGAGAGGGGGGGAGGGGGCGCGATTTTTTTACCCTAACCTCACTTTGTATGCACGTCACAATGGCGGCGACGTAACTCTACTCGCTTCGTGTACCTCTCTCTCTCTCTCTCTCTCTTTCGATTCGCGGAATGAATTCTTTCGAACGATGGAAAACTACGGTCGCACGAATTTTTTTTTTAAGAAACAAGTTAATCTTATTTTTTATTTGCGAAGATTGTTTATCGATCGGATTGGAAATTTATATTTGTATTTTTAGGTTGGGCATGATGGGTTTCGATGTTTTTATTATCTTGTCGGGATTATCGAGCGAGGACCGAAATAACAATGGCGTCTCGATGGGTCGACGAGGGATGGAAACTACGGTCGCACGAAATTCTTTAACCGACGAGTTTCTCGACGAAATCTCTTGCCATCTCTCTGTTTCTATTTTTATTCGCCCAGATTCGTTATCGATCGATTTTACAATCTCATCTGTATCTTTAGCCTAACCTAAAAATTCGAATTTATCTTTCCCTCCCCCCCCCCCAATCCCCTCAATTATTCCGCGACCGAAATAAAAATGGCGACTCAATGAGTCACAAAATTTGTTTATTATGAATAATTTTATTTGTTATTCTAGTTTTATTGTTATTTGTCCTGATGCGGTAATCACGGTTTCAAACATACCCCCCCCCTCCTCCGCAAACCCCATGTAAAGCGTACACGGGCTTTTTCCACGATTGCGATTAGACGGATATGCAAAGCGCGAAAAAAAAGAAAAACAAAAAGAAAAAAGGTTTCTCGAACGAGTACCGACACCAAAAGGGGACACGGGTGGGAGTACGGAGGGAGGGTGGCGGGGGGGGGGGAAGGGACGGGTGACGCTTCGCTCCGAAGAGCGAACGTATCGGACGCATGGCAATACACACACACACACATATATACATATACAAACACGCATACCACGATAATAAGCGGTTGACCCGATTCCAAAGTAGATGCACCGCGACGCGAGGGGTCAGTGAACTCCCGAGAGTCGCTCGTCGAGTGCACCGAAATACCACCGAACGAGAGAAGGCGCGCGCGCGCGGCGAGCGCGCGTGCGCATGCGCACGAAAGAGAGAGAGCGCGCAATCAAATGAAAATGAGATCACGACTCGTTACGACATCAAAAGTGATGGTGGAGCCCGGAAAGGAGGGCGGGAGGGGGTAAGGGGGGGTGATACGCGAAAGGGTACACGGAGGGAGGGGGAGGAAGGGCAGGAGGGGGAGGGGATAGATGGATGGAGCAACACAGCGATGGGATGAACGTTGAATGTGTATGTGTGTGTGTGTAGAGTGATGTAACTGGCTCGGGGACGAGGTCGACGACCGGAGGGGTTAATGCACCCCTCGCCTCAATTTTCAACCCCTCGGGGAAAAAGCTCTCGCTCGAGGTTCTTATCGCAGAGAGAGGGGGAAGGGGGGCACGACAAACTGGGCTGAGGGGCGGGGAAGCTTTTGGCGTCGTCGATGATGCTGTTCGTGATCCTGGGCAAAATGAGGGTGGACTTTTGTATCATATTATATATATATATATATATATATATAGAGCTGAGTGACGAAGCGGATTTTTTGGAGCATCGATGGCAAAGGATCCATTTTTCTTATTTTCGTTTTCGTTTGCCACGCGAATCGCTCGGTCATTGCTTCGTCACTTCGTTTTTTTATTTTTTTAGATTTATTTTTGTTTATTGTTTTTATTTTTGGATCGATGGAATTTATTTTTGTTTTTGTTTCTTTTGCTTTTTTTTAGTTATTCGAATGATCTGATGATAATTGATTAAAATTTTTAATAACACTTTTTTTGTGTATGATAACGTTGATGATAATTTTGAATAATATATTTATTGGACTGAATGATAAATGAAAAATTTGAACGAAAATTAATTTCGAGCTGTCTAGCTTTAAAAATCTGAAAAAAAAAACAAAATAGTATGACAAAAATAACGAATCAACGTTAATTGAAAAGTTGCAACACATCCGACTGAGATAACTCGTTGGTTTTTACTTTCATTTTATTTATTTTTTCATCGCCTTTCACATTGCGTAAAAAAAAAGTTCGATAAATTTATTCAAATTAATTCACCTTCACCATCGTTCCACTCGATTCAACGATGTTTCATTTTCATTTTACATTCCATTTTTTATTCAAATATTTAAAAAAAAAACGTTGGAAAAGTTGCAATTCCGAAACGTTGAATTTGTCAATAGATCGTGTAAAAAAAAAAACAAAAATAAAAAAAAAGACCAAGGTGCGATATCGTGTGAACGTATATTGCGTTATATACCGGGTTGGGTGGAGGGGGGGGGGGGTTAGGTTCGGTTGTATAGTTAAAATCGCTCGGTGTACACAGCAAACGGTGCAACAGTATTGCGACCGAGCGACCTAGTCTCCAAAGACAGTTCTCTCGGGCGAACGCGGCCGCACAACACTCTTCCGCGTTCTGTTACCCCTTCCACGAAGCGACGCGAGAAGCCGAAGCGGTTGGCCCGTTCGATTCTCAACGTTCTTTCATTTTTTTTTCGCGAACGCGACTTCCACGTTCGCGAGAACGACGAAGAAGGGGGGGGGGGGCGCTTGTTCCAGCAGAAGTAGAAGCGGAAAAAGGTGGGGGGGCAGGGGGGAATAACTCGCGCCATAAAACGCTCTACAGCTAGCGGCTAGGTCACTCTTCGAAGGCAGCTAGAAAGAGAGAGAGAGAGGAAGAGAAGAAGAGGAAGAGAAAGAGAGACGACAGATACAACGTGCCCTGGCCGCGAGAGACCGTTTTGTACGCCTCTTACGGGCGCCACCAGCGTCAGCGGGGACTCCCCCCCCCCTGGCCCCCGGCCCCACGCCCCTCGCCCCTCGCCCCGCGCCCCACGCCCCGCTGCGCGGTCCGCGAACCGCGCAAGTAACTGACCTAGTCAACGCGTCGGCCCAACGTGCGCGCCTCTTCGAAAACCCGTTGATGATCCTCGTGCGTTCCCCGTTTTCTCTCGTCGAAATTTTTTTCGGATATCGGCTTCGGATAGCCAAATGCAGTGGGAATGCGAATATCGGAACGTTCGATGTCACCGAACGACCGAATGTCAGAACGCACGAAAATTGTGAACGGCTTGGATAGCCGCGGAGGTTTTTCTCACATTGGGACGATTTTCGAGCTCTCCCCACGATTAAACTATCGATGCTGGATGTTTGCCGTCGGGAACTTTTTTTTAGAGAATTTCATTCTCTACAATATTGGTGGTATGAAGTTTTCGTCTAGGTGGCGTTGTTTGGCCAGGGTTTCGACGAGATGATAAAAATTTATTGGTTTCGTTACGGTTCTTAATTTTTTTTTGTTAACTATACGTATAGATATATTATAGTAAGTGTTCTGAATTGTGACGGTTGGAAGCATTGTGCGTTACTGAGGGTCAAATTCCATTGAAAAGCCCGAACGAAAATTTGAATAATCTTTTGAGAAAAAAATGGAACGAAACCTTAATAAACGAAGAAAAATGGAAAGGACGAGGATCGGTGACGTAACTCTACCGATCGACGAATTTCGAGGTTATCCGGCCCAGCCAGATGGTCTGACCAAAAGTAGGACGCGATCCCACATTATCGTTACTCGGAATTGTCTTCTTTTTTTTCTCTTCCTTTTATTTTCTATTTTTTTTTTCCTGTTCATTTTTTTTCTTTACTTTGCGTTTCGGAAACTCGGTTATCTCGAGTCCTCGACCCATCGTTCTTTCCAACGTCGTACAAAAGAAAATTTGAGGTTTTCCAAACTCGTCATGGAAAATGGTTTCTATATATATATATATATATATATACGTATTATTTTCTGGTGGCCGAGTTACCTGCGGTCCCGAAAAGACCTCCAAAAGCGTTCGGAGAGACTGGACAACGGCAAAGAGCGAGAGAGAGAGAAAGAAAAAAGAAAGAGCGAGACAAGAGAGAAATGCTTTCCCTTCTGTGGCCGGGGAAATGATTTTTCCGGTCGCCAACGACAAACCGAACGGCAAAATCGTTTTCCTCGTTCTCGGTTACGCCCAGCGGGGTACATTGACGAGTTTTCACGTTGCACCGGTCACGATATAATGCATTGTGGGTGTGCATGTATATCTGTATATCTGTATATAGAGATTCTTTTTTTTTTTTTTCGTTTTGCGAACTACGGTCATAGGTCACTGAACGAAAGGACGAATTGTTACGTTCACAGATTTCACGCGAAAGGCGAGACCCGGATGTTCGGGAGGTCCTTGGGAAGGGCCGGGAGGGCGAGGGGGTGGGGGGAAGTAGCTAGAATTTTGGACCAGCGTGTAATCTATTGCGGACAGCCACGGGAGGTGTCCCGAAGGTTTTTCTCGAAGGACTCTCGACGGGAATAAAAGTCTTCGCTTCATCGTTTTGTCGGTCCTCATTTTTATTTTTATATTATTGCACAATTTTTGTTAATTACTTTTTTTTTTCAAAGAATTTTATCCGGAGTTTGAATTATTGTTGCTGAAGTTTATTGATAAATAGCAAATTTTTACATTTTCAAAGTTTAGAATTATTAAATTTTCAAATTATCAAATTATCAAATTTTCAAATTATAAAGTTTTCAAATTTCCAAATTAAAAAGTTTTCAAATTAATAAATAAATTTTAGCAATAACAACACAAACTGAAAAAAATTTGAAAAATTCGAAACTTTGCGAGCAACAAAAAAACAACAACGAAGAAAATTTTCCAAATTCAACTTCAAGTGTGCGACCTTTCAAGAAAAAAAAATATTGCAATGTAATAACTTTCTTTTTTTTTTTTTCAAAATGCGTAACGTTAAAAAAAATGTTGATTTGGAAAGCAAAAGACCCTTATTTTTGGGGTGGTTAAAGAATGATATAGTGCGGACTTGTGAGGACAATGCAAGTGCGACTTGTAATGGATGTAGAGACGATGCGCTCGGCACGAGAGCCGAGACCGATGTGCGTGACGCGGCGAGCGCGGAGTTCGTCGATCCGCGAGTCACCTGGCGCGCTGTGCGATCGGGTGGAGGTGGAAAATCGCGCGAGTGGAACGTACGTCGAGTGGGGGGGAAAAGGGGGGGGAGTTGGTGGGACGGCGTCTGCCACTACCAAGTGCGATAGCCGAAGGCGACTTCCATCTCTCTCCCTCTATATCTCTTTCTCTCTCTCTCTCTCTCTGTCTTCATCTATCTTTCTCATGCGACTTCTCTGTCACACCTTCCGCCCTCGCGCGAAGAGCACGAGGACGTTGACTCGACGGCCTTCGCTCGACTATATACGGCGGTTCTTCAACACTCCACCCATCGACGGCCAGACACAATCGCGAAATAAAAAAAAATAAAATCATTATTGTTTTGTTTTATTTGTGTTGTATTTTTTTTTTGGAAATAAAAAAAATCATAATTGTTTCGTTACTTTTTTATTCGAAATAAGAAAAATCATAATTGTTTTTTTTTTAAATGAGAAAAATCATAATTGTTTTTTTTTTTAAATAAGAAAAATCATAATTGTTTTGTTTTTTTTTTCGAAATGAGAAAAATAATAATTGTTTTTTGTTGTTTTTTCGAAATGAGAGAAATCAATTGTTTTGTGTTTTTTTTTGTCTGGTAGAAAAATGATGAAATTTCAATACTTTTCACTAAACTGAGATTGATAAATATTGTTTTTTTTTTTTTGAATTATGAATTTGGAAGAGACGAAAAAAAAAAACGAAAATGGAAAACGAAGAAAAGTAATGGAAAATAAAGACTTTTTTCTTTTTTTTTCAGAATCTCGTTTCTCGAAACTTTAGAATGAAGATCGTTTCCGGTTCTTGTTGGAGCGTCGGTGAAAATTGCGTTCGTTCAAAATCTACCTGCGCGATAATATGTGCATCGTTGCACCGAAGGAGACCCTTGTCACGCGAGGAAAAACATCGTCCTCAAACTGTTCTCGACATGTCGAACGCTCGATGGCCCGAAGACGAAAAAAAAAAGAAAGAAAGCAAAAAAGAAAAAAGCAGAAAAACGAAACTACAGGAAAAACTCGAGGAATGAAATTTCGCTACATTTTCCGCTTCTTTTGCGCAACAATGGATCAGTACCGAGTGGTCGGTCCGGTCATTGTCCACCTTCGTAACCGAGAACACAAAAAAAAAGAAAAAGAAAAAAAAGAAGAAACGTAAATTCGAGGTCGGACGTTCGACCTCAATCCCGACCGAACAAATTTCCCAGACCATCCCCTAAGCCAGTTCCACCCCCAAAATAAAGAAGAAAGAAAGAAAGAAAGGAGAAAAGTAGGAAAGAAAAAAAACACGATTATTGTAATGTGAAAAACGCGGTTTTTCAAATTTTCTAAGAGAGAGAGAGAGAGAGAGATAGCACGATGACCTGGTCTCCGAATTTTTTTTTCACACGGAAAGCATAGCTCGAAAAATTTTCTTCCATGTATATATGTGTCTTCACGTTTGTGCGAGTGTGTAAAAAAAATCGCAAAGACAAAATTACCAAAATTTGTAATAACTTCTTTTTTTTTTCAATAGCCAGCAAATTTGTCAAGGTCGAAATAATTATCTATAGATATATTATAGAAAGTTGCGAGAGAGAATGTTTGTGAGAATTGTTACGAAAATTTATCATGTGCGTGACCAATGCTTTCTTTTTTTTTTGTTTTTAACGATTTTCGCGATTAGCAACCTATACAAAATATATAAATATATAAATATATATATATATATATATATATATATATATATATATATATATATATATATCGTGTCGCCTATGGAGATTGGTGGCTTCTCATTTCCGGGTTGTAACGATCACTTACACACCTACGTACACACACACACACACACACACACACACACACACACATATATATATATATATGTATAGTATGTATAGTCAGGGTCAAAAACGAACGATTCGAAGCTGGCCTTGTCGCAAGACCCGAGGCCCCCGCGAGAGTACGTGAACCGTGTGTGCCGGTCGATATAACTTTAACCTCACTCGCTTTAGACCGTGAAACACCGATATGGTACCTACCTCCACACACACACATACACATCCACACACACACACACACAAACATTCGCACGCCATTCACTTCCTGGCCTCGCCCCGGCCACCCGCAATCGAAAAAGTCACGTAGGACACAAACACACGCGTTTTAATGGTTCGTTGATTTTAAAACAAGATATGAATATATACATATATGTATGGATATATAATAATATGCAAATGAATGAATTAGGGTGTGTCGAAATAAAAAAAAAATAAAATAAAACAAATGGCAAAGTTTTACGATTTTAACAGCGTCTCTTATATTCAAAATATTTATAAATCATCGAGAGACATCTGGGCTAAATTCAAGCCTCATTGAAACATGTGAAGCTGCTTTGCTTTTACGGATTCGATTTTCCAGTTATTTAACGTGAAAATCGAATTTTTTTTTATCATGAGTTGAAATTAATTTTTTTAGGTGAGTATAAAATTTTTGGAGCATTGTACTGATCATTTGTTGGCATACTTATTCATCAACCTGATCGTTTATTATCCTGATCATTCACAAACCTGATAATTTATTACCCTGATCATTCGTTATTTTGATTATTAATAAACCTGATCATTCGTTTATCCTGATAATTGATAAACCTGATCATTTATTTTCCTTTGTGTGTGTGCCTCTCTCGTGAATTTTTTATTGCTACATCCATTCATGATAATATTGATAACAATAATAATAATAACAATAACAATGAAAAAGAACGAAAAAAACAATTATTTATTCTTTCGATATTCAAAAGAATTTAAAAAAAAAAAAAAAAACTTGAAGCAAAAAGGCAATGCAAATCGACAACTCTCTCACTAGGTCGGTGAACCAGAATGAGAAAGGATAATAAATTTCCCCGTTCGCAGTATAATATAGGCGATGGATATAGTTACGGTTCAATCGTGACGTTTAATTATTGTTGTGATGATAAAAAAAAGAAGAAGAATAATAATAATAATGATAAAATGAAATAAAGCGCAACGAACTATCGGTAGCAAATTCGCGTGCTTTCACCCGAGCTCACAATTGTTGCGAGGAGAGTAAAAGAACGAACGTATACAAGCTTTCTTTCTCTCTCTCGAGCACTTTTGCCGCTCACGATAGAGATTGATATCGAATTCCAAACGGCGAACGAGTTTTATATAAACTTGCACGCCAAGTTGTTTCGCGTTGCCGCATCGAATATCACGATCAAAACCATTTCTATTTTTTTTTTTTTTTTCAATTAACATTTGAGGTAAAATTTTTTGTTTCATTATTATTCGATACTATTCATTTATTTATTTAATTATCGATGTTTTGCGGTGGGTAGCATCGAATATCGTTATCGAAACAATTTCTTTCACTTTCCAGATGTCTTCATAAAATATTTTTCTTCTAATTTCAATTTTTTTTCCAATCTTGTTTTGCAGGTTATTTTTTCAAATTTATTGTTTGTTTCATTATTGTTCGATATTATTTAATTATTTATCGTTCTTGCATTGCCCAGCATCGAATATCGTTATCAAAACAACTTCTTTCATTTTCTAAATGTTTTTAAAAAATATTTTTCTCCTAATTTCCAATTAAAAATATTTTTTTTTCGTTCTTTTTCATTATCATTTAATTTATATTGATTAAACGAAACTTTTTGTTTTATCGTTCTTACCTTGCAACCTTCGCAGGAGTGGACGCCATAGTGAAAACCGGAAGCTTTGTCACCGCAAACACGGCACAGTACCGTCGTCCCGTCGAATTCTGCAACGAGACAAAAATAAAACCATAAATAAACAAATTAATAAACAAAATAATATTATCGTGTAAATTTTTCTAATTATTTTTAGTGGAGATGAATCTGTCGTGTCGGTGAGTGTAGTAAAAGCGAAAGGAGGAGAAGGGGGGGGAGGAGATACGATATCTCGGGCCACGTGGTGCGGCTGCAGCAGCAGCTCGAGTGCTGCACCGCGGAGAAAGGCCGGGACCGGTGAAAGAACACTTTCTCCGGCGCGAGCGAGCGAGCGAACGAAGCTCTACAAAACAACTCTCCGGGATTACAGCATCGCGTCGAGACGTTATTACAACTTTCTGCTTTCACTCGGTGCGCTGTCTCGGCCATGCGCGCTCGCGCGCACGCGCAGTTCTTACGATCTCAACGATCAATCAAAAAATCTCATCGAACAATCGCGGCAGACGGATTGAAAAAAAAAAACTATTTATCGAAAAAAAATTAATTCTCGAACAATGAAATTTTTTTCATTCGTTTGTTCGACGTTATTATGTTTTGTTATGGAGAAAAAAGTGAAAAATTTCTTTTTTTTTCGGTCATCTATTTTTTTGTTTACAAAATGAAGAGGAGACTTCATTTTTTTTTTTTTGTTTCAAATTCAATTATCGTTGTTACAACGAATTGTTATGAATATTTTGATACAACTTTGTTTATTTGTGACATTGTCAATATTATATTTTGTGATTTCAATAAAAATTATATTTTTCTTCGATCGTTTTGATTTTTTTTTTTTTTTGGCAAAGCCAAAACGATCCTTCAATTTTCTTCAAGTTCAATTATTATCGTGACAAATTATTATGGAAATTTTATCATATTATCATTATTATTATTACAATAAAAATATTATCTTTTTTTTTTGTCAAAATTATTGTCACATCAAAATTAACATAAAAATTTTCTCACATTATTATCATTATAAAAATTCTATATCTTGATCGATTATCGTCACACGAAATCACAATAAAAATTCTATGTAAATTTTAATTCCTTTAATTTTTTCAATTTTCAACGTTTTTTTTTAATTTTTTATTTTTGTCGTATTTGTTTTTTTGTTTCTTCCTTGAATGAAAAATTTGTCATTCGTCATTGTGTACCTATATTGAGTTCGGGTTCCGGCCTGGCCGAGGACACTGTCGAGTCCATGGTGGGCATGCTAGGCGCAATGTGCGGAACCTGAGCCATGTGATACGGGCTTGTCATGCCGGACGCGCATGATCTCGCGACGCTCGATGATCTCGAACTTTGCGACGACATTGGCGATTCCGGTCCCGTAGGCGACATCATCATTCCAATGTGCATACTACTGTCCGGCGTGAGAATCATTTTTCCCGAATATATAGAATTCTTTTCTTAACCCACAATTTTTTTTCCAAGAAAATAAATCGCTTGTCAATTTTAATAATAAAAAAAAAAAATTCTTCTTCTTTCGTTATTCACGAAAGAGTCACGCTCGTCTCGATATCAATCACTGCACTTTTTCGCGACACGTACAGATGCATTTGGCTCCCGTTCGTGTCGATGTCACTCCAAAAAAAAAAATGTATCACTTTTTCTTTTCGTCACTCAAACAATTCACATTCACTTTTTTCTTTTGTTTTGTTTTTTTTTCAAAAATTAAATAAACAAACGTAGGTCCGAATCAAATAATATCCAATGTCGACAAACATATATATGCATAGTCACATATATATATAATCTCGTGACCGAAGAATAAATAAACTAAAAATAAAATATATAATTTTTTTTATAATTTCACGAACTTCACAATTTTTCGTTTATTTAAAAAAAATCAATTTGTTTATCACGTTTATCGTTATACACGGATGCGCATGGATAATCCTTGCCCCGCGAAGGGCAGGTGCGTACTGTGCTCGTGCGCAGTTTGTTCACGAGTGTTATACACGCTTCGCCCTCGTGCTCCTTCCACTACATATATATATATATATATATTTATATATATATAAACACACACACACACATATATATCACAATTTTCGTATATCGCGGGGGTGCGCGTGGGCCCGTGAATCGGAGTTGTGCGCAGGAGCGACAACTCCCCGGGATTTTATAAACCGGGTATATAGCTGTAGAAGGATAGTGAAAGTGAGTCTTCGCTCGAGGGAGGTTCGCGTTGGTCTGACTCGGGTGCGTTCCCGTCGAGTGTTGGTTACCTGGCTCAGCTGCAGCAGCAGCAGCACCATCAGCAGCAGCAGCAGCCCTTACTTGCCCGTACGGATGAGTTTGGAGTGGGGCGAGAGGGGGCTAGCTAGCGCGAATCGTTTTGTGTCGTAAGTCGTTATTTTATTTTTTTCTCCTTCTTCCTTCCTTCTTCTTCTTTTTATTTCGTCGGTTTTAGCAAGCGTTGCGACGAGAAGTTGTGTCTCTACTACCACAGTCTACGCCCCGGCTACCGGGGATAGACTTCCACATGCACGACGAGAAGGGTGGGGGGGGGCACGAGAGGGAGACGCGCGAGCGCCCTCGAGTTCATCGTATTTTTCAACGTTGGAGGTCACTGACAAGCCGGGCGAGGGGGGAGGGGCGAGGGGCGCACGGGGACCGGCCCGGGGGCTCTCCCCGCCAATGGCGCGCGGGCCCGGCCCGGCCAGCCGCGCTCCCATTCGTCCCGCGCGACTCCCACCACCGCGCACGGGGCCCCCACGCCGCTGCCGCCGCCGCAGCGCGCCGCCGAGCCGCACGGGCCCCCCCACCATCGACGCCGCCGCGCCGCCGCCGCCAGCCACCTCCTTCCCACGAGGCGAGGAAGTTCATCGGCCGAAACCTTGACTGAATTACCCCGCAGCAGCGGCCAAGGCCATGCCGCTCCGCTGCCTCTCGCTCGGCGCACGAGAGCCTCCCCCCACATCGCCCCCCCCCCCTCCCCCCTCGACCCACGACTCGGCGCTCGCGTTATTCTCTACTCGAGTTGTTTTTTTATATCTTTTTTCTTTTTCTCATTCTTTTTATTTTCTATTCGTTATCTTCTTCTTCTTCTTATTCTTGGTGTTCTTGATTCTTTTTTTTTTCATTCTTCTTTCTTTTGGCTTGGGCTCGTTTTATGCATCTTTCTCTGTCTTTTTCTCTATCTTTTATGTCTTTCTCTCTTTTTCTCGAGGGCTTGGAGTTGTTTTGTGTATGACTCTCTTTCTCTCGCTCTCTCTGTCTTTTTCGCTTGATCTCGTTGTTCCTTCTTCGTCGTGATGATTCTCTTGCTCTATTTTTTTTTGCTCTCCTTCGCGCTTCTAACGGCGTGGGGGAGGAGGGGGGGGGTACCCCTGGACCCCGTATCGCGAACTTGGAGTTTTTTTTCTTCGCTGTTTGTGACTTGCGCGCACGCGTTTCGGACGGACGATCACACGCGCGTTCATCGACGAGAATTTCGTGTCACACGTGTTTGGTCTGTCTCTGTCGAGATAGTTTTTTTTTTCTTCTAACTCTTCTCGCTTTTTTTTTTGGCATCGACACCGTGGCTCGTGAGATTGGTTTTGGGAATTCTTTTTTTTTCTATTGGCAAATCGTTTGAGGTTTTTGTATATTTTTTTTTTTTGTGTTAATGGTTTTTGGTCGATCTGACTCATCGTGTCGGAGGTTTTTTTGTCGATCTGGCTTTTTGGCGGGTTAGAGAGTGTTTTTAATCGCTTTCTTTTTTTTTCTTTTTCTTTTTTTTTTTTTTTTTTAACGTTTGTGACATTAGTTTGTGTTTGTCTATTATCGCGAGTCTCTCGCTGCTGATCATCCTTTCACTCGTACGCGAATCGTCATTCTTGGTCTCGCGTTTCATCCCCACTCGTCGTTCTCTGTGTCAAACACACACACACACACACACTAACACGAGTATCGATGTGATCGAGGATGCTGCGTTCAGACCAAGTTGGCGCCACGCAACCGGTATCGCCAACATCCCATATGTCACTCACTCACACTGTATATACGTATATATTTCTACGTGCAATTTCGTATCGATGCAATAATCTTGCAATTATTTTTTTTTTCTATTTTTAGTTGTTTTTTTCTTTTTAATTCTCAGCGATTAGAAATTACCTGCGTTTGGCTTTATCGGTAACGAATAACCCATTGCGTAGTGGCGTTATCGTAATTGCCCTGTCACTGTTAATCAATGGGATCACATATTACGTCGCGATTAATTGCACGATGTTCGGTCGAAGACTCGCGGAATCCAATCTCGGATGGTCGAAGACTCGCATGACTATGTGCACTTTAATAACATATATATGTACTATCTGAGATAGAGAGAGAGAAAATAAATCGAATGAAATGTGGATCTATCTATATGTATATATAAGTTAAAAAAAAATATATTTTAGTTTTTTTTTTGTGTTTAGAGAGCAATTATAATTAAAGATCTGTTTCAGAATTGTGGAATAATGAATTATCGAAATTATCGATGAAAAAGAATGTGGAAAATAATAAAAGAAGTACAAATAAGTTAAATTGAAAGAAAAAAGAAGTAGGAAAACAATTGATTGAAATATCGAGAAATTGGATTTTTGAAAAATTTATTGACAGACGAAAAAAAAAATTATCAAAGTACCAATAAAAGGGCGAAAAACAAAAAATTAATGAAACATCGAGGTAATTCAATTTTCCAATCTTATTGAAAGACAAAAGTAAAATGAATTGAAAAGCAAAAGACGGAGAAGAAGAAGAAAATAAATTTTTATTGAAACATCGAGCAAATGGTTCAACGGCCGCAAAACCAGTGCATCAACCTTGTGTTCGCACTGCATCGCACCAGCGGCGGGCCCATCGCCGGAAACGTTGATAATTGAAACCGCATACTTGGCCGATCTTTGTAGACGATTTTATTTCAATGTTTTTTTTTTTTTTTTCAGTTTTCGTTTCATTTTTTTTTTCAAGTTTATTTTTTTTTTCCATTCTTCATTTCGAAGGAATCGGAGATGCTGACGTTTTCGAAACGGTGCGGGACGGTCAAAGAGTTCGGCGAACTTGCCGACGAACAACGTTCAAGTTTGATGGCAATGATCTCCTTGACTCGAGTGCTACACGTCGCAACTTTTCACACGAAGAAAAAAAAAGAATAAAACACACCTGCCTCCATATCGTCTCTTTTTCAATTTACGTTTTTTTTTTGTAATTCGTTCAATTTTTTTTTATCATTCGTAAACTCGAATGGACGATACACATATTTTTGGCTATAGCGAGTGAGTGAGTTAATAAAATAAAGAAAGTAATATCATCTTATTATGTATTATTTTATATTTCATAATATCATATAGTTATATAATATTATTAAATATTATGAAAAATTGAATATTTCAAAAAGATTTCGATTTAAAACTCTTTTTTTTTCAAATAAATAACCATGACACAATCAAATTATCCGACAATTATTTTTTTTTCCAACATTTTTCTCAATAATCATGAATAATCGAAATTTTTCTTTCATCGATCAATAAAATCAATTTTTCATTTCCACAAATTTTCCCAAAAATCATTTCTTCACAAAACTATTTCAGATTGATATTTTTTTGGCAACAGATTTGCAAAAAAAATGAAAAATAAATTGATAGACGTTTATTATCGACGTTCATTAAACCATAAGAGTATTTTTCACACATTTCCATTTAATGAATTACCATTTTAGCATGAGGCCTCTCAATGTTTCTACATCTATATATAATAATATTCATATATTTATTTTTTACATGTGCGAATGTGTATTTATATCTATATACATAAGCAAAGGTATATCGCACGGCAACAGGACGCGCGTTTTTAACGACTATCACGGGTCGACAATCCGAGATCGACGCCGAGGACGGAATAATCCGAAGGCTCACTCTCGGGGGTCCGAGAACCGAGCGCGTCGAAGGACACATTACACACTCGCGTTGCTCGGTACAGGAAGAGAGGTCCTTGAATCGGGCACCGAACCTTTCGCACAACTACATCCAGCCTGGGTCTTCGCGACCTCTCCCTCGCCCGCCCACCCCCTCTCCACCCTCCGTCGCCACTTGCAACAGCGAGCGCCGTACTAGATGAGAGACAAAAAAAAAAAAAAACAAAAATCGAATCGTCGGACGATGGCAATGAAATTCCTTCATTTCCGAGGGACGACCGGCAACTGTGAAGGACCTTTTGCGTAACGACTTTGAGAAAAAAAAATAATAATAATGAGAAAAAATATCATTGCCGAAGTCGAAGTCGTTCACCGTCCGGCGAATCGAACGAAAAATGTTACCCTTTATTAGGGTTTCGGACTTCGATATGAAAAAAATGTATATAGAGATATAGGGAAGGTTTGTGGGATGAGTTTGTTGTCTGTCGGTCGACTCAATGACTTTGGTTTATTTTTTTTGTGTTGAGTTGTGTGTGTATTGAGTTGCGTGTGAGTTGAGTTTGTTTGAGTTGATTTTTTTTGTGTCGAATTGTGTGTGTTAAATTTGTTTGAATTGATTTTTTTTGTGTTGAGTTGAGTGTGTATTGAGTTGTGTGTGTTAAGTTATTTGTGTGTGTGTGTGTGTGTGTGTGTGTGTGTGTGTTGAGTTGTTTGTCAGTTGAGTTTGCAAATGTTGAATAGACATGTAACCTGTCAAATTGATCGATAGTTTTCTAAAACAGTACTCAGATACAAAGAGTTTTTTGGGTTTTTTTTAACTTTGACATATAATGTGGTGTACATTAATTAATTTTTTCTGCAGTCATTACGAGCAAACATGGTTGAAATATTAATAGATAATTATTAAGTAACTACGCTTCACGATAATACCAAAAACGAAAAAGTCATAATACAACAAAGTCGTACTTGCACTAGTCCCACTTATTTTTTTTTGTACCCAGTAACTTAAATACAAATTATTGCAGCTCGACAATAATTATTATGACCCAAACCCAAGAGAGGCGGACGAAAAAAGTTTTTTTTCTTTTTTCTTTTTTCGTTCCAATTTTGCGTCGTAGAAAGGCCCCGGGTCGTTATTTACATCGTTTATTGAGTTACGACGACAATAATACAGTTTTTCGTCATTGTGCAACTAGGCAATAAATATCGAATTTACAGTAGTCCACCCGGAGCCCCCCCCCCCAACGTCGAGCGGTCCGAACGCATGCGCACGCGCCGGTCTTGATTTTTCCATCGTTTTAACGACTCCACGAAAGAAAAACTTGCGCAAAAATAATTCTAAAACTCTCAATAAACATCGCCCCCCGCGAAAATAAAAATAAAAATTACGGAAAAAATATTTCCGGCAATAATTCACTATTTTTCCGAACCAGTTTTACAATTTTGTTTTTCGCATTTATTTCTAGACTGAAGCGATGACCCCCGGGTTTACCTGAATTTTTCGTAGTCGATCGACGTGGCAGGTACGAGAGGTACATTATCTGTGTGCACTTTGAAAAAAATGTATACCAAAGAAAATAAATAAAATTGAAGATATATGTATGCATTTGCAGCTTGTCGGTTTGTCAATTGGTATTCTTGAAATATCTCAATAATTAATTGATCGTCAAAAATTTACAAGAGATATATTTTGTAGAGAATCGAATTTTCTACAAAATTGACGTTTAAACTTTTGCTGTGAGATCAGCAGTTTCAATGTTATTATCAAAAATCCTGATATTTCAGATAAAAATGAGTTCCGGATAAGTTCTACTTATGCATTTAATTCTATTTATTTTTGTATATTTCGTATTTATTCGGAGAGTGACAGGAGGAACAAATTTCGACGAGATACTTTGCAATTTTTATAATAATAATGAATCATATCGTTCGATGAAATAAAATTTGTGGAAATATCGAAAGAGAAATAAATAAAAAAATTGATGAGTAAGAAAAAAAAAAGGGAGAAAAAATTGTTTCTTCTGGCAGGTAAAAAAGGTAACGTAAAATCGTGAAACGACCCGAAAATTGAGACGCGTATGTGACGACGATATCCCTCCACCGGAAGTACCGAACGAATAGCAAGAAACAGAAAAAATAAATCCAGAAAAAGAAGAAAAAGAAAAAATAATAATAATATGATAAAAAATGAAATAAAACGTGAAAACCCTTATTTCGGTTTTTTTATATTTTTTTTTCCCCGAGAAAGGGTAATCCTTCCGGCGGGGGCGAAAAACCCATCGAGACGAAGAAATACGATATTTTTCTACTCGAAAAACCACCACGTGAAATTTTTTCCCCTTTTTACGACGTTCATGAGAATGTTTTTTTTTTTTTTCAAGGGTTGAGAAGAGCCAAACAATTACCTGCAGTCTTCACCCTTGCGTTTGCAGAACGACTGCAGGTCATTCGTCGTGAGCGGGTAGAGAAAGGGGGGGGGGAAGAGAGAGAGAAGGTAGGAGAAGGGTATTTGAGAATCAACCCTTCTCGCGCGAGGCAACCCTTTGACCCCGAAGAGGCCCTTCGCACCGGGCCCCGTGGCCATCCTCACCCCCCCCCCCTCCTCAACTTCCTCGATAACACCCTTGTTAAACTATACGAAACTGTCTACACACACTTTTATATAGATATATATAAATATATATTATTTTTTTGTTTTCTAATTGCCCGATGACCTTTAGTGCTTCATAAACGCATAAATCGGTAAACTTTCACCGTTTCGACGAATGCGAGAGAGAGAGAGGGAGGACATGGAAGGAGCCTTGCACCGGGAAAAAAAATTTCGGGGACTTTTGGGACCCCAATGTTCGGTAGTTAACGTTCGACCATTATCGACGAAATAATTTATTTTCATGATTTTATGATTCGACCATTACGAGTTTTTCGAATTTTTCCGACCTTCCGTCGTTCACGGAAATGTGCGTACCGAGGCTGCTCGCACACGTTTCTAGCATTTGTGTATGTACATGAATATATGTGTATTCGGGTGGATCTTGTTTTGGCGTTTTTATTTATTTTGGCACTCCCAGATGATAATATGGTTTGAAATTAATTGGAAGAACTATCTTTAAAATTTGAGGTCCCTATCTCAATTTTTAACCCTGCCGCTAGCCCCTAGAAGTTTGTCATTTTGATGAAAACCTATTTTCAATGTAGCACGACTCGAAAGAAATAATTGTTTACAATCCACATCATTATTAAGAGTGCATAACTTCAGTCGCAAATAAAAGAAAATTCTGAAACAAGAAAAACACTGTGCAACTTGAATGACACAATTCTAGGGGCTGGCGGCAGGGTTAAGAATTAAGGTAGGGACCACAAATTTTAAGAATATTCTTTCAAATCAATTTCCAACCATATTATCGTCCGGGAGCATCGAGATAAAAAATAAAAAAAATAAACAAGAACCACCCCGACACGTATATGCTGCGACACATGTTTTCCCTCCAATTTTCCACTGCGCAACTACAACAGATGAACTTTTCGACCACGTGCGGGACAAAAAAAAACGTTTTACGCACGTGCGAACGGATTTTGCGTGTGGCAACGTTTAAAGACTTGTAAAAACATTTATTTCCACGTTATTTGGGTTATTCGTGGGTCTTCGAGTGTTGCAGGCCGGGCGGCTACGGGTGCGAGTGAGACGGCCTCATAGACGGTCGTTCGGGAGCGAGAGAGAGAAGAACGGACGGAATAATGTAGGACATCGGTTCACGAAGGCTGGAAAGAAAGTTACGCTCCGTTTCTTCGTGACCCGTGTGCGCACTGACACGGTCGCTATTTTTAGGGTTCCTCGAGTTAACTACCGAACCCTTATGGTTTCAGTCTAACCGTCTGTTTTTCATGTCACAACCCTTTCACTCTAACATTAACAAAACCGTCGAGATAAAATTTGTTACGAGGACGTTCATCGATGACCCAAAAACCATAAGTGATGATATTTTTGAAAAAAAATAATTTTTCACGACCCTCTTCACCTTCGGTCACGAGATATTTGCTTTGAAATTCGTTATCAGAGCGTCACCCCCCACCCCCTCTAATTTCCAAACTATCGATGCGAAAAATCTGAAAAAATTATAGAATATAACTTTTAATCATTACTTTCGATAAAAATTACGACAAACACTGTAGCAACGAAAGTTCATGGAAAATTTAGAAATAACTGTTTTTTCGAACGCAAGAAAATGTGAAATGGTTCTTGATAGGTATTGTAAAAAGGTTGGAGGATAATGTTTGTGAGAATTTAAATCGTGTGCGTGCCCAACGGGCTCTTGACGAAAAAATTCAATTGTACGACAATGTGAGATTCATGGCTGTCGCACGTGTAGCTCGAACGAATAATTTACAGGCCTCACGTATTTGAGGTTATGTGATGCATATATATATTCGTTTTTTTTTTGTTGAGGTTTCTCTCTCGCTCCCGGATGACCGACGATGGCTCTGCGTTTGTTTAAATCTCTGTGTAAATTAATTCGAATGAGACGATAAAATAAAATAACAAAAACTACAAAAACATAATAAAAAAAATAAACAGAAATGAGTTTGCATGAAAATTAAATCGATTTAACTCGTGGAAATAAAAGAATTAACGATGATAATTTTTTAGAGGAATTTTCGGTCTGTATAGAATCAATTTTAATTGCTGGATTGATAAATTCATTGTATTTTCTAAGATCCCAATTAAATAAAAGTTCTAGTATAAAAAAATTCACCATTCACAAAAACAAAGTTTTACAAAAAAAATAAAAATTATTCGAGGCGAGTATTTGGTGCGAGTAACTTTTTTTTTCTTCCTCGAAAATCAACGACTTTAATTTCACCTACATTAGTCTCTCATTTGGGTCAACTTGGGTTAGGTTTGATAATTAAATCGTTCGACAAAATTGACGGTTTTTTTTTTCTTTCCTTTCTGAATTACTTTCGTCGTTTGTTATCAGTAGCTGATTAATAGTCGAAGCTCGATCATTATCGCCCGAGCTAGAAAATAATCTATTTCTTTTTCTTCCTTATCTTCATACATTCATTTATTTTTTTCACATCGTTCGTCGACCGGAAGTACAAAATAAAAAATAAGAAATGTAAAAAAAATAATAAATTTGCATCGACCTATTTTACGAGTCGAGTTAACGTGTCAAAGAACCGAACATCGTCATCGAAATGAACGAACGACTCGAAAATAATCTCAAAGCTGGTTGCTCTCTCATGTTCATTCACTCACGTGTCAAAACACCAAGAACGAAATTCAAAAAGAAACAAAAAAAGTAAGAAAGAAAAAAAATAAGACAAGATTTGAAAAAAAAGTGATCTGAAGTGACTGTGTTTAGGCCCTGCGGCGTGTGGTCGGGAAAAACAGACGACTTTCAGCCCCCTCCCCCCAAACTCGTACGACGCGTGTGTTTGATAATGCGTCAACTATGCGTCATCCGGTTCCATGTGTGTATATATATATATATATAATAGGGTGGACCTTAATGGGGGTGTTGACGAATTTCGACAAGTGCGCCCCCCAGATAGGTTTGAAATGAATAAATAAAAATATGTGCGAAACCCTAGCACTGTGGTCCAATGAGAAGACGTACCTGTAAGCTCGTTTTGTTTCCCATTTAATTAACATGGAATTTTCGGACTAATTCGGTAATTATTTTTTCGAGTTGTCCCTAAGCACGCGAAAAATTCTTTATTCACATAAATATATCTAATAACTACTCTTACATTTTTTGCAACACCTCACCTGTGTATTATCGATAACGGCGAAGCGACGAACGATGATAACCAACTGATAAAACGATTTCAACACAAATTCAAATTTATTTGTGTTTATGTCTTGTAAAAAAATGTATGAGTAGTCATACCGATTAACTATAGATATGTGTAAATGAAGAATTTTTCGGCGTGGTTGGGGACAACTCGAAAAAATAATTACCAAATTAGTTAAAAAATCCGTTATTATTTAAAATGTAACTTTATTTCAATTCTCAAACTTTGAATCGTTTGAATTTACTCAAAACAGTATGTTCTAATCGTTCAAAAATACCTTTTTTGTTTCGAACAAACACAAGCAGTCCCCCCTCTCCTCCCATTCGATTACGATAATACGATTCGTCACGGAAAATTCCCATTTCCCCCCAACGAAGGTTTCGTATATATGAATGTATAATTTTCATCGTATAAACGTTTGTGCGACTCTGAATAACCGAATAACAAGGCCCCGAAGCGTAGAATCGTTGTACTTAATTCGATCGATTATGTAGAAACCTCATTTGTGTGTATAAATGTATGTATATATGTGTGTGTGTGTGTTTGCGTGACAACGACCGGTGAACGACCTTTTTAATAAATTCACATAATCGAGGAAGCTAATCTGTTTCCACCAAAATAGTCGATTGTGCGTCACTACGTCAACGCGCTAATTGATCTATTATACGATCACGATAACAACCGAGTATTCAACGTCCTTATCACAATCTACAATCGATTTCCCGATACATAAAAATAAAAGTAAATAAAAATAAAAATAAATAAAATAACTGGAAGAATTTGATTAGATTTTAAGATTCAATTACAACAATAATAATGATAATAATAATCATAATGATCATTGAATTGAATTGATTGAAAATCGAAGAATATAATTCGATGTTGAAATTTAATAATAATAATAATAATAATAATAATAATAATAATAATAATAATAATAATAATAATAATAATAATAATGAATAATAAAGTTGGCCTGGGTCCAGTGGACCCCGAGTGACCGCAACGGGTTAAAAAAAAAGAAATAGTAAAATTTAATCTAATGGCTCTACGTTTTTAAATTAATTTTTTTTTTTTTCGATCACAGAATCAGAACACTTCGAGCGATCAGTTCCGGCAAATTCTTTTACGACCGATTTTCTCGAGGCATCGAAAGCTCGTTGAACCTGCTTCACGGTTCGCGACGTAACATCGCAACGAGATTTGAAAGAGCAAAAAAAAAAAAACTGTTGTAAGCGAGCGCGGAGGAAAAATTTCGTTTCCTTTTCCTTCCTTTTATTCCTTCTCCTTCTCCTTCTTCTTCTTCTTCTTCCTCTTCCACGTCTTCTTTTCACGAAACAAAGGGTAACAAAGCGTTCGTTGTACCGGGATAGTAGGACTGTGGGGAACCGAGGAAGTTGTTTGCGAGCCTCGGGAAAAGTCCTTGGCACGGTGCGACCGGTCGGCGACCCGCGAATTATTCCCCGACTTCTGACAATGAACTCAGAGTTTATGAACTTTGTAACGTTTTTCCATTGGAAACGAGCGATAAGGGAGCCCACTCGAATTATAATTTCGATAATTAATAATATTATATCAATGATAATCATTTATTATTACCACTTCAATCATGATAATTTAATTATTCATATAATATTATCGTCGTTATTGTTATTATTATTCACAGTTTGAAAAAAGAATAAATAATAATGATAATAATTATAACATAGTAATATTTAAAATATAATTATCATTGATCGGTATAGTAATGATAATTATTAATTGTGATATATTATTATTGATATTGGATCATTTTTCGATATGATATTAATAATTATAACGATTCCTTATTATTATTATTGTTGTCGTTATTATTATATCACAAGATGATCCAGTTTCAATTCTATTATATCAATAATAATGATTATTATCAATAGATCAATAATAATAATTAAATTTATTACTATATTGATGATTATTATTTAATTATTGCTATAATTTTGTTTATTGTCATTATCATTATGATTATTACTATTATTGTATCACAAGTTGGTCCAATAAAAATGATATAATATCAATAATAATGATTCCATTATTTCTATATTATTATTATTATTATTATTATTATTAATTATTAATTATCATCATTGAAACGCGAGTGCAATGTGAGTGCAGCAGCAGTCCTCGTAGTAACTTCACAATTCCTTCGTCGTCTTCGTCCGGGAACGTTGACGACAATATACTTCCGCACTTGGCGCTATATAGCTAGGTATGGGCATAACGGTGCGCCTGGCGCGTCACGCACTCGCGTGTGTGATGTCACTGAACCTGCAGCAGCAGCAAGCAGCAGCAACGGCGGCGACGTAGTGACGCCCGCGCGTACGACATGCACCGGGCACTTATGCACGTAAATACGTTCGATCAACGACTTCAAGTGCGATAGTGTGGAGAGAGAGAGAGAGGGACGCGACATTCGGTTAAACGGGGGAGGGGCAAGTACCGTTTTTTTTTTTTTCGATTTTCCTCGCAAGCAAACGAAACTTCGCGAAGCTCGACAATTGCTGTGAAAAGTTTCGATCGATTATCAAACAATTGACTTGGAATTGGATAATTTTTTTTTTTTTTTTTTCATGCAAGAAAATAATAATAATTTATTATTGAGAAATAATAATTGATTATAGTAAATTGTGGGTAAGGAATATTATTATTATTATTATTATTATTATTTTTAATTCTATAGATTTGTTTACGAATTATTAAATTTTGTTTTTCGGGTTTTTCGGTTAATTTGATATTTTTTGAAAAATTTAATTTTTAAACACACGAAAAAGTGGTCGAAGGAATTTTATATGTATATATGTATGTTTGGGTTGGATCGTCGTATGCGGGCTGTCAAAGCGAATTGAATAGTTCGACAGAGTAAATAACACACATACGACCGGATACGCACAATAGATCCGTTTACACAACTATCGAGACGATAAATAAAATAAAATAATATAAATGAAATTAAATGAAATTAAATGAAAAATAATAAAATAAAAGAAAAGAGAGGAGAAACATTCTCCCGTATGTTTATTTTTTTACTTTTCCTTTTTTTTTTCCATAACTCGTTGGTCGAGTTGGCCAACGTGAGAACGGTCCCCCGAGTGTGAGCTTTCGATTTCGGATGCATATTCGGGTCGTTGGACCAACGAAAAAAAAATCTGGGACCGCGAGTGGCCACAGCTGACACAGATGACACAGAGAGACTGACTCAAATAGTTCGAAAGGTAAACACACAAACGCATACACACGAAAGACGTTCCACAACGACTGAGACACCAAAAAAAAAAAAAAACAAAATCAAATTAAAAAAATGGAATAAACTAAAAATAAAATAAATGAACAAAATAACATTTAAACACAATAAAATCAAAAATGCTATAAAATAAAATGAATATATGAAATTAAATGAAATTAGAAGCTTTGAAATAAAATCGATTAATATGAAATAAAATAAACAAACAAAATAAAATAAAATAAAATGAATCGTCGGAAAGTTATTGTTTTTTTGTATATAAAAAAAAAACTTTTTCAAAGTCCCGCAATTTTTCTGCAATAAAAACTCGATTCGAGTAAATGAAAACTGAAAGGAATTGAAGAAGTAATTGATAAAATCAAAGTAAATTAAATAAAAAACAATTTTAGAAAAATTAATTATAAAAAGAGAGAATATCTTGCGGTGTGCATTTTTATTCTTTATTATTCTTATTATTTTTACTTTTTTTTTTGTGAATGGTCCGAGAGCCATTGCTCTCGATTTCGGATGCGTATTCGGGTCGTTGGACCAGCGAGAAGTTCGGGAGGGGGGAGGGGGGACCGCGAGTGGCCGCAGCTGACACAGATCCCCCAGGAGGGGGGAGGGGGGGGGGGGCTTCGCGCGTTGCATATAACGCGCCCGACGCACTCTCATGATTATTAATGCCGGCCGGAATATGCGGCGAGAAAGAAAAAAAAGAAAAAAAAAAGAAGAAAAAAGAAGAAGAAAAAAATTACGTGGCCGAGGAAGACAGATATAATCGGGGCGATGACGGGGGGGCACGCGCGTTGCATAAAAGAATTACGAGGAGGCGCGATCGACGCGCACGTGAGAGAGAGACCGGGGGGGGGGGGGGAGGGGAGGCAGTCGGCGAACGAGCCGACGATATAAAGCACCAAACCGTCGAACATTAGAATGAGATGGAAGCTCCGGATGTGAACACACACACGCGGACGTGTCCCGTCTCGACAATGCAACGCAGCTGCATTTTGTACGGTCGCCACACACCCTCGTAGTCGTCCACGTCCACGTCGACATCGTGGGCAACCCTTTTTCGGTCGTTCATGGATAGACGACGACGAACAAACGGATGTTACGAACGAACCTTCGAAGGTTTTTCCCGAATTTTCGTGGAAGAAGGAAAAAGGGGGAAAAAATTGGGAAAGAAAATAATAATAATAATAAGAATGATGATGGTGATGATGATGAGAGTTGGTGAGTTAAGATGATGTGGAGAAATGGAAAAAGTATTCGAATTAAATTTTTCACTTAATTTTTGAATTTTAATTTTTGTTTTATTTTTATTTTTGGTTGATTATTTAATTTTCAATTTAGTTGTTACTTTTTTATTTTCATTTTTACTCTTTTATAATTCGTACAGCCGCCGGAAAAAAAATCCACCCCGCGAAGTGTGTGACGTAGATTTTTTTTTTGTTTGTTTTTTTTTTTTTCGCAACGGAAAATGTTGGTTAACGACTTTTGTCGCTTGTCCGGTCGTTGCGCCGGCCGCGTGGCGTCATCGAACCGAGAGTGCGCGCGCGCTAGACGCGCGAAGCGCAACTATGCGCATCGAAGAAGTCGTCGAGCGCACAGGCCGGGGCGAGCGACCGAGCGAAAACAGGAGAACGAGGAAGAAGACGATGGAAGCACGTGGGAAGCGACGAGTTGGAATCGAGAGAGAGAGAGAAAAATACAAAAAAATAGATAAAGATAAGTGCGAGAGAGAACCTTCGAGATAATATGGGATCCCGTCATCTTGAAGTTCCCGCGCGGTTCAAACGTGGCAAAATGCTTCGCACCGAGCGTGATACAAAAAAAAAAAAAAAACAAAACCAATGAAATTGCCTTCCAACTATTTATACATATAATTTTTTTCAACGGAAAAAGATTGTTTCTTTTTTTAAACGAAAATAAAAATTGTTTTTTATTAAACGAAAAAAAATGATTACAGAATCGAAGAAAAAAACTTGCTATTTTTTTTTTTTTTTTCAAAAACGAAAAAAACGAGAAAACGAGCTGAGGAAAGCAAAAAAAAAAAAGGATGAAAGATGTTGAAGAAGGATGAGGAAACCAGTCGTGTGCCACTGGCCCGACGTTGCCCTGCTCCGCATTGCCACTTTGATAGATTCAGCTCTCGATTACACACCGAGTTCTCGTTTCTCCCGTTTGTTTTACACACTGGCGCGCGCGCGCGCGTGCGCGCACACATGTGCACCGATGCTCTCGGGTGTTTCAACCAACGTGCAGAGAGAGATCATCGTGTACCCGAGTTTCACGAGCTCGCGAGATACAAACTCTTAGTTCCTCTCTCCGTTAACTGCCGGCTTGTAAAAGTCCATCATCGAGTCTGTATATATATATGTTTGTATGTGTGAATGTGTCTGTGTATACTGAGTTGATTCTTGTTTTGGTTTTGTTTTTGTATTTTGGCGCTTCCGGAGAATAATATGGTTGAAAATAAATTTTAATTCGTTTAAGTGGCAAACTTCTAGGAGCTGGCGGCAGGGTTAAAAATTGAGATAGGGACCTCAAATTTTGAGGGTATTCTTTTGAATTTGTTTATAACCATATTATCCTATGGGAGCGACAAAATTTAGAAAAAAATTTAATATAAGGACCACCCTGATGTATATAGATATATGTATACTTAGGCGCGAGCGCCTCGGCGAGTTTCTTCCATTTCCTCGTCACTCTTGATTAATCGTACATCGCGTATATACGCGCATCGATAAATCTATGACACGATCTTCGCGGCCGTGGCGCGATCGTTCGTTGTGCGCATGTGTGACTGACAAACGGGTCACAAAAGTGTGTGTGATCGACGTATCGAGGATGATCGATCGACGGAAGTCGATCTAAAATTAAAATCTGCGAGAAATGTAGTTTGAGACGATTGAAACGGTTGATAAAGTTGGAGTCATGAAAAAATGGGTGGGGGGAGACGTTGGTAATTATATGAGTAAATTGTCGAAAAACGATCAAGAGACTAAATTTGTCGATTCGTCAAAATGTAAATGGAAAATTGTTTTTCTTTCGTTGACCCCGATTGTCAGGGTCACGATGGAGTCTCGATAATAATAACAAATGGAAATTCCCATTGAACATATATATACAAATATATACAAATATACATATAAATATCTGTCGCCACAAAATCACAACTGATTATCCGTTACAGCCAATAAAAACGACAAAAATATATATATACCTACATATATTTATCCTTGTTTTTCATATTGCCAAGACCACGCCTATTGTTGCCGTGAAATTCAATCCTTCGATTGTCAAAAATTCCCAAAGTGGCAAATTGTACAAAATCTCCGCCCTCTTCACCGGTCAACAGTCACGACGAACAATTAAAATTGTGGTCTGAGAGAGCGAGAGAGATTTAAAGAGACGGAGAGGGAGAGGGGAGGGGGTACCTGCAGTCTCATCCAAGTATATGGTTTTAATGCGATTAACTCGTCACTGTTTGTCGTCAAATCGACGTGGAACCGTCCAAAGCTCTTCTTGGGGAAAGTCAAGAAAATAATAATAATAATAATAATAATTTCCCATGGGACACCAATTGCCCCATCTTGTTTGGAATATTTGAAAGAGATAATCCAAAACAAACGAAACTGGCCACGACGACCGATGGATCATCGAAAGGGTTGAAAGGTCCATGTGAGAGAGAAAGAGAGAAAGAAATCCCAAAATTTCGAAACACAAACAGAGACAGAAAATAAAAGATGGGTAGCACTTTTCATAATAACCCTTTTACGTTTAATCCCTTTAACCCCTTGACCCTTTTTTTTTCTGTCGTCGTTTAACCACGAAAACCATTTTTACCAACCCTTTGACGAAATTTTCCCCACGATCACAGTCAATGGCCGCAGTTGACTCATTGTTCGTACTTGGCAATAAAATGTTTTCCGAGCAACGATGAGGGAGGAGGCTCAAGCAAATGGTGCGAATAAATTATTTCTTCGACCTGAAGGACAATTTTTCTTTCTTTTATTTTTTTTCGCACGGTGGTTTAGTCGTAATCGAGAATGGACAATGGACGAGTCGTTACGTTGCGGCGAATCCGTGTGGTCACTGTGTGTGTCGAAGGGGGGGGGGGGGGAGGGGGCGTGTCGTTACCCTTGACCGTGTGGTGCATCCGAGGACCTTCCATCTCACACCGTTCGTTTTGTAGGGACTTGGAAGCGAAAGGGTTGCAAAATTGAGTATTTCACCACCTTTGACCGGTCACCCACTGGGCCCCAAGTACGGGGGAGGGGGGGAATTCTCGTCAAGCGCATCGATGCGATTACAATATGACAATGTGACCGTAACCCACTCGGTAGCCGAATGTCATCAGCGAAAATGAAGAACGTAAAGAAAAAAATAATAATAATAGTAATAATAATAAACTTTTAAAGACCATCGATGGTTTGAAAATTTCACGGTCGTGGAACATTATTCGCATTTGGTTTCGTCAATTTTCGTGAGGTTATTACTATCTTACGATTATTTATTTATTTGTTTTTTATTTTTTTTTTCGATTTATTTGTAGCATTTTGTTGAAATTAATTTTGTTTGTTTTTGATGTTTAATCGTAAATATAATTATTCGATAATTATTATTCATAATGATAAATTTCGTTTTTGTTTGCAATTAATTTAGTCGTTGTTATTTTTCAATTTATTTGTTTGTTTGTTTTTTTTTTTTTTTCAAATTATTATTTGTGGATTTTCGTTTTTGATTGTAAGTTTAATTATTTTGTTCGTTTATTTTGTATTAATACGCATCCAGAGAGTATCGATGTCGCGGTGATGTTTTTTTTTTTTTAGAACGTGGAAAGGGATAAATAAAAGCGTATGTGAGAGACAGTCGAGAGAAAGGTATTAGAATGTTTGTTTTCGCACTAGAATCTGAAAGTTGTCGGGACGCGGAAACCGCAATACGAATAAAAAAAAAAAGAATGAAAAAATTTTGAAGAAATATTGTAACAGTACGATCAATGATGAATATAATGATATAAGAGTATAATCAATGATAAATATAATACATGTGATTGTAGAATCAATATAAATATAATAATATGATATTATGGCAACAATGAAAAGATGAATAAAAAGGTATAGGCTGAAACTAAAGCTGAAGGAGAGAGAGAGAGAGAGAGAGAGAGAGAGAGAGAGAGAGAGAGAGAGAGGGCAGAGCGAGAGAGGTCTTTGACACGAGTACGCGGGTTCGTCGCTCCGCGTAATATCGCGAGGGTGATCGTCCTTTCCCTCCAGAGATCATCGCCTCGACAGATCATCGCGAATACATCCCGTCTCACATCGCGCTTTCAGATTCAATGAAAAAAAATAAAATAAATAAACAAAATAAACAGATTCAATTTTAAAGAAGGTGAATGAAACGAGAAAAATATATTTCAAAGAAGAGGGAGATGAAAAAATAAACAAAATATATTTCAAAGAAGAAGATTTACGAAAACAAATGAAATAAAATATATTTAAAAGATAAAGAAGAAGAAGAAGAAGAAATAAATCAACAAAATATATTTCAAAGAAAAAGAAAAAAAAAGTTCAGACATTTGTTCACACATTTATTCACACATTTGTTCCATAAATAAGAACCCATTTGACACAACTCCGTTGGCCCCATAAATTGTCGCTGGGTCACCATCACCGAGAGCAAACGCCAAGGACGCTGCGATAAATATTTAAAAAAAAAAAACATGATAACAATAAAAGTAAAAAAAAAATGATCCCACGAGTATGCTACAGAATATGTGAGAGTGCGAGAGAGAGAGAGAGAGGCTGCGTTGGGTCAGAGCGTGATAACGCTATGCGAAAACGTCGTGAAAATGAGGGAGAAGGAAAATGGATAAGGAAGACACACGAAGAATGGTGCACCGGACTGTGTGAGCGTTTGGCTCGGTGAGAGGGCGTGTAACGACGATGAGGTGAGGGGAGGGGGGAGGGGAGGGGATGAGAAGGGGTGAACCGAGGCACACGGTTCCGCGAATGTTACGGGACCACATAGCGACGTGGGAGTGCAACAACTGCATCGCGTTGATGCACCGGGCGCCGATTCATGGCTCACACGTGCGTGTGGTGCATACACGCACGTTTACTCTATCTTCGCTTACATAGAATATATATATTTATTTATTCATATATATTAGGGTGGTGCTTATTTTTATTCATTTTTATTTCGGTCCTGCCGGAGGATAATGTGGTTCGAAATAGATTCTAAAAAATATCCTCAAAATTTGAGTTCGCTATCTCGATTCTTAACCGTGCCGCTACTCCCAAAGTTTGCCATTTTAATAGTATAGTTGTTTTTTTCATGCTTCAGAATTTTATTTTATTATGACTGAAGTTCTGCGGCAGGGTTGCGTTGACAATATCGTTCCCAACGACTGATAAAAAATCCAGAATATCAATTTGTACATTTCAGATCGAGAATATCACGGAAAATATTTTTTCTCGAATTTTCAAAACGGCGAGAAAAAAAATGATCCAGGGAAAAATTACATTTTTTACTAGAAAAAAATCATATTTTTTACAATTTTTAAGTTTAAAATTTTTTTATTCTTTATTGCTTGGCACGCAGTTGCGTTTGGGGTCATTTTGACCCCCCCCCTCCCCCAGTGATCGCGAAGGGTTAAATTTATTTCGAAGTATATTAATTTCTGTGATGCTAATAGAAAGTAATAAAAAAAACCAAAAATGAGAACCACTCTAATATATCTATATCTATATTTATATTTATATATATAACGTTGCCTAGATACTGCAATAGGACTGCCGCAATCCCAACAGCCCGGGTTATGTGTTGCACCGCAGCCTGTTGCACCGCTCTTCGCACATGCACATGCACGCGGAATCCGCGCGGACCGGGAGAGAGAAAGAGAGCAGGAGGGTCCGATGGGAGTGCGCCGACCTCAGCTGCCTCGCAAACGGTCGACGACCCCGCCCCGATGACGCTCACCCGGCCCGGCTTGCAGTGCCCCAGTGCATTGAGCTCGTTGAGCTTCATTCGCACATGCCCATCGTGTCTCGCACCACGTTCGCCCCTTTTTTCCTCCCCCTCCTCTCCTCGTTCTCTCCCCTCGACGCCCGACGACGTAAGAAGAAAAAAAATAATAATTACCCTCGAGATCGCAAGTCGGGGTTGATCAACCCCAACTTGCGATCATTGCACACGCTGCGAAATTTCTGAGTTACGATAATTCACCCTCTCGAGTCACTGCATCAAATTTTCCAGATTAATAATGATACATTTTCAATAGAAAAAAATATTGTTAAATATTTTTATATCATGAAAATTGTTTTCCATGGAAAATAATTTATTTATTTTTTTTTTTCGATTCATATTATTTGTTTATCACCGAAAATTCGAGATAACAACGAATGTTTAAACTTGTAATAATCTTAAATATTGAAATAATTTTTTCAAGTTTATAAAAAAATAAAATTAAAAAAAGAAGATGAAAAAAATACGAATAGACAAATTTTATTCAATAATATTCAATTTTTAATTTTTTTTTGTGAATCGTTTAAAGTTTCATTCGGTTAATATGTTGGTGAACGAACATTTTGTGACGGGAATGGTCGAATGAGTGGCCCAGACCGCGTGGAACGAAAGGTCAAAGGGTTAATCCGATTAACACGGTTGATTTGAGGATTCCGAAGTGGGACCGAGGTCCCAAATAGTTTAGGTTTGGTAATCTCGATAGAACGGACAAAAGTGGCTCGACGAGGAGGGGGGAAGGAAAGACGTGGAGAATTTGTGCGAAAGCTCGTTCGAAAGAAGGGATTGACCCAGTGCCCCAGCACCACACCAAACCCACTGTATTACTATACACGTACTCTCCGAATTCCACTTTCTTCAAATTCAACGCTCGTTGCAACTAATGATTCCCTCGGCCGGCCGACTGGGGTCCAAATGACCCCATGCAAATATGTATGATATTCATAACCTTCGGAAAATCTAAACAATCGGTTTCTACATTTTATACACGTCAATGCTAACGAAAAAGAAATTAATTTAAAAAAATAAGAAAATAAAAATAAAATCTTTTAATGTTTCTTAAATTCGTAAAATTGTTTGTTGATTTTCTTTTCTTTTTTTTCAGTTTCTAATCGCCATGTGAAAAATCTATAATACATTATACACCTATCTACGAATTGATAAATTAAATCGACAAAATGTCGAATTCACAAAAATGTTGTTTTTTTTTCGAAGAATAAGAGAAGAAAAAAATCGCGAAAAAACTAACAAAAAAAAAACAAAAAATTGAAATAACCTTCATTAATAATTTTTTAGTTTCCAATCGGCATGTGATAAGTCTGGAGCAAATTTTATTTCCACGAATCAAAAGAAAAAAAAATTAAATCAAACCGATGTCGATTTTTTTGGTACAAATGTTGTCTTTTCTTTTCGATGATCGTGACGATTGTAAAAATTGTATCAACGGACTATTATCGCGTGGCGATATTGTATCGGAGGTGGAGACGCGGGGTAGAAAATCCGCGGGGTGGGGGTGGAGGGGGGGACATCTAATGGACCCCGGGTTAAGAACCCCCGGGTACAGTGACTCGAAGAACGAAAGACCGGGTTGGGTAAAAGAAGGGGAAACGCATCCTCGGGGCCGTCCTAACGGTAGGGCGGGTCACTGGACGCGGCGCATCGCGCTCGCGCGCGCGCGCGCGCGCAACCGACACTGCGCTCGCGATGCAATTCCACGTTCGTGAGCGCGAGGATAAGACTCGGAGGAATAAGTTTTGCCAGGTTTTGAATTTGTCAATTTTATTATTACCGTATTACCATCTCAAAATTATTAATTATTTTGATTGGTTTCTTCATCAATTTAATTACTTGATTTCATTTTTCCATTAATTTCGATGATTTTTGATACTTAAATGTGAGAATGATTATTCGATGAGAAGCGAAGAAGAAAAGCTGAGGGAATAATTTTGCGAGGCTTCGAAATTGTCAATTTTATAATATTATCACAATGTTACAATCGTTTATTTATTTATCTTTATTTCAATGTAATTATTTGATTGTTTAGAAATTAATTTTCCGAGACTTCGGATTTTGTCAATTTTTTATATTATTATTACAATCTTACAATTATTTTTTCTCAATTCAATTATTTGATTCTTCAAATGAAATAGTCTTTAATTGCTTATTTATGTATTTATTCATTTGTTAAATCATTCGTGTATTTGTTTATTCATTTATTAATCTATTTTTTTTTTAATTCAATGATTCGATTCTTTGAAAATTATTTTTTTCCGAAGAATCGAATAGTTAAATTGAAAAATAATTAAACATATAAATAAACAAATAATCAAAGATTATTCGATTTAAATAGTAAAAAAAAAATTAATAAAAAAAATAATAATTGTAAGTTTCTTATAATATAAAATTAAAATAATAAAAAATTCCCAAAACCAAAGTCTCGCGAAATTGATCTCTCGACTTAATTAATTATTCGATGATAAACGAAAAAAGAAAAAAAAAGAAAAAGACGAAGAAGAAGATGATGAAGAAGATTCGAGAATGAATGTGCTTGGATTTTTTGCCACGAATCGCGAGTGGCGCGACGGTCGCAACGTCGCGTCGTGACAGGCGCCCGGTCGAGCGGACTTTGAGGTTTTCGCTCGCTCGTCGCGCACACGTCGACGACTCGGCGCGAATGCGCTCATCGTGTGTGCATCGCCACGCGGTGCAATGCCCTACACCGGCTGCACTAGGTGGAAAAAAAAAAACAAAAAACAAAAAAAAAACGATCTTTTGCGATTCACGCGGTTGCCCTTGTACAAGTCGAGTTGCTCGAGCTCTTCGGCTCTTCGCCCTCTTCACCCTCTTCGTCTCTTTCCCCCCCTTCGCATTTGCTCTCTCGATGCACCGGGAATTATGCTGTTGCCGGTGATGCACTGTCCTGAAGAGGTGGAGAGGGGAGGGGAGGGGAGGGGAGGGGACTATGTGTGTGTGTGTGACTACCGGCGCGGAATTATTGTCTTCCTCGTTGATTTCCGTCGTGTCCTTATCCCTCGGCCGCGAAGTTAAGAACGTCCCGAGAACCCGAAGTCCTTGAACTCGACCGTTGCTAACTCGATCGTGAATCTTCGGACTTGCGAAGAAATTTGCGGAATTAGGATTTTCTATTTTTATATATTTATTTTTTTTTTTTTTTTTGCCGCGTTTATTTTTCGGAAGAGTAATTGTAACAAAGTATGTGGTTTATTATTATTTTTATTTATTTTTATTGTTCGTCTGATTTGTCTTTTTTTTTTTCAGGATTCATTTGGAATTTGAAGACGAATGGAAAATTTTGAGACGGATGTTTTTGAAATATTGGTTTTCAGTGATGATGAATGTGGAATTACAATTGCAATTTTTTTCGCATTTAGTTGGATTTGTGTTCATTCGTTTTTTTTTTTTCACTGTCCTGATGATTTTTTTTTTTTTCGATGTATTTGAAATTCAGAGAAGAAAAAAATTTTAGAAATGAATATTTCGAAAACATTATTCTTTATTGAAGAAAAATATAAATTTGCTCTTCTTCTTTAACATTTATTAATTTTTTTACTTACTTATTCACATATATTTATTTATACACGGATAATAATAACAGACAGATATATATATATATATATATATATATATATATATATATATATATATATATATATATCTGCAATATATATATTCAAAAATTCTGGGAGAAGTGAAAAAATATCGAGATGGATATTTCGAAAAAAATTACTATTTGGCATTAATAAAAAATTACATGTGCGATTTCAATAATAAAAATAAATTAAATTAAATTTTAATTTTTTTTCTTTCAATTTTTTTCAATGTCGCAGCCGGGTCTTTGACATTGAGGACGGGTATGTTCACTTTTCCGAGGACGATGACCCCGTTCTTCGCGATACGGCCGACATCCCCGACGAAGACGAGGAACAACCACGTGGGATCGAACGGATTCAACGGGCGTTGCACATACCGCGCGACTCGACTCCCCACACACACATGCGCACACACACACACACACACGTGTGCTCTCGCACACGACGTATCATTACCCGAGGTGCTCGAAAAGAAGTAAGTATTTCCTTTTTGCTCTTTTTTCATTTATTTCTTCTCTTGAACACCGGAATTTTTCGTTTGTCCTGCCGAACAAATTGTAATTCGCGAAACGGCGCATGCGCAAAGCGAAGGGCACCCGGCGCGAACCCGGCTTCGTGACGACTCGACAATTCGGACGTTCAAAGTGTCCGGCATGTCCGTCGTCATTGTCAAATTAATTGGACGGAAAAAAAAATTGAAAAAGAAATAAATAATGATCTCACTTTGCTGAAATGTTTTTTTTTTTTTAATGTTGAGCGTGTCAAAATTTTTGTTGTGGTTTGTTTCTGCTTCGATTTGATTTATTTGAGAATTTCTCGAATAAATTCAATTTATTTATTTGAGTAATCATCCCCGAGATTATTTAATTAACCCTCAGTCTGTAAACCTGGGTCGTTTTCGTCCATAAAAAATATATTTAAAAAATATGTAATATATTTTTTAAACATATTATATATTTTTTGAACACATATTATCTTTCACAATTTTTATAATTGAGACTTCAAATTCAAGACGTAAAGAATCATTCGTGAATTTTATTTTCAGATTTTTTGCAGCACTTTAAACAGTTTAAAAAACTTCTTCCAAAGGTGCCCAAAAAAAAAAAAATAAAAAAAAAACGTTTCCAGACTAAGGGTTAAAAATTATCTGGGGTACTCTTGGTTTTCGTTTGCAGCGGTCATTTTAGAACATTATGTACACATATATATTTGTATACATATATATAAAAAAGAGAGAGAGATGGAAGACGATGACTAAAACCCGAATAACCGAACCCGTGGTTATTACGTCTGTTTACGGGTCACGTGACCATCGTCGTGCGTCGTACAACCCGTGTGTAAGTTTGTGTGTGTGTGTGTGTATGTTTGTACACGCACATGGAACCCAGCGTCGCCATCGCTATCGTCGCAATAATAGCCGTGACACCGACACTGATTATTTTTCTGACCCACATTACCAAAAGTTCGTTGCCATCGATCCTCACGCGCCCGATATATATACCATTGTGCGATACACCATATTATCGTATCTACAGAACGTTTATTATTTTTTATACACGTACATATGGGCCATTCTGTTCCAACTCGGACGATCAGAATCCTCTGATCCTATGAGGAAAAGTGAAAAGGACGTAAATTCGTAATTTTGATTATTTCAATTTTTGGATTTTCGGTAGGTCGAAAATTTAAGTTTTTCAAAATTTTCAGAGTCGGAGCTTTTTTAAATCTCTTTTTATTTTTATTTTATTGCGGATTAAAAATTTGGGAATTTATTTTAAATCTATTTTTTTTACGTACGTTTTTTTTTCTTTAATTTTTTTATTTCACTGTAATTGATTGTTATGATTGCTAATGTTGTCCATTATTGTTGATAAAATAATTTTTATTGTATAATTAGAGCGAAACAATCATGAAAAAAAAAAAATTGTGAATTTATTAAAACATTTTTTTTTATTCGATTTTTCTAATTTCACTGTAATTGATCATTATTATTGCTAATGTTTTCTTTAATCATTGTGAATATAATCAATTTTATTGTTCAATTAACGAGAAACAATCATGAGAAATAAAAATTATAATTTAAAAAAAAAATCGTTTTTACATGGAATGCCCCGTGTATTTGTATTTTTTTCGATCCGAGTCATTTGACTCTCGTTTGGCGTGTGTATTTATCCCTGTGTGTGCTTTTCTGACGGCGAGGGGTACAATGTTGAACGTTTTTTTCGATGGGGAAATGTTATTTCGATTGTTGATACGTAATTTTTGGGGTTGGTTTGTTTGTTTTAAGGGGAGGGGGATGGGGGGGGGGGGGCCGAACGATAGGGGCTGGGCTGTGAGTTACGATGGTTGGGATTTTGATGGTGGAGTCATAACCGGTCACGTTTCACGGTCGCGGGATGTGTCGTTTATGTTTGTCGAGGGAATTAAGTAACCGAGAGAGTGAGTGAGAGAGAGAGAAAGAGAGACAGATAAATAGAGAAAGAGAGAGAGAGTGAGATGGTCGCGAGTTTGGTGTGTGGGAGAATGACTCAACTTACGCATGTACGTGCGAAGAGCTATGGCTGACTGTGCCATCGCGAGTCACGGGGGGCAGGGGGGAGGGGGGGGGACGACATTTTTCGATAACCCAAAAAAACATCGGTCCTTCGTGAGAACTTGACCGGACTATAACGACGAGGGCGATGAGCCTTTGCTTATCAATTTTTACGAGACGACGAATAAAAAAAAATGTATTATCTATATATAATATATATACGTGTATTTATATAAATCGACTGTGGACACGATAATTGATAATTGATAACGAAAATTTTGGCTATTCGAGTTCATTGATTCTGGCATTAATATTGCTGTTGAGAAAAATTATAATTATCGCACGAAATAAATTCGTAAATTTTAATTTTGATTTTTTTATTTATTTTCGAAAAATTAGAAAATAAGATCTATGTTTGTTTAATATTTTTTTTGTGTGGATTAATTGGCTGCGGATACGATAATTTGTAACGAAAATTTTGGCTTTCATTTTCATCGTCTGAGGCGCCATAATTCTCGAAATAAAAATCATAATTGTGGCAAAAAAAATGAATTCGTTATGAAAACTTTTTTTTTTCACCTATCAAGATTGAAAAAAGAAAGTAAATTCTAGCAAATGTACGACCGAACAAAACCCACAATTTTTCGTTCGAAATCGAAATTTTGGAAACAAAAAAAAATGAAAAATGCAGAATTGTTTGTTTAAAAAAAAAAATGATCGAAAAAAAACTTACGTTGGGTTTAAAATTTGAAAAAAAAAATGTAGTTATTATAATTGAGATATTATTAATATAAAAATATGTTCATTGGACTTTTTTTCGTATCAATTCTATTGAAAAAAAAATAGAAAATTGAAAGCACAAAATTGAAAAAATTAATAAAAATAAAAAATGAGTATTTGAAAAAAATAATTTTTTTTTTTTGCATTTTCCAAGCGACTTTCGGAGATTTATATTCGATCGACCGTGAATTCGATACGTCGACACGTGATATCGTGAAAGCAATGAAATAACGATAAACCATAGATATCGAAATTCGTTCTCGATTGTCACGATCGACGCGAGTGATCCCGATAGACTACCACACGTTGAACCCGAGTGGCGATGGATCTCGCGTGCGGGAAATGCACAGCGAAAGCACTTTCGCGGTGCTGCATCGTGTGAGTCTCGGGTTCCCCGTAAGACCGAGTCAGGCAACGACCTCACCTTTTACGGGATGCTGCTGCCGCTGCTGACGACCGCGATTCGCGGGGCCGTTGGACTCGGAAAATCTCTCATTAGTCCAAAAGAAAAAAAAAACAAGACATAGAGGCAAGAAAATTTTTTAAAAAATCAAAAGCGAGTATTTCATGATTTCAATAGAACATAAAAATTCCTGAGAGTCGGAAAATGAATAATAATACGTTTTATCAAAATTATTTAATGAATTTTCTCAAGCGTGACATCATCGAAGTCGTAGAGGCAAAAAAAAAAAAAATAGAAATAATCAAAAGCGAAAATTTCATGATTTAAATTTAACCATAAAAAGAATCGAAACTAATAAGTTTTTTCTTAATCATTCAATCATTTTTTTTCAAGTATCAGATCATCGAAGACGTAGAAGCAAAAAAAAAATAAATAAGTAAAAAAATCAAAAGACTATTATTTCATTATTTCAATCAAACATAAAAATTCCTAAGGGTCGAAAATCTAATAACTATATTTTTTTCTTTACTGTTAACTTATAAAAGAAATCGCCACGAAAAAAAAATAAAAAATAGAAACAAAAATAAATAAATAAATAAGTAAATAAATAAATAAATAAATAAATAAATAAATAAACAATTAAAATGATGAAAAACAAATCTTTCTCTCTCTCTCTCTCTCTCATTCTCTTTTTCGTCCATTCGTACTACGACAGTCCCCGAATAGTAAAATGCACCAAGGTGCACTATATAGTGCACATATTACCCCACTCTACCCCTCACGTTACTCGCCATCGTCGTCGTCCCGAGATTAGCCAACCTGGAAGAGTTGTTCCCCCCCCCCCCTCGCCCCTCCTCCCCCTGGGCCCCTCTGATGATGCCAGTGAACTCGGTTGGCCGGTCACTAACCAGGTAACCCACACTAACGTTTTCTCGCTCTCTCCCTCATTCGCCATTCCCACACCATTCGCCATCCTCGTCTACGTCAACGTGCTATGCAGCAGCAACGGTTACGCTACGGGCTTTTTCACCGTTTGCCCAGCAGTACCAGCAGCAGCAGACGACCGCTCGCTAGTTACACATCCTCTCCTCTTCTCTTCTCTTCTCTTCTCATTCTCTTCCTCTCGCAATTCTTCTCTCTCAGCAAACTCTCGGTGTAATTGCACCCTTGGAATTCTTTCTCTCGCCATTTTCTGACCCCCTCGAGGACATTCGTTCGCTTCTCTTCCTCTCACGTCTCTTCCGTCTTCCTCGACGCGGATTAGTGACCCTTCGGGGGGTCACTGGGGGTCAAAGTGACCCCAACGACGTAATTCGCGCCGAAATTTTTTTTTTTTTATTCTAGATTGAAAAAACTGTGAAATGATATGATTTTCGAGTAAAAAGTTGGGGTTTTCACGCCGGACCGGAATTTTCAAGTTTCAGTATTCGATCGAAGTTCTTTTGTTTATTGTTATTCTTTTTCAAATGAATGAATAACGAAAACTTGATGTGTCAAATTTTTATCGTAAAGTAGAAATTCTGTGCTACGTGTTTAATTTTTTTCAGATTTTTCGGATGCTTTTTTCTATTTTTATTTCAGCGTTGAAGTCAAAGGGGAAAGATTTTTCATGGCACTTTAAAATTGATAAATGCTGTACAGCCGCCATTTTGATGTGTATCGTTTCGAAAAAATTGGTTCAACATAGTTCGATACTTGTATTATAAAAAATCCTTATGTTGTCATTCTAAATTATTCCATGATTCAGCTGAAAAAAATGCGAAAAGTCTGCCTTTGGAGTTGCCTAACACTTTAAGGGGGCCGAGTCGTCTAAAAATTGGAATTATTTTTTTTTTCGTGACTAATGCTTGATCTAAATTTTTATTTCATTTAATCCTAATAAAATACCTATACTTATCATTATTTTCACATTTTTCCAGACCCACATAGAGCATTTTTGAACGCTGTGAGACAAATCACAAATTTTTTCAATTGTCATTGCTTTCGGACCCCACGACTCAACAGAATCTTCAATTTTCAAATCCAAGCCCTCATTTAAATCATAACAGACTACATTTAGGTGTAAATTCCGGAAATATCCAATATCGACATATTATTGCCTCATAATTGTATTTTTTTTCAACTGTCATTTTTGTTGAATCTATTTATTATCATCTTTTCTTCTTTCTTTCAAATGATAATAAATTCTTCGTGGTCTTCCGATTCTTTTGATGTCGTAAAATTAGACGAAGCGGGTCAGCGGGCAAATGAAAACACGGCCTTATTTTTTCGAGGGAGGCTAAATGTGGCGCGCGCACGTTTGGAATGTGGGCGACTGCATAGATCTATATATATATATATAACTATATATATGTGCGCGAGTACACACTCGCCACTTAAAGCTCGCTCGCACACACGAGCTTTATTTATTTTTTTTTCCGGGTGCATTCACTCCTGCGGTTGCTGCTGCTGCTGCTGCTGTTGCTTCTGTTGCAGTTGGGCCAACGACCTCTTGGCGAGGTAGAGAATCGAGTTAATGAATTGTTGTTTACGGCGAACGTTCCGGAGAGCGACGAATATCGCGTCGGAGGATCGAGAAGGATGAAAGAAAGGAGCAACCCCCGCTATTCAGGATCGATTGCGATTCAAAGACGAACGATGCAACTGCACTCGAATGATGATCCTTTTTTTTCGTTCTTCAAAACTTCGTCATCGTTTAGCCGTTTTGAACGTCACAACTTTGAATCCTCATTAAATTAAATTAACCTTATAATTCCGACTTGTAAATACAATTCCGAATTCGAAGGTCAAGTGAGCTTGAAATATTTTTTTCACCTTCGTTTAAACCTCAATGTGGTGTCAATGGTTTTTCAAATCATTAATAAGTTGAAATGTAATAAGTTAAAATGTAACAAGTAGAAATGTAAAAAGTTCAAATGTAATAAGTTCAAATGTAATAAGTTGAAATCTAACAAACTAAAATGTAACAAGTTGAAATGTAACAATTAGAAATGTAAAAAGTTTAAATGAAACAAGTTGACATGTAATAAGTTGAAATCTAACAAACTAAAATGTAATAAGTTGAAATTTAACAAGTTAAAATGTAATAAGTTGAAATGTCATGAGTTGAAATGTAAGAAGTTGAAATGTAACAAGTTAAAGTGCAACAAGTTGAGATGTAATAAGTTAAAATGTAAAAAGTTGAAATGCAATAAGTTGAAATGTGATAATTTAAAATGTAATAAGTTGAAATGTAACAAGTTGCAATGTACAAAGTTAAAATGTTCCAAGTTGAAATGTAATGAGTTAAAATGTAATAAGTTGAAAAATTTCGACTCGGAAACAGGCCCCTCGGCCAAGTGGCCTCCGGGCCACGACTGACCGACGATCGTTGGCACGTTACGTACGTGGCGATTGCGTCTCGTGTGAATATGTGGGAAAGTGCAATGGACGAAGAGAAGTTCTGCAGCGGTATATATGTATATATATATGTGTGTGTGTGTGTATATATATATATGTACGTGAGCCGATGCGAGGAGCGTTCTTGTCTGACGTCGGGGTTGATGGTGGGGCCTGAAGTTTGTTGCCCGGTGACCGAGTTCATCGGCTTCTCGCTGCCGTCTCGAAATCGAGAATCTTCGAGCCAACGGCAACAGCAGCAGCAGCAGCAGTTAAGGTGGCGTTGATCGGAAGGATCACGATTCTGGAAGCTTCTTTCTCTCTCTCGGGGCTCAAGTGTAAGTAAATTTGGTCGCAAGAGACTCGCTTTTTCATCGAAAGCAACGCGACCGACAAATAAACAAGGTTCTCAATTGTCGAAAATTATCATTTTTATATTTTGAATATAAATTAATGAGAATAAATATGTTCGAAAATTATTATCTAATTTTTTTGTCCAAGTATTTATTTTTTTTATTCATACAAAAATACACAAAATCAATGAATTAACTCCGACAATTTTTATCTATGGTTTTTCAAGTCAAATTTTTGTGTTAACTTTCAATTTATAATATTGTAAATGAAAAGTTTTTGTGTAAACTTTATTATCGTGTTATAATTGTGAATTTGATTTTTTTTTTCGTTAATTCGAAAAACGTGTTTTTCGTTGAAGTATTTATTTTTTTCTGTTTTTTCTTTTTTTTTTTATTTGATTCGAAGCGAATGAATGGAGAATGAGTGATTCAACATAGCACATTGAGCTTGAAGAGGTGTTGTCGGTTTACGTGGGAATGAAAATCCGTCTTGTCGTTGATGACAATGAAAGCGAGGGGATTTTTAACACGCTACTGTATGGACAACAGACAACATGAGTTTTACGTAAGAGTCGCGGCTGATATATTTATATATACGTATATATCTGGACATCGGTTCTCGAACGTTCGACGGAATTATTTTACGTTGGCTCAGCGAATAAACGTGGGTCGTTCGGGTCCATGGACCTTCGTTCTTTTTAATTTTCTTTCACACGACCGTCCGTCGTTCGTTCAACTTCGTTCCCTTCATTTGAAAAAAAAAAAAAATTCCATGAAAAATAAGAACGAATAATATTCTTTTTTTATTTTTATCGTTTTTTTTTTTTTCGTTTCGACATCGAAATTCGTTGGAGAATCAATCACCCGACTTTACATGGAAAACTGACTTCGGGTTTTAATTCAATTCAATCAATCAGAATAATTATAGAATGAAAATTATTCGAGGACATTAGCCCTGGACCAATGGGTCAACGATTTTACAAATTTATTCCGACCACTGATATGCCATGTAACATTAACCCTTCGAGATCACTTGGGGGTCAAAATGACCCCAAGCTCAACATCAAGCCAATTGTTTTTTTTTTTTTTTTTTCAAAAGTTGAGAAATTAAAAATTGTAAAGTACATAATTTTTATTTCAGTAAAAAATGAGGTTCTTCGACGCATTGACCTCTTAATGATTTTTTTTTTATTCCACTGATTTGGAAAAAAATGGCGAATTTTCATAAAATCTGAAAAATTCAAAATCTTCGGTCTAAATTTTTTTTTTCAGCCCTTTTCATAGCTCTAAATGTAATCTAAACTATTTAAAATTAACCAATCACTCGAAAGATCAGTAGAAAAAATGGAAAACCGAAAGAATCATGTGGGGCCCAAAGTTACCCCAGTGTACCATTAACGGCCCAACAATTGTTATATACTCTATTATTTCGTAAATTTCACCGAACAATCGTCATAAAACGCTATTCGAAAAAAAATAAAAGTAATAATAAAAATTCTTTCTTCCTAATTTCAAAAATTCGTAAACTGTGCTTCCGGTCTCGTGCGCGTGCGCGAACACAAACCCAACTCGTTACTTTACGACACGCAATTGTCGCGATGGCGTTCCATTATTGCCCAAACAATATCACGTTTCGAACTCCAAAATTTTTGGCACGACAATAATTTTCAAACGCCTACGCCAAAACAAATGTAAAATCCTTTTCGCCCTTCATCCACAATTTCGTGTATAACAATTTTACAACCAAAATTGTTATATATACGACGCATACCATAAATATAACGAATCTACTTTTGTAACAAGTTGCGAAATTTTCGTACAAACTCCAAAACTCGTTTTTCCGTCCCTTCCACCCTTTGCTCCCTTTTTCGTTGTTCCTGACTTGGTCGTCGACGTGACCGTTGTCAAATTAAATTTGGCCCACGCAACCCTTCGGGGAAAAATGGTGAAAATCGAATGAAAGAGTTATACGACAGTCGTTCGAAGGGTTCGGTCGAACCCTTGCAGGGTCGGGTTAACGTCAAAGGTTTGGGGGGGGGGGGGATCGTAACGCTCCAGTATTGCCGAGTCGTGAAAATGGTCATAGTGAACCAGATATATGGGTATTTAGGGGCTCCGGGAAAACGTAAAATTAACGCTCCAGATATTTACAATTTATGGGATCGGTTTTGAACGAAAAAAGGTTTTTGAGGTCGTCGTGAGCAGACTCGTGTACGCACGACACTCGCACACGCCCGCACTTAACGAGGGGGGTGGGGGGTGGGGAGGCCTCCCGAATTATTGTCAAGCAACCCTCGGGCGTGTTAACCCTTGACGAAGGGTCCAGGAAATCGTGGATGACCTTCGAAGATACTTTCTCTACCTCGTCGCAAATTTGCACGATTGTTCAAAATTTTACCGACACATTTACACCTTGCGCAAAAACCCTTTTTCCCGTCACATAATTTTCCGGGAAATAAAATTTTTCCGGGACTTTGACGTTTGTGAGACGGTTGTCCGGTTTTGTGCGAAATTGTTCCGGTTTGCGTTGTGCGAATATAGCGTGAAAGATTTTTTTTTTCCGGATGGAAAGTTGAACGATTTTAGAGGGAATTTTGTGGGTTTGTATTTTTGAGAGAGGAGAGAAACTTTTGGGGGAGGTTTTGACTTTGGGAAATTTTTGTCTGTTCTGGTAACGCAATTTGGGTGTTTGTTTTTCAATTTTTATTTTTTTAAGGTAGCGGATGACGAATGTCGTTGTCACGACAAATACCATTTGCTTCCAGAATGGATCCGGCTGTGACAAATACTTTTCACGTTACTCCGAAACCAAAATTTGATGCAGTGACTTGGGATGAGTTGACGTAATGTAGAAATGTGTTCTCTCTTCGTGCGGCTACTGCGTCGGAGATGTCGTCACCGGCGGATAATTACACACGCGACTGCCGCTGGCTTTCTATCTCGATCGTCTCGAACATCTTCCAATCGAATCCTCCCCCCCGCCCCCTCCCCCACCTTTCCACCGACCCCCAACGAGCTTGTCCTCATCGCCCCGTGCTCTGGTTACAATCACGTCGACTCGCACTTTCCTTCGAACGATGCGAAATAATCGACGATCGAACTCAGACTCATATTATACGTATATATATATTTTAGGGTGGTTTTTAAAAATTAAATCTTTAGTGTCCACCCGTAGAAAGTTTGTTTTTGGTGAAAGAAAACGAGGACATAATTATTTATGTGAAAAAATGATAAGAACAGGAGCCGCATCATGATCAAAGTTAATTTTTGAGGTTAAATTTCAGTTTTTCCGGAATATCTCATGAAATATGCAAATTTGTAAAAAAACTCATGGAATCAATTGTACAGAGAATTAAATTCTCTGTAAAATAGGTTCTCAGCATTTTTTACGAAAAATGTGTATTCGCAAAGATATCACGAAAATATATTCCCGAAGTTAATCTAAAGTGAGCATTTCTGAGGATTACGACTCAAGAAAGTATTCAAATTCGAAAATTCACATCGTTGCCGAGTTAGACGTTAATTGTTATTTCAACTACGTACCCATATCAACCGTTACAACGAATACACGTTGCACTCATAATACAAATTACAAAAATACATTTAAATTCTATTTTCTTTAGATATTTATTTTATTTATTTTATTCGTATTCAGCTATCACCGTTACTTTATTTTCATTTTATTTTATTTTATTTGTTTTTTTTATCCACTTTTATTCGAATCCTCTTAGGTTTTGTGAAACGTTCGATGGACATCGAAACAATGAAATTCGTTGAAAGCGTGAACAATGACGTCCGGATTCGTTGCATTATCGTTCTTTATTACGTTTGAAACGTGATATCGTGTGTGTTTGTGTGTGTGTGTGTGTGTGTGTGTGTGTGTGTGTGTGTGAAGCGTCGTGCCGTCACGAACAACTCCACCTGTGATCGGGTAAACAGCCGAACAGGAAGCTACATTGTACATACAGAGTAACGAAAAAAAAAATAAAGTATATTACACGGGGATTCATGGTCGGTCGAGGCGCGCATATGCGCGGTCGTGATTATTAGGTGTACACACATATATATTATAGTAGTCCTTATTTTGTTTTTTTTATTTTGTCGCTCCCGGAGAATAATATGGTTTGAAATTAATTCAAACAACTATCCTCAAAATTTGACATCCCTATCTCAATTCTCAACCCTGCCGCCAGCCCCTAGAAGTTTGCCATTTAAACAGCACAGTGTTTTTCATATTTCAGAATTTTCGTTTTATCACGACTGAAGTACTGCCCTGTGGATAATACTGTGAATTACAAACAATTATTTATTTCGAGTCGTTCTAAGTTAAAAATAGATTTTTTTAAAGTTTGATCGAGGCGAAAAAAATTAATTGTTCGGTATTCTGTAACGAATTCGAGGTATCGCTGCTAAAGTTGACAAAAAGCCCGCGAAGTTTGACATTCTTCGATGCAGTACTTCAGTCGTGATAACCGAAAATTCTGTAACATGAAAAACACTGTGTTATTGAAATAACAAACTTATAGGAGCTGGCGGCAGGGTTAAGAATTGAGATAGGGACCTCGAGTTTTGAGGATATTCTTTTGAATTTATCTCGAACCATATTATCCACCGGGAGCGACAAAATTTGAAAAAATAATAATAATAGGGACCACACTTATATATATGCTGATATATGTATATGTGCGCGGTGGCGTCCGCGTGCGTGTCTCTCGTTCATGGAAACGTTTGCGCGTGCACGGTCTCGCGGACGTTCGCGGTGGTGGTAATCTCCCCCCTCCCTCTCTCTCTCTCTCCCTCTCTCACTCTGTCCGTCGCCACGAGGGTCGTGCCGATGACCGATCAAAGAGAAGTTCGCGCCGTGAATATACGATACGTAACCGTCCGCGGAGAGCGCACTGATCCTCTCTGCACGCGGCCGATGACCGCGGCACAGTCCAACAGACGTACGAAGGAGAGACGAGGACAACGAGGAAGGGAGAGAGAGAAAGAGAGAGAGTCTCGATTCGTCACGAGCCAAATTTTCCCGCATTCATCCCACGCCTCGAAGAGAAAATTTCTCCACCACGACAACTCACCCTCAAGTTACCGCATCAAATTTTCCACATTAACACAGCGCCGGCCGAAAAAAAAATACATTTTGGTTTCGGAGTAACGCGAAAAGTATTTGTCACAACCGGATCCGTTCTGGATGCAACGAAAATCGGGCCCTAGGACTTTTCAATAATTTTCATAAATTATCGCATCGAAATGGGCAGAAAAAAAAATAATAATAATGATCGTCAACTCAATGACTCCATCACGAAATAATCGAATAATCATAACACAGTAGTTTGATTAATAAACATTGTCGATCATTCGTAGATCAGATCATTCGATAATTATCACGAACCAAATATTTGAAATTCTGTAGAACGAGAAAAAAAAATTCATTTTTATTTTAGCCAAAGAAATAAAATAAATAAATAAATAAAAGTAAATTAGTAAATGAAAAATAAAATAGTAAATTAAAGTCAATTAATAAATTAATATGGCTGAAGGACTCCGGTCGATGGCCTGTTGGCAATATATATATATATACCTAATTGTTATTCCCAAGTGTAAATATCATTGAACCGAAAAAAAATACTGTATTGTCAATAAAAAAAAAACTATTACTAATTAATTAATAAATTTGAAAAAAAAAAGCAAAAAAAATTGAAAAAATTTACCAAAGTATCCCTAATGTCTTAGCTTACTCAACCATAACTAATAACACGCACACCGTGTTACAAGTCTCAACATTGCAGCCCAGCATGAATTTCCTTTCGGGCCAGGTTGACCGTTTAAGTTTATGTTTTTCGCGTGACGCGAGAATTTCAGGATCGTCGAACGTTACGTGAGCCAACCCTTCTTCGGGGATTCGCATTAACGTCACGACAAACGGAAGGGAGCTCGAGCTAATGTTCAGATACTCGCCTACAGTTATTGTAGGTACATATATATATGTATATGTATATTTATATATATATATAGAAAATGTATTTGAGTGGGGATGGAGGTAGAACGCGTGTATGCACCGGTAGGACGAAGAGGGAAAGAGAGGGGGTGAAGAGGACGACGCGGAGCTCGCGAAAGGCGTCGTATGGAGGGCAGTGAACGCAACTGGACGTCGGTCACTCACCTCGGACAACCATATTGCTCCATATCCGAGCGGAGGAGCCGACGAGGAACTCGCGGAGGGAAAGAGAGAGAGGGGGGGGGGCAGTTGCAGTTTTGCTCTTATTTCCAACGAGTTTTGCACCGGGAATAACTAATATGTATATATATGCATATATATGTGTGTGTGTCTGTATAACCCGAAATGAAAATGGCGGCCATATCGATTCAACCATTTTGTTTTCGGGCCTTGAAATATTTTTAGAGTAAAGTACGCACATTTCTGATGACGAAAGCATATGGAGCAAATTCTTTTTATGTTCATATTTTGGCTGTGATTAATTAATTCGATATAAAATTTCGTGGTATTTAATTTTGAAAAATTTAAAAATTCCACAGGCATGGGTGAATATTGAGATAGGTTAGGGGGACTTGGCGAACATTTTTTGAAAATTATTTGGAAAATAAGTGGAAGTTTACGCAATTTTAATTTTTAAAAATCATCCTTGCTAAGGACTACTCTAATCTATATATATATATATATATATATATATATATATATTTATTTACATAATATATATTTAGGGAGAAGGGTTGGCATGGTTATAATCTGTAAAGTGTAATCGATGAATTATTGGGAGGTGCTGTTTTTTTTGTAAAAAAACTTTTCAAACGTTTTGCAAATAAAAATCGATCGATCGATTTATAATATGTATAATTGTATATGTATATATATAGATGTATATTAGGGTGCTTGGTTTCGAACAAAAATTTTTTTTGCCTTAGAGAGAGATAGCGAGAGAGAAAGAGAAAGAGAGAGAGAAGACAACTAGGGAAAATGAAGGAACTGGATTTCTCGTGGGAGTTTTCATTCCGGAGCACCCATAACAGGAGAATAGCTCGGTGCATGTATGCCGTATAAAGAGAAACGATTCTGACTCTCGCTCTCTTTCTCTCTTCATCTATCTCACTCACTATGCCTCAATGACGGAGAAATCCAAGAGAATATGTTGTAGTAGTAGTACGGCACGGTATCGCAAAACAATGAACAATGATGCACGGAGAAAGTACAAATCCGACGTAAGGGCGAAAGCTGGGACTCTATATATGTTCATATATATATATATATATATATATATATATATATATATATATATATATATATGTGTGTTGGGGTGGTTCTTATTTGGGTCATTTTTGAAATGTGAATGGGGAGTGGTGCCAATGAATGGCAAAAAATTTTAAAAAAATGTTGAGCCTATTTTGAACCTCCTAGTCCGACTCCTTTACCTGCCGAAAAGCAGGTGAAGTTTCCCATTTAAAATACCCGCAATTTTTCTCCATCCCGGTAATTATATCGGTGGGAGGACTGATTATTCTCGAAAAAAATCCAATACCATATGGAACTCACGGGTATACGCCTTGCTTTCAGGGAAAAAAATATAACACGTGTATGGGTCATTTCATGCCACATTTACATGGATCATTTTATGCCACATTGACCGGTGCGAAGGAGCGTGTAAAAATGTGGCATGAAATGACCCATACACGTATTTAATTTTTTCCCTGAAAGCAGGGCGTGTACCAATGAGTTCCATATGGTTTTAGATTTTTTTCAAGAATAATCAGTCCTCCCACCGATATAATTACCGAGATAAAGAAAAATTGCGTGTATTTTAAATGGGAAACTTCACCTGCTTCTCGGCAGGTGAAGGAGTCAGACTAGGTCGTTCAAAATAGGCTCAAAGTTTAAAAAATATTCTTTGCCATTGATTGACACCACTCCCCATTCACATTTCAAAAATGATTCAAATAAGAACCATCCTTATATATATATATGTATATCTATATATTATCACACGAAAGAAGCGCGGGGCGAGAGAGAGCGTTCGCGATTGCGCAATGGCGGAAGCGAAGAAAGTAGGCAATCCGGCGAATTCGGTTATTCGGTCAGCGGTGTGCGCGCATGCGCGCGCGATGCGCCCGGTCCCCAATGCCACTCTCCACGTTAACCCGAAACACGTCACGAGAATCCAGTTTCACCGCGTCCGAGCGAATGCGGTCCCCTCCCCCCCCCTTCTCCCTCGCGATCGAACGTCGATTGACACTCGTCGCGATTCCACGGTCTCGATATACGGTTATCGAGAGAGAGAGTGAATTTTTTGGGGGTTCCTTCCAGGCCAACCAAGAATCACCAATTGGCATCCACAATTCAATGAAAATGTATTTTAAATACTTTTTCAAAAAATAGATCTATGATCTCATTTATCTAATTAATTAATTAATTAAATTATCATGCAAGAATCAATATTCTCAAATTTATGTAATAATTATGACTTATTTACGTAAATTATTATTTTTTAATAAAATTAAATATATAATTAATCCAGTAAAATAAGTCTCGAAATTTAGAAATTTTTCAATGTTTCGACAGTGCAAAATTTCGAAAATTTCATGTTTCGACGTACGGTCGATGTTTCGCACGTGCACCGGTTCCGAAAGTCCCACAGATCCGAACGGGCACAAGTCTTGAACGTTCGTAGTTTCGAAAAAAAAAAAACAAAAAAAAAAAAAACAATCAAATTCCGGAAGGCAACGTTATCGAAAGTACAATTTTTCACGAAGGCTCGCACGACTCGCGACTCGCCAATATTTCGAACGGCCAATGTTTCGACGGATCGGAAAGTTTCGACAACGTATATATATATATATATATATATATATACACATATATCTATATATATATATATATATAGCTATAGCGGCGGGCGTGAAGATTGCAGAAGCCGGCAATGTTCACGCGGTCGAACGAGCCGCTAGGGCCCGGACTATAGCTATACATATATATATATATACACACGTTGTCGAAACTTTCCGATCCGTCGAAACATCAACACCGGTCGGAACATTGGCCCGAGTCGAAACATTTATTTTTCGCAACTTTTCAGATTCCGATTTATCGACCTGTCGGACATTCGAACGTTCGGGATTTTTTTTTCGAAATTCCGTTGCGTTATCCAGTCGGAATGAAAAAAAAATTCGGAAGTTTGGATTTTCGGGAAAATTACGATTCTGATAAAAAAAAATGTCGAACTTAATGACCCTTGGAAACATTGAAGATTGAAGATTGGAAAAAAATTTCGAGACGCGAGCGACGTTGCGGTATTTGTGTGACTATATATAGTGTGCTTGTGCATAGCTGTGGGCTATATGTAAAACGAGTGGTCAGGGGGAAGGGGGGAGACCGCGGTCTAATTATCCAGTTCCATAGAGGCTCGCCAGGGGCGCGAGAGGGGAGGGGAGGGAGGGGGGAGGGGAGAGTTGGGTTCGCGTGTGCTCTCCCTGACGGGGCTTCGGGCGCGCGTCGAGAGACGAGCGAGGCAAATCGCAAGGTGGAGTACCCGAGTACGTACGTAGACGTTACACGTATGTATCTATATGTTGCACGGGGCGGGGGGGGGGGGAGTACGTACTCAGCCGTCCGGCCGTAGTTGCGGGTTCAGTGACCTCTCGGGTAACCTCGCTATCGATGCTAATGGGAGTAGCCTATAGGTACAGTCACTACTCGCTATGCTACACATACATCTATTACACACATATATATATATATATATATAAACATTTTTTTCAACAGCTTATTGTTTATCAAAAGCTTCGATAAAGTTCATGATAAATAATCGAAAAAAAAAAATGAAGCGCTTGATTTTTTTCAAATATTTCGAAAACTTTGGGAAAATGAAAAAAATGTTATTGAATCTTTTTTGTGGAGAATTCAATTTTCTACAAGAAACGTTATTTGCATTATCGTCGTGTGTCGGATAGTTTCCGAGTTATTGAGAAATTTATCGAAGCTTTTGAGGAACAAACGATTCTAACTTGCCGATTCACCGCCGGATTCGATCAATGGAAAATGTTTTAAATTGGTATGGAAGACCTACTACAATGAGTGAAAAATTTGCGGAGTTTCGGATTTTTCGGTGCAATACTGCGGAAGGAAAAAAATATGAATTGTCGGGTGACAAAAATCCTGTGTTAATCAAATGGCGAAATTCGAGGGCTTTGGGGCGGTACTTAGAATTGGTCTACGAGGCTGGGCCTTCGGATACCTCAAAAATCATTTACTTAGAGACATTTGAGCCCACGGGAGGGCCAAAATATGTTTGACCCAAAATAAGGACCACCCTAATATATAGATATACAAAATATCCCAATCCAAATAGTCAGAAATCCATACACAAACGAACAAACACACGCACACACATTCATGCACCTTCAAGTTTGCCCGTAGTCGAACATCCAGCGCGAGTTACATCGCAATTTCGTTTGCAACAAACAAAAACAAAAAATAAAACAAAAAAAAGAAAAAATAGTTTGGAAAATTTAAACGTAATAACATTGAAGATTCACGATGCATCGTTTGCGTCGAATGCTTGGAACAGGCCGTTGCAATTCTTCCGGGTTTGGGTTGGTACGAAGGGAGCGAGGAGGGGGAGGGGGGGGGAGGGGAATAGGCTCCAGGGGGGTTCTCGAGCGTGCACACGAAGTGTCGGCCAAGCGGGCAACTCGCGGGCCTCTCGCGGTGTGTGTGCGAATCCGACGCGGAAATCATGCCTGCCGCATAGGTAACAGGGTTTGCGGTTTTGTGTCCAACCTCGCTTCGTCTATGGCCGCGGTCAGACTGACCGGAGGGGTGGAGGGGAGGGGGGGGGGAGAATATCGCGTCTATGGCCGGGGTGTCTGTGGCGATGGTGGCCAGCTTTTTCATCTCCACCATCGTCCTGCTTTTCAACCCTCACAAACATATCTACTTTTTGTGAGAAAAAAAAACTTTTTGGAAACACCTTTATGTATAAAATATATATTAAGGTGTTTCAAGAATTGAAAAAAAAATAATTAATTGGTGGGAGAACTCCTTCTCCGTCCTGCTTTTCAACCCCCACAAACGTATCTACTTTTTGTGAGAAAAAAAAACTTTTTGGAAACACCTTTATGTATAATATATATATATATTAAGGTGTTTCAAAATTGAAAAAAAATCAATTAATTGGTGGGAGGACTATAATATAATATGTATTATATATTAGAGTGTTGGGGGAGAAACAAAAATTAATAAAAAGTTTTTTGAAACACCTTAACATTTATTTATCAAGGTATTTTAGAAAAGTTTTTTTTTTCAACGTGCTGCACCTGAAATAGTTAGTTTAGGTATTAGAAAAACTAACTATTTCAGGTGCAGCACGTTGGAAAATGAAATAAAAAAAAAGTTTTTTAAAACACCTTAATATATATTAGATATTAAGGTGTTTCAAAAACCTTATTTTTTTCTTCTTTTACATTTTTCAACACCTTAATATATAATATATATAATATTATAGTTCTCCCAAAAATCCATTTTTGTTCGTTTTGAAACACCTTAATATATAATATATATTAAGGTGTTTCTTATTTTTTTTTTTTCATTTTCCAACGTGCTGCACCTGAAATGGTTAGTTTGAATAGGAAAAAAATTAACTATTTCTTTTTTGGGTCATTGATGTACGTCAGTGAACCAATTTTCATCTCAATAGTTATATAAATGTCTGAATGTGTGTGTGTGTGTGTGTGTGTGTGTGTGTTTTCGAGAAATGAATAAATCTAGCATACGAATGATAATCGTTTGAGAATCGTGCATTAACACGCCCATAGATCCAGAATGGTAATGGTCGCGTCCGTTGCACACGACCTCTCGTAGCTCTCGACGCATCGGGACTCCGTGTAGTCCCGGGACAACCGCTCACGGGGAAGTTACAGTTAGTCGAACCAAATTCACGCTGCGCGCGACAATGCGCGCGAGGAAGCAAAATTCTATGTATAAGTCCGGGCGTTATTTTCCACGATGCGTTCGACGAGTCGAATGACCCATATCCGATCCTCGCGGACACGTTTTTTTTCAACATCACGACGAATCGATTCATCGTCGTATCGAGATTAATCCTTCGAGATCACTGGGGGGTCAAAACGACCCCAAGCGCAACTTCGAGCCGACAAAAATTTAAGTATCGAGATTAATTGCTCCTTATGTTTGTTAATCCCTCAAGATCTGTGGGGGGGTCAAAAAGACCCCGACTTAGCGCAACTTAGCGCAATTTAGAGCCGAAAAATTGAAGAGAATAAATAAAAAATTGAAAACTCAAGAATTGCAAAAGATATAATTTTTTTTTAGTAAAAAATGGGATTTTTCACGCATTGACCCTGTGACGATTTTTTTTTAAATTGACCGTATTTTTTTACCATTGATTTTTTTTTTTTGCAGTAAATATTGAATTCGATGCAAATAACCTGTGGCAGCTTTCGAAGAAAGTATCGAAGAATATGTGGAAATTTTCCCAAGTAAAAAAATTGATGGGTTACTAGCAGCAAGCTTTTTTCCAAGCCTCGGGGTCGAAAAGACCCCCTGTGCCCCAGCTGTGATACCTGCCAGTTAAAGATCAATATCAAGTACAAAAATACTTGAGAATTTAAAAGTACAAAAATATTTTTTTATTTTTTTTTTGGCTCCAAAAACACTTTTAAATCACGGATTTGAAATTTTACGGAATTGAAATTTTACGGATTTGAAATGTTACGGATTTGAAATTTTACGCGTTTGAAATTTGACGCATTTGAAATTTTACGGACTTGAAATTTTACGGATTTGAAATTTTACGGATTTGAAATTTCACGGATTTAAAATTTTACGGATTTGAAATTCTACGGATTTGAAATTTCACGGATTTGAAATTAATTTCATGAAAAAAAGATCGCGCTCATCGATCACCGATTTCCGTAAAAAAAAATCGTGGCGGTTGTGATCGATGAGACCGATGCAACGGAAAAATGCAATCGAAACCGTGCATTCTTCTACGATGCATCGAAACAAAAAAAGAAAGAAAGGAAGAAAGAAAATAAATATTTGTTTAAACGTGCCGAGCATCTTGGAAACGTTCATCGGTGTTGATTGAAATACACAAAGTCATTTTGAAAAAAAAAAAAAAAAAAAAAAAAAAATACAACACAACTGCCATCGGATCGAATGCATTCGTCGGTTGCGTTATTAGAACGTGGGCGTGTAACAATGCGACGCGAGTCATTGTTACAAGACGTGCTTTCGGGAAACAAAAAAAAAGAGACAGAAATGCACATGTGTGTTGCACGTTGTTGAAGCGACTACGTGAGTTCCGAGAAATCCGTGATACGTACGTGTTGATTGAATCAACCGTATCTTTTTTTTTCTTTAAAGTCAATGACATTTGTTTTATTTTATTTGATGTTTTTTTTTTTGTAATGGAGACACGATGGTCGAGTCGGACAAATCGATGGGTGACGAGGATGAAGAGGGGAGGAGGGAGGCTTCTGGAAATTTTTACGATGACAACCACGTCGTCATCCTCTTCGTTCCGGTGATTTATTTTTTTTTTAAGTCTTATTCATGATCTTCCTATTTTCGCTTTGTTGAATTTTTATTCTTTCCCTATATTTTATTAACATTTGTTTTTTAATTTTCATTCGTTCATTTTTTTAAGCTTAATTTTTGAATTATTGAATTTCTGAATTTTTTCAATTTCTAAATTCTTAAATCCCTGAATTTTCGTAATTTCTAAATGTTTTTATTTCTGAAATTTCAAACTTTCAAATTTTCAAATTTCTCAATTCAGTAATTGCTAAATTTATTAATTCCTGAATCTTGTAATTTTTAAATTTTGTAACTTATACATTTTTTCAATTTCTGAATATTGTGATTTCTAAATTTGTTGAATTCTAAATTTTGTAATTTCTAAATTTTTTAAATACTGATTATTTTAATTTTTCATTACTATATTTATTTATCTCTTCGTTTCGTAGTTCCTTAATTTCTGAATTATCAAATTGTGAGATTGCTAAATTATTAAATTGTCAAATTAAAAAATTAAAAAATTAAAAAATTTGAATATTTTTAAGTCTTTTAATTTTTTAATTTTTTAAATTCCACGATGAGTCTCTCGGCTCTTTCTCTTGGTCCATCTCTCACTCTCTCTCTCTGTCTTTCTTTTTCTCGGTCCGTCGTGAATGGTTCGAGCAAAAATTTCGTCACGGGTTCGCATAATCGAACGTTAATACCATCGCCAACATAATCTCCACGTGTCTCTTCAAACTCGTGCGAGAGCCATTCTCGAGTGGCGAGGTGATGGGCGGGGGGTAGGGGCGCCATGACAAAACCGACAACTGCGCGGTTTCCTCGTTCGAGGTCTTCGAACCGCGGAAACGTCGTCACGCGGGGACCCTTCGCGGTCATGGTCAAACGATGATACCACGGGGGGCTTTCGAAACGACTGCGATATTTGTGTTAACGTTATTCTCGGTGCCATAATATTTTTGCGGGCGTTAAAGATGGATTTCAATATAGAATTAAGAAAAACAAAGAAAATCAAGATGAATAAAGAGAATAAAAAAAAAATATAGAGAATAAAGAAAAGTAAGGAAAATCGATGAAGAAATGAAGAAAATCAAGAACTAATAATGAAAATCAATAAAGAGATAAAGAAAATCAAGAAAATCAAGAACGAATAAAGAAAATCAATAAAGAAATAAAGAAAATCAATAAAGAAATAAAGCAAATCGAGAAAAATGAATAAAATCAAGAAAAATAAATAAAATCAAGAAAAAATAAAGAAAATCAAGAAAAATAATGAAAATCCAGAAAAATCGTAAATATTCAGAGCCTTTAGCTTTTATCAGGTCGACAAAGAAATGGAAAATTTCTAAAACGATTAACCCTTCGAAGTCACTGGGGGTCAAAATGACCCCAAGCGCGACTTCGGACCAGAATTTTTTTTTCATAATAAAAAATTCTAAAAGATATGATTTTTTAATAAAAAATAAGATTTGTCACGCATTGACATCTTAATGATTTTATATTCGCAATTTTGAAAATTTGATTTTTATGAGTCGTTCGGAATCTTGAAATTTTTAATTTCCTCGAAATGGAATTTCACAATATAAGAAATTCACACGAATGTGGAATTAGTATTTTATTTATTTCTTCTATCGTTCGTTTCATTTCGCACGTGATGACATCATTTCACGGCGTAATATTGTTTTTTTTTTTTTTTGCCGGGGGCTCTGGAGTGTGTGTTAGTGGGCCGCCGAAAGCATGTTTGCGTCGGCGAAACCATCGCCGGTTTTGGCATGGCAGACGGTCGCGTATCTAAGGTTCATTTGAAACCGAGCGTTAGAAGAGAACGTGAGTTAGGGGGGTCGACCGCATTCCTCCGGTCACCAGGACGCCTCTTTCAAGGTCTCCGAATTTTTTCGTTTTTTTTTCTCATTTTTCAAAAATTAATTTAAATTAAATTGAACAATATTGAAATTTTTTACAGATTGAATAAAATTTGATTGAATGAAATTAAAATTGGTAGAATTAAGCAAAATTGAAAAATTTTCCGAGTGAATAAACCTCAATCGAATTAAATTTAAATTTATTGAAAATTAAATTGCATTAAATGAAATGAAATTGTAATTTTTTGAAATTAATTTGAATTAAATTTAATCGAATTGAAAAAATTCAAAATTCCGGCGGCACGTGTTAATTTTGGAATAGATCGGGGAAACTTTGGGAACATTTATTCATTAATTCATTTGGAACTTATCTGGGGGGCGTCCCGGTCAAAATTCGTCAAAATTTAATACAAGGACTATTCTAATATATTCATAAGTGTGTGTTTGTGTGTGTGTGTGTTTATTTGTTTGTCTGTGTGCAGACAGACCGACTCAGACTTCCGGGGCTGTTATTCGCACCAATCACGATCGCATGTTTCTCGTTTGACTCGTCTCTCATTAATTCACGTTAAATCGGCTCGTGGGACGCGATAATGACGATTCGGACAAAATGGCGACGTCGGTTTCGTTGTCCTTGGCTCGGTCAGTGGCTCTCGTCATCGACGAGGTTTTGCGATCGGTCGGCATAACCCATGTGTGTGTGTGAGCGTGTGTTTGTTAGCCGTTTCCCCGATCAAATCGTAAAAAAAAAAAAATCCTCGTGCTTTTACGCAAATAAAGTGAGTTTCGTGATTTTAATTGTTTTCTTCTTCTTCTTTCTTTCTCATATTTCTATCTGCATATAACAATGATATCACAGATGGATGTATATTTTTATGTTTATGTATATCTGTAACAATGATTATTTTCTGCAAACGAAGTGAGTTCCGTTTTTTTGGGTTTGACTGATTTTTTTTTTTTTTTTTTTTTTTTTTTTTAATTAAAAGGAAGGAAAAAAAATCTGCGATAACGAAAGTTATTGATAAAATTAATATTTGTACATTTTATTTATATCCATATGATAATCTTTCTTTTCGTATAAAAAAAAAAAGAAGAAAAAAAATGGTGCTTCAACGAAATCATTGAATAATTCATATTTGTATATTTATTTGTATCAATATTGTAATTATTTTTTTTTGTTTATTGTTTTTGTTTGTTGTATGAAGTATGATGTTGTTGTTTTTTTTTTTTGTTTTTTTCCTTAAATTAAAGAGATGAGAAAAAAAAATGTCTGCGATAACGAAAGTATTGAATAATTTATAAATTTATATTTATCGATATTTATATTATACAATAATTCTTCGAGGCCGAAAAATTCTGTCGGATTTCAACACACACACACACACACACGTACGGAATCACACGTGCGTACTCAGACACGTTAAAACGAAAAAAAAAAAAATTTAAGACGATGTGTTATCTTTTTCGTTCCCCCAATCTTAGCAATGAGTGGGAGAGAGACGGTGCTATCGGGAGTCGATGGGGAGCAAGAAAGATGGAACGAAAAAATATATTAAAAATAATCACCTTAATAAAAAAAAAATACGCAAACGCGTGAAAAAACCGCGGTTCTCTTCGCAATGAGCGTTAAGAGAGAGAGAGAGGGAGGGAGAATGGAGGTTCGAGGTACGATAAACCCGGTGGCCCGGTGCGCACGCGTGACGATCGAGGTGGTCAAGGTCCCTCGCGGCCAGGGCGTACTGACCCCGGAATGTCGGAGCTACGAGGTAGGCCGGAAACTCGTCCAGACGGATTGCGCGGCGTTACCCGAGGGTCGAATTTTTTTTTTTTTTTTTTTTTAATTATTATTTTATTCTTTCGAGACGGGTTTGAAAAATTGCGAATAATTCATTTGCCAATGACAAATGGCATTCGAAATTTCATTATCGTTGTTTACTATTCGCACTATTATTATTATTTTAGTTTGAACAATTTCAAATTATTAATTTGCAATGACAAATGGCATTCGACATTTTGTTATCGTCGTTTATTATTATCATTATTATTTTAGTTTGAACAATTTCAAATGATTAATTTATCAATGACAAATGAAATTCGACATTTTATCATCGCTGTTCATTATTCATTTTTTTTTTTCGTTATGCTTCATTTCCATGAGAATTATGGACGATTGGAAATAATAATAATAAAATTGATGGACATATGAGAAACGAGAAAATGTTTTGTGTTGGATGGATATTTGCATTGGAGCAGTTTCAAATGTAAAATTTCACGCTAAGTCGATCCTGAACAACCATGCGCACAGCTCCACGTGCGGATCGGAGTCCGGAGTCCGGGTTTCATCGTTCTCCAATTTTCGGCGATTTTGGGGAGAACGAAAGGAGAGGACGATTGGTTATCGGATAACCGCAAAAAGGATGGCAGCGAAAAAGAGAGAGAGAGAGAGAGGGAGAGAAAGAGAAAGAGGGAGTAAGAGCCAAAGTAAGAGAGATAGAAAAAGAAAAAAGAAGTAAGGAAGGAGAATCGTTTAATAATGAGAGAAAGAAAAAAAAGAGAAAGAGAGAGAGAGAAAAAAATATGAAGAGAGAAAATAAGAAAGGAAGGAAAATTGTTCAATAATGAGAGAGAGAAAAAAAATAGAAAGAGAGTGAGAAAAAAACAGAGAAAGAAAGAGAGATAAGAATATGAAGAGAGAAAATAAGAAAGGAAAGAGAATCTTTCAATAATGAGTGGGAAAGAGAGAGAAAAAAAGAGAAAGAGAGAGAGATACGAATATGAAGAGGGAAAAGAAGAAAAGAAGGAGAATCGTTCGATAGAGAGAATGAGAGAAACAAAGAGAGAAAGAGAGAGGAATAAGAAGATGAAGAGAGAAAGAAAGAAAGAAAGAAAGACAGGAGAATCGTTGAAGAGTGACAGAGAAAGAGAGATAAGAAAATGAAGAGAGAGAAAGGAAGGAAAAACGTTGAACAGAAAGAGAAAGAGAGAGAGAAAAAAATAAGAAGATGAAGGGAGAAAGGAAGAAGAATCGGTCGAGAGTGACAGAGAAAGAGAGATAAGAAGATGAAGAGAGAAAGGAAGAAGAAACGTTGGATGAAGAGAGTTGAGAAGATGAAGACAGAAAAGAAGAAGAATCGTTCGAGAGTGAGTGAGAAAGGCAGATAAGAAGATGAAGAAGCAAAGGAAGAACAAACGTTGAACAGAGCGCGAAAGAGAGATAAAAAGATGAAGAAGCAAAGGAAGAAAAAAAGTTGAACAGAGAGAGAAAGAGAGAGATGAAAAGATGAAGAGAGAAAAAAAGAAGGAGAATGGTTGAAGAGACCAAAAGAGAGGTGTCACTGACTCCCGTACGTAGGTGATCGACCTCCATCCTCCCTCTCCTCCTTCTCACGGCACCAGGATCACACAACCGACCGTCAAACCCATCGTCGTCGTCGTCGGACAACCACATAAGCTTGTACCTCCCCCCCCCCCCCCGTCCACTCGAGCGCAATGGAGCCTCTCGTGCGCGCGCACGCGCATGCGCGCAAACCAAACCTTTCGTCGTTCGCGCTCTTCGGCAAAACGTGCGAGGAGAGAAACGTGCCCTCTCTTACTCGTCGCTACCTCGTCGAGGGGCGTTCGAGCACCAGTGACGTAACGCCCAGCCGGTTATTCAACCTGGGTTCGTCGTCGTTGGTTGTTGGTCTCCTCACGGTGACGAAATGACCGGCTTGTTGGCACACGCTCGACTCCGTTCGCGTTCCTTTTTGCCAATACCCCCCTCCCCCCACCCCCTCAACCTCCTCATTAACCATTCGTTGACTCCGATCGGTCATTCATCTTTTTTTTTCTTCATTTTTTTATTAATTAATTTATTTATTTATTTATTTGTTTTTTTTTATTTTTTTTATTTTAGGGAGCTATTGTTTTGTGTCATAGATGAATTGTCATTGTTGTTGATTATTTTTCCGATGTAGGATTAGAATTCTGTTTTTTTTTGGTTTTTTTTTTAAATTTATTTCTTTGTTTTTTAGGTTTTTTTTTTCGTCAGCGATTGATTTATGTCATCGATGAATTATCATTGGAGTTGATTATTTCTTCGATGTGGGATTAGAATTGTTTTTTTTTTGTTGGTGTTCCTTGATTTTCTTTGAATAGACTTTGCGGGAAAATTTTCGTGAGGTTGGAATTTGGAAAATTGGGACTGAGGGTTTTTTTTATTTTTATATTTATTATTTATTATTTTCTTCTTAATTGAACGATTCGTAATTGTATTTTGTTAATAATTACCATCGTAAATTTTATCACGTTTTTTTGGTAATAATCACTAGTATCTAATAAATTCTATCGACTTTCAAAAAATATCGATTTTAATTATATCATTTTACAAAAAAATGAAATTCAATTTTTTTTTTCAATTACTTTTAATTCAAATTAACGTTGAAGGAAAATTTTTTGTGGGGATTAGGATTTGAAGAAATTTAGAACAAATTTTTTTTTTCTAAGACGAAAATAAAAAAATTGAAAAATAAAAAATAAAAAAATAAATGAAATAAAGTGCAAGTCTCGATGCGGTAAGCGTATACGATCACGTGCCGAACGTCTATCGTGATCTAACGCCGAATCAAACGCCGCGTTGTATATAAATAGAGAGTGAGAGAGATAGAGAGAGGGAGAGAGAGAGATGAGGCGATCGAATTTTTGAGGGTCCTCCGCAGGAGAAAGCGAGACCGACAGAACTACTCACGAGTTTCGGGCGTGGGCGGTTTTACTACGGTAATAGAAAATTGTTTACTATTTGCGATAGGCGTAGTAACGCGTCATAACCTCGTGGCCGCGATTTTTTTGTTTTCAAACAGCGTTAGAAGAGTCGATAGGTGACAGGGGGGCGGGGGGGGGGCGAGAAGTTCGCGAATTTTACGGCGCGCCTGCGTTCGTGACGGCACGGTGGCGACACTATTTACAAATTCTTCCGGTCCCACTATGTTCATTCATAATCGTTAAAACTTTTTTTTTTCCGTTCATTATTGAATAATAATAATAATAATCGTTTGACTATTATTATAATCATTATTTACACTTTTCTCAGGCTCAATATTAGTATCTGCTTATTATTATTATTATTATTATTATTATTATTTACATTTTTCTTAGACTTACAATTAGTATCTGCTCATTATTATTATTATTTACACTTTTCTCAGACTTCCAATTATTATCTGCTCATTATTATAATTATTGTTATTACTATTATCATTGCTATAAAAATGTTAAAGTCGATTTTTCCGACGAAAAAAAAAAAAAAAATTAGTCGGACAATGAACGGTAACAGAGCTGCGTTAGGTTAACCTTTGTGTCTGTATGTGTGTATGCGTGTTAGTGAACACTTGAATTTTCCGAACTGTTAGGAGTTATCAAAATGCGGGTCGATCGTCGAATGTAGGTTTAGTGTTATACATTTTTCTCCATTTCTATCTATTTCTATTTCCATTCCTGTTTTAGTTCCTTTTAGGGTTTTTTTTTTGTTATTCGTCGTTGAGGCCATGGAGACCCGTGAACATTATCGTCGGGTGGGGTAAGTGCGCACGCGCGATCGTTGTTGGATTTTAACGATCGTAGCGCTCCCGTTTCGCGGCGCGGGCCGCTCGACTGCGATCGAGGGTCCGGGGTTGCACATATATATATATATATATATATATATATATAATGTATATATATATGTATGTAGGTAAAGCGAAGTCTCGCTGTGGCCGGGTTACGGTCCATTGAGCCTCGACCGAATCATCTCGCTCCCATTAATTTCCACGTAGCTGTATCTATATATATATATATATATATATATATATATATAGGTTTTAAGCGAGTAGAGGACGGCAGAAACCGCTCGTAGAACTTATTCCGCGTGCTACACGGGCGCTGTTTGTGCGCCCGCGAAAACAAAGCCTCACACACACACACACAAACAGACATAGACTTCGAATCGTTTCCAATGGGAGAGGAAATCGCGCGGGGGGGAAGTTGGCACGCGAATTAATCGGTCAGCGGTCCTCCGATAAACGCTCGCTCGCTCGGGTTTTCAAATCCGTATTCTCGCTCGATTGATTTTTTTTTTTTGTTTTTTTACTCAACTTTTGTTCTATTTTCATCAACTGCGCTTGAACTGGAAAAATGAAAAATTTGAAGAAAAAAAATATATGTATGTATATATATATGTAGGTATATTACAATTTTCTTTTTTTAAAGAAAAATAATTATGATGAATGAAACTGGTTGTTGATAATTAGATCGATGATTAATGTGATTGAATTAGAAATTTTAATGAATTGAATGCAGAAAATATCAATGCGATCTAATTAAATGATCGAATTAATAATTTGATCGAGTGATCAGATTTAAGATTTATTTCGAATAGAATGTTTAGATGAAACATTTTAATTTGACATTTGAAATTTAATGATAAAATGATTTATTTTGTTATTCCCAACAATTTGAATCGTCGTTGAGTTTTCCAAATTTTTTACCGGTCAATGGACTCTCGGGCTATTACACGCGCGTGCGAATGTACGAAGGACATTCGGGACCATATATATATATATAAAATAAATGTATACATATATACACAATGAGGTTGTGCGACGATGATCGGGATCGTACGGACGATCATGCGAGGATCATGCGAGGATGTTCCTCGCACGCGTGTCTACCGAGCGGATTCCGTTAGTCCGGTTGAGTTCCGCGAGGTCCTTGCGCACACACACACACAAACACATACACACATGGTTACACACACTGGAAAAACCAGGGTCGACGGTGTTGTCTCGGTTTGCGTCGAAGGATACGGAACGGGACGAATGACCGGCAAGCCCCGACGAGATCTGCGTACCGAGTGACGCGCGTGTCGTACGATATACACCAGACGTGACTGTATATACGTCAGGGTGGTCCTCATTTTGGATTTTTTTTTATTTTGGCGTTGCCGGAGGATAATATTGTTGGAAACGATCCTTAAAGAATATCCTTAAAATTTGAGGTTCCTATCTCAATTTTCAATCCTGCCGCCGGCCCCTAGTATTCTGAGATTTGAATGAAATAGGATTTTTCATATTTCAGAATTTTCTTTCATTAAGACTGAAGTTCTTTGTTATGTGAAAAATTTTTTCGTTGTTTTATTTTTTTTGTTCCGCGTCAGTGGAAATAGAAAAAAAATCCTATTTTTTATTCCAGAACAAATCGGAGGAATAATTGTTTATAATATGCATTATTGTCTTCAGTTTAGAACTTCAGTCATGATGAACGAAAATTCTAAAATATGAAAAACACTTTGTTATTTGACTGGCAAACTTTGGGACGCTGGCGGCAGGGTTAAGAATTGAGATAGAGACCTTAAATTTTGAGGATATTTTTTTTAATTCATTTCCAACCATATTATCCCCCGGGAGCAGCAAAATGAAAAACCTCCAAAATAAGGACCACCCTAACATACATATATTGAATATTATACAATTCGTGGGGAAGGCCACGTGTCGCGGAAGCTTCTTCGTCGTTTCGACCGTCTTTGTCTTTGGGTTTCGTACCCGCACGATTTTTTTTTTTTTTTTCAAACCCGTAGACTGAAATTAAATTATATGTTAATGCGCAAGCGCGGTTAGTGACCCACAGATTTTTCCACGCGTAAGAATTTTTTTTAGAAGATCGTGTTTGGATCGTATACGATGGATTTCGTCACGTGTCAACGCACTTCCTTCGGCTAATCAAGGTGATCGAGGAGGTCAACATTTTTTTTTACAATTTTCGATCACCGTAAATCGGAAAAACAAAAAATTCTTCATTGATGACGTGGATATAGGTATTTAGAATATAATATTAGTCTGTTCGATTTTAGAATAAATTAGAATAATCCCGAGACATTATTTAGAATTTTAACAATATTTTTGGAGAGGAATGAGTGGCCCGAAAATCAAATGGACATGAGTGACCCCAAGACGGTAATCTTGGGTTAGTAATAACGATAATTAGACCATGTTTCATCGAGTGAAACACACACACACACACAGACACGAAGTTAAGCAACACAATCAATTACCGAACAAGTGTAACCCAACGTAATTCATTCGTGGACGAACGAAATCTGTCGGTTACGTTTGAGAATCATCGTGTTCCGGAAACTTTCTAATTGTGTCATCGGCGACTCAACGTGTCTGTGTCTGGGATATTCGTGTGGGCAAGTGCGTTAGTGTGTGCGTGTGTGTTTTTATGTGTCTGCCGCAACGGTTGGTAAGTCTCGACGAAACTGTTAGGTCATAGCATCGAGATGAAAGAAAGAACAAAAAAAAAAAAGAATTGAAAGAAAAAAAATAAAAGATTTTTCGATGTGTTACGAACGTACGTCTGAACTGAATCTCGTTCGTCTCGAACGATCGCCCACGGTCAAACGATTTGGGGTCATCGAGCGAGAAAGAAGATATCGAAAATTCGTAAAGAAAGAAGAAAAAAAAAATTTTGAAATATATTTTTATCTAACACAGAAGAATGATCGTTATTGTTATAATTACTAATATTTTTTTTGAGTATATATGTAAGTGGAAAACTTTTGAAATTGTTTTGTTAAAAAACTTTCAAAAAGTTTGTGCAAATAAAATTCGATTTCATTGATTGATTGATTGATTGATAAATTTAATAATTTCCAGATGTTATAAATTGTCAATATAATTCAATATTATGGATAAATTAAAAATAACTTTTTATTTTTATATATATTTTTTTTCAAATATTTATTTATTTATTTATTTATTTATTTTTCATATATTAAAAAAAAAAATCACGTAAAAAACTATGAGAATTCAGAACAAAAGTCATCGAGCGAGAAAGTAGATCTCGAGAATTCATGAAAAAAAGAGAAGAGAAGAGAAACATTTTTTTTACCATTTAATTTTTTTTTTCAAATCATGATAATGATAATCAAAGAATTGCGCGTGGAGCAAAAATGTTGGTTAGAGATGTTTGTCGATCGATTTCGCAAGATCGACTGGTTAGACTCGTTCGCATGAGCGCCGTTCTGAGATCGTGTTTCGGTCCAGCGCACCGGCCGGGCAAGGCCACCGGGTCGTAGCCAAGTGGACGATGTGCCACTGTGGACGACCTGACGATATATAAATACATACATACATACATACATGTATAATAACGACGAGTACGAGAAAGACGTGGGATCGACGTCGTCGTATCGCAATTATTTGCCTTGGGAGAGAAAGAGCAAGAGAGAGAGAGAGAGAGAGAGAGAGAGAGAGAGAGAGATAGGGAGAGCGAACGATCTATCGACAGCTCCTTTTATAGACTCTGCTCTGGTCCTGGGTCGTCGGACCGTACCAGGATCTCTTGGCAAATCCTACTTGACACCTTTCACATATATTCATCCCCCCCACCCCTCCCTAGGACCACCCTTTTACCATTTTGTCATACGGAGTACTTAATTTTTTAATCTTTCGTCGAATATTTACGATATGAGTGAGCAGTAATAACTACTCATATTATAATAACTACTAATATTATATAGTAGCATATGACCGACACCGATAGGTGTGCGGTCGGTGTACGGCTTCGGCGGTCCCACAAGTTAAGCAGCATTTCTTGCGGCCAGTACTTGGATGGGTGACCGCTTAGCCGTGCACCGGCTGGCATATCGATCGGTGAGCGGGAGGCCAGTCCTTCTGGGGCCGTGGTGCCTGCGCTGAAGTGCTACTTCTGCGCATGCGCCACGAAACCAGAAGAACAGGGGCCGACTGTACCGACACGGGTTTTCTGCAGTTTCCCCGTGTCCAAGGCAAATGCGGTACAGCGGTAGGTAAAGTCGTCTGCAGACGCAAAAGGGGAGAGAGCACATTTAGGATTTTCATGGGGAACGCGAATATAACGGAGACTAACGTTGTAAAAAACTCAAAGAGTTGTGCAAGTAAAACTCCAAGTAAGTAAGTATATAGTAGCATATAATAATAATAATAATAATAATAATAATAATAATAATAATAATAATAATAATAATAATAATAATAATAATAATAATAATAATAATAATAACAACAACAGCAACAACAACAACAATAATAATAATAATAATAATAATTCTCTTATACTATATACATTAGTTACGATAATCTTATCTAGCCTCAAGATCTCTAAGATTCTACCATTAAAACCATCAAATAAAAATTAAATCAACATAATAATAACAATTTTTTTAAAATATGTCTTCAAAAAAATGTTATAAAAATCGATATCTCGTTTATTGAATTAACGTTTATTTTTATTCTGTTTTCATTATTATTATTAAATTCGTCCGACAATCGACGAATCAATAAACAACAAAACAAAACCAAAAAATAATTCCTATTCGTGTGTTTGATCGATAATGTGTGCCTAATCGTTATCGAATGATAATTCGATTCGTCTGGGTCAAACGAATTACGAAACAACGTGTTGAGACGATGACGAACAGCCGGGCGGACTTAAGTAATAAAAGTTACATCGACGCAGCAGCCGATTTTTCGAACACGAAGATCTCGGTAATTCGTGAGTTGTGAGATTACGACACACAGAGACGGAGAAAGAGAGTTGAGGCGTGAAAGAAAGTGAGAGAGAGAGGGAGACACGGCGTGAAAGTGAGAGAGAGAGGATGGAAAGAATTTGGCTGTGGACGCGGTTACGCGAACGTATAATAACGTCTAACGCGCTTCGTGAAAGTAAGAGCCCCGGGGAGTGGAGGCGCTGTTGTGTGTCGACAAGGCGACGAAGACGTAGATGATGATGATGATGAAGACGACGACGACGACGGCGGCAGCGGTGGCCTTGATTCGGTCGGGGTTAGCGTCCGACATCCAGGACGTTCGAGCCGCTTGGTTTCGATCCCCCTGCCCCCTCCCCCCAGCTCTTTTCGTCGTCGTTGCTCAATCGTTTGGACAAGTAGGCCCCCCCCCCCTCATCCTTCCACTTGCGACGCTGTGAAGCTTGATGCCCGATATTTATTCGATTCGTATGATTATCCGAAACGTCCGAGCTATCCGGATAACTCGTGACGAAATTAATAAATTATTATATTTTTTTTTGCAGTACGAACTTGAAAAAGTCAATTCGAAATTTGCGATAAATGATTGACAAATAAAATTGGGGATGAGAGAATGAGAGAATGACAGAATGAGAGAATGAGAGAATGAGAGAATGAGAGAATGAGAGAATGAGAGAATGAGAGAATGAGAGAATGAGAGAATGAGAGAATGAAAGAATGAGAGAATGAGAGAATGAGAGAATGAGAGAATGAGAGAATGAGAGAATGAGAAAATGAGAGAATGAGAAAATGAGAGAATGAGAGAATGAGAGAATGAGAGAATGAGAGAATGAGAGAATGAGAGAATGAGAGAATGAGAGAATGAGAGAATGAGAGAATGAGAGAATGAGAGAATGAGAGAATGAGAGAATGAAAGAATGAGAGAATGAGAGAATGAGAGAATGAGAGAATGAGAGAATGAGAGAATGAGAAAATGAGAGAATGAGAAAATGAGAGAATGAGAGAATGAGAGAATGAGAGAATGAGAGAATGAGAAAATGAGAGAATGAGAGAATGAGAGAATGAGAGAATGAGAGAATGAGAGAATGAGAGAATGAGAGAATGAGAGAATGAGAGAATGAGAGAATGAGAGAATGAGAGAATGAGAGAATGAGAGAATGAGAGAATGAGAGAATGAGAGAATGAGAGAATGAGAGAATGAGAGAATGAGAGAATGAGAGAATGAGAGAATGAGAGAATGAGAGAATGAGAGAATGAGAGAATGAGAGAATGAGAGAATGAGAGAATGAGAGAATGAGAGAATGAGAGAATGAAAGAATGAGAGAATGAGAAAATGGAAGAATGGCAGAACGAGAAAGCGAAACAATGAGAGACCGAGAATGAAAAACAAAAATGAATTAATCAATTAATTGATTGATCAATCGAACGTTTTAGTAAATAAGTAAACCACGAAACAAAAAGTGCAACTGGACTGGTCGAATGACGTGCGTCGTAAGGTACTTCCGGTTCGTGATGCAATTTACCAAGATGCAACAAATAAATAAAAACAATAATAATAAAAGTTAAAATAAAAAAAAGACATACGAAAATAAGGATAGAGTTGGATAATTGAAAAGAGAGCTTGAGGCAAGGAAACGCGTGCGAGAAGTGTTTCGTAACATCGCAAATGAAAAAAAAAAGGAGAAAGAAAGAAAGTAAGAAAAAAAAGTTGTCGCGCGCGCGAACGACGAACTCTTCATCGAGAGAAGACGCCGTCGTCGGTTTCCTCGAGCGAGCGTGCGAGCTCGTCGAGCGATCGAGAGTAAAAGCTATCTTTCGCGCGAGCAGCCGGAGTTACCCACGAAGAGAAATGCGACGAAGGGAAAATAAAAACGTGTGGAACGACGAATAAGCGCGCCGACATCGGCGAGAGCCGGAGAAAGGTGAAAGCACTCTCGCCTCTCTCTCTCTCTCTCGACGATGATCCTCACGCCGCGGTAGCCGCGAATCAACACAAACACACACACACACACACACACACACAGGTGTATAAATACATATAATCCGAGTTCGCTTTTTTTTCTTTCTGCGCACGTGCTCGCGCAGCCGGAAAACGCGTCTCGACCGATTTTTCTCGTTACGTCGGGATGGCGGTGGTAGTTTGACTCTGTGACCAGTCTGCCTTGTACCAGTTTGACTCGTTCCATTTGATCAATACCAGTTTAACTCTGTTCAACCAGTTCAACCAGTTTAATCAATACCAAGTTGACTCGTTTCAATTTGACGCGTCCTAAGTTGACTCGTCCCAATTTGACTCATCCCAGTTGGACTTGTCTTATTTTCATTGGTCCCGAATTATCTCATCCCAATTTGACTCATCCCAGTTTGACTTCACCAAATTTGGCTCATCCTAGTTGGACTCGTTCCCAATTTGACTGGTCCAAAATTGACTCATTCCAATTTGACTCATCCCAATTTGCCTCATCCCAGTTTGACCCGTCCCAATTTGACTGGTCCCTAGTTTGCCTCGGACCAATTCGGCTCATCCCAATTTGACTCATCCCAATTTGACCAATCCCGAATTGACTCATCCCAATTTGCCTCATCCCAGTTTGACTCGTCCCAATTTGACTGGTCCCTAGTTTGCCTCGGACAAATTCGACTCATACCAATTTGACTCGGCTCAATTTGACTCATATTATTCAAGAGATAGAAATTTTTATGAACATCTTATCACGATGATTTTATTACAATCATTCGTTACAATAGACGAATTAACACGTAGACTGTACGAAAAAAAAACAAACTCCATGTCACACACATATATGTCACTATATGTACAATGTACATATGTGTCTGTTGAATAAATAAATAATGTAAAATAAAAAATTGAGAATAAAAAAAAAAACAACGAGTAGTAAATAAATAACGGGTTTGATCGCAGGTGCGCAATGGCCTCGAGTCTCGGGTCGATTGTCGAACGTCGAGAGAGAATGAGGAAGCGCCCCGAACGAACGGAAAATAATGAAAAGAAGAAAGAAAAGAAAAAAAGAACAAAAATAAAATAAAATAAAACGATGAAGAGAAACCGTGAAGACCCCGATAGCGGGCGTAGACCCCCGGGCGGTTATGCCCGATGACTAGAGTGTTGTTGTGTCCGCCTTTCGCCCGCGAGGCAGCCCGGTGAGGTTCGTCGACTAAACCTCACGATGACTCACGACACTTCGGCACATCCGGAATAGTTAAATAACACGGGCCACGTAATATATATATATAGATATAGATTAGAGTGATCCTTAGCAAGGGTAATTTTTTTAATTAAAATTGCGTAAGCTCTCACATAGGTTCCAAATACATTTTGAAAAGTGTTCGCCAAGTTTCTCCAACCTATGTCAATATTTACCCATGCCTGTGGGATTGTAAGTTTTTTCAAAATTATGTTTGACAAAATTTTTATCGAGTTTATTTATCGTAGCTTAAATATTAACGGGAGAAAATTTTTCCCAGCATGTATTTTTCATCGGAAAGAAGCGTACTTGACCCCTCGAGGTCACTAGGGGGTCGAATCGACCCCAAGCTCAATTTTTGAAGCAAAAATGGGAAAAAAATGGCGGCCATGTCAGTTTTCCGCCAATCTAAAAAATTTCTAACCTCAAAATTTACGCACTTTATCGAAAAAACTTTCATACAAAAGTTGTTAGTTTTGTCACGACGAAATTTTCGGTAAAAATAAAAAACCGTGGTTCCATTTGAAAAAAATATGTCGGCCACCTTGACACCGCCATTTTGAATTTTGGACAAGGAAAAAAAATATTTTCGTACGTCTCTCTTCTAACCCTTCGAGTTTCATCATACTGAATAGTCGATCGAAGCAGTATTTTTCGAGATAAATCAGGTGTAAGATGAAAATGGGACACCTGGTATATATATATATACATAATGTAAAGGGTTATGGGTGTCGACGATAGTCGAGCAACAGGACCTGACGCACCATGGAATCCTGGACTCGGGAACCTGTTGTAAATAACGTTTGCGTAACAAATGACGTGTTAAGTTTGTGTAAGTATGTCGAGTGTCTTTCTCCCTCTTTCTCTTTCTCTTTCTCTTCATCTCTCTCTTTCTCATCGACAAAGGCTAACCCAGCGGTTCGAACTTGTGTCGACCGATTGCGCAACTATCCGTAGCTTCCCGGATTGAATTTGTGTGTGAGAGAGTAAACTACACGATCGTTCAAAAAAAAAAAAAAAAGAACTATATCGACTTCGAAAATGTGGGCCACAGGGACATTCGCCTCTTTCTCTTTCTCTCTCTCTCCCTCTCTATCTGTGTATCTCGTTCGGGAACCACGACGAAAACAACTTATAAAAATACAACTGCGCACACCGCACGACGACGATTTCCGTTTTGTGTCCGACTGTGTAACGTCGGTTTTGAATCCATCGGGCGAGAAAAATTATTATTCATGGACTGTGAAGAATTATTGTCGTTTGTCGATTTAAACTCGTTCGCGATAGTTTGACAATTTTTTTTTCATCGAATTTTACGAGTGTGATAAACGGGAATGCAACGATGCTAAAAATTATCGAAATTTTCGTGTTTGTCAATGTTTGAAAACCATTCTCTTTAATTATTATTATTGTTGTTGTTTTTGTAGTTGGCGATGTTATTATTATTATTATATTGATTTTACTCAATTTATTAGTTTATTCATTTGTTTATACTATTATTATTATTCTCATTATTATTTCGATACATGTCAGTTTTTTATTAACCGCAAATAAAATTAATAACAAATTTTAAAAAACCGAATGAATAAAAATAATATTCACGATCATACGTTTCGAATGATTCAATCATAAAATAAATATTTAATATGATTACATCAAATATAATTCCTGAAAGATTACACTGGGGTACATTGTTACCCCATAAGGAGTAAATCTATATCATCTAACCCTCAATAACGCTTCGGCTCAACCGATTTGGTAGCGGAATTTCCGATTGAACACGGGTTGGGGTACCGAGTTACCCCAGTGTAGAGTTCTGAGGGTTCGAATGTATTTCGAACCCTCAGAAATAAAAAAACACGTGCGACTTGATCTCGTAAAATGTTGAAAAACATTGTTCACGATGATCGCATAGAATGTACAAGAGTGTCCGGTAACGGCAGCCCCCCACCCTCCCTTCCCCTACTTCTATTCTCGAAGGGTTCGGTGCTGAAGAGTTAACTCCGTTACACGCGTAACCTCGGTCCTTCCGCTTCCTTCTGGCGCGTTTGCCACGTGAGAACGAATGAAAATCACCACGAGGTACGGAGAACTAGGAAATCTTGTGTTACGAACAATTCTCGCACACATAACCTCCAATGTATACAACGCACAAAGCCCATAACGTCTACATTGTTAAGTACAAGCAAACTCGGGGGCGGGGGGGAGGCAAGACACGATCGCGATTTTAAAATCCTCGACTACGTTCGATGATTTTTTTAGAACTTTTTGTTTTTTTGTTGTTTCTAAGTTTATTTTTCGTGCTAAGCATTTCCCGGTGCAGTTGGTTGGAGAAGGTCGAGGAGAGGAGGGGGAGAGGGGGGAGGAGGCATGAACAGCTAGTCGAGCGAACGATCGTAAAACTTTGTCATAAATCGAGCTAAAAAATCTGCGACCCGTTGTCTCGTGAGAGTCGAAGAGATCGCTCGTCGAATAAGGAAGATAAGTACTCCTAGTGCTTATTTATATATATATGAAACGAAATTTGGTTTAAAACGAGGCAACCTGTTCTAAACCATGAAGTTTTTTTTTTGTTCTCAAAACGAAATTTCGTCGTGCATATCCAAAAAATAAAGGATTTTTCTATGAATTTTAGGAGTTGGTAATCATTTTAAGGGTGTATGACACATGTGTCGATAAATATGAATAATGTTCCTAAATTTTTAAGGCCAGCAGTTTTTGTCATTGCGAAAATAAGAAAATTGGCAAAATTTCAAAACGATTGACTTTAGATCCTGAAAAATTTTGCACGGCATTATTTTGTTTCTAAAATGAGTCGATTGGGAAATTTCTGTAACTCTGGTTTCTTTTTATCCATAACTTTCAAATCTCATTCTTATCGATAATAGTTTTTTCAAAATATCTCGATAACTAATTGATTATGAAAAAATTCACAGGACATATGTTTTGTAGATAATTAAATTTTCCACAAAATTGCTTCCTACAATTTTTCTGTAAAATCCACAGTTTCCATGTTATCCTCAAACTAAAGCCGACTGTCGAAATAAAAATGTGATTTTAAGGTTATACACAAGAACGAACACGAGTTACAAAACATTTTCCTCGGAAACTTTTGAAAACAAGACAAAACCCTACAAAATTTGTTAACCGTTCAAAGTCATATCTTTCAAAATGGTTGAACGGTGGTGAGTTTAAAAAATAAAAAAATAGTACGATCATCATATGTTAGGTTATGTCGAAGTCGCGGCGATTATTCTCAGCCAAGAGTGCTCCCCGAGGAAAGGTTTACTACTCCCGCGCTTCACCAGCAACAATGGCGAACGTGTAACGACCATAGAAGCTCGGTGAATATGGATCAACACTTGCCAAGCGAATAATAACGGTTACGCCTGCGTAACATTCGAAGCCGGTACAAAGTTGTCCTTCAGCCTGGTCCGGGCGTTGCCTCTCCCAGCCGCGACGTGGCGCCTTCGAAAATCCGAGCGCCCAGCGCGCCAGTGGCGCGGCGCTCGGCCGAGCGCCATCTCACGGAGGCGTCCTCAACCTCGTAGCCCAGCCGCGTCCCTTCAACGGCAAACTCGTCGCGAATAACACAACAACGATGCTCGTGCAATGAAAAAACGACACACACACAAGTTTGCCCTCAACATTTTCCACGGTTTTCAATTTTCGTCGTCAGATGGCGCCAGTTGGCGGGGTTAGTTTCGGTTTAGCCGGGTTGGTTCCCGGTTCGCGGGTTCAACAGCTGGATGGGGCGTGAGGCGGCGGCGGCCGCTCCTGACCGTCGTGCCCTCTGTGGGTTCGCTCACGGGCAATGTCAATGTCAGCCGAGCACGTGAACCAGCCTCGATGAAAATCGATAACGTTTCGTTGTCGAAGCTGGCGGGGCGGCTCTGCGCGAGCTTTGCACATTCGCCGCTACGCGGGGCGAGGGAAGGGGGGAAGATCAAGGTCAATGCCGGACGTGACCGAAGAACCACGACCAATTGTTCATCGTTCGTTGATATAATTAAAACTCCGGGACCGGAACCTCTTCTGATTAATTGCATTTTGTTGATTGTGGTATAGATTGGTCTAGGATTGATGAAGGTCATCCGGTGGGTATAGGATTGATGAAGGTCAATCGGTGAAGATGGGATTGATGAAGGTCAGTCGATAAGTATGGGACACTGATGAAGGTGAATTGATGAGGACAGGATTGATGAAGTCGATTTGATGAGGATGGGATTGATGAAGGTCAATCGATGATCACAGGATTGATGAAGATCATTTCGATGAGCATAGGATTGGGTTACAGGGTTGGGGATCAGGGTTATCAGACAAGTGGATCCTTGATCGACTGCTCCGATCAAATTGGTAAAAAATCGAACCTGACTGATTCCCTGATGGAGCTTTTGCCAATGACCTTCGGCTCGACACCTTTTGAGGTTACATTGAAAAAAAAAATATATGGCCGAAACATCTGGAAACTCGTATGGAAACACTAATATCCATATTTATTCGAAAAATAATTTTTCGACAGCTAGCTCTCGCTAAATCAATGACACCGAGACACCAATCGATTATACGTTCCTGTGACATTTGCGTTTTCGCAATCGGGGCCATCCATTAACGTTCCTGACCTGCGCGCTTCGTCTATGTGTGACGTGTGCGATAACACATCTGGGATAAAAAAATGAAAAAAAAAAAAAAAAACATCGATGCAAACACGTAAACACACCGATGAACCTCCGAATATGGAATAATTTTTTATGTCGAAACAAAAACAACAACAACAACAACACACTGATGATCCAATGTCAACAGCTGTAAGATTTCAAGGACTTTTACATTGTTGACGCAGTTGATGTTACGACAACCCTAGACACTAGTTAACTCTAGAGATTGAAGAAAAAAGAAGAAAAAAAAACAAAAACAACAACAGCAACAACACATCGATGATTCAATATCAGCAGCTGTAAGCTTTCAAGGACTTCAACATTGTTGGCGCAGTTGATGTTACACAAATCCCGGACACTAGTTAACTCTAGATCGAAAAAAAGAAGAAAAAAACAAAAACAAAAACAACAACAACACATCGATGATTCAATGTCAGCAGCTGTGAGCTTTCAATAACTTCAACATTGTTGACGCAGTTGATGTCACGACAACCCCGGACTCTAGTTAACTCTAGAGATCAAAGAAAAAATAGAAAAAAAAACAAAAACAAAAACAACAACAACACATCTATGATCCAATGTCATTGATCGTGATGTTTTTCAGGACTTTGTGATGAATGAGGCTTACATTGTTGACGCAGTTGGATGTTTGATACACCATGGCGAGAAGAATGGGCGTGGAGCGATGTCAGAATAACAACAACAACAACACAAAACACACAAACCCACGTTTTTTTGATGACGACGAATGGCGTTCAAGCAACAATATCCAATGTGTCTGATTATTTTTTTTTTGTTGTTGTTTGTTGATCTTTTTTTTGTTGATGTTTTGATTTTTTTTAAGGGTGTGATGAGACGCACCTTTGGACCGGGAACAGGATTTTCCGTGTGCGACCTTGTGGGCAATCGGTTCGGCGACGACGACTGTGACCTCGCAGACCTCGAGGGGATCCACGCTCCCGGCCAGGCTCGCCCGGAGAACGACCTTGGGAACCGTTCGAGGGGTTGTTGCGCCCTTATTCGCGGTCACATCATCAACGACGCACGTACGCTCAATTTTTTTGTTATTCTCGATTATCAAGCTACTCGTGTTTTCATTGTTGTTGTTATTGTTGCAATTGTTGTTATTATTGCCCGGGGGTGACATTGTTGTTTTTTTTTTTTTTTTGTTGAGGGGGATGACCATGCGATGACCAGCGCGCGACGAGACGACTGTTGGAACTCGACAACGAGTATCGAGACGAGAAGCGTTGGTGTTCCCATCGGCTAACGGAGGGGATGTGGGGATGATGGTCTCGATGGATCTTCGACGCGCATGCGTCGACTCTTGCCCACGCGTTTTTCACCCCACAAACGTTGTGTCACCCGGTAGGTTTTTTATTTATTTACTTCTTTAAGGAACAAGTGGAACACGAAAGTGTTTACCGGAGTCGTGATGGTTTTTGAACAAATATTCAGATTTTTTGGGGGTAGGTTATCCAACCTTGTGGTTTCGGTTTGTCTGTCCGTTTGTCACAGACCCCCTGTACTCTTATTAATGTATTTATTGGGATGAGATTTGGGATAAGAACGTAGATCGATAACCCAATAACAGAAATCATGAGATTTTTGAGAAAATATAATTTTTCGACCCCCTTCACGTGGACTGAAAAGTGTAATCGACATTTTTTCGTTCACTCACCCCATCGAGTGGGGTGTCTTTCGATAGGTCTACTAAAATGCTACGAATAATGTTATACGACTTTTTTTATTTTAACCCTTTAGTCACGAGTCATTTGCTTTTGAAGTCGTTATCAGATCGCCCATTCCCCCACCCCTCTAACTTCTAAACTATCGATGGCAAAAATCGGAAAAAAATTTAGAATGTAGCTTTTGATAAGTACTTTTAATGAAAATAATAACTGCAGCAAAAATAGCTTATGAAAAATAAACAAATAAATGTTTTTCTTTTGGAAATAAATCGTCACACAATCAAGTACACTTTTATAGACTTTACATCTTTCGTTTGATCTGGTAAAAACTACCATTTCGAACTTGGTATAAACTTAATTCAATGATTTTATCACCTTTCGACTATTTATTTATTCATTAATTTAATATTTAAAAATTTTTGTTCTATTCGACAATTTTTTTGTTCTCTTCAATATTCGATTATTATAATTGCCTATGCTAAAATCAAATAGCGACGTCAACGGGTTTCTTCGACGTTATAAAAATAAGATTGAACTAGAACCAATAACAATTATTATTATTATTATTATTATTATTATTAGACTAATAATGATTATTTATTACGTTATAAAAATAAGATTGCTAGAACCAACAATAATAATAATAATAATACCGATAATAATAATAAAAATGATTATAATTATTATAATAATTATTATTATTATGTTAGGCAATCTATAAATATTCGTTGGTCGTGTTTGACGTCATTTTCACATGGGTAACGATGGTGACAGTGAATGGCACAACTCGTTTTGCGTTATCTTTCGATGAAAATAACGATCCCGATGGTTAACGTGGGCGTTGTGAGGGAATATAAAGTGTGGGAAATACGGACTAATTGCAGGCTGATTCACCAACGGAATCATTTCAGGACTCGTTGCACACGAGATTGATCGTTGCGATGATATAGTTGCCCCTCGTTTCTCGATTGAGAACATTCGTGGGGTTCTCCTCCCCCTACCCCCCTACCCCCTTCGCCTTCCAGTAACAGTTTTTTTTTTATCATACAGTCGTTATGATCCAACCGAGTCGGCGAACTTTCTCGTTTGGCTAATTCAACGACCGATGGGTGTGGTAAGGCAATCTTTGCTGAGGCTTCAACGTTCGAGTCAACAAGGAAATTTATTTTATCATGGACTTACACGGTTTTGGGGATGTTCCACGACACAATCGAATGGGATGTTAGTGAACGTGTCTTGTTGAGAAATGAACTTTTGCTTACCTGTAACAAAAAATAGAGAAACGACATATTGAGTAAGTGATAAATAATTATTGTGAGTCGATGATTTTGAGAAGATCAAGTTTGTCATTTTTTATTTGATTGTGGATTTTTTTCACGGCATTATTATCGACAGAAACAATTGAAAAATATGAAAAAAAAAACATTGTAATTTTTTGAGTGATTTTTGGAAGGCTGTAACTTGACGAAAAATTGTTGTAGAGCAATGATGAAGAGAAAGAAAATTGAAGATTCGAGTTTTTTGTTAATGAGATTCTGAATTGAAATATTTGTATCGTTGTTCGTTATCGTGTTATCGCGAAAAATTCGGAGTAAACGTTATTTTCTAAATTTTTCCCCCGTTTTCAAAAACGTCCACAGACTTTGATAATTTTTTCTTGACCAAATCGATCTGAAACTTCCTTTCGATTGAATCTTCCTCTTTGGTTTGAGTGGTCTGAGCGTTTTGTACGACGATTCGTTGTTGAGTTATCATCTGTCGAAGCAAAGAAGACACTTTCTACTCGTATGACTCATGACTCATAACTCGGTTACTAATATATTCGGACTAAAAATTTGAGTATGATTCCAAAAATTTCGAAGTATCCTCTATAAGATGTTTTTTATTGTTTGTTCGATGAAAATATTTCATCGAAAAAATATTTTTAGATCTTTTCGGTTGACTTGGGATTAATTTGCAAATAATGAATAGACTAAGGATATTTTCGCTTTTTTCAACCTCAAAGTATCAACAAAAAAAAACTTCCAAGATTGCAAACCGCTGCGATTTTTTTGTCGCGCTGTGAAAGACGCAAAAAAAAAATTGCTAGAAAAAAAATATATTCCTGAAAAAATTAGGTTCAAAACGAAGCACCTTAATGTACACACATATATATAATTACAAAGAAATATAATCAAACGGGTACAAATCCGAACTCAAAAAACAACAAACAGACTCGACGAATAAACAACAACAAAAAATATCAAATCATTCCAACCATCCAAAAAAAGAATTTAAAAAAAAAAACAAAAATAACCCACTTGGTCCAAGTACGAAAAGTCTCGTCGTATCGTACAGCCACCACCACCTCTCGCTAAACCCATGAAAACCCGTCGCGCCGCGATCTTTCGCGTCAACGGGGGGTAGACGCGGAACACCCGTGGTTTCGCGGTTTTCTATCGTACCGACGTTGGCGCGCGCGAGCCTGCGCGAAATATTCGCGCGGCGCGCGAAGCGATATCCGCGATGGTCTGCAGTACCGATACGAGCGAAATAATTCGCGCGGGTCAGACGGTGGCGCCGCGAGACAGAGACGCGTGGAAGCCCGCGATCGGGCGCGCGCGAAGTGGGAGGGGCCGCGGGGTCGGGCGGCTCCGCCGTTCGCGAAGCGCGGACGCCGCGGAGTGGGGATGCGTTCGGGTCGCGCCGTCGGCTGGCGGGCGGAGTGGGGGGCCCCGTCTATCGAGCGTCGCTCGGCCGCAGGGAGGGGGAAATCCGCGGAGAAGCCCGGTTATGTGTGTGCGTGTGAGTGTGAGTGTGATTGTGAGTGCACCTTGGAAAATCGCCTACCGGGAGTGAACTACGTCCGTGGGTCGTTGACCGAGCGCGAAGGAAAGTGGGACATCAGAGTGGCGCGCGCGCGCGCGCGCTCGAGGCGAACTCAAACGGCTAATACAACGCCAAGGCCTTGAGATCACTGACGCATGCGCGCTCGCGAACTCGCGTACTCGTTCAGACTCATTCGCCGGGGGAACGGACTACGGGCGACTTAACTAATGCTCACGCTTTAAGCATCTATGACACTTTGGAACGGTCCTTAGCGATGGGTCAATTTTTTTTGTTCAATCAAAATTGCGTTTAACTTCCGGATGGGTTGCAAATCATTTTTGTTTTTTTTTTGTTATTATTGAGAAGTATTAAGTTGTCCTTAATGTTTTCTCATGTTTGTGAGGTTTTTATGTTTTGAAATTATGTGAGATGAAATGTTTGTGGAGTTTATTAGTTGGAATGAAAAATTTGATTGATATGCTTTCTGTGACATTTTGGGGTCACTCGGGGTCCACTGGACCCCTAGGACAACTTTGTGGTATTTATGCGATAAAGATACAATTTTTCTACATTATTTCGGCTGTTTGAACGTAACACTTTCATTTTTCGATATTGACCGAAAGTCTTGAGTTATCAACTTTAAAATGATTATTACTTTTTTTGAAATCCATAAAAGCTATATTTATACTCAAAAATATAATATCTCAGGAGTAAAAACGACGTAAGATTTTTATCACCAAATTGCTAAAATTAAATCTTCACGATTTCTTTTTTTTTGGTAAAAAAAATTAAGATTCCATGAATTTTTTGTTTCTCATAGTGTATTCACAACTCAAAAATCTCAAACAGTCGACAACAACAATCAGAGTATCAAGAAAACATGTTAAATCGAAGTTTGGCTCAAGAATCAATTCGATACATGAAAAAGAACGCAGATGGGATCAGTTTTTGCGAGTGGGGTCCGCTTGGACCCCATGTGCCAGATATGTCATTATTTGCAGGTTCGACCTCAGAGGGTCGAAAAGAGCCAAAATTCCATGGTTACGGGTGAATATCCCAATATTTACCCACGTTCATGATATTCTCAGATTCTCACTGCATTGGCTGGTAATTTTATGTGTCATACGTCCTTAAACCACAATCGCGCTTCTCCACTCGTTTCCACTTGATGCCCATACGGCGTATAATCCATCACACACACAAACACACCCACACACACACACACACACACACACACACACACACTCACACACACACACACACACACGATACAAATTCTCACACGTACACATTTGAACGTTTGTCCTGGTATGACCCGTTCTCGGTAGGTGTGGACAATTTGCGCACACGTGTTTACGACTCTCGTGTGCTTTATGGACAACGAGAGTGAGAGATTACCCCCCCCTCCCCCTCCCCTCTCCCCTCCTCACTCTTTTAGTGCACTCGTTGTGCCCACGTTATGCACTTGCACACACACACACACACACAGACACGAAGCTTCGAATCGTCGTGCTCGGAATAAAACGATGATTCGATCGTTATTCGGGTATTCCACTCGTGTTGATGGTAATTTGTGCGGAAAACCCTCAACAACGCTCATTGACGATGAAGACGAACACCTTTTTTCAACGATTTGTTAGAAAGGTGCGAAAATGATAATTCAATCGTTTCCTCATTTCTTTCGTGATCGTTGGACCGTGGTGACGGTGGAAAAAAGGTGGGGGTAATCAATGATGACACACACAAAGTAGTGACGAAACGTTTTTTTTTTTTTTTTTTCAATTGTTGGGACTAATTGAGGATCAATGATGCAACGAGTTGAGGTGCAAGCTTTGTGGATAAGCGGACATTTTATTTGCTCGTTCGTTTGAATTGTGAGGTCTGGTAGTTCATTCAGTCTGATATTTCAACGTTCATTCTTCCACCGTTCATTAGGGATGAAATTATATGTTTGTAAAATTAATTTCTAGAAATTCATAAGACCCAGGACTTTCACTATGATTTCCCGGTAAACTTTGAACAAGGCTTTGTATTCCCTGATTTGTTCCAAATTGTAGATCCAGTAGTTTTCGAAATATGGGGGAGGGGGGAGGGGGTAAGTTCTATTTTAGCACAATTTTTAGAATATCTCGATAAATAAGCCATCTAAAATTGTGAAAAAATTGTTTTGGTGTTCCCCATCAAAATCCTTTTCAAACGAGTACCCACATGATACATAAAAAACGAGAAAAAAAAATTCAAGTACTCAATTCGCACCCTCTTCAATTCTCATACGAATATCTTCTCATACGAATATTTTCAAGCGTCAACCATTGCAAAATATCCGGATCATCAAGATCAATATTACCGTGAATTACCCAAATTAAAAATTTTCTACCACCCCTAAATCTGCTCTGACGGACGGACAGACACACGAGTGATCTCACAAGTCTTCCATTATGTTTCCTCCGGAGGAACCCTAAAAAAATGGATGCAACACGGTTCATTCATCTCGAGAGCGCGACTCTCGGATAAGCGACTCAGGGGGAGGGGAGGGGGGGAGGTAAAAGCGTACGTTGACTCTCTCGAGAAGTCCCAGTGGGTCGCGGGCCGCGGTGTTTCGGTCCGACGGCGACGAGATCGTAGAAAACGAAACTCGCTAGAAAGTTTGTGAAAGTTTCTGAAGCCAAGTGGAATTCAGGTTGAACAGTTGGTCGGTCGGTCGGTCGGTCGGTCGTCGCTACTGGGTTTAGAGTTCTGTTCCCGATGCCGATCGGCGTTGATGGTTGTGTTGCTGCATCAACGGGGTGAGGGGGAGCGGGGGAGGGGGGGGGGGGGCAGAGGGGGTGGGGGGCGAGAGACCGAGTCACTCGAATAGCACACACCGCGAGCGAGTTGCGCAATCATCCCGGTATTACATCGTATTATTGGACCCGTCGAGAGTGTGTTGCATTTATGCGTCTGCTTGGGTTTAATGCGCGCGTAACGCTTATATATATATATATATATATGTATAAGTGTGTCACGCTGCTGCAACAGGCCTGACCACGACTATCCATTACTATCGATTGTTCGACAATTTTATTCAACAATTTTGTTCAACTATTTTCTTCGACAATTTTGTTCAACTATTTTTTTCGACAATTTTGTTCAACTATTTTTTTCAATAACTCTAGTCAACCATTTTTTTCAACAATTTTTTTTGACAATTGTGTTCAACAATTGTGTTCAACAATTTTGTTCAGCAAATTTGTTCAACAATTTTGTTCAACAATTGTATTCAACAATTTTGTTCAACAATTGTATTCAACAATTGTATTCAACAATTTTGTTCAACAATTGTATTCAACAATTGTATTCAACAATTGTATTCAACAATTGTATTCAACAATTTCGATCAACAATTTTGTTCAACAATTTTGTTGAACAATTTTGTTCAACAATTTTGTTCAACAATTTTGTTCAACAATTTTGTTCAACAATTTTGTTCAACAATTTTGTTCAACAATTTTGTTCAACAATTTTGTTCAACAATTTTGTTCAACAATTTTGTTCAACAATTTTGTTCAACAACTTTGTTCAACACTACTCATCAATTGTGTTTAACAATTTTGTTCAACAATTTTGTCCAACACTACTCATCAATTGTGTTTAACAATTTTGTTCAACACAATTTTATTCGACACTTTACTCAACAATTGTGTTCAACACATTTTGATTCAACGCAATTTTGTTCAACACAAATGTGGTCAGAAAAATTTCGTTCGACACAGTTTTGTTGAACACAAATTTTGTTCAACACATGGCAAAGATTTTTATCGTCCGAGCCGTCGATGAATTTCCCCAATAACGCAGGGGGGCGAGAGGGAGGTGGAGGGAGTGTGATGGCGAATTCCAAAAGACCCGAGAAGAGAGGGGCGCGATGGGGGAGAGGGGGGAGGGCGGGAGGGAGTAGAACGTAGGCATAAGGCCGGAGGGGTAAGCGGGAAGTAATAAACACGAACGAGATGGCGTATCTGTGTCGAGGTTGACCGAGTTAAGGGTCGTGGGGAAGCCGGGGCCTCGGGAGCATTGCCCTCGCCGCGGGTGTGTGGGTTGTAGGCCACGTTCGGGGGTTGAACCCCGGGCGGGTCGTGGTTGGGGAATCGCGCGGCTATGACGTCAAACCCGCACACATCCCCGAGATCTTGTCCGTGTGATCAAAATGTGAATAAATCCAAAAACAAGAAATGAAAAGAAACGAAAAATGAGAAAAAAATTAATAATAATAATAATAATGACGATAAAAATTTTGAAAAATTAGTTAACCAAAAAAAAAATGATGAAAATGATTGTTATTTTAAAATCTCAGAAAAAAAGAGAACAGGCACGATGATAATAATAATAATATAATAATGAATTTTTGGAAAATGAGCCAGCGAAAAAAAAATGTTGAGATAATAACAATAATTGGATTTTTACTAATCATTCAATTTTTCACGTAGAAGCTTATTAATAATAAGCGATAGTTTATTGGCAATTCACTGAATAACCTTTTTTCTTTCAATTTTCTGTATTTTTATTGTTTTTGTGAATCAAAGCTTCGAATTATAATTGAGCAAGATATTACCAATGGTCCATCGACCTGAGTCCTTAAGCACTTCATTCGCCAGCTTATTTTTCGACTGTGACTCTTTTCTCGATGAAACGAGGAAAAAAAAAATTCGATAATCCATTATTGGTTTGTGAAATTACGTGGTTCATTGTCTCATCGAATTTCGTCTTCGTTGCAATTGCATCTCCGTCGAGAATCAACGTTTCAACCGGGTCTTGGTTCAATTAAGTACATCGAGAAGACAGAGAGGGAGCGATCATTCCGGATAACGGAGAGTAAACGTACCGAGGATGCCACGAAAATTGAATATCGAGAACGGTGATGAAGCAGCTCGCATCTGCAGCCTCCTCAATTAGAGTCACAGTGCCATTAACCCAAACGTTCGATAAATCTTTGCCCTATCGACTTGAGAGACACTCACACATGCTCGTGCATGCTCCGAAATGTATTACAACAGTTTTTTTTCTTCAACAGAGACACGAGCGGATATCTAAATCGTCAAACTCGCGATTTTTCGTTATCGAATATAAGAAAAGTCGTCGTTACTCGAGAACGCTTAGTCCTATCGACTTCGGACTTGCTGCATTCGATTTAGAATCCCCATAAACCAAAAAAACGAGTACCATGAAGCCATGGTTCGCCGATAACGTGAACCGGAAACCGCCGATTAAACCGACTTCCGGTCGAGCGATTTTGAAATGCTTTCTCAGGGAGCATCTATAGTATGACCGAAACGTCTGTACGAAATTTCAGCCCTCTGGCTATTGCCGTTTTGGAGATACCGCGGTGGATGAGTGAATCATTCAGTTATTGAGTGAGCGGTATCTCGCTTTCATATGTATATGTAAAATCGTGAGAGTCAGGGATCGTCGCGGATCGGCGAACGCGTCCTTCGAAGCCGGAATCGGAGTAGCCTGCTTAACGTTTGTGTTCGCTCGATCCGTGCTGGTTCATCGACATCGAACGAGGATAATCGTGTGTTTTTTTTTTTTTTTTTTTCGTTACATGATACACACGGGTATGTGTACTCCGCGCGAGGCTCCTACGAGTCAACACCGCGGCACATTCGTGCTTGCGATTTCTTCGCTGACTTTCAGTTGCACGTATATTTACATATATATATATATATATATATATATATATATATATATATATACGTCACAATCACAATCGCTCTGCGAATGTGTCGTCATTATTCATGCTACCTTGCATCTATAATCATCGTCGTCGTCATCATTAATCATCATCAGAAGCAGAAAAAGAAGAAAAAATCATCATCATCATTACAAGAAGAAAAAAAAATTATCATGAAGATGAAAAAGAAGAAAAAAAGGAAAAAAATCATTATCATCATTGCAATAGGAAGAAAAATATTATCATGGAGAAGAAGAAGAAAAAGAAGAAAACAAATCATCATTATTACAAAAAAAAATATTATCATGAAGAATAAGAAAAGAAAACTCGTCATCAACATCATCATCATCATCATCATCATCAGGGGAAGAGTGAATAAGTTATCATCAAGGAGAAGAGAAAGGAAAAAAATCATCATCATTGCGAAAAGAAAAGGAAGAGAAAAATCATCATCATCATCATCATCATCATCATCATCATTAGAAGTAAAGGAAACAAGCTATCATCAAGAAGAATAAGAGAAGAAAAAAAATCATCATTATCAGAAGTCGAAAAAAATATATATATAATCATCATTATTAAAAGAAGAAAAAAAAATCATAAGAAGAGGAAAAAAAAATGTTATTCGTCATCATCATCATCAAGAAAAGAGGAAAAAAATCATCATCATCATCATCACAAGAAAGAAAAAAACATCATCGTCGTCATCATCAGCGTTACATAAAGCGTATTTCACACATGGGAATTCAATCAACTTTTTTTCATTCAAACCGGATATGCGAAATCCGCGTTACGACTATTGCGTCAAATCCTTGTACGTTTCTACATGCGCGTGCGCAAAGCAACGACGATATACATGTATATACATATATCACGATGCAATCGAATGGCGACAACGAGTTCGCGATTCTCACACGTCTACATATATATATATATATATATCGTCCATTGGCACGGCCAATCTCTAGACTCGTTCGCGTAATACACATTACACGAAAAGTAAAACATATTTTTCCACGAGCTTGGGGAATAATAGTTGAATAATCGTGGAAATACGAAATGTGAAAGTCCAAGCAATTACGCGATAAAATCGTAATTGAATTTCACCGTACTCGTCGCACAACTCTGGAACGTAACATTCTCGTATTTGTTTTTCCTTCTTTATTTTTTATTCTCTTCAATTTTTATTTTTTCATTGCTTCGAGTGTTTGATTATGGAACGTGGGTGAAAAACATTATTTTGTCAAAGATGGAAATTAATAAATGATGATGGAATAGTTTGACCTTGACTTCAATATGCTGGCTTCCAAAAAAATAATTATTTCAAAATTTTCCATAAACTATTTTTCCTACAGCGTTCGTTATAATTTTTGTTGAAAGTACTGAATGAAATCTACATTACGAAATTTTTTCAGATTTTTTTGCGTCGATAGTTTGGAAATGAGAGGGGGTGGGGGAGAAAACTCTGATAACAACTTTGAGAGCAAATATCTCGTGACTGAAGGGTCGAAATCAAAAAGTCATGATTACATTATTTGTCACATTTTGGGAGACCTATCGAAAGACACCCCACTCGATGGGAGTGACTGGAAAAAAAATGTCGATTGCACTTTTCTGACCACGATAACGGTGTCGAAAAAAATTATTTTTCAAAAAAATCTCATGATTTCCTTTTTGGGTCATCGTAGTACGTCCGTGTACCAAATTTCATCTCGATAGATAATTAAATGAGAGAATGGCAGGGCTGTGACATGAAAACCAAAAACATAAAGGTGCCTAGTTGGCTCGAGAAACCCTTAAAATCGTTCTTAGGGCCCTCTCCTTAGAGTCTTTTCGCTTGTCCTGAATTAACAAGATGACCCAAAATTTTTTAAAAAATGTTTCACCGCGAAAATATTAAAATTTTGCGGGGTTGATCATGATGAACATGGTTTAAAGACAAATATGATAAAGTCTTGGAAGATATATATGCATAGTTGTTGAGATTCATGGTTCACGAGGACAATAATCTTGGGAAAGATATATATATATATATATATAATATAGTCGACCGGAGAATCGAGGTGTCGTGAGTTGTCGGTTTGCTCATCCCCAAAGGCTAACGGGATTGCAACCAGGTGAATATATAAACCCTTCGACTTCTCCTTCCACTCCTTCCCTTCTGCCTCGCCCCCCCACTCTGATTTTAAGCTATGACGCAAGCAATTCCGACACAACCGAGCGCTCGTATATAGCTAGCTTTACCAGCGAATTCTCCCACCACCTTAAAATACGAGGTCGCTCCAGATAAAGGTGACCTCCTAACTCGGAGCAGCGCTCCCGAGAGGTGTTGTACGATCGGACTGCTGGTGGTGGTGGTGGTGATGGTGGTGGTGGTTGCACACCCGACGAACGCGGTCCCGAGGAAGCGGAAAAAAACCGAGGGATGAATCGGTCACTATCCTCTTTGATATATGTATATACCACCGTGAGAGGTCCTATACCTATCGAACTTTTTATCGTCGTCATGTTAAACCGGATTTGTCATACATCAATCCTCTTCTGTAATAACTGTATTTTTGTATTTTTGTAGGTTTGTATTTTTGTATTTTTGTATTTTTGTAATTTTGTAGTCTTGTATTTTTGTATTTTTGTAGGTTTGTATTTTTGAATTTTTGTATTTTCGTAATTTTGTAGTCTTGTATTTTTTTATTGTTGTATTCTTACTTTTGTATCTTTGTAATTTTTGTAATTTTGTATTTTTGTATTTTTGTATTTTTGTATTTTGTATTTTTGTATTTTTGTATTTTTGTATTTTTGTAATTTTTGTGATTTTGTATTTTTGTATTTTTGTACTTTCGTACTTTCGTATTATTATATTTTTGTCCTTTTGTATTCTTGTATTTTTGCATTTTGCATTTTTTATTTCAAAAATATTTTTCAACGATTTTTTAATCTTTATTCTTTCTTCTTTTTTTTCTTCCCCCAAACGTTCGTCGAAAAAATTTCGAACAGAGATTCTCCGGGATTTTCCGTATCTGCGAGAGAAGCTAGAATAAAACATACCCACGATTTTTGCTCTGAGAAAAAGAAATTTTTAAACAGTCGAAAAAAAAACAAAGAACAAACGTCCTTCGAAAAAAAAGAAGAAAAGTCAATGAAAGAAAGAACAAAAAAACCAACAACTTCGAAAGAGCAATTTTAGTTTGGCCCCTTCGGGTATTTCGTTACGAGTGAAAAAAAAAAGAAAAGGAAAAAAGCAAAAGAAGAAAAAAACTGGAAATTGAAAGAGTTGCACCTCTGCGAAAACTGTCCCCCAGTCCTCGTCCATATATTCATTTCTTCTTCTTCCTTTTTTTTTCGTCTCAGCAAAAAACTTTTCGTACAATGTCATTTCCCAGTTCGCAAAAAAAAAAAAAAAAAAGTTTGTCAGTCTTCCGAGTCGTCAAAAAAATTGCCATCGCGTGACCGGCGCAACGAGTGCGAGAGAGACAGCGCTATGGGCAGTCCCAACGGAACGAGAGAGAGAAGAAGCATCAAAAATGTGTTTTAAGGAGCAGAACAGCAAGCACACCTTTGACCGAACGGTAAAAAATTATAAAAGCCTCGTCGCATCTTTCACTCTGAAAAATCAAACGTGCACATCGACTTCTACTTTTTTTACATTTTTCCTTTCAATTTTCCTTTTTTTTTTCGTTTTTTTTTTTATTTTTCCACGAGCATGCTCGCACGTTTATTTTCGTGATATTTACTTCGCAGGCTCTATGGGGGTCTTTTTTGGCTGTGGGAGACGCGACCGCGTGGTCACCAACGAGACCTAACTGTACTTAAAAATTCGACTTTACCCCCCCCCCCCTCCATCCCTCATCGCGTGGTCGAAAACGGTCTCCAAAAATATTTTCCAACGGTTCAATAAAATAAAAAAAAGGGTACGGAAAGTCGAGAAGTTAACCCCATGCGCTCGTTAACGGGTTTAAAAAATTGTTTTCCGTCTGTAACGCAGGCGTTAAGGGGGGGGGAGGGTAGGAAGTCATTTTTTTTTATTTTTCGTTTTCCACGTTTTACCCATTGGGCCCAAGACGAAACTCGACGTTTTCTTTCACTTTTCTTCTTTTTTTTTTTTTTTTTTTTTTTTTTTTTTTTTTTTTTTTTCGAACACGTCTAACCCTATCGTTAAACCGTAAACTCTCAAAGGATTAACTTACTCGAAAAATCCTTTTTTTTATCCCTTTTTTTTTCTTTTTCGCAACTGTGGTACACTTTTTTGTCGTCGAGTGCAATATAAACATTACCGAAGGGTGTTTGTGTATATATATATGTGTATGTATATAAGGGTTAAGCCGGCTTTACGGTTCTTTGCCAGTAGGACCAGAGAGGGGGGAGAACGAAAAAAAAAACGGTAAAACGTTTTCTACGTGTTTTTATTGTTTTGTATTTTTTATATTTTCATTTTGTCGACTTTTTCGTCGCTTCGCTCGCGCATTACCCTTTTTTTTTTTGGTTTTCCTTTTTTTTGTTGTTGTTGTTGTCTCGTCTAAGCCGGACGGGACCGGACAATTTTAAAGTCAGTGGAACGCGTTCGTTCGTTCCGTTAATGCAAAAAAAAAACAGAGAGAGAGTGAGAGGGGAAAAAATGTATAAAAGAAGAAAGGGTGAACTTTTAAAGTATTTTAAATTTATTGCTCCGGATGGGGAAAAAACGAACTTTCGCTTTTTGAGAAACTGGAAGCAGTGGGAAAGAAAAAAGAAGAAAAAAAAACTTGGTGAAACGTCGAAAAGTCGAAAATATACAACCAGATGGTTGTGTCACGTTATTTCTTCTATTTTCTGTCATTGTTGTTGTTGTTATTTTTTTTTTCCAAGATAGAGGAAGAACCATTCAATTATTTTCTGATTAATTATAGGAGATATTTTTGAGCAAAGAGTATCGAAACAATTGAAAAGCTCGGAGCTAAAAGCTCGACGCTAAAAGCTCGACGAAAAAATAATCGATAACCTCGACGAATAATTCGCAACATAAAATTCCTACGTTCCCATAATTACTTCAATTCCATTAACAAAAAAAAAAAAAAAAAAAAAAACACAAAAAACATTTCGTCACACTTTCTGGATGACACATCCACAGGTCCATGTAGTTCGAAGGTGGGAAGCTAGAGGGCGCGAGATAACATCCCCAACGAAGCTTCGGTCGTCGCGTGGTGAAGGGCGGGAAGGGCGAAAGGGTGAGAAGAGGGGGGGGGGTTGATAATGAGGGCGCGGAAAATGCGATTTCGGAGTGGTCACGGACCGCCGGTCGGACGAGACTCAACGGGGGTGGAGGGGTGGGGGAGGGGTGGAAAGTCGAGATAGTCGGAGATTGTGGAAAACCGTATTCCGAGCGTATGTGCGAGGGCAATAAGGTTTTCGATGGTACGAGGGGGGAAGAAGGTTTGGAAGAAGAGGTTGGGTCATTGGTGAGCAGAGTGGATGCGCGCGCAGAGGTCGGGGGTTCGTTGACCGAAACGAGGGTTGTTCCATTCGTTGCCAACTAGGCCAGTTCGGGGTCTCCCTCTCCCGCGGGCGAAACGGGGCCAGGGGTCGTGGGAGCTCAGCTATTTCGCGACCCATATTACCCCACCACCCCCTTCAACCCCCTCGACCCCCCCCCCATGGACGTCGTTCCTGGTCTTTGGGGTCCACACGTATAAAGTGTCGATACGATATTCACGAGGTTCGTATTCGAGATTGTTCACCCCCCACCCCCCACCCTCCACCCCCTTTGCACCCCTCACAACCCGAAATACCTGCCAATAATAATTCTGTGAGTTTCCTGGGGAATAATGTGAGGTATTTCGATTGGAGAAAATTTTCGTATAGTGGATGGATATCGTGATATCGATGAGGAAATCATTCATGAACTGTCTGGAGTGAAAAGAAAAAAAAATGATGTATTCGAACTTTGGATTGACTTTATATTGAATTTATAGAATTAGATATTATATATATATGAAATTAGGTATTATTGATACGTAAAAAATTAGCAACTGTGTGGATTTTTTCATATGGAGACACTGTATAGCTATAAACAAGATGTATGAATACTGTGAAGGTGTATAAAGTATGAAAAATTTGATGAAATATTATGTTATATAGATATTATAGATGAATCGTATGTATATATCGAAACATATGGGGTCATGTAGATATTATTTAAATATGGACTATATACTACATATATATGTATTTATTATATATGACTGTATGTGATTAATAAATGATTCGATAAATTTTAGGATTATTATGTGTTTGAATTTTGTAAAGATCGAATACATTGGGAATGAAGGTAATGGGAAACCATTACCTTCAATTAAATTCATCGAATCAAATGCATTTATCGAAAGTGATCGAAAAAAACTAGAATGTTTGTCAAGATTGAAAAAAAAAGTGAAGAAATGAAAAAAAATTCTTCAATTGCGATGAAGCATGTGGAAAAAAAAAATTCAACCAATTATAATATGCTCGAAACATGAATTTCAGGAATTTTATGTGTTTGAATTTTGTATAGATTGAATAAATTTCATGAATATCTGTATAAATGGTTTAATGATGTATAATGTATGGAAAATCAAACCATATAATGTTATGTAGATAGTACTGAAACATTTCAAGATATGTACATAGATGTGAATTGTCGAAAGATTGTAAATGATTTGGATAAATTTATGAATCTTAGATGTTCGAAAATTCTATGAATTCAATAGAGTTTAAAAATTTGGAAACTTCGAGATGCGACCAGCCGGATGACCTCTGACACGCTTGGTGTGTTATAATTGGTATTAGGGCACTCGATAAAGCCCGAGGACGGAATTACCGGGTGACCGAGAGTGGAACGCTGATTCGGGCGAGCTGCAAGCTCGCCCCATGAAGGAATTAAGGGGAGGAGGGTGAGACAACGGAGCGATATGCGATTACAGGGCTGGTGGTGGTGGTGATGATACATATATATATAGCTACGTATATATTTCTGATATCAGACTCGGAGGGCGACAGGTTGGTATACGAATTACATGCTCGGTAACGGTGGAAGGGGGTTCGGGGGTTGGGGGTAGTTGTGAAAGAGTCGGGGGAGGGAGGGGGTAGATTTGACGATATCGCCGGGGTCTTCTCGTACGTTCGCTGGGTCACAGGTCGTTGACCCAGCGAACCCGGAACACTCGCACACACACACGAACATTCCTGCGCAACGTTCGTGACTACCCCCCACCCCCTTTCCACCCCCTTTCCACCCCCGCGCTTGGACGGTTCGCGTGGAAACGGATTTGGTGGGAAATTGTTGGATTTGTCGAAATTTTGATTTTTTATTTTGCATAGTGAGAACCATTTTTTTTAGGATTTTTTAATTTTTTTATAAATTTATTTAATTATTTTTTATTTGGTTGAGATTTTTTTTTTCATTTAGTTTGAGTCCTGGGAGACCTTCTCACGTGATTGGCCCAAGTATAAAAAATTATATGTGAACTATATATATGGGACTGGGCAAATGTATTTTATGTATGGGGCATTCCATGCAGTTTCGATCAAATTCTGGCCTTGATCATTATTCAGATCGTTTTCATAATTTTTTATTCTAAAGTACTCATTGAAACAATAAGGCACTTTATTGTTTTTAAAATTTTTTTGAAAATTTATTATTTTAGATGTATTGGAAAAAAAATAAAAAAAGTTCGTTATTCTTATAATTTGGAAGAATTCAGTGAATTTTTAATAATAATAATAATAATAATAATAATAATAATAATAATAATAATAATAATAATAATAATAATAATAATAATAATAATAATAATAATAATAATAATAATAATAATAATAATAATAATAATAATAATAATAATAATGAATTGAAAAAAAAATGAAAAAATGAAAAGAAAAAAAACCATGATATTTTATAACCTCCAACGAGTCCGGGAATCTCGAGAGCGAAAGTCACGATCGAGATTAAAAAAGAAGAAATCGGTGAAACGTTGGTGAAAAAAAAAGGGGGCACACGCGTGAGTCCAAGATGCTCTCCGAATGGAGGAAGGGGACGGTGGACACCACCACCGTCGTTTCTCTCGCTCTCCCTTTCACCCGGGATCTCGATTAATCGCGCAACTCGCTTCGATCCTCCCCCCCCCTCCCCCAACCACTCTCACTTTCTTCACGGTGAACCGTGACTTGGCGGTTGTTTATGGTGTCCGGCAAAATAAAGAAAGTCGGTCGTACACGAGAGAGTGTCCAAGCCCCGATCTCGATTATTCGAAGAAAATTGAAAAACCGATAAATCGGTCACTTGTTTTTTTTTCTTTCTGTTTTTCTTTTTTTTTTCAGTTGTCACGAGATTAAATTTATTCAACCCTTCATCAGCCGTCTTGGGGTTGTTTGTGTCCTCTCGAATTTTTATTGTCCATCGAAAATAATCGAAATATCAATTTTTATCAAGATAGATTTTTTTTTTAAGATAGAAAAACATCATTTATTGAAATTTCGAAAAAATTGAATTTTTGTCAAAATTAAAAAAAAAAAATGGAAATAAAATATCAGCATGTTGGTTCACCCTAATTTGATGAAAAAAAAATCTTCAATTGCGATGAAAACATCTGGGAAAAAAAGTTTCATCCAATTATAAATGGTCAAAACAGAAGTTAACTATTGATTGAAAAAATCATAAAGGGCCGAAAAAAATGCTAAAAAAAAAAAAATTGTGAGGTCGTAGAATCCAAAAGATGCATTGAAAAAATCTAAACATATTTCATACATAAATATTAATTTATTTATGTTTTGTTCTACAATGATAAAAAAAAATTGAGAATATTTTATTTTCCAAAAAAAATTTATAGCAATCATTGAAAACTTATGATAATAAAATTGTTAACTTTTTTTCTACCATCGTAAAACAAAATATATGTATGTATAAAATGTATCGACAATAATTTTTGGAAAAAAAGTTAACAATTGTATTTTCTCAATTTTAAAAAAATATAATATGCGATGACTAGCAATTTTATATGAACGAGCGTTTGTACGTGTTTTTTTTTTTTTTCGTAATACGTGAATGACGGTTTAATGAAACTGTCGAGTGGTGTGTACAGGCCGAACGAAGTCAGGCGAGCCGGGCGCTCCGTTACGCCAGATAAGGGTCCCAACCTCGGGCGATAAGACCTTCCGACATCGTTCGAGGTTGTTCACCTTGACGCGGTTATGATAATGCCCCCCGGACAATATCGAGCATCGCGCCAGAACTTTCGAGGAGGATTTGGGGGTAAGGGGAATCACCGAATCAAGATTGTCTAAGCGGATCATTATCATCAAAAACTAAGCCTTATTGATTAATTTTTCGTCTCGCATTTGGACGAAAAAAAACCGAAAACAACAGTTGGAGAATTTTAGAAATTGATGAATTTTAACTTATTATCACCAATATTCTCTTCAAAATTTTATAATACGCATCAAGAACTATTTCGACCTTGAAAAATTTGCGTGCTTACCGAAAAAACACCTAACTGTGATTTTTTTTATAAACTATTATTGATAGTGTTTTTAATAATTTTTATTGAAGGGATTGATTGAAAGATGCATTTTAGATTTTTTTCTGATTTTTCGCATCTTTAAAAGCAAATGTCTCGTGACTGAAGTTTTTTTTTCTATAATTAATGTTTTTGAGATTAATTTAATTCTTTACAGCAATTAGAAGTCGAAATACAGATTTGCATCAAATTTTTTTTCCACGATTTCGACTTCAGAGTGCTGTAGGTGAAATATCTAAAAATCAATTTAACAAAAAAAACTCGTAAACCCAGTTCTTCATAAAAATTAATAAGAAATTCATAGAATATTCTCCAAATGTTACTTTATTATGAAATAATTATAGAAATAAATCTATATCAAATGTGTCGTAAAAAAAAAAATTATCAAAAATTGGTTTGTATTTAAATCGAATTTAAGGGGGTTGAGTAAAAAATACCTAAACACCTAAAAAAAATTAGAAAAAACAAAAATTTCCTGACATGATCGATCAAAATAAAAATGGATTTAAAATTTAGATTGATCATGTCACGATTTTTATTTTTTCATTTTATTTTTTTAATTTTTGAGGTGACTCAGCCCCCTCAACCTCACTCCCCCCTTAATCAACCCTTAAAATAACCCCAGACTGGTAGAAATTGACACGAAGTGTTGGAATAAACGAGAGTCGACGAACCAGATTGCGATTGGACGAATGCGAGTCAATGTTCGTTCGCGAATCCAGTGATTAAGGAGGGGGGGGGGCAGGGTTGTTGAAGAGGAGGGCCGAGTGATACGAGAAGGAAGACGAGGGACTGTGGTGTCGAACGAAAAAAAAAACGTGCGAGAAGGCTGAGGAGAGAATGTTTGAATCGGGGTCATCGGAGACCGGGAGGAGGGCCCGGGCCATTGCCCGCTCTTAAGTTTTTCAGGTTAGCCAGTCGTCGTCGTTGTCGTTGTCGTCGTCGTCGTCAGCGTGAGCGTCAGCGCCACGCAATTAGAAAATACCCCGAGATGAGGTCCTTGGTGGTGGGGAGGGGGAGGGGGGGGAGAAGATTTCGACATGACGAGAGCAAAGCTGCTGCTGCAGCAGCCAAGGAGGAGGTTTACTTCTTTTCGCAGCTTTGCGAGTCGTAAATTTTGCAACAATTTTCCACGAGACTGAATTGACGTCGAAGAATTTGAAATTATTTTTTTTTGTTTTGTTTTGTTTTTTTTTTTCATTTTTTTCAAATTTAATTCATTTATCTCATTTGATGTCGTTATTTAAAAAAAATGTATTTGTTTGTTCATTTGAAATATCAATTTTTTATTATCATCGTAATTGTTATTGTTATTTTTTTTTCTAAATTTGTTTTTCTGTTTTGTTCAAAATTGAATTTGATTATTATTATTATTATTGCTATTATTATTATTATTTAAATTTGTTTGTCTGTTTCGTTCTAAATTCGATTTACTTATTATTATTTTTATTGTAATTGTTTATAGATTCGTTTGTTTATTTTCATTAAAAAATTTGATTTATTTATTATCATTGTTATTGTTATTTAACAATGAAAATAAACTTTTTTTTCAAGACAAGATATTCAAACGTGCCTCGTGACTTTGGACGGAAGCCTTTTTTTTTTTTTTACGAATCATCGTCAAGCCGTTCGTGAAATAAAAATGAATGACGAAAAAAAGGGGAAAAAACATGACGAAAACGGCTGGTCAATAAACGATAAATCATTAGTTTGAATAATGAAGAGGCTTAAGCCTTTTTTTCTTCTTCTTCGTATGACTCGAGAATCGCAGATTTATATTGGGATGGGATTAGAGATGGGGTTGAGGGGGTGTAATAAGACGGACAAAAACGGTGACTCCGATTATAGGTCGTAAATGTTTCGGGTAACGTTTTTTTTTTTTTTTTTGGGCCCGAAGGCAATTTAATTTTCCTCGTTCGGCTGATTTTCGAATTTCGGACCCCGGAAGCGAGAGAACCAGGTAGCGCCGCTCTGGGAGATTTGCGGGGGAGGGGAGACAAAATAAAAATGCCTATATATGGAAACCAATCCTTCAGGATTATGAATATCGATTCGAGGATAATCACAATTATCCGCGAACGAAATTATATTGTCGTTACTTTCGTCGCAATATAATTTGTGATCAACGAAAAAATGAAAAAAAAAATCATAATTATTATTAGCTTCAGAAAAAATTCTAGGACGAAATTTTATTTTAATTTTTAATCCTTTTTTGATAGTTTCTCTTTTTTCAATGTATTTTTTTATTAGTTTATAAAATTTCAATTCCAATAAAAAAAAATTGGACACAATTTCATTCAATTTTTCTTATTAGAAAAAAAAATCTACTTCTCGAAAATTCATATTCACTAATTCATTCATTTTAATTAATTCATTCGATTTATTCAATTTATTCAATTTTTATAATCTATTCAATTTTTAATTTTTCCAATTTGACTTCGAAGTATCGAATATCGCTTGTGCAAAAACAAAATAAATAAATAAATAAAATACAATATATTTTTCAAAATAAAATTTCCATCGTCATAAAAGTTTCACGATTTGCAAAATTTCATTTTAGTCTCGTGAACGATTAAAAATCGTTCGATAGGATCGGGCCATTGTCAAACGAATGAAGAATGCATAGAGCCGTATATATATATACATATATATATACATAGTTGACACTGGCGTGACCCAGCTTCGCACGGGGCTGTGTGCGCGCAACGTTGCGGCAGGTCAGTGCACCGGTCGGGCGTTAGAGACCGTTATCGGGGCCGTCGTTCCGTGCGATACCTGGAGCTCCACTCGCTCGCTCGCTCGCTCGTTCGGTTTCGTTGGCAGTCCGCGGTGAAAGCGATCCCGGATGAATCCACGACTGGCATCGGAAAGACGAAGAAGACGACGAAAGAGAGAGTGATCGAGCAGCATCACGGTCCAGCGCTCGATGGACCAGCGCTGGAGGCGCGAGATTGCACTTTCTCCGGTATGCGTGAGGTAGACCCGGGTTCTTCGATGTCTCGCCTTTTTTTCTTTCATCTCCATCCTTTTTTTTTTCTAACTGACCGTAGAAAACTAGTCACCCCCCCCCCCTACATCTTTTTCTTGCTCCTCCGGTCTCGACCGTATGACGTGTATCATTGGTTACATAAGAGGCCCCCCCCTCCGACTTGACTCGACTGCAAGTCCACGAAAAAAACCGTGCCGCAAGGTCCAAATAATTGAATTTTCAAATTTGTTAAAATGGAAAGCTAAATTGAGAATTTAATTGAAATCTGAATTGAAAATTTAAATGATGAAAGTTGAATTGATTGATTAAATTGATAATTGAAATAATAACTGAATCGCAAATTGTATTGAAATACATTTTTAATAGAAAATTGAACTTTAATGCTTCGTCGAGGAAAAATGAATTGGAAATCGAATTGAATATTGAATTGAAAGTCGCTTCGAAAATGAAATTGAAAATTGAACGAAACATTGAATTGAAAATTGAACGAAATTTTTAATTGAAAAATTGAACGAAAAATTGAATTGAAAATTGAACTTAAAATTGAACGGAAAATTGAATTTAAAATTGAACCTAAAATTGAACGGAAAATTGAATTGAAAATTCAACTTAAAATTAAACGGAACATTAAATTAAAAATTGAACTAAAAATTAAACCGAAAATTGAATTGAAAATTGAAAATCTAATTGAAATACGTTGTCAATGCAAAATCATTTTCAAATACTTCACATAAATGAAAAAATTAAATTTCAAAAACATTCATTTCGCATCCGATACGAAAACTACGATAAACTTGTAAATAAAAAGTAAGGGAACCTCGTTTTCAGCATTATCAATCGTTAAATCAACAATCCACATGCCACATAATCCCTCATTGTGACCGATGAATCAAAATACCATAAAAGCAGCCATCACAAAAATATTCTCGCGTACGTAAAAAGAAAAAAAAAGAAAAAAAAAATCCCCCACACGCGAGAATCATATGTGGCTGGAATTACGTTCAGAAGCGAGGTATCACCGTCAAAGTCGGCTACAAACACACACACACACGCACACACACATAGACAAAATTGTGGTAAGCTCGTTGGACGTAAGTGTGGTGACCTTCGCTGTCACAGAGGGAGTTAGGGGACGGAGGGGGGGGATCATATCTGCGAGTAGGGTAAAAACAGGGTTGGTGGTTGTGCACAGTGAACGATCGTTCACTGTGTTGATGCCCACCCCCTACACACACACACACACACACGCACACACACGTGAGACAAATAACCACATCCAGCGAGAGGCAAAAGCTGAAGCGAGCGAACGTGAACGCGAGGGTGGCGCGCGGAAAGAGAGAGAGAGAGAGGGGCAAAGAGGAGATGGTTGAGGGGAGGGAAAGTCCCAGTTGGAGTTTGTTGAACCGGACTGTCGGCGATTGGCCGCGCGCGCGCGCTGAGTAGCTCGCGGAGAGTTCAGCCACACTGTTCGGTTGCCCTCGCCCGATTGTGTGAGTGTCGTCGTCGCGCAAGCGCACATTACACACACACATGTGTGTGTGTCTATGAGTGTGGCAAATAGCGAGTGAACGCGCGCGGCCGATGGAAGGGAGATAGAGAGAGAGAGAGCGAGAGAGTGAGTGAGAGGGGGAATCGGTTAATTTCATCTTGCCCCAGTTACGGGCCGGGCAGGGTGAACGAACTAGCCTCGCGCCAAGGCCCCGTCGACCCACTTTCGTGCGTCAGTGTGTGTGTGTGGGGAAGGCGCTCGGCTCTGCTCGCCGTGGAGCAAACCGGTGGCGACTCTGTGTGTAGTATCGCCGTCTCGCTCGCGCCGTGCCAATGGGACAAAGACCGAGCGCCAGGGGGAGTTCGTGAGAGTGAGGGAGAGGGAGGGAGAGTGGGTGATGGGTTAGTTGGTTGGAGAGAGATGGGTGATGGGCGCAGAGCGTTAACGCAACGGGAGACAACGAGAGCAACAGCGTTTTGGTATGTCGAGAGAAAGATAGAGAGAGAGAGAAAGATATAGTTGGAGAGAGTAGGAAAGAGAGAGAGAGAGAGAGAGAGAGAGAGAGAGAGAGAGAGAGAGAGAGAGATGGAAAGATGGCTAGTTGGAGTGAGAGAGAGGGAGAGAAATAAAAAGATGGAGTGAAAGAGAGAGAAAGCGATGGTTAGAGAGACAAAGAGAGGGAGGAAGTGAGAGAGAGAGAGAGAGAGAGAGTGAGATAAATAGATAGATAGTTAGAGAGAGAGAAAAAGAGATACTTAGATAGTTAGTTGGAGTGAGGAAGCGATGAATAGATAGATAGTTAGAGAGAGAGAGAGAAAAAGAGATACTCAGATAGTTTTCTGGAGAGAGAAAGAGATAAATAGATAGTTAGTTAAAAAGAGAGAAAGAGGTAAATAGATAGATAGTTAAAGAGAGAGAGAAAGATACATAGGTCGTTAGTTAGAGAGAGAAAGAGATAAATAGGTAGTTAGCTAGAGAGAGAGAGAAAAAGATACATGGGTAGTTAGTTAGAGAGAGAGAGAGAGAAAAAGAGATAAATAGATAGATAGTTAGAGAGAGAAACAGATAAATAGATAGATAGTCAGAGAGAGAGAGAGAGAGAGAAAAAGATACATAGATAGTTAGTTAGTTCGAGAGAGAAAGAGATACATAGATAGTAAGTTGAAGAGCGAGAAAGAGAGAGAGAGAGAGAGAGAGAGTGAAAGATAGTTAGAAAGAAAAGAGAGAGAGTGAGAGAAAGAGATAAATACATAGATAGTTAGAAAGCGAGAAAGAGATACATAGATAGAAATAGAGAGTGAGAGAGATATATGGTTTGAGAAAGAGTGAGAAAGAGACACATAGCTAGTTAGAAAGAAAGAGAAGCATACAGATAGTTAGAAAGAGAAAAAGATGGCCGAGCGCCACAGAGCAACAGCGTATACGCTATGTCAAGAGAAAAATAAAGAGAAAGAGAGTGAAAAAAAAGAGAGAGAGAGCCGATGGTAGTTTCTTCGTTCGTAATAACGTAACCGTGAGTTTCGTGAGAATGTGTGTAGCGCCTATGCGTGAAAGAGATAGAATGAACGAGTGGCTAGAGTCACTGGTGTGGTATGGCATAAACGTGAGAATAGCGTTTGTGTGTGCCGTGTGTGTGGATGCGCGACGAGGAGTGGGATAGGCGTCAGTTGAAAGTATGTCTGTCTCTGTCGCGCTCACGCGCGGCATATGCGGATCGGGCACGGAACGCCAGGAGCGTAACACGTTGAGACACGAGCGAGGGGAGGGGGAAGCGCGACAGAGACGACGCGGATGACGACGACGACGGTGGCGGCGGGGGGGGGGGGGAGGGGAAAAATTGCCAGCGCCGAGTGGAAGGCCGCCGAGGGGCAACGAACTAGCCTCCTCCCGGGCCCCACGACCTACATTCCGCCGCTGGAAAGTGAAACTGCCGCCTCCGCGTACGGCGCGCCCGATCCGAGACTGTACCAGCAAACCCGCTTCACTCTATATAGATATATATTCGTGTGTGTGGATTTGTGTGCGTGTGTGTACATACTTTTTTACATGAATACTTTTTTCAATTCCCGAAAAACAAAATGGCGGAACTAACATGGAGGTTTGAAAATTTGAAAATTGTTTTTTCGAGACGCCATTTTGGTTTTCGAGGATTGAGAAAATTGTAATAAATAAGTAAGCATCTTTTTTATATGAATCTTTTTTTTTAATACCCGAAAAACAAAATGGCGGAACTTACATGGAGGTTTGGAAATTTGAAAATTATTCATTTTTTCGAGGCGCCATGTTGGTTCAGCCATTTTGTTTTTTGAGGATTGAAAAAATTGTAATAAATAGGTAAGCGTTTTTTTATATGACTTCTTTTCTCAATCCTCGAAAAAACAAAATGGCGTAACTTACACGGAGGTTTGGAAATTTGAAAATTATTTTTTTGAGGCGCCATGTTGGTTTCGCCATTTTGGTTTTCAAGGATTGAAAAAATTGTCATAAATAATAATAAATCTTTCCGATGAAGAAAGTATCTTGGCGAAATTTTTTTTGATCCGTTGGTATTTTTGCTATGATGGATGAGTGAAACTCGATAAAAATGTTATTTGAATGGGAGACCTTGGAGTTATGGCGGCACGTGTTGAAATTGAGATAGGTCGGAGGGACTTTGGGAACATTTAGAAAACATTTATTTGAAGTTCATCTGGGGGCGGGGGAAGGCGTCTCGGTCAGAATTGGTCCATATTTCATGTAAGGAACATCCTGATGTATATATGTATACTGTTGCACGGTAATCTCATTTATCTATTCGCTAATTTTAAACGAAATTGAAAATAAAAAAAATGTAATTTCTAAAAATTCTTATCGCGAATTTTGAGGTCGTTTGCCTCGAGTTTCGACCGGGGGATTGAGCAGGCCTCGTGCGCAATGCTTATCTCACTCGCGCAGCAGGAAATTATGAGATACATCATTATATTTTTAACCGTCAGGCACCGATTGCCATTTTTTTCGGTCTCTTACATTTAATTCCCGCGAATTATCATTGAAACAATCAAATTTTCGCCATTGTGATTGACACTGAAGCGCAAACACATTTTTAATTATATTTTTTAAGGTGATTCGCAACCCATCTCGTTCGTTCTATCCTCGCAATGAGTGCGAGTGAGCGAGCGCTATTGGGACTCGCTACGGAGCGAGAGAGAAGGAAGTCTACAGCCCTGAATTAATTTAACAAACTGAGCTCACTGGCCTACCGTAAAATTCCGTTTGTTCTATCCTCGCAGCGAGTGCGAGTGAGCGAGCGCTATTGGGACTCGCAGCGAAGCGAGAGAGAAGGGAAGGACCCCAAGTAATAACACATCGGTCACATGGGATCCAGCGGACCCCACTCACCAAAACCGCTCCCATTTGCGTTATTTTCAACGTATCGACTCGAATCTTGCGCCAAAATTCAATTCAACATGTCTCCCAAATAATCCAACAGTCGATGTCCTCTATTCGATATTTCAAAGTACTCAAAACACGATAAGAACCAAAAAATTTACAAAACCTCACTTTTTTACCCAAAAAAATTCATGAAAAATTTGAATTTCTAGAAATAATGGTGAAAAATGTTATTTTCGTTGCGTCGATAGCCGTGAAGTTGGTCCGGGGTCCGTGTGGACCCCAGGTCACCGCAACGGTGCAAAATTTGAGTAAATTAAGGGCTCACCGGCTAAAACGCGACCCAAAAGATTTTCGCTGTCCTGAGGCGGATAGCCCGTCGTCGTTCCGGTTCCGTGATAACCCGCGGACGTCGTTTCCTTATCGTTTTCCGTAGCATCGACGACGGGCGACAGGATGTCGTCCGTCGATTGTTCCTCGGCGCTTCCACGCGGTTTCAACTCCTGCACGGTCATCGCTTGTACGCACCAATCCTCCACGCGTCTGTCTATCATGCCACGGTGAAAATTTTTCGATAATTTTGATATCGGCGAACCACGTGTGACCTTCGTTCTTCCGTGATCGTTTTTTCCGAATTTTTTTGTTATTGTTTTATATTTTATCGTTTTACGATTGCAAATAAATAATAAATGTTTTGGACGACGACGATGACGTTAATGAGACAATTAATTTTCACCGACGAATCAATGTTTATTTCTTTTCTTCGTTTATTCATCGATTATTCGACGTAGATTTTGTCGAATTTATTGTTATTCTTGTTTATCAGTCGCACTGTCGACCCGAGGTCAATGACCCCATGACAGACATGACAAGTTTTTTGTTTTGTTTTTTTTTTCTGTTTTTTGTCTGTCTTTTGCTGAGTCTCACTCTTGTATTGTTGTTATCGTAGTTTTTAAATAATTTGAGACGCGGGCATTTGAATGTTACTCTTGAGACGACAACGAATTGTTTTTTTTTTTTTCAATTCTTTTCGTTTCGACAATTTTTTCCAATTTTGTCGTTGAATTACTTTTTTTTTGTTTGAAAAATTTCAATTTTTCGATTATTGAAAATTTCTATCTCTCTTTCTCTCTCTCTCTCTCTCTCTCTCTCTCTGTCTCTTGATCGTATTTTTATTTTCGTTCTCAACGATCTTTCAATTTCGCCGTTCAATCATTTCATTCTTGAAAAATTAAATTTTCCGATTTGAAAATTTTTTTCTTTCTCTCTCTTGTTTGTTTCTTATCGCAGAATGATAATCGATGATATTGTTGTCACCCGATACGACGTTTATGGACACTTGCGTCGCACTGTCGTGACTCACTATTTGTAAATATTGTTCGTTTACTTTTTGTTTCTGCTTTGTTTGTTTTTTTTTTAAATAATTTTTTTTTTGTTTTGTTGTTTAAACGAAATTTTTCGTTTCTTTACTAGTTACCGACACCGCGATATAGATTCGTACGAATCGTGAACCACTTTTTATTATTTATCGACGCGATTGGACGATTTTTTTTTTTTTTGTTGGTTTGTTTCGAATTTCCGTCCGTGAGAAATTTGGCGGGATGATAACTTGGGGGTGGGTGGGTGGGTGGGGGGTTGGGGAATGTGTGGATTACGCGAACCGTTTGAATGTCGGACCGCGTGGTTTCTCGCGGAGCGGCGGAAACAACGTTGTTTGGGTGGTTGTGTATGGCGTGCGGTGCGGTACGCGAGTGAGTTTGCCGCGTCTCGGTATATCGCGTTTTCGCGCGCTTGCGCACACGTTTGGCCATCGCCGCCACCGTGCTGCTGCCGCTGCTGCTGCCGCTGCTGATGGTGACGAACGTGTCGCGAATTTCGCGGGCCCTGTTCATCCGATTCTTCCTTATTCGCGCGGTTTATTCGCAATCGAACAATCGAAGGTTTTTATTCGCGAGTAAATGAAATTTTTTAATTCGTGAGATCGCGAGCATGTGTCTGTGTGTTAGGGGGTGGTGAAAAAGAGAGACGGTGCCAGTCTGACTCCGGGCAGTCTTACTTATTTCAGTTTAATTTTTGTTCCAGTCGTTACTACTTTTTTGAGTCTTGATTTTCCCAGTCTTACTTGTCCCAGTCTTCCTCTTCCCCAGTCTTACATTCCCCAGTTTTACTTTTCTCACTTTTACTTTGACCAGTTTCACTTTGACCGGTTTTACCTTGACCGGTTTGACTTTTCGCAATTTTACTTTATTCAGTCTAACTTTTCCCAGTCTGACTTTTCACAGTCTGACTTTTCACAGTCTGACTTTTCCCAGTCTGACTTTTCCCAGTCTGACTTTTCCCAGTCTGACTTTTCCCAGTCTGACTTTTCCCAGTCTTACTCTTCCCAGTCTTACTTTTCCCAGTCTTACTTTGCCCAGTCTTACTTTTCCCAGTCTTACTTTTCTCAGTCTTACTTTTCCCAGTCTTACTTTTCCCAGTCTTACTTTTCCCAGTCTTACTTTTCCCAGTCTTACTTTTCCCAGTCTTACTTTTCCCAGTCTTACTTTTCCCAGTCTTACTTTTCCCAGTCTTACTTTTCCCAGTCTTACTTTTCCCAGTCTTACTTTTCCCAGTCTTACTTTTCCCAGTCTTACTTTTCCCAGTCTTACTTTTCCCAGTCTTACTTTTCCCAGTCTTACTTTTCCCAGTCTTACTTTTCCCAGTCTTACTTTTCCCAGTCTTACTTTTCCCAGTCTTACTTTTCCCAGTCTTACTTTTCCCAGTCTTACTCGCCAACGATACGATACGTCAGACTGTGCAAAGTAGAACTGGAAAAAGTAAGTTTTCCAGTGTCACTTCTCTCAGTCTTAGTCCTCTCAATCTCACTCTTTCCAGTCTCGCTTGTCCCAGTTTGACTTTTCACCCCTAGAATTAGCTTAAAAATTCTGGAAAAAATTAGGGTCTACTTGTAGTCGAATTAAAGCCAAAAACCCAAATCTGGAAGCGAATGACCCCACGGTTTCATTTGAAGCACCCCATATATTTATGTATATGAAATACAAAGTTCGACAGAAGGTTGTCCCTCGAATTTCGCGAACGTGTTTGTTCCACAAAATGGTGGGTCCCCTTGATGCATTGTCGTGGATACCGTCGAAACGTTGGAAATAGCAACGGAGGGCGTTTCGCACAACGACGACGGATTTTTCGCGATGTGGCGAAGGCGAGTAACGAAGAATCGAGCCCGTGGCCGTGCTGGTAACCCCGGGGGTACCAATGGGCCAGTGGACAAGTTGCTATTGCTCCGTGAGACGAGAATCCTTGATCCTAATGACGGGTCAACCGTGCCAATTGGCGGACGGAACGACATCGACAATCGTCGACGTCGTCGTCGTCGGCGTCGGTTTCGTTCGTCCCTCTCTCTCTCTCTCACTCTTGTTCGTTGTTTCCTCACACGATCGTGAGATTCAAACTCATTCACCGTCCAACTTCCGATTCCATACGCTCATACGTTTTGTCAATGGCAATAAAAATTCTCGTCTATCGCATATAAAAATATATTTATATATAGAAAAAATAAAAACTGATCAGGAACGAAAATGAGAAAAAATCTAAATTTAAATTTAAATCCAAACAATTTTTTTTATTTATTTTAGGATTTATTTAATTTATTAAAAAAATCCCAAATATTATTATATTTGGGATTTACTTTGAATATCGTGGAAAATCTTTTTTTATCGAAATTTCAAAATGGCGGGAAAAAAAATCATCAACGAGTCAATGCGTGAAAAAATTCCATTTTTGTTACTTAACATTTTATTTCAAAATTTTTGAGTTTTCCATTTTTAATTGATTTTCTTTAATTTCTTTGACTCAAAGTTGCGCTTGGGGTCGTTTTGACCCCCAGTGACCTCGAAGGTTCAAATACTTTTATTCTGTCCTTCCGCAAGGCGCAACGCATTTAACAATTTCTTGACTCGATTGATTCACAAAAAAAAGTGTAAAAACGAGCCCCCGGCTGACTTGCTACGCTCCTGAAAAAAAAAGATACGGCACAGCACAACAGCCCCGAGCGGAATATTACGAGTCAACGTGCTTCTCTCATTCTCATACTCGTCGTGCGAATCGCGTAGCTTCACTTTGATCGCGATAAAAAAAAGGAAACACACAAATTTATGTACTTTCTTTCCTTCTTCGCTGAAAAAAAAAAATCACGTGACACTCCTGACTCCGCGTAATCGAACAAATATTTGAACGATCATGATGTATCCGTGATCTCGAAGATCTGCCGTATAATAACACGAGTTACATGTAATTATAGAACCGAACTCATAAATCGTCGGTCGTTCCCAAAATCCCGACCAAAAAAAAAACGAAAGAAATAACAGGGTTAACGCACTGATAAAAATAATTTCGTCAACGTTGGGCTCGATAATTCATTGGCACTTGACTCAATGGCTGAACCAAATAACACGACTCAACCACGTCGATGAGTGGCTGGAAATATTTTTTTTCCCTTCAATTCGACTTGTTCGTCGGCCGCGAGACTACATTGTCCGACTTTCGAGCTTTCCCCACGCGTAAACTATCAATGTTAGATACATGCCGTCGCGGACTTTTTTGTAGGAAATTTAATTCTCCACAACATTGTCAATGTTAACTTTTGGTCTATACAGCGTTGTTTAGCCAGCGTTTGGACAGGAAGATAAAAATATATTCATCGATTCGATACATTTTTATCTTCCTGTCCAAACCCTGTCTCAAAAACGCTATATAGACCAAAAGCTTACATGAACAATGTTGTAGAAAATTAAATTTCCTACAAAAAAGTCCCCGACGGCATACATCTAACATTGATAGTTTACGCGTGGGCAAGCTCGAAAGTCGGGCAATGTAGTCTCGCGGCCAACAGACAAGGTACGCAACTATACCTATATATATACGCGTTCCGAATTTTGACCTTTCCGAACATTGCCCATTCCGAATTTCGAGCCCAACCCAAGTGCAAACATCAAATCAATAATAATAATTGACGTCGTCGTTTGTGAATACAAAATCGTAAATTAATTCAATTAAACAATTGTTTAATTGAAAAAAAAAGCATTAACGATAAATGGAAATAGTAACGTAAACAGGTGTGTCGTCTGTGTGTGCGGTGGGGACGGAGTAGCGTCACAGGTGAACGGATTCGAGCGTCTAAACAGTCGGCGGGGTAGGGGGGGGGGGCGCAGGCGTGACGCGCGCATGAGCCAACGGTCGGTGAGGCCGAGGAGTGGGGGGGGGTCTCGCGACGAGGTCTCACGGGCGTCTGACTCTAGCGGTAAACCGTTGGGCCTATCCCAACCTAACCGAGAGCGAGAGTAGACGAAAACACGATGAGGTTACCCAAACGGGTCTCCACGCTCGACCTCTATCGGACTTGGCGGGTCCTCGTTTGTTTTTATTTTACTGTTTACCAATCCTTTGACGGTCGCCACTCGTTTTTTTTCATTTCCGTTTCACTTTTTCGCCATCCTAGGCTCAAGGAGGGGAGGGGGGAGAGGCTTCTGAGTTCGATTCTGAGAACTCGTCCTGAGCTCGAACCAAACGGTCTTTCGCTTTTGTTTGTTTTTTAAATTATGTTTCAGGGTTTCGTAACTTCTTAGTAACAATGACCTTTTGAAGGTCATTCGCGTGTTTGTCTGTCTGTCACAGTTGGTTTTTCTTTTGGGGAACCATGCTACTTGGAACCTTGAAATTTCGCAACGATAATACATTTTGTCGACTTAGATAGTTGGCACTGGATGACACTTGAAAATATTCATGTGAGAATTAAAAGAGAGGGCAAATTAGGTACTCGATATTTTTTTTCTCGAAATTTATGTATCATGTGGGTACTCGTTTTAAAGGGATTGTCATGGGGAACACAAAAATATTTTTTTCACAATTTTAGATGGCTTGTTTGAAAAGATATTTGAAGAATATGCTAAAATAGAGCATTCCCCCTCCCCTCTCCCCCTTATTTCCAAAACTATTGGATCTACAATTTGAAAAAATTCGGAGAATATAACGTCTCGTTCATATGACTGAAATTAAATGTTTCACGATTTTTTTCGTCAAAAAAAGTCTGATTTCGTGGATTTTTTGTTTCTTTATCGTGTTTTGACTACTCAAAAATCTTTAATAGATGACATCAACTATCAGACTATTAAGAAAACATGTTAAATTAAAGTTTGACCCAACATTCAAGTCGGCACATCAAAAAGAACGCAGATGGAAACGGTTTTGGCGAGTGGGATTCGCCGGACCCCACGTGACCGATATGTTATTATTCGGAGGGGTCGACCTCAACGGGTTAATTTAGATTTCATCGTGACGGACGTTTGATGGAAAACTTTCGACGACAACCGAAGTATCTCTCTGGTTGAGAGGCCAAAAACGCCACGACGATTTTGGCATCGGTCAACCGAAAATTTACGACGAGGGTTAGCCCCGAAGCAAACCACCGACGGGGGTTAGCTTGTGGTCCGACGTTTACGACCTGCGGTTTTCACATTCTCTCGCATGCGCACTTTTCGGTGAGCGTCGTAAATTACGCGCCAAGCAAAATGCGTTCCCGAACGAATGTTTCGCACCCCGGGACACGCCAAACGTAATGTCCGGATCGTGTGGGAGGAGAAATACTTGTGACTCGTAAATTAAATTTTCTGGCCCCGGGCGGAGGATCCAAAATTGACGAGCAAAGTAGACAAAACTGACGAAATTCGAAGAATTTTCGTCTAGGGTGTCGTTCGTATTCGGGTCGTTTTGAAATGTTAATGGGGAGTGGTGTCGATCGATGGCAAAAAATTTTTTTTAAATGTTGAGCCTATTTTGAACCTCCCAGTCCGACTGCTTCACCTGCCGAGAAGCAGGTGAAGTTTCCCATTTGAAATACACGCAATTTTTCTCCATCCCGGTAATTATATCGGTGGAAGGACTGATTGTTCTTGAAAAAAATCCAATACCATATGGAACTCACGGGTATACGCCCTACTTTCAGGAAAAAAATATGACACTTGTATGGGTCATTTCATGCCACATTTACATGGATCATTTCATGCTGCATTGACCGGTGCGAAGGTGCGTGTAAAAATGTGACATTAAATGACCCATACACGTGTTATATATTTTTTTTTGCTATTGATTTTTCAAATAACACTCCTATTGCCAGCGAGTTCTTAAAAAACAGTCCTATTGTACTGCAGAAAGCTCAAAATTGTCAGGATTTTCATTTTTAGCAATTTGTGTTATTTTCAAACTTGCTGAAGACAGTTACAATATTATTGTTCGACTGTGTCTTTCGACAAAATAATTGAATTTGACATAATCATTTGATATATCTTAAAAAAAAAGAAAAGTCTGCGTGTCGAATAAAGTAAAAAAAAAATTTCATTTGTGCTTTAAGGTGGAAAAAATATGTCACAAAAATATTGTACAATCTGATTAAACAGGAATCGAGGTTACCGAGCCATCGTTAATGTAAACTCGGTGTCGGTGTCATCGCCATTGTCGGAATTGCCTGGATTATTCATAATCAATTGGTCTTATTTGTCGTTTGTTAAAAAAAAAAAAAAAAAAAAAAAAAAATTCGCAAGATACGATACGGCCTTTGTCGCGACAATGACGTTACGACCAAACGCCAAACATAAAAAATAATATATATATGTATATATATATATATATACGCACAGGTGTGCACGAACGAAGGCATCGAACCCGCTGACGCGATTTTCGACGCGTCAGCACGTGACAAAGCATCCGAAACGCATCGACGTTGGGAAATCACGTCAATAATGTGTGCCAATGTGCCATCGGACTCAATACCGAAACTTGCGTACACAATCGTTTCAACCGCGACCCAATTTTTTCGTTTGTATTTGTTTTTGTTTTGTTTTTTTGTTTTTGTTTTCAATTGTTTCAAGTTCAAATATTAATCGAATAATTATTTTGCCGACGAATTCAATTCTTTTGAGTCAAATCAAATGGAAAATATTATCGAATTGGTCTTTTTGAAGATGATTGCGACGACTGTTGAGAATGATAATGACGATGGGAACAACGATAGCAATAACTATTATGATAGCAGTGAGGATAATAATAATGGCGATGATGATGATTATAATGATTATAATGAGAAAACGAATAATTAATAATTGAATTGCCTAGCCACCTTGACTAATGTAAGTCTGAGAAAATTGTAAGTAACAATGAAAATGATGTTATAATAATAAAGATGGCTTTTCATAATAATAATAATAATAATAATAATAATAATAATAATAATAATAGCATCGACAATAAAAATGATAGTAGTGAGAATAAGAATAATGATGATGATGATGATGATAATAATAATAATAATAATAATAATAATAATAATAATAATAATAATAATAATAATACGAAAAAAAAAAGAATATTAAAACGATTTTTATATTTCCAAGACCAATTCATTCTTTTTTTTTGTCTATGCTTTGAATTATTTATCCAAACATCGTTCATAATCGGTCCGATCCGAGTAATGTAAAAATGACGAAAAAAAAAAATTTTTTTAAGTAAAAAAAAAGGTCACTTAAAATTATTTCGATGACCGGTACATCAATCTCAACCCTTTCGCTGATTACCCTCCGCGGCTCCATCGCTTGGAAACTAGTTGTGCGTTAGCGGCGATAAGCGTGGTACGCTTTCGTAAATATACATATGTATACATATATTTTAAATCTATATATATACATATATATATATATATATAGTAATCGGAGGTGCCACGACCGGTTTGATTATCGACTACCGAACTCCACCAATGATATCCTGCCCCCCCCCCCCTTCTCGTCGGGCGTCGAAATGTGTGGCACGCGAGTGCCACAGGACAACCCTCCCCCCCCCCCCTCAACTTTGGCTGGTCGGTTTTCTGGTTGTCCGTCTGGAAAACGATTTATTACCGAACCCGAAAGAATCGTAATAAAATCGTCGGAGTTATTCGCGTTCCCCGGTTAGGCGGGGGGGGGGTGGGGGGGGGGTACGATCGTGATTGCGTGGGTCGGCGACAAACCACCGGTTAGGCTCTTATCCGATGCATCGGTTGAATTTTTTTAGTTTTTTTTTGTTCTGTTCTGGTTTTTTTTGTTTTGTTATGTTCTGTTTTTGTTTTTGTTTTCGTTTCCGGTTTGTTAACGCGTGACACGCGAATAGTTTGTTATCGACGTAACATTTCGCGAATACTTTCGAGCCCGAGATTTATTTCTTTTGCTTTTTTTTTTTTAATGCGAGTAATTGCATAACTCACGAGAAATCACGATATTCAGAGTCAACGACTCGACTAACGTGAATAACGAGATTGAAATGGAGAAAAAGAAAAAGAAAATGAAGGAAGAAAAATATTAGATTATTTGTAGAATGTTAATTTCAATGTAACTGTGAGAAAAGTGTGAGTGACAATGATAATGATGTTATGATAATAAAGATTCTATAACATTCATTCCTTTTCCTTGAACGAAGTTTGCTGCAACAACTTCAACGTTTTTGACTCGCAATTCGTTGCGCACAGCTCGAAGTCGAAGTACTTGTAAAATTGCGCTCGAAGACGAGGCGAGAGACGTCTTCAATTCGCACAAGTGATGTTCGATCGAAAATAGATCGACCGGTGGGGGTAAGTATATTTGGATGAAATATCCGTTCGTTGAACTCACCGACCGACCGGAATTAGAAACATCTATTTTCGAATGTTCGTCGGCAACTCGCTCACGAAGACGGTGGCTAACCGCAACGGATTATATCGCATTTACGACTGGGAAGAGAGAGAGAGAGAGAGAGGGAGAGATCCGAGACCAGGACATTGTGGTTATAAATTTATCAGGATAATATTCCTGATAATTTTATTCGAACGAAATAACCATCTGTATATATAAACTATTCTTTTCGCTTTTTAGAATTTTTTTTTTTTACGTTTACCAATTATCGCGACCGCATCTATCTTATTTTCATTTATTTATTTGTGTATGGGTCATTCCACCGAAAATAAATATATATACATATATATATTCAAAAAGTTGTGGAGTGTGGTCTGTAACTTAAAAAAATAAATTGTGCCATTCGAAAGAAATTATATAAAAACAATTTTCCATATATATATATACTTTTTTTTTTCTCTAATAGTTTTTAAGTACAATGGCGTCCTTAAATTTTTCAAATTTTTCGAAAAACGTCGATATTTGAAAATCTTGCATATCTTTTTAATTTTTTTGTTGATGGAAAAAAATGTTTGACATATGCTTTTTCAGGGAGAATTATGAACTTTGAAAGAAAAAATATGTCGAAAGTATTATGGTTTTTTAAGCAACGAAAATCACGTTTGAAACATTAAAATTCATTTTTTGGCGATTGCGCAACAGTCGCCAAAATTTCAAAAAATTCCAGAATGCAGCTTTTAATTGGTACTTTCGATGAAAAATTATAACAAACACTTTAGCAACAATAGTTTATGGAAAAAAAAATTATAAATCAATTGATTGGTTCACAGCGTGCCCATGAATTTTTTTTTTCCTGGTTCAATTCACTCTGGACGCTTTGTCTGCGCCGGTTTGTCACTCGTTGATAGGTTAGAAATTTTCTGTGGGTGGTTTATGGGTTTGTAATGCGTCGAATAATAGCGCAATTCACGTCGAATGGCGATTCGATAGTTCAAAAATTCATTCCGACTGTGGGTTGGCCAGCTGTTGCAAAATGCGAAGCTGGTACACAGACCCACGCGTTGCTTTGAACCGCGGCATCGGTAAATACGTGTAAATACATATACATATATGTATTAATGCATGTATATACGTTGCATACGGATTGCATCGTGACAGATAGCAGACTGTGTAATGTGGTCCTGATGCAAATGTTTTCAATGCGGTAAACATTGTATTCTGGATTACTAATGTCTGCATATATATTTATATGGGACATTCCGTGTCAAATCAGACAATCAAAATCCCGACTTCTACCGATTAATTTCCTGATTTTTTTTGGCTTTCATTTCACCCCAAAAACACCCGTGATTTTTTTCAGATTTTTCGAACTGCTCTACATCCCCCTAAAAAATAAAAATTACCCCTTAAATAAGGAAAAATGTACTTGGACGTAATTAAACATTTTTGATTCCTTTTTCTTGTGATTTCGGTTAGTCGAAAAAAGAAAGCTTGTCAAAATTCGAAATTTATATTTTTTTAGCATCGTTTTTTATTTTATTAATAAATTTTGAAAAATCATAATATTTTATATTTGGCAAAAAAAAAAAAATAGTTGCAATGAAGATTTCGCTCTCAAATTTTGTCAATCTTAATTTTTCGTCCTCCAGAAATCACAAAAAAAATATCATTATTTTTAATCATGTCCAAATAAGCCTTTCCTTATCTAAGGGGTAGTTTTTAATTTGTTTGGGGTCGTAGGGAGTCCCGAAAATTCTGAAAAAAATCACGAGTGTTTTTGGGGTCAAATGAGAGCCAAAAAAAAAATTGTTAATATCATTGGGCAGGGGTCTGGGTTTTGACAGTCTGATTTGACATGGAATGTGCTGTACACGTGGATTGGATAGTTATGCGACGTGTGTTACGCGGCGCGTATTTATCGCAAACCATCGGGACCATTGTCTCTCACTCGCCCAACTTTCCCCCGCAGCTGAACGAGCCCCAGGACTCCAATGGAATGCAATAAAATTTTGTATCGCTCCTGCTGCTGCTGCTGCAGTTTGGTGTGGGCGATCGAGAGACACACGCGTGGATTCCTTCCGCTCGTTGACCCGATATTTCAAACTCTCGCTTTTCGCGCCTAGGTGCCAAGCTTCCACAATGATCGAAGCCCCGGTAAAAATTTATGCGACGAATATGTTTTTTATTACCAAAAATCATGAACTTTGAAAGAAACACATTGTCAAAAATATTCACGTTTTTTTGAGTAACGAAAATCACGTTTGAAAACTTAAAAATGATTTTTTTGGGATTGCGCAACAATTCTCGTTATCGAAACCATTTTTGTTTTTTTTTTTGCGTTGCAGAGTTTATGTACATTCGATAAATTCAAATAATGTCTCATTTGAATTTTTTTGAAACTCGTTGTCGTCACTTGGGGTCCCTCTGGACCCCAGGTCAACTTCATGGTATTTGTGCAATGAAAAAACTGTTTTTTCAACATTATTTTGTCTGTTCAAACGTAACTACTTTCATTTTTCGACATAGACCAAAGTCTTGAGTCACAAGCTTCAAAATAAATATTACTTTTTTTCAAAGTCCATGAAAGCTCTTTTTTTCGTCTCAAAATTATAATATCTCAGGAGTAAAACGGCGTAAGATTTTTTTTGCCACATGGCTGAAATTAGAATTTTTCACGATTTTTTTTTGTAAAAAAAGTCAGATTTCTCGATTTCTTTGTTTCTTACTTTTTTTGAAAATTTCATAACGCTGTCAAATCCGAACGGCTACGTCGATCATCTTGAAAATCCCAGATAACATAGACATCACAGGGTACCACAAGTGTGCGAAATTTGAGCGCTGTAGCCCAAACCGTTCTCCAATTACATTCATTTTAATTTTCAAGGTCATCAAGGCACAGCTTTTCAACGCACCTACATCCGAACATTTCCTGCAAATGGCATTTCAAAACATTAATGTATTCTCAAAAAATTTCAACCACGTCCACAACAAAATCCCCAAAAAAAATGTTAAACCCTCACAAAAGATTTTCCTCCATGAGTCGTCCTCCAGCAAATTCACAAACCGTTTCGACAATAATTGAGGTTATAGTTTGTGAACACGAGGGCGGGTTATCTCGTGACGTTGACGACATAACGAGCCCCAGTTTTCATTCCACAGTCGGCGGTCGGGGGTTGGGAAAGGATTGGGGGGTGGGGGGTTGGTTTTGCGACGGATCGTCTTGGTGGAAAACAAACCCGCGAGCTTTGAGGTTAGAGAGTGTGTGCACGGGGCCGGTGCTCACTGACACGCGGTCGAGCCGGGGCACAGAGGCCAATGGACCTTCGCGCCAAAACCCAACGGGGTTCAACGAGCTGCGCTCCAGGGCGTTGCTGCGCCAATCGGGAACACGGGACATGCGCGGTCGAGATAAGCGTTTTTCTTTTTTCTTTCCATTTTACTTTTTTCTTTTTGCGATCCACCTGCCGCCACCACAACCGCCCTTCTCGCGGCCTTCCGGAGAGTACATTGAATTGCGATGATATGCCGTACGTATGCGTGCAGCAGAAAACCCCGTGAGCTCGGGTTGTTGGTTCGATGTGTCTCGTGTGCAACAACGCAAGACCACGAGTACATAAATCGTGAGCTACCGGTATTATCGATCGTCTACGAACGAAAGACCGCACGAAAAGCATCATCGTCATATATCGGCAACCGATATATTGTATGAATAAACAAGTATGGCGAAAATATGTGTGGATGGGTTAAAGTGTATGGGTGTGGGGTGTGTTTGTGTTGGTTTGTTAGCTATTTAGTTGGTTGGTTGGTTAGTTGCTTGGTTGGTAGTTGCGAAAGCTTACTAGCTACCTATAGCTAGTAAGTTTTCGAAATTTGTTACCTGATAAGTATGTTTGCGCCTAAGTGTGAGTGTGTCTGGATATACGTTTGCATGTGTAAGTTCGTGAGTTAGTTAGTAAGTTGGTTAGTTGGTTTGTTAGTTCGTTAACTAGCTACCTAGCTAGTAAGTTTGCGACTTTGTTAGTCAATCACTGTGTTTACGCCCAAGTGTTAGTGTGTCCGAACGTATGCGTTTTTTAGTTTGTTACTAAGTAAGTTAGTTGGATAGTTAGTTAGTTTGATAGCTGACTAGCTAGTAAGTTTGCAACTTCGTTAGTTAATCAGTGTGTTAGCTCCTAAGTGTTAGCGTGTCCGAATGTATGTATGAATGTGTGAGTAAGTTAATTAGTTAGTTAATTAGTTGGTTAGTTGGTTCATTAGGTAGCTAGCTATTACATCTTAGTTAATTAGTGCACCTAAGCGTTAGCGTGGCCAGATGTATGTTTATGCGTGAGTTAGTTAGTCAATCAGTCAGTTAGTGAGTTCGTTAGCTAGTCGATTGGATCGTTGGTTAGCTGGGTACCAAGCTCGTAAGCTGGTGACTTTGTTACTTAATCAGTGTTTTTGCGCATAAGTGTAAGTGTGTCCGTTTATGAGTGTAAGTTAGCGTGAACAAGTGTTTGTGTGAGCTCGAGCAAGTGTGTGTACGCGTGTTCGTTAGTTAGCAAGCTAGCTATCAAATTAGTTAGCGTCCTCGTGAGTTACTCACAGCGTGAACGCCTAATAAGTGTAAGAGTGTCCCTGCATGAAGGTATATAAGTGCTAGTAAGTGTTCATGTACGCTTTGTACAGATGCATTTTTATTATTTATTTGGTTAGTTCGTCAGCCAGCTGGCTAGCGAGTTAGTAAGTGACTCACTTGACTAGTGCGTTAGTGTCCAATATTTTTAGACCTGTTAGTAGTGTATTTGCATGAGTGAGTGAGTAAGTGTAAGTGTAAGCTCGAGCAAGTGTTGGTATGCGTGCCATTTGGTTAGTCAGTTAGTTGGATATTTAGCCAGTTAGCAAGCCGATGTAAAAGTGTCATTTTCATGCGAGTGAGCTTGTGTGTGTAAGTGTTTACAGTTCTAGTCATCGATGCATCGATGATCGATGACTTGGCGACGATATCGGGGACTAAATATCGAGAGCTTGGTGCCCGGCGGGCTCATCAACGGTCGTTCAACTCTGGTTGGCGGGCGTGACACGCGTGCGCACGCGCATGCGCATGCGCGTCCGAGTCCGGCGGATATGTAGCGCGCGCGTTACGGCCTTTAATCTCATCAACTCACTCTCGCCCTCCGTTCGTACGTCGTAATTACGTTCGAACAAGAGAAACATGAACATGCCGCCGTCACCTCTGCGCGCGAGACCGCGCGCGTGAGATATGAACTTTCCACATCGTTCGCGAGAACCTAATGAGCCAATGAAAACGATGGAAAACAAAGAAAAATCCGTCGCGCGAAGCGAAGCTGCTCGCCTTCTGCTCGGATTAAGGTGGATGGCGATGCGTTTCTCGCTCTGTCTCTCTCGCTCCGCAGCGAGCGCCCATAGCGCTGTCGCTCTCGCACTCATTGCGGGGATAGAAAAAGCGAGATATTAATCTCATCATCAAGGATAATTTTTCCTGGATCCTCATAATCCTAGAAACAATTCTACGGTTTTAAAAATTCTTAGCCACCTGTTTGTCGACGAAAAAAAAATTATATTTGTAAGAAAAAAATTAATATTTCAGTTTTTTTTTTCATAAAATTGCGAAAAAATAGTTTATTTTTGGTTTTTGTGGTTTTGACGTATTGTCACGTGGATTATCGGGTGATGCGTCGGCGGATAGAGTGAACGCAGACGGGAGGATGAAGAGAGAGAGAGAGAGAGGGTGGGAGGGAGGAGGGAGGTCAGGTTTTATCGGGAGCATAACCCGAGCGAAAAATATCGAAGCGATAGGCGGGAGAACGGTTACGACGAAGCGCGCGCGGAAAGCTCGGAGCTTCGGAGGGCCGCGGCGCTGCGGTGCTTTTGAGGACTCTCCGTTTACACACACACACAAACACATGTATATGCGCAGAAGCTTGCGCGTGTGTAGAACCGAGCCCTCTCGGCTGTCTTCGCGGTGATTCGGCCCAGGCTCGGATGTCCTCGGCCCCGCGGGTTAACGTACGCTCACTGGGACAAACGGCCGCTGCCTCAAACCAACCAACATTCGTACTCTATATATATATACGTATATGGGACATTCCATGTCGAATCGGACGAACGAAACTATGACCTCTGGTGATTAGGTTCATAATTTGCTTTTGGGTTATATTTTAACTTGAAGAGAGTCAAGGAGTGATTTTTTTCAGAATTTTTGGAACTATTCACGACCCTTAAATAAATTGAAAACTACCCCTCAGATATAGGATAGTGCACTTGGACGTGGTTAAGATTTTTGATTCTTTTAGAGTGACTTCAGCAGGTCGAAGAATGAAGCTTGCCAAAATTTCAGAGTGAAATGTTCATTGCTACTTTTTTTCAATTTGAAATCGAAAAAATTATGAATTTTTAAAAATCTATTTTTCGTTGTTGTTGCGTTTTTATGAACGTTTCTTTTTAGTTTCATCGAGGAAATTAGTGATATCAATAATAATAATGGTAATTATAGTTCAATCGAGTAAATAAAAAAAAATCAAGGAGAAAAAAAATAGATTTAAAAAATTTATATTTTTAGTTAAAAAAAGTCTTTCTGGAACTCCTCTTAGCAAACTCCATTTTTTGAGCTACTAAAACCGCAAAAAAAATTTTTTAAGAATATATTTTCTTATTTGGGTGTTTTTATTAATTTTCTCAAGGGTTGCACGGGGATCCAAATATTCTGTGAAAAATCACGCGAGTTTTTGGGGTTAAGTGTAAGTAAAAAAAAAAGTATGAACTGAATCGGCCGGGGTCAGTGTGTTAACCGTCCAATTTGACATGGAATGCCCAATATATATAAATATATATATATATATATATATATATATAGAAACACATCTGCGTATGCGCACACATAAACGAACATGTGTGTTGAACGACGCTTGACACGAAACAGTTTTATGCTCGATGGTAAACAATGATTAAACAGATCTACGTCTGTGAACGGATACCTCGTTGTCCGATAATCTGGGTTGAAAGTTTTACGACGATGACGTAACCGACGGACCCGGATGAGGTTAGAATAAAACCAAAAAAAAATATTTACCTACCCATAGATATATATTTTGTACGATGAAAAAAGAAAAGTTATTCGAATGACAATCATCGATGTCCTTAGATTTTTCGAATTTTATTGCAACAATAATTGTCCGATAATTTTTTGTCAAATTAATAAAAAATTAAACATTCCAAGAAGCCAAGAAGACAATCTCTTTTAAAGTCATTTAGAATTTTTTAGGTTTACCGAAATTTCGATTTTTAAAATTAAATCTTCGATATTTCCCAAATTCCTAAAATCTCGAAAAATCACTTTTTGGAAAAATCGTCGACGTTATTTCAAAAATCAAAATTTTGCAAAACCCTTCGTTCACGAACTGCTTTCAATATTCTACCAACTAAATCACTTTGGTTTTTCAATTTCGTACTAGTCGTTCCAGAGAAATCGTGCTCACCGCGAGTGACCTTGAAAAAAAGGGGTTTCGGAAAAACGGCGATAGTTCCCCCAAAATTGAACATTTTTCCATGAAAAAATTCACACGAGTACCTCAATACATGTTGCAATTGATGCCATATAGTGCATTTCATAAAATCACGTCAAAATGCCTGAAAAAAAAAATCATGAAAATCCGTTAATTATTCCGGCAAACAACTGGGATATCACTCATCAAACTAAAGGTGGATTATACACACACGGCTCATGGATTTGCCCGTTATGATTGAACGAATTAGTTCGAAAGGGCGATTGACAAAGCGGATGTAGACGGGACGATATTGCGTCTGCGCGCGCATGAGCCGGATGATAAATCCGGTTGGTGGTGATTTTGCCGAGAAAGAATCACCGACCGGGAACCGGATGATTCGTGCCCGGGCGGGTGGGGTCCGTCGGATATTTGACACGCGACACGCGCCCCTCCACGTTCATCATCAATCTCCTTCTTTTTTTTCTTTTTTTTTTTTTAAATTTTTTCTTGCATGCACGAAGCGTATGGCCGAAACCTTGACACGGGCCACACGATCGTCGTCGTCGGGGGCTATTTGACCGAGCTATTTATTCGAGTCCCGGATCCGTTATTTCGCAACGCTTCATAATCGCCGGACAAATCGACCCCAGAGCCTAACGACCCCGATAAAACAACGCCACCGAATGGGGTTTTGAAAAAAAAAGAAGGAAAATAATAATTTATCATTTTCGCTACTGGGTCAGAAGGTTTGCTATGTGATTTGATTTTTCAAAAAAAAAAACGCAGTCAATTATAGGATGTTGGGCATGCGCATTAGGGGTTTTCGTGGTCTCCGGAGGTTTTTGTAGTAGCCATCGACGAAAGATGGAATCTTCCCGAAACGCGTTAGACCGTTGGGGTCGCACTGTCAAATAATAACGTATCTGTCACTCGGGGTCTAGCGAATCCCACTCGCCAAAACCGGACCCATCTGCGTTCTTTTTAATGTATCGACTTGAATCTTGCGCCAAATTTTGATTTCACATGTTTTCTAAATAATCTGATAGTTCGTTGTCTTCTATTTAAGATTTTTGAGTAGTCAAAACACGATAAAGAATAAAAAATTTCACGAAATCTGAATTTTTTTACAGAAAAAAATTCGTGAAAAATTGTAATTTCAGAAATATAGTGAAGAAAATCTTACGCCTTTTTTACACTTGAGATATTATACTTCTAAGACAAAAAAATAAAGCTTCCATAGGACTTTGAAAAAAGTAATATTTATTTTGAAGACTTTTGTTCGATTTAAAAAAATGAGAGTCGTACGTTTAAATGGACAAAATAATGTTGAAAAATGGTATTTTCATCGCACAAATACCATAAATTTGACCTGGGGTCCGGTGGACCCCGAGTGACCGCAACGTGTTAAATTCATTGTAAAATAATAATTTACGTAAATTTTTCATAATTATTGCAGAAACGTAAAAATTTATTTATTTATACATAATTAAATAATTAATCATAGTTATTTCAAAAAGTATTTGAATTACATTTTAATTGAATGGATGGCCCATCACTGCTTCTAAGGTGAACTAAGTTGAACTACAAGGTGGAAAATTTCGACTTATATAGTATATATGTACCTATCCACAATACACACACCGACAAACGCGATACGCGTATAAAAACGTAAATAGGAAAATGCGAGCGCGAGTGAGCGCGTACGTCAGCGTTGCAGCTGGGGCAGCGGGTGGTAGGACGTAAAAAGGGGGCGAGGGGAGGGTGGGGGGAGGGTGAAGAGAAGATATCTTGGAGCAACGTACGCTCGGCCTTTCGGTTTTGTCGCGGCGATGAAATCGCTCGTCGCTCTCCGAGCTTTGGTTTTTTTTTCATTTTTTTATGTTTTTTTCCCCCTCCTTTTTCGTTGAGCCGACGGGGGTGGGAAGTGCATGTGCATCGAGTCGCGCGCGCGGGCAGATGCACGGGCGTTCGAACCGTCGACCGATGGGTCGGCTCCTCTCGCGCTTCGCGCTGGTGCAACGAGTCTGCGCGCCGAGAGCATCAGTCGCTACGCGACTACGACGGCCCGTCGGATCCCTGACCTGCGCTACGCGCAAGCTACACACTGGTCTTCTAATATAGATGTATATTAGGGTGGTCCTTATTTTTCCTTTTTTATTTCATTTCAGCGCTGCCGGGGGTTAATACGGTTGGTAATGAATTTTGAAAAAGATTCTCAAAATTTGAAGTCCCTATCTCAATTCTTAACTCTGCCGCGGGGCTCCCTAAGTTTGCTAATTAAATAACACAGGGCTTATCATGTTTAAGATTTTTTTTTGTTATAACGACTGATATAACGACAATACCTTCGAATTCGAAGCGAATTCGTTTTGGAATACCGAACAATTAATTTTTTTCGCGTCATTAAAAATGAAAAAAAAAAAAACAACCTATTTTCAATGTAGAACGACTCGAAATAAATGATTATTTGTAATCCACAGTATCATTCACAGTGCAGAACTTCAGTCGTATTGAAATGAAAATTCTGAAGTATGAAAAACACTGTGTTGTTTAAATGGGAAAAATCTAGGGGCTGGCGGCGGGTGTGAGAATTGAGATAGGGACCTCAAATTTTGAGGGTGCATTTTTGAACTCATTTCGAACCACATTATCCTCCGGCAGCAACGAAATTTAGAATAAATCTAAAATAAGGACCACCCCGATGTATATACATGTATATAAATGGGGCAACGTGGACGAAGCCACGTTGCGTGTAATCTGCCGTCGAGCTGATGTACCTCCACGCACAGTCGTATGGGTACGGGCTGATACGCGGAGACTCGAGCGCGCATCATTGAGACCATAGACGATAAACGACGCGATATCGTACATCGTCTCCGGATGTGGAGACGCTTTGCCACGATGATGACGCGAATGATGATTGTTCTCTATCAAGCTAACGTTGGATTATTGTTGAACGAACTTCGGGGTCGTCGAACTTTCGATTCGAAACTTTTGTCACGAAAAAGCAATCGTGCATCAAAATTATGATATGAGTGATTGCGTTTTTAGGTGATTCATTTTAAGCTTTTTTAAAGACATTTTTTTTTAAAAAGCTCTTCTTCCGAAATTATGTTGTGCAAATTGAAAAAAATAATTTCCCATGAATTTTAGCTGTTGATATTAATTTTAAATGGGTCGAATTTGACAAATGCTGTAACTTTTACAATTTTTTCGAATTTTTCAATTCTGCAAAGCTTAAAATATTCCTAACTTTTTTTTAAATTTCGGGTGGTTCATTTTGCCCCCCGCCCGGAATGGCCTGTAGATATCTCGTGACGTGTGCATAGTCTCCCCCCCCCCCCAACCCCCCTACCCACCCTGATCACCTAACGCGATATTCGTACGGTACAATGATCACGCGTTACATACATGAGAAATGTTACACCGGATTTCCGAGTCAGCCATAAACTTCTGTAATCAGGCGTAATGACCGATAGCCCTCGAAATTCGTGATAATCCGCGACCGAACGTGGCAAATATTTCCGGGTCAACGTGAAACGATGCTCGATGGGCTCGATCGCTGTTCCGTTGATAATGCAAATGGCCAAAATCAATTGGAAATATCGAAAATATGTGAATTACACGAATGGTCATTTTTTTTCTTTGCCAGTAATAAATAAATTTAAAAAACAAAAAACGAAAATTGGTCAAAAGGGGTTTGGGCAGGCACACGATAGGGTTTCGTGAACATTCTCACTAACATTGATCATTGACTTTTTCTAACACTTATCGAGAACTATTTCACATTGAAAAATTAGCTTGGACACGAAAAACAGTTGGTTCTCAATTTTTTCGTCAACAATTTATGCTACAGTGTTCGTTATAATTTTTGGTGAAAGTACTGATTGAAAGCTGCATTATGGCATTTTTTCACATTTTTTGCATGGATAGTTTGGAAATTAGAGGGAAAAAATCATCGAAATCTGACTTTTTTTACATGAAAAAATTCGCGAAAAATTTTAATTTCAATCATATGGTGAAAAAATCTCACGCCGTTTTACTCTTGAGGCATTATATTTTTAATAAAAAAATAGAGCTTTCATGGACTCTGAAAAAGTAATATTTATTTTTAAGTTCGACTCAAGACAAGTTTTTTTGTTTCGTTTGTTTTTTTTATTCACGCTCACTCAGTGAGTGACTTTATCAATTCGAGTCAATCACTCGGTGCATTGTCTATTGGCCGAAGCCGATTGAATATCGCACACGGTAGCGAGACGACTTAAGTGCGACCGGCAATGGGCGGTGATGGTGGTGGTGGTGGTGGTGGTGGTGGTGCTGGTAAACCCGTTGCAATGCAACGACGACAACGGCACATACCTTTACTTGCTCCAATAATTCTTAATGGACCATTGTGACGTGTTGCAACCAAACAGTGATGCATATATATTTATATACATACCGGGTGTCCCATTTTCTTTTCACCAAAAATATTGTCGTCTCAAAACTAACAACTTATGTGGGAATTTTTTTTTTTTCATCAAGTTCTAACTTCAGAATTATTAACTTTATAGTTAAAAGTTAAAAAACAAAAAATCTCCCGAAAGTTGTTGGTTTTGACATGACAAGATAAATAGACGTGACATGACGAAAACAAATTTTGTAGGACATTTTTTTTTTTTGTGATAAATTTCTAAAAAAATGTAATAACATCTTTATGAAATTCATTTTAAGAGTGTATTTATTGAGCCTAACAAACCCTACATCGTTTGTATTTTTATTCACAATTTCATGAAAAATTTATAAAAATAACCTTTTTTTTCGAGCGCCCAAAATATAATTTTTTCTTAATAATTATTTAATGAAATTGGTCTATTTTCTTTCCATTTATTGTACAATATTTTTCCTTCTTACTGACTATTAACCGCAATTTATTCCTTTGAAAAAAAAAAGAAAAAAAAATTGTTTTCCCGTAATTTCGCAACTTTTCCGTGATCTAAATCCACTTCCTTATCCCAAACTCGATCAAAGATACTAAAGCCGTCACTCGCGGCCTTCCCTCCCCCCTCCCCCCCCGCCCGCCCCGCCGCTTCAGAATTATCGAGTGGAACGACGCACCCTTCCTTCGAACCCCGTCATTTTCCATTTTGCACACGCCAAACGCCTTATCCCGCGATCGCCAATCCCAATCATCGATTAATTTCAATATATATACACAATTTTTTTTCATATTGTTTTACAAATTTTCTAAATTTTTTTTCCTCCATTTTTTTCTAATTTTTTCTCATTCGTTCGAAACATAATGTGCATCGATAGGACAATAAAGTTTGCAACGTGGCGGACGTGAAGTGTTTGTCGGTCGTTGATATCTCCATAACGAGCGAGCGACAGACTCGAGCCGGGTGGACAAGGAGGAGAAGGGGAAGAGAGGGGGAGGGGAAGGGGGGGTTAATTCGATCGAACAAATAGACCGTATAAAAACGAAGGTTTTATATCAAGCGTCGAGAGCATTTAACGAAAGTTTCGAGAACACGTTACGTGACGACTAGATAAGCCCCCCCCCCCGCCCCTTCCCTCGGCTCGCGCCTACGAAGGTTTTTCCTCTCTCGCGATCGCTTATCCCTCGTGTGTCCCCCATATCATCTCGTTGTAATGATACATTATAACCGCGCTCGCGCGCGTCCGCGTGTTTCCAAAGCGAAGGCGAACAACGGGCGCGAAATCCGACGGTCAATGGGACCACGCGGACAAGAGAGAGAGAGAGAGAGAGAGAGAGAGAGATTTTTTTTTTTCCATGGATAGTCTTATCGCCACGGATCTGACGTTGTAAATCATTGTAATGCACGTTTACATGGTCCATTAGCAACGGCGCGAGCGTAACACGTGTATATTATACCATTTTTTTTTTATTACCGTAATAGTGAATCGTGAGGATGAAGGAGCGACGTGATTGGCACGAATGAATGTTACTGGGGGTTGATGGGGGTTGTGGAAGGACATTTAGAATGAATCTGTAGGATCGAGGCAATTTTTGGGCATCATCTATAGAAGCATCAGTTATAGGGGCATCATTTATAAGGGCATTATCTAGGGACATCATCTCTAAAGGCGTCGTCTATTGGGGCATTATTTATGAGGGAATCATCTGGGGACATCATTAAGGGCATCTTCTATCATGGCATCATCTCGGGGCATCATGTATAAGGTCGTCGTCTATGGGGGGATTATCTATAAGAGAATCATCTAGGGACATCGTCTATATGGGCATCATCTGGATGCATCGTCTTCAGATACATCATTCAGGGGTGTCATGTGTAGATGCATCATCTGTCGAGGCATTAGTTGAGGGCATCGTTTACGAGGGTATCATATAGGTCCATGATCTTTAGAAGCATCATCCAGGTGCATGCCCTATTGAGGAATTACTTAGGAGCATCATGTGTAGAGTCATCGTCTATGGAGACATCATTTAGGGACATTGTCTATGAGGGCATCATCTAGGTGCATCATTTAGAGGGGCATCATCTGTATAGGGATCATTTAGGTGCATCGTTTAGAAGGGCAATATCCAGGAGCATTTTATATAGAGGCATCATCTAGGTGCATGATCTGCATCACTTAGGGGCATCATCTGTAATGGCATCATCGATAGAGGGGCATCATCTGTATGGGCATCATTTAGGGGCATCGTTTACAAGGGCAACATCTAGGTGCATGATCTCTAGAGGCATCATTTAGGGGCATGATCTGCATCACTTAGGGACATCATCTGTAATGGTATCATCGATAGAGGCATCATTTAGGGACATCATCTAGGTGCATGATTTATAGAGTCATCGTTTGGAGAGTCATCATCCGTACCTATAGGCATAATTTAGGGGCATCGTTTACAAGGGCAACATCTAGGTGCATGATCTCTAGGGGCATCATTCAGAGGCATAATCTATAAGGGCGTCGTCTTCAGGGCGTTTCTTTAGAGTCATCATTTATAAGGGCATCATCTAAGGTCACTATCTAGGAGCATCATAATATATTTGTTACCTTTGAACATATATTCGTTAGATGATAATATAATCTTTACGAATTTACGAATATTAAGTTAGTTTTTTTTCAAATCATGAATAAACAAACCGACGTAATTAAAATGTACACATATACATAACCATCATCGTGACCAGTGTTGTTTTCATCGATAACGTATACGATCGTCGATCTTGAATTCTATTGATGCATTTTAAACATAACCTCTGGCGGTTCGACGAGAAGACGTGTATGATGCACTTGAAGACGTGGGAGAGCTGTGTGTGTGTGTGTGACACGCGATCTCGGTCTCGCAGAAGGAGACGCACTTCATCGTGGCAAAATAAGCGGCAAGAGGGAGGGGGGAGGTTCATTGCAGTACGTTGTTCCAGTGCAGCGTTGCACCAATGTGTCGCTGGTGCATTACGATCAAACCTCGACCCAACCACCTATGCAACTCGAAAGGCGCACCGATGCATGTTCCGAGCGATGGCAATCACTACCCCCCCCCCCCCGCCTCCCGCCCCTCCCCACTTCGCTCGGTTGTCTAGCTGCAACGGCTTTTGATTTCTTTTCGACTGACCTGAGCCAATAATTCGAATATCGAAAGCAGAATTCTACAAATAATGACATATCGGTCACATGGCGGGGTCCGGGGAATCCCACTTGCCAAAACCGAACCCGTCTGCGTTCTTTTTATCGTCTCGACTTAAAACTTGCGCCAAACTTTAATTTGACATGTTTTCTCAATAATCTGGTAGTTGTTGTATTTCAGTGGAGATTTTTAAGTAGTCAGAATACGATGAGAAAAAAAAATTCACGAAATCTGATTTTTTTTTTCACGAAAAAATATTTCCGGATAATTTTATCGGAAAATTTTTTGGATTTGAAATATCGATCCTAAAATTCAAGATAACTGAACTTGAAAACCATATTGGTCATTCCGACTCAATTTGTTTTTTTTTTACATTTTTTTTTAACGAAAGAAGAAAAAGAAAACAAATTCCAGTTTTATAGATTTTAATTTTAGTTATCACACGCCCATAATTTCATGTAAAGAAAAAATTGACGAATATTGACGTTAGACAAAAAAAATCGATAATCGACAAATTATTGGTCGTAAACGTCGATAAATCGATTGCACAACTTACAGAGTCGTTGAACGCGTGTACGTGAAAGCCGATCGATATTATATATATATATATTTATTATCTTCCGAGCATTCACGAGAGACTTTCGTTATCCAACGTTCAAAGTTTCATGGAACTGATAAAAACCTCAAACGCCGGACTAACAATCTAACGCAACCATAGTTTGGACTTATCGGTTCTACGAAATCGACAGTCGCGGTATCGTTTCCCGCTACACGGAACAATTCTGTTGTTTTTTTTTCTCTCCTTTTCGTCGACATTCCTCAATCAAACGTGATAACGATTAATTGGAAATATTATTATATATTTTTTTTTCATTCTCTTAACAATTTTTTTCCGGCAAATGTTAATGAACAAATTACAAAGTGTTTACTTAATGTTCAACCTTTTTTTGCTCTTGGGGCAACTTTGCATTGTTTTTTGAAAATATTTTTAAACGAAAACTCGGCTTTTTCCACATTAAACAAAAAACAGATTTTGATCATGGGTCAAAACTATTTTTTTTTATTTTACGGAAAATTAAAAAATTAATTTGAAAAAAAAAATTAGCACATCAACGTTCAATAAAAACTTAGCAAAATCAGCCACAATCATCCAGTGAAAAAAAAAAAAAATAATGAAACAACATTATCTGACACATGAAGTTTCTAAAGTGTAAAGGGATGAAAATAATCGTCGACCTTCGGTCCAGCCACACCATCGTTATCCAATAAAAAAAAAAAAAATACATAATAATAATAATGAATCAACAATATGTGACACATGAAAATCACGAAAGTAAAAGGGATGACAACAATCGTCGACCTTCGATTGAATTCATAGAGACGCCGATCTATAGTAGAGTTGAATCGTTAATGGTGCTACATATACGTACATATATATGTACTTTCCGCCTACACGAAGGGACCCGGTCGACCTAGAGCAGTCGTGTAGGATTTCTGTACAAACTATGACAACGCCTTTATCAAAACCCTCTCTCTCTCTGTCTTACTCTATGTCTCTATCCCTCTCACTCTTTCTTTCTATATCTCAAGTGCAATATCGTCCAAGTCTAGCGTTAGCAATAACACAAACCCACCCAAACACACACACACACACACAAAGCACATATATATATTAGGGTGGTCCTCACTTGGCCTAAAAACCGAACGTTTTTCGCAAGAAAAAAATATATAAATGATTTCAAAAACTTTCAAATTATATCCGGCAATGCAAGGGATGAATTTAAAAATCAGAAAAAATTATGAAAATTCCTGTCTCATGGTCCAGAATCATTTTGAAAGTCGGTAGCGTTTTTATTTTAAGAACCACCCTAATATATATTTATTTTAATTAAAAAATAGCCGTTAAAAAATAGATTTTCGATTTTTGTTCGGAAATCTAAAGTCAGCCTCATAGCACAAAAGTTCATTAAATTCGAGTCCCTTATCCCAATGCTAAGGGATGCTTCAATAATATTTATTACTATTTTCATTTATTATTGAGGCATAATTGAAAACATAAATAAACATTATTGATGCACCTCTCAGCATTAAGATAAGGGGGCTTAAATTACACACATATATATATATATATACACACCGTTAAGACGTATGAACAAGAGTGCATAAAACGTTACAGACGTAACCCAAGCCCAACCTAGAAACGCGACTAGACAAAAAAGCGTGTATACTCTGTCGGTTGTGCTGCAAGTCGAAGCCGGCTGGTGTTGAGTCGGCTCGTAGAGTCCGAGGTTTGACCTCGTCAGGCCGTCGGCCCGGCACACGGTGACCTCCCTCGATCTAGGGCGCTGCAACCGTGCGCCTCTGACGTCATCAACCCGCCGAGCGTTGTCGCGAGTGCGCCGCGCGCGAGCTATACGACGACGTGTGCGCTTTGCTTAGGTTCCTACTGCTGCCTAGCCACATGTCCCGCTTTGAACTCCACTTGCACCACGTTCACTCACAATGTGTGTGTGTGTGTGTGTGTGTGTGTTTGTGTTTGTGTGTGTTTGTAAATGCAGTTAATCCAACCTGTGCGATTCACTTGCACTCGGGTGCAATTTCGTTTCACGCTTTCTCGGTTGTGCCACGCACACGCATCGGACGCAATTTTCATCGTCGCCATTGCGATTTTGCAGCGAAAGAAATAAATTTGAAAAAAATGAGAAAAAATTAAATGAATTTGACCCGTTGAGGTCACATTGCTGAATAATGACGTATCGGGGAACTGGGAACTTGGGGTCCGGGGAATCCCACTCGCCAAAACCGTTCCCATCTGCCGGCTTTTTCATGTAGCGACTTGAATCTTGCGCCAAACTTTGATTCAACATGTTTTCTAAATAATCTCATAGTCGTTGTCTTCTATTCAAAATTTTTTAATAAATAAAATAAATAAAATAAATAAAATAAATAAAATAAATAAAATAAATAAAATAAATAAAATAAATAAAATAAATAAAATAAATAAAATAAATAAAATAAATAAAATAAATAAAATAAATAAAATAAATAAAATAAATAAAATAAATAAAATAAATAAAATAAATAAAATAAATAAAATAAATAAAATAAATAAAATAAAATTCAAAATTAAAGAAAGCCGGATATCGAGTTTGTAGATCGATGTCCTCTCTCTCTCTAAAACGAACGTTTTGGCTCATACTAGTGAGAACAATCGAGAAATCTGACTTTTCTCTTTCCCCTCGAATAACGTATACATATGTGTATACATATATAGACATCAATAAATATATATGGATGTATATATGTAGATATATATCGAATCTATCGCACACCGACTCGCCCCATAACGGTCTGCTTGCGACATAGACACTCTCGCCTCTCCGTTCGACTGCAACACTCACTTTCATCTAAATTATGCACCGGCTTTTAACCGTAATTGGATGCTGGATTGAGGAACGAGAAGAGGGGGGGGGAGGGGTTTGCGCATAAGACTGCGGGACTGTAGTGGGAAAAAAAAATTGCATTCGAAGTGACTGGTCGACGAACGTCGTGAGGGATGTAGAAACATATATTTTTTCTTGTGAATATATTTCGTACGAAAATTTTTTCGTAATTTTTTGATTTTGCACAAAAATGATTGAATTAGAAAAAAAAATATTTTCCACAAAATCTCATAACTTTTTTTTTTGATCATCCATCTACGTCCAAGGACCAAATGTCATCTCAATTGTCACATGAACAAGAGAATGGAAGAACTGTATATATATATATATACATACGAACATAGATACCAGTCATTGGCCATGCAACCCTAAAAACAATGCTAATCGTTGATAAACGTTGACAATAATAATTCATAAAAAAAAAATAAGTGAATAAATGAATGAATAAATAAATAAATAAATAAATAAATGAATAAATAAATAAATGAATAAATAAATAAATAAATAAATAAATAAATAAATAAATAAATAAATAAATGAATAAATAAATAAATAAATAAATAAATAAATAAAGAAATAAATAAATAAATAAATAAATAAACAAATAAAGTTCGAATGTGTAAAAAATTATGATAAACAAGAGATTGATATAGCTATTGGCACGTATGGTCATCTTGCAGAACGTTCGAGAGTTTATCTCGTTCGTAACTTGTACTTTATCACGTGAGTGTGACATTATAGACAAACTCGTGTGTAAGTATGTTTGTGTGTGTAAGTGTGTGTGAGTGTGTGTAAGTGTGTGTTTGAGCCAAGCTCGTCGACTGAAAGCCCACGCACCCACACGACTTAACCAGCTTCGTGTTTGACGATGTTAACTCTGCACAACACAACCAACCCGTCCCGAATGAATTATGATAAAGAGGCTGGAATGGGTGGTCATAGTGGTGGTGGTGGTGGTGGTGGTGGTGGTAGTGCGGATAGCTCGGTGAGTCGCGAACGGCCCAGATACGAAGGACAGGCCGATGAACCGTCGAGGACGAAATTCACTCGCGGATTCCGTGCCTTCGCGCTCGCGCACTTGACGCGGCCGGCCTCTCGGTTCTCAAGAGCTTTCCCCCCACCTATTCCCCACACACTCATATATATATATATATACATTAGGGTGGTCCTTAATGGGGCTGTTGACGAATTTCGACAAGTGCGCCCCCCCAGATAGGTTCGAAATGGATAAATAGAAATACGTGCGAAACCCCAGCACTGTGTTCCAATGAGAAGACGTGACTGTGAGCTCGTTTTGTTTCCCATTTGAATAACATGGGATTTTCAGACTAATTCGGTAATTATTTTTTCGAGTTGTCCCTGAGCACGCGAAAAATTCTTTATTAACATAAATCTATCGTTTGTGGGTATAACTACTCGTACATTTTTTTACAAGACCTCACCTGTGTATTATCGACAACGGCGAAGCCGATTAACGATGATAACAACTGATAAACGATTTGAACACAGATTGAAATTTATTTGTGTTTATGGCTTGTGAAAAAATGTACGAGTAGTTATACCCATTGACGATAGATTTGTGTGAATGAAGGGTTTTTTTGCGTGCTTGGGGACAACTTGAAAAAATAATTCGCGAATCAGTCTGAAAATCCCATGGTATTCAGATGGGAAACAAAACGAGGTTACAGTCACGTCTTTTCATTGGACTACAGTGCTAGGATTTTGCGAATATTTTAATTTATTTGTTTCGAACCTATCTGGGGGGTGCACTTGTCGAAATTCGTAAACCACCCCATTAAGGTCCATCCTAGTATATACATATATATTAGAGAGGTCCTTAGCAAGGGTTCATTTTTATAATTAAAATTGCGTAAATTCCCACATAGGGAGTTCCTCATCACAAACATTGCGTACTTTACTTGAAAAATTTACTAATCCCCGAAAAAAAATGGCGGAACTGACATGGCCGCCATCTTGTTTTCACCATTTTCAAAGTACGCTTGTTTTTTTTTTTCAATTGGCGGTAGTTTTCAACTTTGTTGAGCCTTGTAGGGAGATCCTAAAATCCGAGAAAAAAAAATTAGGGTTGTTTTTGGGGTCAAATGATAGCCAAAAAAACAAAAATATATATCATGAACTTAAAATTGGCACGGTTTCTGGGCGTCCGAATTCCCAAGTAAAAAAATTGATATATCAACTATATATGGGGTTGGGCAGATATAGTTTATACAGAATTTTTTCACTTGGGATTCATAAAATATATACATTTCTAACTACCCCTAACTCTGGTTCACATATAGATTAGGTATATACTATATATAGTCTATATATATACTGTACATAATTTTTTTACTTGGGTTAGTATGGAATATGCCTCGTATATATATGTCTAACTCTACCCTCCTTGGCTGTTGGTCTCTCTCTCTCTCTCTCTCTCTCTCTCTCTCTCTCTCTCTCTCTCTCTCTCTCTCTCTCTCTCTCTCGTATTCCGAAAGACTCGGTCTGCTCTCCAGCTAACGGCTATCATGATCCATCACTCCGTGGCTGTACGAGAATTACACTTGGCCCAGTTTTCATTTCGAATAGTACGCGATTGAATAATCGTCGTCATATTCGAACTAGGCCCAAAAAGCTCGTTTCAGGGCATTCTTTCGTTGATTGTCGGTGTTATCGGGAACGTAGATACAAAAAAAGCGTAGATATTGTATTTTTCATTTATTTTTTTTTTATTATACTTCGAGGCGGGACGATGACGTGGAAATATCAGTTTTTTATTTTTATTTTTTATTTTTTTTTGTGACAAATTCTCGTGCGAGTTGAATTACAACATTACCGTCAATGTAACGTGCAATCACACGGGGGGCGGTGCCTCATGTGTGAAAGACTTGCATTCTCACGAGTGAAAGAGAGAAGCTTGGTACGACACCGCCCCCCTTCTCTTTCTCCTCGCGCACTTTAAGGATGTATGACACGTGTGTTAAATAATCAAGAAAATTCTGTAATTTCAACAGTCACTAGCTTTTATGATTTCGAAACAACGTGCAAAATTTCAAAACGATCGACCGTTCCGTTTGGAAGTTACAGCTGTGTGAAATTTAACACGTGTTCTTATGGGAAACGAGCCTATTGAGGCTATTATCGACGATAAACCCACAGAACTATCATCGAAAAAATTTTGAAAAAATTTCAGTGTGTGGAACAAAGATTGACGAATGTCCACAAAGAAATGCAGATCGATCGTCCGTCTGGTTGTCGAGAAATGCACGCGAAAGTATAGAAAATTAGCCCACTCAAAAGTTTTTCGGATACAACATGAAACATGATACAAGATGTTAAAACGTCTACTTGACGATATTTCATGATTATGAATTTCTCTGGCGTTCGCAAACCAGTTACAATTGAGATTTCCCGGATTGTCGTACTTTTGGCTGGGATTGTATCCGTTCATACATCCTTAAAAAAGGTTGAAAAAAAACATGATGCAAGATGTAATAACATCTATTTGACGATATTTCATGATTATGAATTTCTCTAGCATATTGATAAAGCAGTTTTAATCGAGATTTATCAGATTGGGGTACTTTTGGGTGGGATTGTACGTGTCATACGTCCTTAACTGCCAGCAGCAGCGAGACGGTCTCGCTGGTGGAAGCTCGGGCTGGCAGCTAGCACGCTAAGACCCTCTCTCTCTCTCTCTATCTCTCTCTCTCTCTACTAACCCCCTTGCAGAGCCACGAGGCATGCGCCCTCGATTTCGCATGCTCGCCGTACGTTGAACTCTCACTCTCTTAACTCGTTCTCTCGCCTCGGTTATCCGTAACTCCGAGGCGAACTCTTCTCCGTCGTCGTCGTCGTCGACGACGTCGACGACTACGCGGACTAAAAAAGGGCAACGCCGCGAAGAGTGCGACCGCTTGCACCGATTCGCTTCCTTTGTTCTTAGCAAGCAGCCTCTCGCACAATATTTCTCTCTCTCTCTTTCCCTCTCTCACTTTTATTTTGTTGAAAAAAAAAGCTAACTGCGATATAGTAATATTAAGGAAGCTGAGTTGCGTAAAAAATTGTAATTTTTTTTTCTTTCGTTTTTTTTCGTGACGCGATCGATCCAAATTAAAAAATCTATTTTACCCTCATGAAAGACCTATACTTAGCTATCATTTCGATTTTTTTTAGTTTTCGTAGATTGAATGCATACCCGACGCAGGAAAAAAAAAAACTTCAATAAATTTTTTCGGAAAAAAAAACGTGGAAATTTTTTGTCATTGGACGGACTGTACACGAAGCTCGAGGTTGAACGCATGCAAGCTCGTAATCATCGCGGTGAGTAACGTCCGACGATCTCGGAGGTGAGGTTGAGCACCGCTGACTCGTACAAGGCCTCGCGGCCGAGAGTGCATTGCGCCCTGGTGCAGCAATGCACACATGCACACGGCTTGTGCAGAGTCGCGGGGTCTCTGGGCCGACGCGCGGCTCGCGGCTCGCGGCGCGGCGGCGTGATCCAGGAAAAAAGTCGAAATCCAACGAGTTTTGGGCGAGGCGAAGCAGAATTATGCAGATCCACAGATCTCGACCTTGGGATCACGTTTTCGATCACATTGGGATCATTTTTTTGGGACCGGACCAATTTTTTTTTTTTTTATTCGACTGGGTAATATAACGGAATTAGGAAAAAAACTTGCAAAGGTGGAACGCAAAGATTTCATTCAAGCTCTCGGTTATACATATATATATTTCCCTCGAGATTTAAGATTATAACGAGCCCGAGCGTTAAGTTACGTTCATCACGAAACCCAACAACCGTGAACGGCTCTCGTGTCACAACTAATCCGTAGAATGCTTTATTGCATTCGCGCAGTGGAAAGAATATTATCAATTGACTTTCAGCTTCGCGCACGCGCACGCATGCGCACGCATGCGCACACGAATGTTCAAAAATGGACACGATTACGGGTAGAAAGACCAAAATTAAGAACGCGAAATGCTTCGAAGGCTCGAAATTCAGAACATGTGTAAACCAAATTTTTGCCGTTCGAAATTTTACCCGTTCGAAATTTTTGCCGTTCGAAATTTCAGCCGTTTAAAGTTGTTGGCGTTCGAAATTTCAGCCGTTCAAAATTTTTGCCGTTCGAAATTTTAGCTGTTCGAAATTTTAGCCGTTCAAAATTTTTGCCGTTTAAAATTTTTGCCGTTCAAAATTTTTGCCGTTCAAAATTTTTGCCGTTCAAAATTTTTGCCGTTAGAAATTTTAGCCGTTCAAAATTTTTGCCGTTCAAAATTTTTGCCGTTCGAAATTTTAGCCGTTCAACATTTTTGCCGTTCGAAATTTTAGCCGTTCAAAATTTTTTCCGTTCAAAATTTTTGCCGTTCAAAATTTTTGTCGTTTAAAAATGTTTGCCCTTCGAAACACTGCCGTTCGAAGCGTTGCGCGTTCGGAATTTCGGTCGTTCTGTGAATTGGCGGTTCTGAATCATGACCCCCACCCGTAATAAAGCGGCGTAAATCCTTTTTGTCGTTGACGTCGGGTGTCCGAGCTCGAGGACTTTCTAGCCACGCGTGTATAGCACACCATCGCAGATACGTGCTTTCTCACTATTGAGATATCATTAACTCATGTTGCAAGTCTGTATGGCAATGTGGCAGTTGGACACTAGTGTAATCTCACCAACGCGAGCGCGAGGGCCAGATCGAGAGTGCTGCGAGTACACTTACCTATAATCGCACTATCTCCTTCTCTCTCTCTCTCTCTCTCTCTCTCTCTCTCTCTCTCTCTCTCTCTCTTTCCCTTATCTCTTGCTCTCTCTCTTTCTCTCTCTCTCTCTCGGCGCTGCATACAACTGTTGGGCAATGCACACATCGCGAATCGACCTACTCAAAGTCGCGATACAGCGAACTCTCGAATGTTTCTCAGTGATACGGAAAATCCTTTTGATGTTGGTTGATGTTGGTTGTATACCCTACTGCAAAATATTTCGAAATAATATGGATCGACAACGGCGAGCTGGTTTCATTTTTTTCCTCCCGGTTCTTTCGCTTTTAGAAATAATGATAACAATAATAATAATGACTTGGGAAATGATTCTATCAATTTGAATGATAATAATAAGAATAATAATGATAATTATAATGGTAATAGTAATAAGGAAAACAAGAAGGAGAGTAATAATAAGTTAATTCGAATAATCATGATAAAAAATAATAATGATAATCATGATAGTAATAGTAATAATAAAAACAACAACAAGAATAATAATAAGTTGGGAAATAATTTAATTAATTTAAATAATAATCATAATAGTAATATCAATATTAAAAACAACAACTAGAATAATAATGACTTGGAAATTGATTTGATTAATTTTAATAATAATAATAATAATAATAATATACCAATAAAATACAACAAAATAAATAAAAATGACGTGAGGCAATGATTTGTTTCCGATATTAGCATAAATTTCAAAATCACCGTGCGACACATGCGATGTATTCCCAATGCAACGAAAAAAAAGGCTCATAGTTTCTCGCCATTGCGTATCAATAAATTGAGTCTCGTATTGGAAGGAAAAAAAATCGTGCTCTTTGCAGACCTTTGCGATTGCTGATTAATCGTCGTGCGCATTGCGCACGAACCTCGTTGCTTCGTGCGCAGTGCGCACGACCGTTATTACCATTGTTAAACGTTTAAAACATCGAATAAAATCGTTGGTTCAACATTGTTTCAACGTTTAGCGATGAAGGAGAGGCGCGCCCGCGTTTAATCATCGACATGAGACGCAGGAGTTTGTGTTCTTGTGATAGTGTATAGATATATATATTAGGGTGGTCCTTGGTTGGGCCATTTTTGAAATGGGAAACTTCACCTGCTTCTCGGCAGGTGAAGGAGTCGGACTAGGAGGTTCAAAATAGGCTCAAAATTTTGAAAAATTTGTTTGCCATTGATTGACACCACTCCCCATTCACATTTTTGAAATGACCCAAATAAGAACCACCCTAATATATATATATATGTATATATATATTATATATATGTTTGTGGTGGTGGAAAATGTGCGCGATCACGAAGGACGTCGAACCCGGACTGCTCGCGTTACGAAATGAGGAACTTTCCAATTGGAATTCACATTACGTTCTCGAACTCCATTGCTCCCCTTCACCCTTCCTCACCCTCCTTTCCCTCACCAACCACTGTTCTTTTCACCGTGCAATATTCCATGGTTTATCGACATTATTATCCAATTTTCGTCTCCATTGTTCATCACTCTTTCGTGTCGATCATAATTGAGAAACCAAAAAAAAAGAAAAATACAATTCATTTCCCCTGCGGATGCACTTTCAGTTTCAAATCAGAGCGGTTTGAAAATAAAAATAAAAATTGTCTTTCGTTGAAATGAAAAACGAGAAATGGGGTTACTGATCAATTGACGATTTTTCTTCGTGTGATTGATGAATTGTGAGATGATATTATAATTTTTTTCAAAAGTACAGAACGTCAAATGTAGAAATTTAAATTCAAATGGTTCGACAGAAATTCAAGTTTTTCATTATTTTTTTTAGCCATGTTAGCATTATTTTATTCGAATACACTGTGCAGGATCAATTTCAACATATATCGAGCTATTTGTGTGAATTTTTTCATGAAAAAAATTTGATTTTTAAAATAATGTTATCGATTTTTTCTAATTTCATAAATCTCGAAAAATCGAACTTTTCGGAAAAATCGACGACGTTATTTTAAAATTCAAAATTTCGCAGAACCCTTCGTTCAAGTTCTGCGTTTAATATCATACTAACAAAATATTTTTTGTTTTTCCACTTCAGACGAGCCGTTCCAGAGAAATCATGCTCACAGCGAATGACCTTGAAAAAAAAGGTGTTTTGGAACAACGGCCACAGTTCCCCCAAAATTGAATTTTTTTTCATGAAAAAATTCATGCAAGTACCTCAACATACATTGCAATTGATACTATATAGTGCATTCCAATAAAATTATGTTAACATGGCTAAAAAAAATCACAAAAATTCCTGTAATTTTGCCGCAAGCCTATGACCCCTTAACTCTTTCACTCAAGACGAATAATGTCCGGGCGTGTAACGTCGATCGCAACCATCGTTGTCTATTATTCGCTTGCCGATCGGTGGTAATTTGAGCTATCGATATAATCCCCCCCCCCCCGCTCCAAACCCTTTGGCCAATGACGCCAGGTGCGATTGCTCAATTTCTTCGGATAGTCTCGAGTCTCGAGTAGATTGAATTTACTTTTCCCAAGATCGATATACCGATGAACTTCCATCGCCTCTCTCTCTCTCTACGTTAAGATGTGAGATAGCTCGTTAATCGAACGGTTTATCGGATTCAATGACTCAGAGTGCTGACGGTTCTATTGTTACTTCGAACTGACAACACGAAACACAATGGATGTCGATGCAATGGATTGATTGTGCAACCGAATAGATACACACGTATATATATATATATATATTTAAATTAATATCGAGAGTTGATATTTTTAGAAATTTTTATTTTTTTAATATAGACAATTAAATTTCGATCCGAGATTACAAAGAATTGAAAAAATTGGTTCAAAATAAAGCAACCCTATATATGTATATATATATTTATAAATATTAGGGTGCTTTATTTTAAACCAATTTTTTAAATTCTTTTTGCTGTCGTATCGAAATTTGGTGTCGTCATATAGAATCAAGCTGTGGATAGTTGCATCGGCTATTTTATCCAGCCAGTCAGCTAGTTGTCGCGTAATTGTAGATTTTCCCTCCGTCAACTAAAACTCTCTCTCTCTCTCTCGTGTCGTTGGAATTTATTTCCGGATAGAGATACATCACCCGACTCGTTCGCTCGAAACGCTCGGTCGACACTGCAATTACCTCGAAATTGATTGTACAGTTTGTACTGTGTATTGCTTTGGCAATATTTTGCATGCTTTATCGATAATATCGATAACTAAAAATAACTATTGAATAGGATATCGTCTAAAATTTGTAAAAAGAGAATTAAAAAATCGAATTTTCAAATGAATGGACCAAAACTTGGCATTAGCCAGCGTAAGATCGAGAGACAGCTTCGAAAATAATTGTTTTCAGTTTTATTTTAAAGTAATTTTAAAAATCCACATTTAGGGTTAAGGAGTTTGAAAGTAGAATAATTAAGTCAAGTTTCAACTTCATTTCACTCTAGAAATCTGCACTCATATCCCATTTTAACATGTTTGAAAGATAAAAAGGATGTGAAAAAACGAAGAAAAAAAATCTTTACCCTCATTCGGAAGGTCAAACGAAGGTGGAACAAAATAATTTCGACACCTACATTAGAGCCTGAAACGAAGGTTGAAAAAAATATATATATTTCAACCTCATTTGACCGTTCAATTTGGACTGATAAGGTGAAATAAGTTTTGATATAAGGTGACGAAAAATTGGACTCGGGAGGCTCGTTTGTTGCGTCGGTAAGGAAGGGCTCGACGGTTAGAGCGCCGTGGAAGAGGACACGAGACGGAGAGAGAAGAAAAGAAAAGAACGACTCTACGTACACGTTCGTGTGTGTGAGGCAAAAGAGGGTGGTTTTGCTGGCGTACGTTTTTTATGCGAGGGGTTGAAGCGGGAGGGTGGGTGGGGGGGGGGGTTCCCATACACGAAGGACAACGAACCCAGGTCAGAAGTTGTCCGGGCTAACGCGTCCCTCTCCCTCTTTATATATATATATATAAGGGTGGTCCTTAATGGGGGTGTTGACGAATTTGGACAAGTGCGCCCTCCAGATATGTTCGAAATAAATAAATAAAAATATGTGCGAAACCCCAGCACTGTGGTTCAATGAGAAGACGTGACTGTAACCTCGTTTTGTTTCCCATTTGAATAACATGGGATTTTCAGACTAATTCGGTAATTATTTTTTCGAGTTGTCCCTAAGCACGAGAAAAATTCTTTATTCACATAAATGTATTGTTTGTGGGTATAACTACTCGTACATTTTTTTACACTACTTTCCGTGGCGGGGGATTGGGAATATTTCGCATGGGGTTGCTCGGGGTTCATCGTACCCTCGAACGACCTCCGAGCGATATCATCGCTCGGCCGGGCTTTGCACCGTACCGAAATTTCCATTTTATTGTGCTGCGACAATATTGGATCGCGACGCGGAATTATCAATTCAATTATTCATGTCATCGGTCAATCATTTTGCAATTACGATGATTTATTTGTGATTCTCGAACTCGAGAAGCTTGTGCGAACAACCGTCGCAATTATTGTACCGAGCTTTTTTGGAAATCTTTGACGAATTTATAGATACGACGAAAATAAATCTTCGTTTTACAAAGTTTTGCAACGTTCGGGAGATTTTAGCAACGACGAATTTACAAAAATAATGAGGAATGATATATAAATGGTAACGCGAATGATGATTGTCGTGAAGTCGAGAGGCGAGTGACAGAGACAGAGAGAGAGAGAGAGAGAGAGAGAGGGAGGGGGAGAGAATATTGTCAACGAGTGGGAGGGAGAAGGGTCATCGACATTGCCGATCTCAGAATAGCGCACTCACATGAGCGTTCTGATTATAATAAAGATGTCACTCTTAGAATACACTCAGATTTTCAAATGCTTATATATATAGATATGCAGAATTAACAAAATTGAAATCAAATTAGATGAATGAATAAACAACAAATAAATAAATAAATAAATAAATAAATAAATAGATAAATAAATAAATAAATAAATCCAAATGAAAATAAAATAAATAAATTGTGACGTCCCTGCATATAAGAAGACAATTCGAATGAGAGAAATATAATGGGTGACATTAGCACGGTGGTAGAGTGCTTGCTTCAGGACCGATAGATCCCGGGTTCGAGCCCCGGATGCACCATATATTTTCTCTCTACGTTTAATTCAGCAGGACGTCACGACAGACCGTTCGGTCGTCACAAAATAAAGGAAAAAATCTTAAATGAAAAATTATCTAATTAAAATTATTCACGCTTGCAAACAAGCTCAAAATCAAATTTCCCAAAGCTCATACTCTCAAAACACCCCAATTGGGCTCAAATCTCGCCATCTGCCTTCCAACACAGTACCACACTTCAAACTAATCAAATCCCATTAAAATAATACTGAAATTCACTCTTTTTTTCAACACACCCCAATGAAAGAAAAATTGAAACACACATATACATATACATACATTTAAGGTACTAAATTATCAATATTATTATTATTACTGTCACAGATATATACACATATATATTAATGTAACTGGTGGCACTATCAGAATCTCAGAATAATCCATAGCCACACGTAGGGAAATCAATGAGAGTGATGCCATATTCGCGGCCACAAATACACAAACACAAACACACACACACACACATGGACAAAGGCATTAGAGAGCGAAAACTCGGTTTGACGGTTGTGTGTGTTGCGAGCCAGTGTACTGCAATTCCACGCACATGTGTCAAGTCTGTGTGGAATCTTTGCCACGTATATATATCTATATATATGTGTGTGTGTGTAAGTGTGTGTAAGTGTGTGTAAGCTACAGAAGCAGCAGCAGCAAGGTTCGTACGTATCCCACGGGGTACCGAAGCACCGTATCTGTGCTATTCGCATCCATGTGTTTAAGTAGACTTATATATGTATATAGGGGAGACCGGGGCAAAATGGTACAGCGGGGCGTAATGGGACCGGGGCAAAATGGGACCGGGGCAAAACGGGTTTGGTGCAAAATGGAATAGTGAAAATCAACACTGCTGGAAAAATACGTCATTGGGACAAAACGGGAATGGGGCAAAATGGGCCGGAGAAAATCAGGCTCCTCGGAAAGAGGCGGTTGGGGCAAAACGGGATCGGGGCAAAATGGGACAGGAAAAATCGGAGACCACTAATTTCACGAGAGGCTGCGACACTTCATTTTTGTGTCTCATTTTGCCCCCGATTCCCATTTTGCCCCAACTTGATATTCCCACTCATCTCTGTCCCATTTTGGCCCTATCCCATTTTGCCCCGAATCAAGCACCCGAGAAACTTCATTTTTCGCTATCCCATTATGCCCCGATCCCATTATGCCCCAGTGCCGTTTCGCCCCGCTATACCGTTTCGCCCCGGTCTCCCCTATATATATACATGTACACACAAATATGTGTCTGTGAGCCGGCCTAGATTCTCCCGGGTTCAACACTCGCTATCGAGGTGACTTGCTGCTGCTGCTGCTGCTAGTGCAACTGCTGCTGCTGTTGCTCGAAACCGTTCGTTCCTTCTCGCTCGCTCTTGCCCAATGCGACAGAGTGAGGGAGAGAACCTCGGGGAGGACCGAACGAGACCGTCGTCGACTGTGCTCTCTATGCACCTAGTCTCCCCCTCCCCCCTCCTTCTACTCCCTCCTTCCCTCCTCCCTCGGTTTATGCGATACGAACGTCGTTCCTCGCACCAAAACGTTTTGACTACCCGTCCCAGGGTCTCTCCGGCTCTGATACGGCTTGTCCCGAAACCGGGACGCGCATAAATGTAAACCCCCTCTCCCCCCCCCCCCCCTTCTCTACTGCCCTTTGCCCCGGCCGGCCCCCGCTTGGTCGTTCGCGTTTCAGGACTCGGACCCCGAGAAAATCCCGGACAAGGATTTTTTTCACGGTTTATCACGATTTCGTAGTCGGGCAATGAAAAAAACAAAAATTTTAGAAAAAATAAAAATCTAAGAATTAATATAAGAAAAATGTTTGCGATCAATTCAGGTATGGGCATTCAATGAAAATGTATTTGAAATACTTATCAGACCGAATTAACCGGAACTTAGGGGAACTTAGGGGCCTTGTTGGATATTGAAATTCATGATAAATCAATAATTTATAAAAATTGTTCATAATCATTACGGAAACTTAACAATGTTAATTATCGCACTATAATCAATAATAGTTATTTGTTTGAAAAAGTAGGTGAGATAAATTTTCATTGAATGAATGCCCATCCCGGGATCAATTTTATGACGGTTGGGGAGGTTTTATCATTTTTTTTATTTTCACTTTTACCTTGATGGCCGTAAGAGACCCGAGTCAAGTAAACTATATACATATATATTCATAGTTTGTATATAAACTATATATGGGCATGTATAGTCTATGCATAGTGTTTATTTAATTTAGATTACAATATCGGATAGACTATATATATATTTATATAATTCTTCACTAGATAAACATCGCTCGAATCCTTTTTAAAAATATTTCAATCCTCCACAATCAAAAAAAATTATGTTACTACTATGTAATTTTTGATTAGTAAAAAAAGTAAAGAAATATATATAAAAACTATGTGAAAAGGTAAAAAAATCTATTAGTAAAAGCAGGAAAATATTATACCCAAGCTATGTGTATAATATTTGGCATACATAACATTTATATATAATTTAATATAATTTTTTTCATGATTATAATAAGCACATCATTTTGGTCCTTCTTTCGATAATAAATTTTTACTCTTTTACACAGCTTATAAATAATGTTTTTACTTTTAGATTTCACTCTTACTTTGATATTCAAATAAAAAAATTCTTAAAATTTCCACCCTTTTGATTTTTGTATTTTACGTGTAAATGCACCCTCAAAAAAAATGCAACGATCATTCGAACGAAGAAGAATCTGGAAGCTCCGGAGAACGTGAAAAAAAAAAGAAAAACGAAACGTTGGGGAATCGCATTGGTAAAATCGCACGTGTGTGTGTTTGTACCGCAAAATCGTTGAGTTTGAGCATATTGCATGCACACACAACCGGACCGCGAAGTTGTTACTCAACGGCAGTAGCGGTGGCAACGTGAGAGAGCAAACGATCGAGGTGTGCAGCAGCAGCAGCAACGTGCAGCACCTCCTTGGGCGCTAACGCGGGGTGCAGCGACCGTTCGAGGACGCGTTCGGTGCAGTTCGTGGCCGCGCGTACCTACTTTTACTTTCGTGACGCGTTGTGTGTGTGTGTGTGTGTGTGTTTGTGTCGTAGTAATCGCCGCCGCCACGGCGGTGCATTGCAGGCAACGTGCGTGAATGCTGCGAACGTTTGACTTCTCCCGATTCACGAAATTCGTTGATTATTTATTTATTCTCTTTAATAAACACATTTAATTTATTATTCATTCATTATTTACATTTTTTATCAATCGAATCAAATTTTTGTCTATTTATATTCTTATATTGATATATTTTATGTATTATATTATATATTTATACAATTAATTTATATTTATAATTTATTTATATTATTCGGTTCGTTAATTCGTCAAAGTTTTTGAATTTATTATTAAAAAATGTATTTAATTGAAAATAAAAATTAAAAAATAAGTCCAATGTATTGTCAATAAACTAATTCCACTACTATGGACTAAGTTTCGCTCACAATGACGACACAAGTGCTCGCCTAAGAAAGGATTTCAAAATCCATCGACCGGAAGTGGGTTAAATCTATCATTTTCGCTTTAAATGAATAAATTAATTCGAGATAAGAATATCTTCATGGTACTCGTTTTCTAGGTTTTCGGGCATTCTAAATCAAACGCAACAAGTCCGAAGTCGATCGGACAAAGCGTTCTCGAGATACAACGATTTTATCCATATCTGCCAACGAAAAATCACGAGTTTGACGATTCAGACGAATAATTTACGTAAACTCCATGCGTTCGAATCTCCCATATATCGCATACAGTTCATACACATACATAGTTGTTGATTTTTTTTACTCGAGGTATTACGAGAAAGTTCTCTCACCGTGATTTCACACTCGTAATGTGTGGCCACAACGTCGATGTAACGCACGAACGTTGTAGCACAGTCACACCGGCCCGGTAGCGATATGAGCGGTTAACGATTGAGTTACCACCGCGTTACCCCGTCCAACGAAAGTGAAGAAGAGAAAAAAAACGAAAAGAAAAAGAAAAGAAACGAAAAAAAAAAAAAACGACAACGTGGTCGCGACTGAGAGCCACTGTAATAGTGTGTAATAGTTTCGATTGAAAGGAGGTTACGGAGTGAGTGAACTTTGGGGCCTCGATTGTGTGCGAGAGAACGCGAAGCGTCGAACACACACAGACATGGACACGTGAACGCGCGAACCCGGGCGCAGCGGGAGCGAGTTTCACGCGCATGCGCGCGCGCACAAACACACACAGACACGCATATGATGATCCTCGTGTTGCACACGAATGACATACCTTCGCGGAGATCGCACACGAACGCTCGCGCCAATCCGAGAACCATGAGACACACAGCATCACGGACACGCACACACGCGCATGCGCGTGCGCGTCAACGTTCGGAAACGAGGACGTCACAGCCTCAGCCGCATCATCCGCAACAACGCGAATTTCCATATCTCTTCGCTGGCCGAACGCAATCGACTAACACGTGATAATTATGGCTCACAACTCCATCGCGATGACAAATCAGACGTTCAATGGATGACATTTTTTTTTTGCTATTAGGTGTTTTTTTTCGTGATTTTTGCTTCCTCGTGGAGGAAGCTGTTAGATGCAACCCATTTTTGTGAGGATTTCGATGTCGACGTGTTTGAAATGTTCCGAAATATCCGGAAATCGAATTTGCAGAGTTTATGAATTAGGTGCTTCTCAGGTGATCATTTTTTAGGTGCTCGGTTTAGAGTTTTAGCGCTCTGCAGAGGGTGCAATTGCGAGCCTAATGTGTACAGCGAGTAAAAATGTATTTCTTATCATCTCGGGGCATTCGAAGGGCACCTAATTTCTGCGTAATTGAATATAGACGATAATACACATGTTTATAGAACTCGGCTTGCTTGACATCGAGCGGGCCAAAGAAAATTTGGAAAATTGAATTTACTCAGCACCAGAATTAGGTGCTGCTTTTTAGGTGCTAACTGGGCACTCGGTTTATAATTCCATCGCTCTGCAGAGGGGAAGGATTTCGAGCCCAGGGGTACCGCAAAAAAATTTTTTTCCGATCTCGGAAGCACCTAAAAGGCACCTGATTTCTGCAAGCTAAAAATTACAGAGCCTGAAAATTGTGCGACAAGTAGGAAATTAGCACCTTAACACTGAGATATAAATATGTTGTAGATAATATTGTCAATTTTCCGTGTGCAGTAATTAGGTGCTTATCAAGTACTATCGAAACAAGACAAGATACATTTTTTTCGCTGTACCTCTTCGGCCCGTAATCAATACCCTTTTCAGAGTACCAAAGTTATCAATCGAGTAGCGAATTAGCACTTAAAAATCACCTAATTTAGGTGCGGAGTAAATTATAATTTTCCGGACTTTCGTCTGCTGGTTTAACACGGGTGTGAATATCGTGGGACAATTTAGCATTGCCGGATAAGACAAAACGTGGTTTGCACGGGCCGTCGGTTCGTGACCAAAGTGAAAAGTGCATTATGCTGCTACAGGGGGAGGGAGGAGGGGGTGAAGCGTGCCACATTGCGAGGCTCGGTCTCACTTTCACGTCGGTTTGCGAATAACTCGCGACTGCATCGCGATGCAAGCGTACACGATCGAAAGGGTTTGATTCACCGCGAGACAAGAGAGATGCACATATCAAAACTTCAAATTCAAAATTGCAACCCAATATCTTAAAAAAAAACGAAAAAAAAATGATTTTTAATTTTTTTTTTCAATTAAACAGAAGGAAAACAACAAACGAAATAAAACTGGTCTCTTATAGGTGGCGATAAGATGGTGAGCAAAGTTAACTAACTGTGAACGAGAATATAATACGCGTGGGTCACGACAACGTGACTCGAATAATTTTATCCGTTTTTCCGTCGTGTTTGATAAGAGAAACAAAAGTTTTAATTAAGGAAAACATTTTTTTTTGAGATTTAGGGCCTGCAGGGTTTTTGTTTCTCGTCCGAAGGGGGTGGAGAAATGATGTATTATCGTAAACGAGGAAATAGTATCTAATGTCGCTATTTCAGGGATATTAAAATTCAGTGGAATTTTCTATCCTTGATTATATTGACCATCAAAGTCTGTTATTAATTTTGTCCTTAGATATGAAAAAGCTGGAAACAATTCCATTGAAAATAAAAATACAACCGCAAATAAAAATATTTATTCGAGTATTACGTCGATTGCTAATTTTTTAGGAATGGGACGATGAAATATGGAAGAATTTTTAGAATAATTTCTTTGTTTTTTTTTTGCACCGCAAGACTCGAAAAATATTCATTAAAATAAAGATAAACACAAAATTATTCATTGAAATAAAAATGAACGAAAAAAAAGAATTCATTGAAATAAGAATAATCACAATAAATATTCCATTGAAATAAGAATAAACGAAAGAAATCATTCGAGTGAAAATAAACACAAGAAAAATGCATTCAAATAAAATAAACACAATAAAAATGTATTCGATGAAAAAAACCGTCGATAACAGAATGATAAGGACGTTCTCTAAGTCGATCGGAGATCTCGCGCATGGTAAAAGCTTCGAAAACTTGGTAATCACCGTACGATAAGCCACGATACCGACGATACCCGTTTGCGAATGTTATTCAACGTTGACGATAATGCAGAAATCGCGATTACCGAGCAAACGGGGGGCTTGCGAGAACGCAGCTTGCGAGAACGGAAAATTCGCGTTATCGCGGGGCGGTGTTAAAAAACGTTGCTCGCGAGGACTGTCGACGAGTACAGTAGATAACTGCCGTACCGGGTCAGCCGGGTGAACGGCGACGAAGCGAGTGCGGTTTCAGTAGTAGGTGGCAGTAGTGATCGGACGGGGCAACGGATCGACGCACGGGAGTTTATCCACTGAGCTTTCGAAGCTCGTCGCAGTCGCCGCGAGAATGTCGGAGGGCGCTGGGGTCGCGAAAGCTCACAACGGCGACGGAAAAGCTCGCCTAGGAGCGGGTAACAATCGAGCTTTTGAACAGGGTGGCTTTCCCCACGTTTGAATCCACGTGGGAAACAATATTTTACAAAAATGATAAAAAAAATCGGACAATTTATGTCGACGTGATTACGAAGTTTTGCTCGTAATTATTGTTATTATTATTATTTTTTTTTTTTTGGTTTTTCATTACTCACCGAACGAAGGAACAAAAGCTCAGTTTTCTAAAACTCTTCGGTGCAATTTTCGAACTTACCTGAAAACAGACAAAATAAAATTGTTATTATTGGTATTGAAAAAATATAAACGGATAAAATTGTTAAATTTATATTGAACGATAAAATAAGGTATTATTTGATTATAATAATTATTATATTAATATTATTATTGTTAGAATTATTATTATTATTATTTCATTATTAATTACAGGTTAGGCGAGTCTTTATTACTGTTTATCATGATAATTTGAGTATTGGAAGAAGAGGATAAGATGCATAAGCGAGAAATAAAATTGGCTTGAAACTTGGCTCTTAAGTTAAAAAAACAATTTTAGAAAATTAAAGAAAATAAATATATAAATATTTTATTATTTTTTTTTAATCGTCGAATAAAAAATCTATTTGTTTAATAGATTTTTTTTCGACGATTAAAAAAAAAAAATATATTTATATATTTATTTTTTTTTAATGACAAACTAATCGTTTTTTTACACCGGTTGGCCGCACTTTTGCGTTCGTACGTGTATGTGTGTGTGTGTGTGTGTGTGTGGTTATCGTCGAGTCGTGCGCGTCGACTGTCTGTCATATTAACAGCCACGACTACAATATTACACGCACCCGTGCGGATAGACCAACCGAAGCCTGAAAATAGCATTTAGCATTGCGGTAAAACGCGAGAGGGTCGTTGCACCACGGTGAAAAGCTTAGCGCGCGGCAACGCGATCGCGACTTTCACGATTCGACAACACGCGTGTGGACCCTCTCATCGAGAGCCGCGAGAAAGTTATTTCGATGGCGAGAAATCGCGAATTTTTTTTTTGTGATCCAATTTCGTTTTTTTTTTCACTTTTAATTTTCATTGAATCGCAATCGACGAGACTTAGGAGTCCAGTTGCAGCTGTTTATTTTTGTATCAGCAACTCAATTCGTCTGCGTCATAGAATATTTTTCTATCATTAAACATTCTTTAATGTCAATTGAATTACGTTTTTTCAATGATTGAATAATAAAATTAGTTTCAGAATTATTTCTTACACTTTTTTTTTCCATGTGAAAAACTATCGAAAATAAAATAAAGCTGCAAGCTGGAACTTGAAATTTGCTTCCTATGAGACGTGAAATATTCGTGAGATTAACTACATTTGCGAACAACCATTCAAACGAAATATCTGAAAATTCCCAAACGCCAGAGTGATCATCGACATTGTTTGAAAATTTCAAAACGCTGTCAAATCCGAACGGCTCACCCAATCATTACAAAAATCACACATATCATAGATATTACAAAGCACCACATGTCTGCAAAATTTGAGCGCCGTAGCTCAAACCGTTCACGAGTTATGGACGTTTCAATTTCCCAAGGTCACACACCCACAAATCCCAGACAGTTTCTGCACCCATGACCGCTCGATATTTCGGAACATTTTGAACCTGACATGAAAATCCCAATGACAAAAAATTTCCGACCGTCGCATAGCTTCTATGAAGCAGCAAAAAAATAAATAAATAAATAAATAAATAAATAAGAATGATAAAAAAAGGTTGGCGTCGTTTGCGCGGTTCACCCCGTGACCGACCGTGACCGTTGGTAAACGCATGCGTGTACCTCTCCCATCATTCTGGTGAAAGAACGCGAGGGGGTTACTGACCGGGCATCCACCCCACGCCCGTTTATATACTTGCAGCATGCAGCAGTGCACTGCATGCAGTCCTAAGCACGGCCCACAGCGAGTCCCTTCCCCCCTTCCCCCTCGCCCCTTCCGCCCTGTCTTTCGCACCGTGGCGTGTGTGCGAAGAGCCGCTGCTTATGCTGCACGACAAGGCGCATCGTCGCCCCTCACGGGACAATTTGAAACGTCGCGCGGAATGATTTTAGCGCGCGTGCGCACGAGTAGTAATTTTATAGTGAGATGCGACGACAACTGTCATCGCCATTGTTGATGACATTATTTTCCATGGTGCTGCTGATTTGTCTCTTTTTCATGATGGCCTCTGTCTGACTGCCCCCAGACGCTAAGCACTTGGGATTATGAGAATTAGGGGCATTAATGTACTGACATAAGAATATTTTGCAGCGACGAATGTAGAAGAGGGTTCTCCCCCTCCTTGAGCGTAAATCATTGGCATATATATATGTGTGTCGAGAGTTGGCCATGACGAGGCTCTGCTTGGTCTAGGTTAGGGACACGGAGTGAAAGTTTTTTTTTTTTTTTTTTTTTTTTTTTGGCGCTCCCGGAGGATAATGTGGTTCGAAATAATTATGAAGTAATATCCTTAAAATTTAAGGTCCCTATCTTAATTCTTAACCCTGCCGCAAGCTCCTAGAAGCTTGCCGTTTGAAGAACTTAGGGTTTTTTTATGTTTTAGAATTTTCTTTTATTACGAATGAAGTTTTCCTTTCATAACACGTGCGTCACGAGCTGCCCACATTCAGGGTCCGCTTATTCTAGGTTAGGGACACGGAGCTTCGACAATCTAATGGACCAAGTCGACGCGTACACGTCACGTGGGCGAGTTTCCAACCGGACAGAGAGTTGCAAACTGCGGTCAGACGAGGGTGGGCGGTTGCACCGAAGTTTGAGTGTGGAAGTTGATGGTGTTACCGCGGAGTTGTGGTCGAAGAGCGAAAGCTCAAGTTTGAATTCACTTTTACGGGTCAAATTGGCTGATTTCGATCGTCTAATATCTGCCAGCATGCAAATAGAACTAGGACATTCTTTTTGGAAATTTCGACATGTTGTTTTTTTTTCTGGCAAATATGAATTTGCTTTGGAATTTTTTTTGTTTATGAAGGTTCTGTATCTCTAAATAAATTTCTTTGAATTGAGTCTTCGTTCGTGTGGTTTTGTTGATAACACGGGGTGAATTCGCATGGATGTTGTTTCAGATGGATCTCATTACGTTTGCCATTGAGACGCGAATGTGGCAGAGCACCGCACGTGTTATTCGTTCCACAGCTCCGACCTCCCACGCTTGGGCTCGAGCCCATTATACGATCCATATCTTCACCTGGATATCGGTACACGCGTACCGATTCCATCTACGTGCGAATGGAACGTGCAACGGGCGCCGATGGAGCGAGGGTGTCTATGTGGAGCATGCTAATCAGCTCACCCTGGTGCAGTTTTGCAGCCTTATCAACCCGTGTTTCTTGAAACGAAAAATAATAATAAATAAATAAATAAATAAATTTATTCATTTAATAAAATATTTTGCCGGTAAAAATGTTGCACCTGATTAACGACAACAAAAATTTTTATTACCGAAATAGTTGTTTTTCTTATTTCTTCTCTTTTTCGTCGTTAATAAAAATTGGTAAATATGTTGTCCTACTTGAAGACAACAAAGACTTTAATTATTGCGAGTTCTTTTTTCCATTTGAATAGACGACTTTAATTATTCGACACAGACAAAAATTCTTGATTTCAAACTTCGAAATAAATATAATTTTTTTCAAAATCCATAAAAGCTATATTTTTCTTTCTCGGAAATATAATATCCCAAGACCAAAACGGCGTAAGATTTTTTACCATATGGCAAAAATTAAATTATTCACGAATTATTGTTTTGTAAAAAAAGTCAGATTTCGCGAAATTTTTCTTCTCATCGTGTTTTGACTACTTAAAAATCTTCAAAAGAAGACAACAACCATTATATTATTTAGAAAACATGTTGAATCAAAGTTTGGCGCAAGATTCAAGTCGATACGTTAAAAAGAACGCAGATGGCTTCGGTTTCGGCGAGTGGGAGTCCCCGGACCCCACGCGACCGATACGTCATTATGCGAAGGTGTGACCTCAACGGGTTAGAAATCATCTGTAATCGTGGCAAAAACATTGAAACCGAAAGAGAAAGTTGAATTTCAGCATCCACTCGACAAAGCTCATCCAGCATATCAAGCACACATTCATCTTCCCAAAGTGAACGCGATTGGCTTTCGCCATCCATCGGTCGTGAGATTCATCGAAATTCACGGAAGATCGCTCGTCGAACAATGTCAGAGATACCACCCCACCCCCCTTGGATCGTCGAGGGTAGATCCACCCACTACGTGCCTTTTTTTTCCTACATTTTTTTCCTACTCTTTTTTTTTGTCTTCGCAAAACCCCGGAAGTCGTAGCTCTCGCGGAATCCGTGAAAGCGTGCGTTGTATATCAGAGGTCGGGTCTCGCGAGGACCTCGATCGCAACCCTGCTTTCCTACCCTTGTCAACTCAACCCCTACCCCTCTTTCCTTCCCCCCTTCCACCCCCCGCACGCACCCTTGCGACCCTCGTTGGCTGTACCCTTGCTTCCACGTTTCCTCGTCTCGTCTCTGTCTTTCATTGCCTTTTTTTCCACCCCCGTATCGTGCTTTCTCTCTCTCTCTCATCGGCCAAAAAGCTACGTTCTCGTAACTCCTCGCCCGAGATCTCATCTCGGCGTGAATTTTCACCGTTCGGCCGTCGACGTTAGATGCGAGATGTTTGCAGAATAACTCCGTTGGGGTGGGGGCTTGAAATTCGGAACGCCCAATGCTTCGGAGGATCATAATTTCAGAACATGTGTATCTGGGTGGTCCTTGTTTTGGAAATTTTAATTTTATTTCGGTGCTGCCGGTAAATAATATGGTTCGAAATGGATTTTGAAAAATATTCTCAAAATTTGAGGTCGCTACATCGATTTTCAATGGTGCCGCCAGCCTACCGAAGTTTGACATTTGAGTGTCATTGGGTTTTTCAGGTTTCAGAATTTTCTTTTATTGTGAACGCTGGCTAAACAACGCTATGTAAACCAAAAGTTCACATGAACAATATTGTAGAGAATTGAATTCCCCACAAAAAAGTCCGCGACGGCATATATCTGACATTGATAGTTTACCCGTGAGAAGCTCAAAAGTCGAGCAATCTGAGATAAAGACAATAACAAAATTAATGAATTATTATCTTTCCGCCCGAACGCTGGCTAAGCAATGCTATGTAGACGAAAAGTTCACATAAACAATGTTGTAGAGAATGAAATTCCCCACAAAAAAGTCCCGGACGACATATATCTGACATTGAAAGTTTACGCCTGGGAACGCTCGGAAGTCGTGGCAATGTGGGAAACTGTGTGACTGGTGGGCGTTCGGACTTCTGTACGTTCGAAAAATTGGCGTTCGAAGCATTGGCCGTTCTGAATTTTGGTCGTTCTAAATTTCGACCCTTACCCGGTCGTTGTCTTTGTTCTCGTACGATTTCACCTTGATCCTTGATGTAGTCGCCGGGTTTCGACTTCTTCGTTCGACCACGCCACCCTTCGGCCTCCCTTCAGCCTCCCAGCTTGCTCGCTTTCCGCGCGCACAAACTAGCGCGTACCACCCTCATCCTCTTCCCCTCCCCCTCCCTCCCAACCCCCTGGCGAGCTCGGCGGTAGAGACCTTCACCCCGTTTAGCCTTCACCGGGCTCGGCTCGCGGGCACGTTCCACTCCGGCTCCGGGATTTCCGCGTGTGATAGATATATAGATTAGGGTGGTCCTTATAAAGGGCCTGAACGAATTTTGACCAGGTCGCCTCCTAGATTGGCTGCAAATAGATTCTTTCAAAAATTTCCAAAATTTTCAGCCCTCTATCGTTGAAATTGGCTATTACCAATAGGCGTCGGATTATTTCCTTTTAAAATGCACAGGTTTTTTTGTTTATTTTTTAATGGAATACTTTTTTAATTATATGCTTGGACGTCTTGAAATTATGTTAAAAATACAAGATACTTATCAATGAATTTGTGCCACGTACATTCGATGACAGAAAAAAGAACTTCCGACTTGACTTTGAAATCGTTAGAGGTCATTCTACCCTGATACATATTGCATGTTTGATTTTGGTTTTTTTTTTGCTTCTATTTCCGGATAATTTTCACGAAATAAAATTTAGATTGGAAAATATCAATCCTAAAATTAATAATACCGATCTTAAAATCAATATGGGTCAGTACGACTCAAGTTTTTTTTCATTTTCTCGATTTTTTTTCTTCTATTTTTCGAATAATTTTATTTAAAAAAAAAATTCGAATTGGATTATGACACTATTATTCATTTTAAGATGAATATTATTGATTTTAGAATTGAAATTTCGAATCCCAAATTTTTTGCCGATAAAATTATCCGGAAATGAAAGAAAAATAAAAACATGTATGAGGGTAGAATGATCCCTAACGATTTCGAAGTCAAGCTGAAAGTTTTTCTTTTCATTCATGTTTTTAGAAAGATTTTAAGGCACCCAAATGCGTATTTCAAAGGGTGAAACCGACTCCTCGTGGTAATGGCCAATTTCAAAGATACAAGGCTGCGAATTTAGGGAACTCATTTTAAAATTATTTCGAGCCAATTTGGGGGGTGCGCGGCCCGGTTAAAATTCGTCCAAGCCTCGTACAAGAACAACCCTAATATAGATATATGTATATATATATATTTCAACGCGGTATATAACGCAGTGCGAACCGAGTGTGCCATTAGCGATACCGAGGGTCGAGCGTAAAATGGTCGCGTTGGCGGTCGTCATATCGGTGCCCGAAGAGACCGTTACATTTCGTGAACTTTTCGTCCACGTGCTCTTCGGCAAACGATGTCCCATCGTCTAGAAATAAGGACGATGCTCTATTTTCACATATTTTTTCATTATAACTTTTTAAACGTGCTATTTAAAATTATGAAAAAATATATTTTCGTATTTCACATAATTAATTTTTCAATTTTTCAAACCGTTACGGTCACTCGGGGTCCACTGGACCCCAGAACAACTTCATGGTATTCATGCAATAAAAATACCATTTTTTCAAGATTATTTCGTCCAATTGAACGTACCCACTTTCATTTTTCGACATCGACCAAAAGTCTCGGGTTCAAACTTTAAAATGAATATCACTTTTTTCAAAGTCCATAAAAGCTCTATCTTTTTCTCATAAGAATATAATATCTCAAGAGTAAAATGGCTTAACATTTTTTCCCATATGGCAAAAATTAAATTTCTCACAAATTCTTGTTTTGTAAAAAAAGTCAGATTTCGTGAAATTTTTTTTCTTATCGTGTTCTGACTACTTAAAAATCTTGAAAAGAAGACAATGAACTATTAGATTATTCAGAAAACAGGTTGATTTGAAGTTTGCCGCAAGATTCGAGTCGATACACTCAAAAGAACGCAGATGGGTTCGGTTTTGGTGAGTGGGATTAGCTGGACCCCATGTGACCGATACGTTTATTATTCGGAGGTGTAACCTCCAACGGGTCAAGTAAAGTACGCATCTTTCTGATGAAAAAAAGCACATTGACCAAATTTTAATAAAAATATGACCCTTGCTAAGGACCACTAAATTTTTATTTAAAAATTCCCCTTACTAAGGACCACTAAATTTTAATTAAAAAATGACCCTTGCTAAGGACCACTAAATTTTCATTAAAAAATGATCCTTTCTAAGGACCACTGTCATATATTGTTAATCGTACCGAATGTCCACAATAACGTTTGTTATTTACAAACTAATTATCGGTTAATTTTCAATTGCTAGGGGCTGATAGAAACCGACAGATGGAAACTGAAACGTGTGACACGGTGTGAGTGGGTATATTGTATCAAGCATCGTGACAAGGTCCACGATGGTCCATTCCAACGTGGATGAGGAAGGTAAATGGGGAAGGATGTGGAGGGGGGGGGGTGCGAAGGTTGAATGAGTCAGAGAGAGAGGGAGATGGAGGCACGAGGGTTCGAGGAAATTTCGTAGCACGTGCCGTTATCCCCCGCGTTGCCACGGTTACGACGACCTTGTCCCGCGCAACCATACCCGGAATCTGGATTACCGTGAAGAAAAAGAAATGAAAAAAAAAAAACGAAAGAAAAACGTCTTCCGGGTACGCGACGCCTGTGGAGGGGAAATCGACCATGTTCTTCCAGGTCTGCCATGTGGCGATAACGGCCAATGATAATTTTTTTTTTTTTTTCGCCGTGGAAACCGGAAAAGTTTGAAGGTCGAAGGACAAATATGATTCCTCAGCAAAGCTTTTTTTTTGTTTTGTTTTCCTTTTGTTTTTCTTTCTACATTTGTTCGACGAACTTAATCGTTTATCCCTTCGCTTAACTATCTTGATACCTCAAGCTGTCACTTTTACTGTTTATTCTATTTTCGATATTTTTCATGGGACGTCAGCATTTTTTTTCGTGCTTAGGAATCAAGGTCAATCGGCGACGAATTTTTATCGGATGAATGATCAATAAAAAAAACACACACACACTCATACAGATACGAAATAAATGGCACAAGTGCGAGTAGGACTTGTGCTTTGAGAAACTCGTGCCCTTATATTATTATTACAGCTTACAAAGTGACAGTGTTGGACAGCCCTAAGTACGTTTCTAATTGAAGTAACAAATTCAACACCAAGCACGTTTCTCATGGGGACTTGACAAACGTTAAAGTGCACATGTGCTTGGAGCTTGGACAAATACAAAGTGAATTTGTACTTTGTACTTGGAGCTTAGACAAATACGAGGTGCTTTTGTACTTAGTAATTGAAGCTCAGACAAATACGAAGCTTTTTTGTACTTTGTACTTGGAGTTTGGACAAATACGAAGTGCTTTTGTACTTTGTACTTGGAGCTCGGACAAATGCAAAGTGCATTAGTAAATTGTACTTGGAGTTCAGACGAATACGAGGTGCTTTCGTACTTTGTACTTGGAGCTTAGACAAATATGAGGTGCTTTTGGACTTAGTAATTGAAGCTTAGACAAATACGAAGCTTTTTTGTACTTTGTACTTGGAGATCAGACAAATACGAGGTGCTTTTGTACTTTGTACTTGGAGCTCGGACAAATGCAAAGTGCATTAGTAAATTGTACTTGGAGTTTAGACGAATACGAGGTGCTTTCATACTTTGTACTTGGAACTTGGATAAATACGTAATACTACGTAATCTACGTTGATGATACTGTATCAATGTAAACGCTGCATGGAAGAAACCTGCAAAATTAAGTTCGTCACGCAATAATTATAAGGAGAATTAAGGAAAATTATTATTTTCAGGATTTTTTTGTTTTACTCGTGATGTGGAACCTCTTCTTCGTGACAAATTTCCAGATATTAAAAAAAAAAAATTTTAAGAAAAAAAAGGAAAAGTAACGAGAATATTTTCCAATTTGTCTTCGTACCGAGATCGTTGATTTATTTATTCAAGCGGTTCACGTGGCTTCCGCGAGCCAAAAAACGACCCCGTCGACCCTCTCTTGGGTCGTCGACAACTTATGGTTAAACGCTGTAGGCTCCATTTTTATTTTATGTTGTTTTTTTTTCTGTCGTTTTTATCTTTTTTTTTCGTCTCGAAGGACGACCCTTCGCGTCTTCGGCCTCACGGGTGACCATCTTTTTTTTTTTTTACCGAATTTACCGTCGCAAGGTCGGCCCTTCAGCCACGATCTTTTTCGAACCGATGTACACGTCGACTTCCGGATATTTTTCGGATATATTCATTTTGCTTCCGCATAAAATTTCATCACTCCTATTTTGTCGGTGGACACTCTGGCATTGCGCTTCGAGTTACATCAATGAAACCTTCAATCGATCATTAACATAAACACAATCGTTTTTATCTTTTACAAACTGTTTCTCAAATATTTGACATTATCATTTCCTTTTTTTTTCTTTTAAAGCCTTGGCAAAGGACGACCATGTATTGTATTTCTTCATTTGTATATTTTTCTTTCTATGTTGGCTCATGTTTTTTTTTCATCGGTCAAATTTTGGAAATTCTGTTTTGAGTTCGATTTCGGGAAAATATTTTCTTATTATTCATTTCGTTAGTGTAGTACATTTTTTTTTTACAATTGAATTAGTATTGTAATAAATTAATAATATTCAATTTCAAGATACTTACGATATTAAAAATCGAGAATAAATATTAACTAACGTTAATATTTCCTTATTATTAATTTCGTTAGTGTTGTACAAATTTTTTTTAACAATTAAATCAATATTATAATAAATTTAAAATATTAAATCACACAACACTAACGAATTGATCAACAAAGAAATTTTTCAAAACGTCATTTCCTTATTTTCGTTTTTCAAAAAACCAAATTCCTTTGTCTTTGAAATGAACAATCGAAATCTCAAATCAATAACATTTTCTCCCCAATTTGTGTTCATCAATATGTAAGACACAAATGTCTAAGAAAATTATCTTAAATTCGATATTACAAAAGTTAATGAAGAAGACAAAGGAATTCTTGTAATAAAAAAAAAAAAGTTTGCAATGCGACATTTATCGACTATTCGAAAGCTCGTCCGCCCCCTAAGCGGAGCTTTTCGGAGCTACCCCGATCCCCGACGACCCAGTCGTGTACGCGTATTGCGAATTTTCGTGGGCTTCGACAAAGAAACGGTACATACGGGGACACCGGTTCTTTGTGTAATGCGTCTCTGTGTGCGTTATTCGAAACTAGATGGGTGAGTGCTGCGCGCGTTCGGCATGCATCATCCGTATTTCCGACGACGAGGAGACGCAGGGAGGGACGCGAGATGAGGGCGAGAGGAGAATTTTATATATATACATATATATATATAGCACGAAAAACACCCTTTGCCAGACTATTCGTCGCAACTTCTCCCTCTCGTACGCCCGAGAAAACCCGAGGGTCCTTTCGCGCGTTTCCACCCTCGTTCGCCAGGCTTATATACACCGAGACAAACCACCCCCTGCTCCCCCCTCGCTCCCCTCATACGCCCCCACGCTGGAACCTTTCGGAACAAAGAAACAAAGACGCGCTGGGCTCTCTAATTCGATCGCGCCACGAGCTTTGTTCCGCAAGCTCCGATTATTCGTACGCGGATATATATATTATACATATATATATATATATATATATATATATATATATATATATATATATATATATATATATATATATATATATAGTATGACCGAATTGTCTCGACTTGTTCGGTCAGGTGGAATTTATTGTTTTTCATTTATTATTATTATTTCATTTTTATTTAGATTTTTTTTATTGTTTTCATTTTGTTTTATTTTATGATGTTTTGATTTAGTTAAATTTTTTACTATTTTATTTTTTATTGTTTTTATGTAACTAAATTTTACTGCTGCTTTGTTGAAGTTATTATTCAATTTTTTTGTGGTCATATTTCATTTTACTTTATAATGTGTTAATTTGGTTACATTTTTTCACTGTTTCATTTTAGTTAATTCTTATTGTTTCTATTTGATTCAATTTTATTGATGTTTTATTAAATTTTTCATTTCATTTTTTGCTGTTTTAATTTTTTTTTAATTGTTTTTGATTTCTCATAGAGGAAGTTTCATTCTCCCCAATCGTAGTTGGGTTGCGAAGATTCCTCTATGAGGAAGCCAAAGAATTTTTCGTTCAATGCTTCCTCACAGAGCAGGTTTGATTCCTCAGAATCGTAGTTGGCCAACGAAGATTCCTCTATGAGGAAGCATTGAACTAAAATTTCTTTGGCTTCCTCATAGAGGAATCTTCGGTTCACCAACTACAATTCCGAAGAACCAAACTTCCTCTATGAGGAATCATTAAAAAAAAAATTTCTTTGGCTTCCTCATAGAGGAATCGTCGGTTGACTACCTACGATTCGGATTTTCAACTTGCAGCTTTTATATTCCATGCCACGAAATGAATGAAAAAAAAAAAAATTTCTGAATAAATAAAAAAAAAATTCATCAGCTCGTTGGAAGCTCGAGAGAGGCAGCGAGATATGATAAGCAGCGTTAAGCGTGGCGAGCGTGTGTCCCTGAGAGATCGTTTCGCGATGCAACGGCACGTATAGTTTGAATGCCGAGGTTGCAAGCACGAATCGGTGGCCATGGCCGTTGCGTGCACCGAGCGATATCAAGTGCAGCGGGAGAACTCTCTCTCTCTCTCTCTCTCTCTCTGGCGCGTGCGCACGAGCGAGAGAAGGACAGACAGCATCACCGAGCAGGGCCACTCGTTCAGGATCAAGGTCCTCGGTTACCTACCGGGCGCACGAGTGCAAATACGTCGTCGACGGTCGCTCGGCCAATGCTAAAGCTCCTGCTGCTGCTGCTGCTGCATATCCCGATGAGAGTGCATCGTAAATTGGACGAGCGAAAAAAAAAATAATAATAATAAAAAATTTGTTTCACGTTTTATGGAGGGGGTGGTTTTATTGAGAGCTTAATGCTTCAGCCAGAAGCTCTTTTCCCACTTTAACGCTCTCGTGCTGTATGAGCGACACACGCACGTTGTTGCAGCTATAACGCGAAATGTCATATATCTCGCGCGGATAGCCCGCGTGTGGCCATGGCAACGAGGGCAAGCGGAAAATGTTACGGGACAAAGCGGACGCGGGCCCGGTACCGACAGTGACTACCCCTATATATATATACACACATACACTGGCAATCGATAGAGTGCAACATTAACGTCTACGTCAAACAGGTGCTCGTCAAAAATTATTGTTGTTATTATTTTGTTTTTTTTTTTTGTTTCCAAAGAATTTAATCAATAGTGCCAATTTTTCTTTTTGTTCTTGGTTTTATTTTAGCCCTTTGTCCGGGTTATCGGTGGGTTCCATTGTCACTTGATACGGTGTACGATGGTTTTTTGAACTCAATGTGAACGTTAATATTCACAATGAATGATCACAATAGACTAATGGATTAACTTTGCTCTAAATCGGAATGACATTTGTTTAAACAAATTTTTTGAACCAATACCAACACAATCGAATGAATGAATAATGGTGTTTCGAAGATGATCACGCATCCAGGAGTCAAAGGGTGGAACAGCAACATTTATAAAATAGAAAATTAAAAACTTTCGAAACAATGAAATAAGACAATTTTACGTAGGCTGAAAAAAAAAAGAAAAATTATTCGCCATCGACAAAATTGAAAAAAAAGGCCAAAATGAGGTCCACTTTGGGTTATATTATATCTACAGGGTGGTCCTTATTTTGAATTTTTATTTTTATTTATTTATTTCGCAAAATTTTAAAAAAGCCAATATAAGGGCCACCCTAATGTGTCATTCATGCTTAATGGACGTCGAGGTTCAAATTTTGACGCCTATTATTCCAAAATTTATTTCGAACCATATTATCCTCTGTAAGCGCAAAAATAAAAAGAAAAACCAAAAATAAGAACCACCCTGTATAAATAAAATAATACAACACAGGGTGATCCTTGTTTTGGATTTTCATTTTTATTCGTTTATTTGGCAAAATAAAAAAAAACAACAAACGAAGACCACCTTGTATCATATGATACATATACCGGGTGGTTCTTATTTTGCATTTTTATTTTTATCAATCCATTTCGCAAAATTAAAAAAAAAACAAAACAAGGCCCACCTTGTATCATATCATGCATATACAGGGTGGTCCTTATTTTTCATTTTCATTTTTCTTTATTTATTTCGCAAAATTCAAAAATAAATAAAAAAATAGCCAAAATAAGGGCCAGCCTTATGTGTCATACATCCTTAATGGTCGTCGAGGCGAGACGAGATCCAGGATAAACGATAGAGAAAGAAAAAGAGAGCCAAAACGTTGAAGAGAGAGAGAGAAATAGAGAGAAGAGAGGAGGGGAGGGGGAGAGGAGAGGAAGCGAAGGCCTAGTCTTTGTCGTTCGAGTTGTCGAAGTCGTGGTCGTCGTCGTCGTTGTCGAGGATGGGCACACACTCATTCGTCTCCGCGTCCGTGGCCATCGCGTCCTCCCCCTCGCCCCTCGCCCCACCCGCCCTTCAGCCGCGTTGTGCCCTTCGATTCTCTCGTTCAAGGTCCTTGATGGGGTGCAGTGCCACGTCGAGCCGTCGGGGTTTCCATGACGACCGCCGCTAAACTACCCTTGCAACGCCCACTGCGCCCGGTAGCAGCAGCCGCAGCAGCAGCATCAGCAGCAGCATCAGCATCAGCATCAACTTTTCACCCTCTCGACGTGCGGCCGCTCACCGCCAGAGGTCCGTCGCGCGTTTAAATACGAGCCGATATAGCGCACGGAGAGTCGTGGATGTAAATATATGTGTTTTATGTATATATTGTATATACAGGGCATTCTGAGTTTAATCAGACGTTCATAATCTTGACTCTGCTGATTTACTTCATGGTTTATCTTTTTTTTTTGTTTTTTTTTGCTTTAATTTGAGTCAAGAAAGACTCGTGATTTATTATCATTATTATTATGATTATTCTTTTGTTCATTATTTCTTATTATTTAATTTTTATTTTTTTTTGTCATTTTAAGTCAAAAAATTAAATTTTCCAAAATTTGACAGTGGGATCTTCTTCCTGGCATTTTATTTATTTCTAAAATAAAAAATATTACGATTTTTTATTTGTCCATTTTCTTCTTTGTTTTTGTTTTTGTCATTGTTAAAACAAATGAAATTAATAATAATAATAATAATAATGATGGTAAAATAGAAAAAATGAAATAAAATAAATATTTGTAGAAAAAAAATTGATTAAAATAATGAATGTTTTATTTTGAATAAATTTAAAAAATTAAAATGCAAAAAAGATCCTATTCTCAAATTTCAGGGGAACATTATTTTTTCACTTGCTGGAATTAAAAAAAAAAAAAAATTGTTGATCTCCAAACACGTCGATTTCTCTGAATGTAGTATGCATAAAAATTATACATGCAATACGTAGTGCATAAAAATCATAAATTATTTTTGGGTTCGAATGAAAGCAAAGAAAGCAATTATGAACCAAGTTTTCCGGAGGGCCAGGATTGTCGATCGTCTTGTTTGACACGCAATGCCATCGCGAGACACGTACATAGCCATAACGAGAGTTTTTAGCTCGGGGAAACGATGTTTCGAGGTAAATTTTGGCAGAGCCGAGATATCCCGAATTTTCGCGAGCCCTTTGTGCTCCAAATTCACGAAGAGCTTGGACAAATACTTGGGGCTCACGTTGGAACGATTTTCGAAGGCCATTGGGGGTGGTAAATACGACGCGAAATCTCTGATGTCACGAGCGAATTGCTTTGGGGGAAATTAAGAGAAGACCCCCCCCCCCCACCTTCCCCCACTCTCGCGCCCTTCTCGGCTTCCACCGCCGCCACCACCGCCACCGTTACTACGACGCTATCATTATCGTTGTTATTATCATTGTTATCATCGTTATACAAGACCGACGAGGTTTCGAGGCTCACGAGCCGCAAAATTAATTCGAATTACATTCAAACTGTGTCGAAACTCGCAACGTTAATTACAGGGTCGGTACGTCACTGTCCAATGCCCCCCGCAAAAGTTGTCAACGTTGTCGCGATTGTTAAATCGAAGGGACCGATGTTTCAAGCACATCGGAATTTATTTCTTTGTGGAATAATAATTTGTAAAATAAGGAAATTAAACTTTGTAAAATAATAATTTTGTAAAATAGTAATTTTGTAAAATAATAATTTTGTAAAATAGTAATTTTGTAAAATAATAATTTTGTAAAACAATAATTTTAGAAAATAATAATTTTGTAGAATGATAATTTTGTGAAATAATAATTTTACAAAATTGTCTTTTTTTTTTTTGCAAACTAATAATTATACAAAATTCATCAGATTTTTATAAATTTATTTGGAATCAATGCTGATGAATGAAGGGGTAATTAATGACGATTATGATGATAATAATTACAATAAAAATAATAACAACCGTACATAATAATACCAACAAAAAAAAAGTGACTCGCATTGCCCGAAAAGTCCGTAGAAAAGTTCGAAAAGCAAGGAGTGGCCTATCGAGACGATCCTATCATCGAACAGTCCGTGCGTGACGTGATCATGTATATTATATACACATATAAATATTTTTATATATATGTATATATGTATATATGTGTGTATTTACAAGATCGTGTTGTAGGTAGGTCGTTCCTTCGGTGCGTCATCCAAACCCTTGGGATTACGAATTTCTCAGAATTCATTGCCACGTCCATGTAACTCCTTCGTCCGTCGTAACTTACATTAGCAACCCACCATTTCCCCTCCACCGAGACAATAAACCACGACCTGGCCTTGAATTTTTTTTTACCCTTGAATTTTTTTCTTTTTATTTGATTTTATTATTATTCTTATTTTTTTTTGGTAACCCATTGAGCGACAACAAAGAAGAGGGGATGACGATGAGCAATCGTGGATAGATAGTCGCATGAATGAATTCAATAAAAATAAATGTCACAATAATAATTCAATAAATAAGTTGACAACTTTATTGTCGTTGTTCTGGATCTTTTTAAAGATTATTTTGCTGTGTGATTTTATTTAGCCGTGATAATAATAGTGGAAATAATAATAATAATAATAATAATAATAATAAACATAATAATAATAATAATAATAATAAAAGAGACGCAGTGACCCGGTTGGTTTCGTGCCCGGTTCCCGACCCAAGGGTCCCGGGTTCGAATCCCGGCGTCGACACCAATGGAAAAATTTTTTCTATGTGTTTTTTTCTGTGTTCTCCCGGTGGTTCGGAATCCACCGTTGAAAAAAATTGGAGGTCCATGATGCATATTGAACATGTCAATATGATCATTGAGCGAGTTTTCGGGTTCGATTCCCGATGCCGAATAGCGTGGCTGACGATAAGCGGCTGGGCAACGACGAAGCTCCAGATACAGGACGTACGACCTACGACTGTAGCTGTGCGCCCGGCGTTGTTTACAGTCAGCTATCGCTTAGACTAGCTCCGGTATCGTGGAAGAGAACTCGGAAACAACGGATAAGTGAGGCGCCCGTAACTCTTCGGAGATCGGTGTAACAAATACAATAATAATAATAATAATAATAATAATAATAATAATAATAATAATAATGAATAGTCGAAAAATGAAGTAAATTAGAAGAGAAAAAAATTCTTTATTACATTAAAAAGGACCAATAAAAATATTATTATCATTATTATTGTCATTATTGGTCCTCTTTAAATCTAATAATAATGAGAATAATAATAAAAAATAGTAGAGAAAAAATTAAATTAGAGGAGAAAAAAATTCATTCAAAATTCATTAAAACCGGACCGATAAAAATATTATTATCATTATTATTGGTCCTTTTTTAATGTAATAATGAATTTTTTTTCTCATTGCACAGCAAAAGCCATCGTGAATCAAACAGCACTCGTACATTATTCGAAAATCAACCGGTTGACACTGCCAGTGCATTAACATTTGTTCGAAGACGCGTGTTTAGCAATTCAAATTACGATTTTGTGGACTATACGAGATGTAAATCACGTGCTATATGTGCAACCGAGTGGACGTAAGGGCCGAGATGTTCGTGTTGGTTTTTTTTTTTGGTTTTGTTTTTTTTTTTTTTTTCAAACGTATTAATGGGTCAGTGGCACCGGTAGTGCCAATGGCGTAGCGACCGACCGACCGCGTAGCTGCGAGAACCGCTCGACCGTTGCACTTTTGTGCAATGTGCAGTCTCTCTTTTTCTCTCTCTCTCTCGGCGATCTCACTCGTTCCGGTTATACGAGCTCGATAAAAGATTTTCGTGATTCCAGATCGCTCATATTGCCACGCTCGACCGATTCAAGATTCTTCATGTATTTTTTGTCTTTCAAAAAAAAAAAACAAAAAGAAAAAAAATGCAATGAGAACCCTCAGCTGGCTTACTTGGGGTCCGAATGACCCCAAGCTAGATTGGACCCTCATTCGAGATATTCATTTTCGTGATATTAACCCGTAGCTGATGCACCAGGGTCCAAAGGACCCCAAGCAAAATTAACTCCAATTCAAGACATTTATTCTTCATTTCTCGGAATAAATTTTGTTTTGTTTTTTTTTCGCAACGACCACTATTACGCAATTTTTCTTCTTTTTGAAGTCGAGTATTTCGAGAGTATCCAATTGAATTTTTTTAATTAAAGTATTGAAAAATGAGAAATTTTCGATGTTTTTGGTGAAAATCGTTTGATCAACTTTTTTTTCACCTTCGAACATTTTTTTTTTTTTTTCGAATAAAAAATTGAATTCAGCCGAAATAACCTAGGGCAACTCTTGAAGGGAGTATCGATAAATATATGAAAATTTTTTCAAGTAAAAGAAAATTAATTGGTTAGTCGCAGCAAGCCTTTGGTAAAATCTGGGGGTCGAAAAGACCCCGATGCACCAGCTCTGATACTCGCCCATGAGCTAAGGATTAGAACGAATGGAATAAATTAAATAAATAAAAATGTATAAAAATAAATAAAAATAAACAAAAATAATTAAAAATAAATAAAAATAAATGAAAATGAATAAAAATAAACAAGAATCATTAAAAATAAATAAAAACTACGGTTGCATCCGACTGAAAATTTGTGACAAAATCATCGCAGCGTGGAAAGGATCGGCGGTTTTTGAACGTGTTCGTCGCTCGGTTCACGTAGCACAGAGGCATGGGCTTCGTGACAAGGCCGTCGAGGGTGCATCGTCCTAAGCGACCGAGGTCTTTGGCCCTTGATGGGGCGAGGGCACCAACTACGCGAGTTGCATTCGCGGGCCGAAGCAATCGCGACCAACGAATAACGACACTCGACTATGTGCCACAGAGATTTAATATATGTATATATTTTTTTTTCGACAAAGAGAGACGACAACCCATTGAATTCATCGACCTGTCGGATATTCGAACTTTCGGTTTTTTTTTTTTCAAATTTCGTTATGCAGTCGGGATTTAAAAAATTCGGAAGTTTGAGATTTTCGGAAAAATGAAAATTCGAATGAAAAAAAAAAAAATGTCGAACTTATGTGAATCATTGCAACGCGAAGCCCGGACTCAGGTATAAGTTAAGTTGACCTCGTGCGAAATCGTGCACATCGACGACGATTGTTTCGTGAACATAAATAACGCATTTCATTTTCACGCAACTGGAACGTTTTGCAACGTGTTGCACGGTTTGACGTTCACTTGGTTGTCCGTTCGGTCGGTTTAACCGTAAATATAACGCGAACGCCAACCCCCGAGTCGTAAATCACGAGAGAGGGGGGAGGGCCTAAGGGTCAAATCATTCGTGACACAAATAACATTATGGGTTTATGGTTGGACGGAAAATGGCCGGTCCCGCGCGAAGGCCAAAGACGCCGAACAAAACACGTTTTGACGTTATAATTTAACGAATCTTCGCAGCCCTTGGGGGCGCCCTTGAAGAATCTCGGTGCAAAAATTTTTGTAACTTTTTTCGTCTTTTATTTTTTTTTTTTTCACGCCGTTACGAATGTTCGTGACGTAACGAAATTTTTGTCCTTTGAGTTTCACGTTCTGTCTTGTTATTTCACGATTTTTCGATTTATTTAAGTTTTTTTCAACTCCTATATTTGTTTTATTTATTTATTTATTTATTCATTTATTTTTTATTTTTTGTTCAACCCGTAGTCTGGTAACCTGGTTCGTTTCCATCTGACATTTTATATTTATGTCCGTTTTATTTTGTGGATCTAAAAAATATATATTTGAAAAAAATGTCATTTTTCACAATTTTATAATTGAGACTTCAAATTCAAGGCTTAGGACCTTCGTGATTTTTTTTTTTCAGATTTTTCGCAGCACTTTAACAGTTCAAAAAAACGTTTCCAGGCTATAGGTGCCAAAAAAAAACCTTTCCAGACTAATTAAGGGCTAAATGGAGCACTTTAAGCTTGGTAAGACGATTCGAAGTTATTTTTTTATGTGTAACTTGATAAAGTTGTTTTATCAAAATTGTTTCATTAATTTTTCCATCAAAACACAATAAAAGGTCAGATAATTCGTGACACACAGTAGACGAAGGAATCAAAGTCACTTCAACCTCAATTCAAACTCACGACAAAGCCCTCGACAAAAAAAAATCCAATTTTATCCAACACAAACATTAATCACGAATTTCCACCGAATTTTACAAAATCGCTCATTTCGATTTCCTTCGACTCGAAAAAAAAAAATCGTGACTCAAATGACATTGCGATTTTCGTCAAAGCTTCTCGTTTCCATAAATCACAAACGTGCCCCCATCGACTTGCACTAAGCGAAAATCTACAACAGCCTGCGAAAGAGTCTAGCAGAAGTGCCAAAAATTTTCGTCCATTATTCGGCCACCGTCGGGGTTATTATATATGGGTTCACGGATTTGAGCTATATCCATTTCCGGAAAAAGGGTTTTTCTTTTTTTTATTTCTTTCTCGAGAGCCAGCGAAAATATCTGAACCAGTTAAAATATTAGGGCTGTTATTGTCGTCTGTGAATGAGGGCCGGTGTAACGCCGTTCACCTATCCCTTCGAGTCGTCTACCCTTTTCGACCCCCTTCACCCCGACCGCGTCCCATGGAAACCGGAAAATGTGGACCAACCCACACGGACAGGTATCCGTGACAAAAGGATCTGTCTAGCGGGCTCAAGCCGATTTGCCACGTATTTTGCTCGTTCTATGTTTCCAATGAGCGCGAGAGAGACAGCGTTAGCGGTGCTCGACGCGGTGCGAGCGAGACAGAGCGCTAGCGGTGCTCGACGCGGTGCGAGAGAGACAGAGCGCTAGAGACGTCGCTGTGAGTGCGACGGAGACAGCGCTAGCGTGGCTCACGCGGTGCTAGCGAGACAGAGCGATAGAGACGGTCGCTGTGAGTGCGACAGAGACAGCGCTAGCGTGGCACACGAGGTGCTAGCGAGACAGAGCGCTAGAGACGGTCGTTGTAAGTGCGACAGAGACAGCGCTAGCGTGGCACACGAGGTGTTAGCGAGACAGAGCGATAGAGACGGTCGCTGTGAGTGCGACAGAGACAGCGCTAGCGTGGCACACGAGGTGTTAGCGAGACAGAGCGATAGAGACGGTCGCTGTGAGTGCGACAGAGACAGCGTTAGCGTGGCACACGAGGTGCTAGCGAGACAGAGCGCTGGAGACGCCGCTGTGAGTGCGACAGAGACAGCGCTAGCGTGGCACACGAGGTGCTAGCAAGACGGAGCGCTAGAGACGTCGCTGTGAGTGCGACAGAGACAGCGCTAGCGTGGCACACGAGGTGTTAGCGAGACAGAGCGATAGAGACGGTCGCTGTGAGTGCGACTGAGACAGCGCTAGCGGCGTTCGCCGCGGTGCGAGAGAGAGGAACAATGGCGAAGCAGAAAAATCGTTTTAACCCACAAAAAAATATTTATTCACCAGTCAGCAATGATGAACATGAATATATATGTATCTAGATCAAGTCCGGGACGAACGAGTGAAAAAAAAAATATATATATTCGATAAATACATATATTTTTCCAACCCTCCCCGCGAACGACCGCGCTGACCCTAAACCCTTCGTCACGACGGTGACTAGGTCGGAAAAAGGCCCTTTTGTGTCGCAGGGCAAAACGTGTTTTCAAAGTCTTCTCGTGCAATTTTTTCGAAAACCCTTCGGCAATGGGGAATAATACACACGCACTAACACCATGGGATCTTCTCGTTGTCCTCGCGGATATGGGGTTAAAGGGGGGAATCGATTTATCGAAAAGTGCGATCGATGTTGCGCGTGGGAACGATCTATATATTTTTTTTTCCTTATTCTTCTTCTCTTTTTTTTCACCCTCGAAATTTCTGAAATTCGGAAAAACGTTTATTCGCGTGACAGCTGCGCGAACGATGGCGTGGCTAAAGGGGTGGGAATATCGAGAAATATTTCGTTGGAATAATATCCGGCTCCTGTGTATTCATGTGTGAGTGTGTGAGGGGGCGGGGGGGGGGGGTATTAAATGATAATTCGTGTTTCCTCGATCTCTCGTTCATTCGCCCTCGAAGAATTTTTGAAAAACGATGAAATAACAACATCAAGGTGCGTAGATTCGTACTTTGTGTCACGAAGGGGTTGTTTTTTTTCTTCTTTTTCATCTATTTTCTTCGTTTTTTTTTTTGTTTTTTTTTGTGTATGGTGCATCAGGTGCATTGTTCGGTGCATCAAATTCGGCCGATCGGGGGTACGATGGGGTTCGGGGGATATTTTATTTTTCATCGATTTCGTGGATATTTCGACAACGGGGAACCGTACCCCCTTCGATCGCTGCTACCCGATGCGACTACCCCTCTCTTTTATTCGTTTTATATGATCTTTTTTCTTTTTTTTTTTGCTTCTTCTTTTTACTCGAATAAAGAGAAAAAAAAATGTGGAACGGGTTGAAAATGGAACGGCCGCGTGGAGAATCCACATTACATTGCGCATCGATGGAGAGACCCGCGAGGACAAAGGTTTTTTCAGGCTCCCCCGATCGTCTACGACGATTCGCGGGTTTTGTGTGTTCAATCGCTACGCGTTTTGTGCGCATGCGTCGTCGTCGTTAATGAAAAGCTATGTGTGACCACGATGATCCGCGGTATGCGATCAGCAACGTTGCATGAGTGCACGATTGTCGTTTCGTCTATTTTTTTGGATAGACTAATTTTTTTTTTTTTTTTGAAAAAAAAAGAAAAAAAAATCGGTTTCTCGTTGTTCGTGAAAAAAATTTCGACGAAGCGATAGCGTATGAGTTTTATCGTGGATGGGGGAGGAAATCCAATACTCGGAGATGCGTACTCGTCGTTTCCCCTTTCTTCGTGATTTTCTTTTTTATTCAACTTTTATTGGGAGGTTTTTTTTTTAAACTTTCATTGTGGGTTTTTTTTCGTTGTTCAATATATTTTTTTTTATTCACTTGTACGAATTTTTCAGCGGTAGGGTTGAAAGAGATTTTTTTTCGTTCTTTCTTCTTTTCGTTTTTTTTTTTTTTTTTTTTGCAGATTTAGGTCGATCATCGAGTGTCGAAACGATTGATGGAAAACGTTGAAAGAGATATTTTTTTCGGGTAACGTGTCGAATTGGATAATCGAGTCAGGAGTGTGATGCTAGCTGACCTGGAATTTTTGTGTCACAGGGCAGTTTGAATGGTCGACATTAGCGCAGGGGTGGTTTTTTCTTTTTTTTTTTTTTTTGCGACTCTTGAGAACTCGATTGGCTGGCGAATAAAACGGTTTATATCGAATTGTCAACGAGGTCGGGTGTAAATTTTATTATTGACAAATTCATCATTTTTTAGGGTTTCTTAGGCAATTAGGAACCCTTATGGGGTCAACGTAGGTGTCGCTTTTTATGTCAGAACCCTCTCGTTGTCTTATTCATTTTCCTCTTGAGATGAAATTTGGTACCGGGACGTAGGTCGATGACCCAAAAACAGAAACCATGAGATTTTTGAGAAAATAATTTTTTTCGACCCCCCTCGCATAAACTGAAAAGTGCACTCGATATTTTTTTCTCACTCACCCCATCGAGTGGGGTGTCTTTGAATAGGTCTCCCAAAATGCTACAAATGATATTACCACGACCTTTCGATTTTAACCGTTCAGTTACGAGATATTTGCTTTCAAAGTCGTTATCACAGCGTCACCCCCCACCCTCTCCAATTTCCGAACTATCGGTGCGAAAAATCTGAAAAAATTCCACAGTGTAGCTTTCAATCAGTACTTTCAATAAAAAATAAAACGAACACTGTAGCAAAGATAGTTTATGAAAGAATTGAGAAATAACCGTTTTTTAGGAAACAAGGACATTTGTCAAGGTCAAACGGTTCTTGATACGTTTTATAAAAATTTGATGAGAATGTTAGTGAAAGTGGCTATGGAATTCTATTAGGTGCGTGCTTTAGTCAATCTCGAGCAATTTTTTTCGTCTCCCCTTGTCGTTCGACGAAGGTCACCGAGGTTATGATTTGATATCCTTCCAATAGCTAATTCACCAGGTGAAATCTCATTTATCGGGGGAACGTCGGTGTTGGTTGAGGTTGGCCGAGAAGTCGACCTCCGGAGTCACGGTCTGAGAAAGGGCTTTTTTCATTGTTTCATTTTTTTTTTTTTGTGTTATTATTATATTTATTTTTTCCTCCACCTTCGTCCAACCTCTCTTCGTGGGTCTGACTACGGTTTTTTTTTCTTTGCTTACCACGCGTTGCTGCGGTCGGGCGCGTCGAGAGATTGTATATAGACATAGCTCAGTCGAGGAGAAAAAAAGAAAAAGAACCAACGAGAGGATAGGAAGATGGGGAGGGGGTTGGAAATGGTCGTGTGGGCGCGTATGAGGTTCCGAGGAGATTGGAATGACCGGGACAGACATGCCCGAGGAATCAGAGAGCCATATATACACGCCTATGTCGTTGTGCTATATATACATATATAAATAATAATTTCATAAAAAATAAATAATCAAAATAACAAAGTTATGAGAGTTAGAAAATTTTAGATGAAAATTATTTAAAAAATTTTTTTTTCAATAAATATGCATATTAATTAATTTATATTAATAATAATCATTAAATTTGATTGACTTACAAAAACGATTTAAATTTAAAATAAAATAAATAATAATAAATTATCAAGAATCGAGTAATTCTAAAATATACATTCAATATAATATTAACTTATTTGAATATTCGAATAAAATTTTGAAGTAAACTCAATTTATTGAATGTATTTAAAAAATATTTTTTAAAAATCAAAAATGATCTAAAATAAAAATGAAATGAATATTAATAGAAATGAATGATGAAGTTATTATAAAATATAAATTTAATATAATATTAAGTTATTTAAATATTTGAATTAAATTTTGAAGTATAAAGTTAATTTTGAAATATTTTCAAAAAATCAGGGGATGCTTTTGGGTCACCCCAAACTGAAAAAAAAAATACATTGACGATCATTTCCGAAGGGCATAAGGACCCTGACACATTTGAATTAAGACACGTCTCCCCCTCAATATATATTAACATATATATGTGAAATAAACTAAAAACTACCCTAGCATCGTTTCAGTTCGTGGACTTTGGGCGAAGGGTGGCGGTTAGGCCAACCGTGGCAAAGGTCGGGACCGGTAAACACTGTGATCGTTACCCTGACAACCACCGAGCCCTTCGCAAATTCCATCCTCTTTCATCACGATCACACACGCGTTTACAAGTTCAAAGCCACTGCCGACTCTAGACTCCGTCGATATAACTCGCATGGCTTTTCTCGCCCGGGGCGGAAAATTTCCGAGAATTCGGGGAACGATCGAACTATCGGTGCTTTGGGAGGCTGAGGGCAGGGTTAAGAATTGAAGTGGAGACTTCAAATTTTGAGGATACTTTTTCGAATTCATTTCCAATTGTATTATCTTCTGGCGGCGCCAAAATAAGGACTACCCTAATAAATACATATAAACAAAGAGAGATAGAGAGAGAGGGAGACATATATATATATGTATATATTATTAGGGTGGTCCTTAATGGGGATGTTGACGAATTTCGACAAGTGCACCCCCCAGATAAGTTCGAAATGAATAAATGAAAATATGTGCAAAACCCCAGCACTGTGGTCCAATGAGAAGACGTGCCTGTAAGCTCGTTTAGTTTTCTATTTGAATAACATGGGATTTTCAGACTGATTCGGTTATTATTTTTTCGAGTTGTCCCTAAGCACGCAAAAAATTATTCATTCACACAAATCTATCGTCAATGGGTATAACTACTCGTACAATTTTTTTACAAGACATAAACACAAATGAAATTCGAATTTGTGTTGAAATCGTTTATCAGTTGTTATCATCGTTCATCGGTTCGCCGTTATCGATAATGCACAGGTGAGGTCTTGAAAAAAAATGTACGAGTAGTTCATACGCACTGACAATAGATTTATGTGAATAAAGAATTTTTCGCGTGCTCAGGGACAACTCGAAAAAATAATGACCGACTTAGTCTGAAAATCTCATGTTATTCGAATAGGAAACAAAACGAGCTTACAGGCACGTCTTCTCATTGGACCACAGTGCTGGGGTTTTGCACATATTTTTATTTATTCATTTCGAACCTATCTGGGGGGTGCACTTGTCCAAATTCGTCAACACCCCCATTAAGGACCACCCTAATATATACATACATACAAAACTCTATCGAATCCCGAAATTTCGGCGATAACGTCGAATCAACGTAGAAAAAAATAAGTCGGAACCGTCGAGCCGTACACACGATGAATTTCCGTTGGGGTTTTCCACCTTTTTCTTCTTCGTTTTTTTTTATTTCCTTTCCCTCTTATTTATTTATTTATTTTTCTTTTTTTCATCATCTTTTTTCGTCGACGCGGAAACTCTCGCTTGGCGAGCCAGTGAGGGCCGGGAAATCGGGCCCCGAGGGCCATTATTGAATCGCGGAAGTGAGGCGCGGGCACGACGGACTCGCGTCCATGAAGATTCCCCAGGGGGTTGAAAAAAAAAAAAAAAAAAAAAAAACTTATCGACGCGCCCCCACAGTTAGGGCGACGGATAAAAGGAAACAAGTCCCAAGCAGGACCGTGAACGTTGAAGCAGTCGACGACGATTATGTACAGGGTGTCCCAAAATCACCGCCACGAACGACAAGCCATTTACTTTAATGTGCAAGAAGTGATTTCAAGTCGAAAAAATTAGGGCGTGATTTTCTCCCTTTCGCTTCGTTCGAAAGTTATAACTCTTCTTTATGATTTTAGCTCCCGTTTCCTCTAATTGGATTTATCTTTCACTCAAAACGTTTTTTATAATTTCTTATTTGCTTCTTTATGAAAAAAAATCCATCTTTCTTCGATTTTACTTTATTTAGTTTTTTGTCGATAACTTTTTGAATATTCATTTATGTGAAATAAATATGTTAATCAGTTTTGTAGAGAATTAATTGGCCTTTCGTAATTAGTAATAAAAAAGGCCACTTTATGACGTATTTTTCCCAACAAAATGGAGTCAAAATAAAATGATTAAATTTTTTAAGTAAAAAAAATCGTGTTTGACAATAAATTACAGGAAAAGCGTTATTCGCGATGAAAAAAAATTGTAGGACATGTTTGAAGGGTTAAAAATTCTTGTGTCAATAAAAATAAATCATCATACGAATCGGTAGTGGTTTGTCAAAGATACAGCCAATTAAAAGAGAAGGAAGCCAAAATCATAAAAACCATTAACACTGCCGAACGAAGCGAGACGGAGGAAATCAACCCCTAATTCTTTCGTCCAGAAATGACCTTAGGTACTCTTGGCTCACGTTTGCTCGAGTGATTCTGGGACATCCTGTATAAATATATATATATATAACGCGGGCGTAAAGACGCGCGTAACAAAGACCGTTGAAGAGGGTGGAAATTAAGGGCGCGAGAGCCTGGACGAGCGTCCGCAAGTCCGGGGGACACCCTCCGGGGGGGCTCGTCGTGTGTATAACGCAGACGAAACGGCGACCACCCAACGACGTAGCCAAGACGAGAACGACGACGACGTTTAATTCGACCCACCGTTGCTCAGCCATCGTTTTCCGGACCGTGGGGCACCCGGTATACCCGGAATAATTGTCACGAACGGAGGCGTAAACGTTCGGGCGATCGTCCTCTTCGTGGTCCTCCGGTTCGTCTCGTTATCGCGAATACGACGAAATATGGGAATTGAATGAAGAAATCAATTTACGCGACGTGTTTCTTGATTCGTCGTTTGACGGCCATTATTATTATTATTATTATTATTATTATTATTATTATTATTATTATTATTATTATTATTGTTATTATTATTGCTGTTATTGTTATTCTTATCATTATTTAAGTATTGTTCTTATCGATCTTCTTGAGAACAAAGTTTTTGTTAAATGTAAGTCGGATCTAAACGATATAGATATGTGATGTATATATATATATATATATATATATATATATAATGTACAAAAATAATAAACTCAAGCTTGTGAATAACTACAAATAATTATAAGTAGACGAAGTTCAAAGAACGTAGATGCATAAATTCTACAATTTCCATAAGAATCGAAATAAAATGAATTGATATTGTGGGACAAAATATCGGAATGATTTTTTGTTCGATGAATAATTTTTGAAATCTCAAAAATCAAACTTTTCGAAAAAATCGACGAGGTTATTGGAAAAATAAAAATTTCGCTAGACCCTTCGTTCACGAAGTGCGTTTAATATCATACCAACGGAATCTTCTTGGTTTTTTTTCATTTCGGGCGAGAGCCGTTCTGGAAAAATCATTTTCGTCGTTGACTTTTTTTTCAACATTTAAACTACTGTGCAAAAAATCTGAAAAAATTCACGAAGGTTCTTCAAGCCTACGATTAAAAGTCCCAATAATAAAATTATGAAAAATCTAATTTTTTCAATATATAGTCTTTATACAAATGATGAGGCAATCTAGGACAACATTTGATTATCGACAGGACGAAAATGACCCTGGTTTACGGACCGAGGGTTAATTTCCCGGCAAACAACTGGACATAGTTCCATAATCACGTTTTCCGCTGGAATTTCGCGTTAAAACGAGACAAACTCACGAAGCAGCTCGAGACAAAGAGCCGGAGGATTTCCGGAGCTCGGACAGTTCGAAGGCAGAAACCTATACGAAGCGCCCTCGGGATGATCGGCCGCGTCCTTCTGCGCGTCTGCGCCTGCGCCCTCGAACCTTTTCCAGGCCCTTGGCGCCCACGGTCGGAGGACTCAGCAACGCCGCGCATCGCGACTCTCAACTCTCTCTCTCTCTCTCTCTCTCTCTCGTGGCTGGGTCGTCCCGCGTGCAAACATCTCGCAAAAGGGCTCGACGCGATGTGCTCGAGAGGCTAGAGGGTAAAGGGAGGGGGAAGGAACGAACCGCAGGAGAGACAGACGCGACGCAAAGACGAGAAAGATGAATCGTGAGACGCGGGGAGAGGAATGAAGATGGAGATACAGAACTTGTCGGGTCTTCGACCGATGAGGATCAACGCACGCTGAAGACCTTGAGGGACTTGGGACAAGCAGTCGCTGCTGCTGCTGCTGCTGCTGCTGCTGATGCACCAGCGGCCTACTGCACCCATGCAACGCCCCCCCCCCCTTCCACGTCTCGTCGCTTTCATCGACGTTGCAACGAAGATGCAAGAGAAATTTCTGCGTTGCGATAACCAACGTCCTAAACAACTGCAGCAACGTCTTCCAGGTTAGGAGGCTTGCAGGAATTTTTATGATTTTGCTTGCTCATAAAGGAAGCTGTGGGACGGTGGGAAATTGTTTTTTTTTTTTTTCGAGATCTTGATGTCACCGTGTGTTCAGAATGTGCCAAAATATCGAGAAACACATTTGGAGAAAATGTCCGGATGTATGTGTGTGTCAAGGTGTAGTGACCTTGAAAAAATTGAAACGTGTATAACTCGAGAACGGTTTCAGCTGCAACCCCCAAATTTTGCAGACACGTGCAGCTACGTAATCCCTTCTTTGTCCGTAATTTTCGCGATGATTCAAGCTGCGACTCGGATTTTCATGTCGTTTTTAAATTCTTAAAAAAAAGTGCGTTATCACTCTGGCGATCGCAAATAGTGAGATACTCGTCTGAATAGTCCATCGATGAGTTTTGATTTTATGATATTTTGGAATCTTTCGAAAAATCAAATTTGTCGCTATGACTTTTGTTAACTCGGACCAATCGAGACTCCAACTTTACAAAAGTATAGAACATCATTCAGCCGTGATGTATATCAAATTTGGCGAAGATCGGTTGAATGGTTCGGATTTGACAGGAATTCAAGTTTCTCGATTACGAGCCTCTGGCGGATTGAAAAAGCTGCAAGTTGAAACTTGCAATTTGCTTCCTCCGAATTTTGGGTAGTGAACGAAGATTTTTTTATGAGAAAGCCAAAACAAAAATGCTTCCTTAAAGCGTCCTCATTCTTCCTTCCTCATGAAGGAATCTTCGTTCACAATTTAGAGGAAGCAAATTTCAAGCTTTAACTTGCAGCTTTTTTTTGTATATCTTTCCTATTAAATTCAATCGTGTTTCTATGAAATAGGTAACAAAAATTTGTCATTTCATTGAATGAAACGATCGTTCGTGCGTAAATTCAGCGCGTTCGATGCTTCAGTCGAGCCACTCACTACCTGAGTGTCCGGTCCCAATGCGGGGGCGGTTGCATCACGGCAGCAGCTGCAACAGGTCAACCCCTTCGGTGGTGACGCGAGCCAGGCCGGTGCGCCGACGTCAACGTCGAACGCACATGGCAATGGTGCTATATGCATTTTAGACTCGTATGATGCATGTGTATGAATGTGTATGCATATATATATATCATGACATTTCCGTGGAAAATTGTAACATCTGCTGTTTACGCAAAAACCCTTTTTTCTTTCCTTATTTTTTTTTTTTTTTTTGACTAGAGACTGCAACGTGCGGGTGCGACGATCCATCGATCGGACAGATGCTTCGATCTACGAAGTGGTGCTGCACCCCACATCATCGTAATCCTTTTGACGGCGCATGCTCACTGTCATCCGTCGAAAATCCAGGTGCATTGATGTCAGCGCAGGATGCAAGCCTTTTAATGCTCTTGTTAAATAATGTTACGTTTACGTTTTTGCATTCGATTTTTCAAATGGCAGAAAAAGAATTGCAGGAAGTATAGGGTTGAGAATTGAAATTGATGAATAAATGAAATTTCATATTCGATGGAATTTGTAATGAGTCAGGATTTTCTCTGACCGACTGACGTAATTTTGAAAATTATGGGAAAAAATATTTTCGTATTCCAGGTAATAAGCCTTTTCAAATGAAAAAAAGGATTTTAAATATAATTTTTTTAAACGTAATATTTAAAGTTATGAAAAAAATATTTTTTCATTCCACGAAACAAGCCTTTTTTAAATGGAAAAAAGAATTTTAAATATATTTTTTAAACGTAATATGTAAAATTATGAAAAAAAAATATTTTCGTATTCCACGTAACGAGTCTTTTCAAATGAAAAAAAATTTAATATCTTTATTAAACGTAATATTTAGAATTATGAAAAAAATATTTTCGTATTGCACGTAACGAGTCTTTTCAAATGAAAAAAAAGGATTTTAAATATTTTTTTAAACGTAATATTCAAAATTATAAAGAAAATATTTTCGTATTCCACGTAACAAGCCTTTCTAAATGATACCCCACATGACATATAAAAATTAAAAAATATATATACACCTTAACTACCTAATTTGGCTCCTTTTCCATTCTCATGTGAATATTTTCAAGTGTCAACTGTTGCAAAATATGTGGGTTTGAGATGTATCACTATGCCAAATTTCAAGTTGCATTTTTTTCCCTTTGGTGAGAAATGGAATTCAAAAAACCATGTCGAAAGGACAATGTCAAAAGGACGTTCTTCTGGTTCGACATAATAATATGAAAAATCTGAACGAATCGACAATGCAAAATTTTGTCGGTGCAACGAATGCAACTCGAGTGGTTGTCACCAAAACAATTTTTCATCACAGTACCTACCGAGGAGAAAGTTTTTCAAGCCTCCGAGTGGGTCCGGAACTCTCAGAACCTTCGACCGGAACTAATCTTCGTGTTCGACCTCACTCACCGCCGACTGGACCCGACACTCGGAGGTCGCGCGAAAAACCCGTCCGCAGTTTTTCCACCCACCCAATATTGGAAAAATCGCCACGGACGACCAAATACACACGTATAAAAGAAAAAAAAAGAAGCGGTGGACAAACGGGGACCGCAGAGAAAGAGAACCTGTTGTCCCGTCGTGTTTGACCGTTCTCGGTCCGGGTCACTTCGGAATGTCAACCGCATTCGTTCAGTACGAAAGAAAATTTTCAAACCGCTATTACCTAACCCCTCGTCAACACCAACCCCCGAATTCCAGACGCAAGAGAAATTGCAACATTGACGTAGGAAATAAATGGCGGAGTGGAAAGTAGAATTTTGAACATGCTGGGGGTTAAAACTTGAAATTTGCGTACTTTAAATCTTAGATAAGGCGATAAGTTTTTCAATAATAAAGCAATTTTATTCTTTTTTCAAATGTTTTACTTTCTCATAGAGGAATCTTAGTTCGTAACTAGAGTTTGGAAGAAGCTGGAAGTTGAAAACTTGCATCGTGTTCTGATATTTTGATATCTTTTAAAATTTGAACGCGTCAATGGATTTTCACCAAATTTTTATACCAAATAACCGTGATCGTTGATTCATGTGTATCCGGGAGATTGACCACGAAAAGTCAAATAATTTTCAATCGGCCAGACGTTCAAAATAGAAAAACTAGAATCGATCTAAAATCCGATCCGTTTGGCCGATCTTGACAAAACTTAATACGTATCACGTCTGAATGATATTGTATCGTTGTGGAAAATCGGGGTTCAATCGGTCAGAGTTCACGCGAGTTATAGCGATAAAGTTGATTTTTCGAAAAAATACAAAATATCATAAAATCCAAAATTCTCGATGGATACGGCTCAAATGCCAATGACAAACATTCCTGAGTATAACTCTATTTGCAAACAACTATTTGGACGAATATCTCAAAATTTGCGGACGCCAGAGCGGTGACCAACTTTTTTTGAAAATTTCAAAACGCTGTCAAATCCGAGCGATTGCGTCGATCATCGCCAAACTTACACATAACACAGACATGACAAGGTACCACATGTGTGCAAAATTTGAGCGCCGTACCTCAAACCGTTTTCGAGTCAAACGCGTTTTGGTGTTTCAAGGTCATCGCACCTACGCACCTAAAACCGAATATCTTCGGCAGATGTGATTTCTCGACGTCTCAGAAAACTTCCAACACATCGACAACGAAATCCCGATAAAAATTCTTCTCGAATCATCGCCTAACTTGGTCCACGAAGAAAGAAAAAAAAATGTTCGACGAATGGTTGCGACGCAGCAGCTGTCGTCCAGTAAAATTTTGTGATCCAGAACAATTTTTTTTCATTATTCACGATACACGGATTCGTGATGAAACCTCGTCACGTGCGCAAACAGTGAAAGGGTTTTTCTCCCGGCTCTGTGGGTTTGCGTAAAAGCAAAATCCTCCCCGGACAGATGGAAAATTCCACGTTGTCATTGTCATGCAGAAACGGCTGTCGTTGGGTATGCATGTAGCTCGTGCGCGACGATTTTCACATAATAATCGTAATACCCGATCCCCCAGGCTCGTGGACCCGGGGGCCCTTCGCCGCGTGTCAAAAGCTTCGTCAAAAGCTATAGACATATATCTATAACCGTTGCGTCGCGTGCCTGTGTAACACGAAATTCAACGGTGAAGTGGCAGATGCCAATGTCAACTCTTTCGCCTCTCGAAACGCGCAATAATACGACGAATTTGGTTGCGAGGAAAATGCATTTTTTTTTTCATGGGTCATCGATTGTTCGAGAGAAAGAAAGAATTTTTCCATGAATTTTCCACAATGTGCAGCTGTTTTGCGACTTTTTTTTTTAATATGTAAGCATCTGAATTCTGAGAAGGGGTATTTGAGATTTTGACCTTCAAACCGTCAACCACAGTTTGAAAAAATGAATAACCCTTCAGAGTCACCGGGGGGTCAAAATGACCCCAAGAGCAACCTCAAGCCACATAGTTTTTTTGTTTTCAAAAATTGTGAGCTCGAAGGGTTAAAAGTGAACGCGGCATACAATTGAAAAAAAAATCCTCGGCTACATTGTAGATGATATTATGAAGAATGTGTGATATAAATTTCATTCAAATCGGTTGAGAACATTTTAAGATATCTTGTCCACCACTTTGAAATAATCAGATTCGAGAAAAACTCTAAATGTGAGCGCATTGTGTTGCGCTCGCTTGAAATATCTACAAAACTCCGAAAATAATTGAATGTGCACTTGAAATGTTCTTCGAAATATTTTCATGTGCACTGGGAATGTTCTTCGAGATATTTTCATGTACACTTGAAATATTGTTCAAAATATTTTCATGTGCACTTAAAATATTCTTCGAAATATTTTCATGTGCACTTGAAATATTCTTCAAAATATTGTCATGTGCGATTGAAATGTTCTTTAAAATATTTTCATGTGCACTTGAAATATTCTTCAAAATATTTTCATGTGCGATTGAAATATTCTTCAAAATATTTTCATGTGCACTTGAAATATTGTTTAGATATTTTCATGTCCACTTGAAATATTGTTTAAAATATTTTCATGTGCACTTGAAATTTTCTTCGAAGTATAAAAGATAAATCTAGCAAACGAAAAAAAAATCAAAATAAAAAGAATCAATTTTCCTGAAAATCTCAACGTAAGTGTCACCCCTTGATGCACTTGAAAAAAATATATCTATATTTATAAGACGCGTGTCATGATGCTTCGAGATGCTGCCAGCTGTGGCTCTTGTGGCCCACCGACACGCGTCCCCCTGATCTGTCCTGGACCAGTTGCGCAATTGTGAGGAAGAAAAAAGAAAAAAAAAGAGAAAAAAGGTAGCTCATTATGTCGACATTTGAAGAAGCTGGCGCGAGAATCGAGGATTGTGATCGCAGTACGTGCATGCGCGATACGCGTCAAAGGTGGGACACACGTGGAGTGTGTATTGTGTAGATGATGTCTGTGGCGGTGCAACTGGAGACTTTTCATCGGCGCACAAACGACATACATACATATGAATATATATATATATATATATTTTTTTTTTCGGTGGTCAATCGATATCCGGTGTTTGATGTGTGTGCAACCTAGTCTGGATTGCTTCCGGGTTTTCGTGAGCCAGTGATGCGCCGAAAGAAGGGGGGAGGGGGGTACTAGGGCCCTGAGGGTTTTTGAAACCGAATCCTACGTGGTTATAGGCAGGGGGAGGGGGGTGGGCAAACCCACTTGGAAAAAGGCTGCACGTATGTGACAGTGCCCTCGGGTCGTACGTCGAGACTCTCGTTTTCGAGCGAATAGTGAAAATTTACAAACGTCAAACAAGCCGTAGCATTCCCTGATTTTTTTCAAAATTTTAGGTCCAGTAGTTTTGGAAATGAGGGGGAGAGGGAGTAAAATGCTCAATTTTCGCATATTTTTTAGGATGTTTACTTAAACATGGTATTTATATTTAGAAGCAAGATATTTTCGTATTCGACATGACAAGCCATTTCAAATGATACCCCACATGATATACGAAATTTGAAAAAAAAATTCGAGCACCTAATTTGCGACCTCTTCAATTTTCATATGAACATTTCCAAGTGTTGACTAGTGCAGATTGTGTGGGTTTAAGTATGTTGCTATGCCGAATTTCAAGTTCTTGCGTTACACGGTTTATCATGTAAACATGATTTAGGAACTTGAAAATTTAGGAACGTGAAATGAAAATTAAGGTGCAAGTGGAAAAACGATTTTGTTCGATTTAAAAAAAAATTTTTAGAGAAGATTGGTGTACGCAAAATCGAAATTTCGAATTTTTGAGCAATGGACTTTCGTCCCCCTGAATTTCAAAGTCTGTTTGCAGTCAGTCTTTTATTGCTTTATATTTTATTCGACCAAAGAATAAATGAAAATATTTTTTTTTTCTTTTCGAACGATTGGCACTGATGGATTGGGGAATGGGTTAAGTACGACCGTAAAGGGTTAGCAGGTGAGATCCGGCGTGTTTTTTTTTTGTCTGTCCTGTGGAACGACCCAAGGGCTGTCGATCGGATCGGTGCCATTTTGGGACTGAGAATACCCATCGATATCGTTTCACATCCATCTGCATTCCCATGGGGTTCCTATGCAAATATGCATATATGTGTATGAAACACGTTTTCTTTGAAATATATATTTTTTTCCGGTGGTTCGTCGACTTCGACCCTTCGATGTCTTTCTTCGGTCCTTTTGACAAACACTTCGTGGTATTATTTCCGACCACCGACGACCCACAACTGGGCCATACGATTTACAATCGATTATTTTTCAATGAGATGGAATTACGAGGAATTGCACGAATTTTTTATTCGGTCGAGATTCATCTCAATGAGAGTTTAGACTTTTTTTCTTAACTAGGCCGTCAACTATTGTCTCGTAAAAAAAAAAAGATTTTCGAATGAATGAGTATTAGACATTAAAATAAAATGTAAGAGCTTGAATATTATATATTAAATAAATATCCCATTATTATTAAATACATTTCTTTTTTTTTTCCTCCTATAGTTTTTTTTTTTCATCATTAAATTTTTTTTTAAAGTTCCATCTTGCAAAAGCGTTTATAAATTTCATCATGATTTGTAAGAATTTTGTAAATTTTTTTAGGTAAAAAAAACGGACGTTCTTTTTTTTAAATATATCTCAAAAAATTGAGTTTGAAAAAATAAGAAAAAGAATTGGGTGCGTTTTTATTTTTCGATGATTACTTTCGAATGAAAAATTATGAAAATGATCTGTAAAATGATCCCCAGAACTTAGTTTTTTTTTTTCATTATTATTATTTTTCTGAATGCTCCATCTTGCAATAGCGTTTGAAAGTTTCTTCATAATTTGTAAGAATTTTGTAAATTTTTTCAGGTGAAAAAAAAAACGGAAGTTCTTTTTTCTTAATATATCTTTAAAAATTGAGTTTGAAAACATTTGAAAAAAAAAATTGGGTGCGTTTGTTTTTTGATGATTAAGTACTTTCAAATAAAAAATTATACAAACGATCTGATCAATGATCGCCAGAACTTGATTGAAATGGCATGAAATGCCCCATAGATATGTGTGTGTGTGTGTGGTGCGGAATATTGTTCGTAAGTTATTCCACGGGGCATCTGCCATATTTTGTAACAGGATGACGGATGCGGGCGCGCGCGCGTGTGTTTCGTAACGTGAAACCCTTTCGGGAAAAATCGGCGCTTTTTTACGTAACAGATGTAAAGGATCTCGAGAAGGGTCGCGTGGCTGCTCGTTGCTCGCGCGCGCGCGTCTCGTCTTTATTACGCCCACCGTAGCGGAAAAGACCGGAAGACGATTGAAAATTATTATGAAACGAGCCACGCGTCGACCGTACACAAAACGTTTGTTCGGTAACCGAAGTGTTTTTTTCTCTCTCTCTGTCTTTTTTTTTATTTTCCTTTTCCTTTTCTTTTCTTTTTTTTTTAATCGCAGGTGCCAGATGCCCGCGAGTTGTTACGTCTTGTGTTGGACCGAAGATGCTGCGGATTATGTGCGTTCTTATTGCATCATTCATGAGTATCCAATTTTGGGAGTTGAAAATAAAATGAAAATTTCATGAGGTTTTTTTTTTCGTTACTTTGATGTCGTAAAATGTAATGCTCTCGTTATTTTGTGTCGAATTTGAACGATGATTTGAATGAATCGATATGAAGGCGATTGCAAATTACGAAATTTTGGGAATTTTTTATTATTTTTACAATTTTTTTTAGACTCGAAATATCGGAATATAATAATCAAAATGAAATTTATAATAATTAATTAGGAAATTATGATTATAAATTTAGATTCAATTATTATTCGGGGTCGGGTGATGGTTTTTGTTTTGTAAAATAAATATATAAGTGAATAAATAAATAAATAAATAAATAAATAAATAAATAAATAAATTTAACATCCCCCAAGCTTCATGCAGTCCATCAGAAGTTTTTTTTTTAATGCGTGTAATCCATCGATAGTTTACCAAACAATAGATAAATAGCAAAGTTCGCGAATAATCAAGAAAATTGAGACCCAAATGAACGAGAGGTAAAAAAAAAGAAAAGTTATTCCGAAAAATTATTTCACCAAATTATTTCAAAAAAATCGAATATTGCTTCCAACACCATGAAAAGTTTGTGATATGCTATGTAAGACTCGCAATAATCTTCAAATCCTGCTCATCCGAATCGAATAAGTGACCATACGCGCCATCTCGCGTCGCAAGAAGATCTCTAATCTAATCCGGACACAGGACCCACGAAAAACCATCGAAACCTAGACGACGAACCGCAATCATCGCCATCTGTCGGATGATCCGAAGTCCCAAAAATCTCGTCGAACCGCCACGAGAGCGACCTCTCTAAGTCCCGCCCTCAACCCTCTAGGGCCCAAAATATCGACGGGACCCCGTCCGGAGATCGACGGGGACCATTATTGAAGCAAAAGTTTCATTACCGGCGGCTGCGATGCTGCACTAGCACCACGAAAGGTCCGGAAAAAAATAGATTATGGTTCAAATTGATTGTTCAATTTTTTACAGTGCTTAGAACCCGTGTGGAAATTGCGCCCAGGAATCTACCAGGCCCTGACTAGTTTCCCTGGGTTCTGGCCAGCATTCTGCATGGTAAGCTAGATAGCCCCCGACGCCATGTGTAATTTCTGGCTGCCCAGTTTTTGCCCAGTATACCTGATCGAGGCCTAACCAGCGTTCCGATTTTGAATCCCGGAAAACTGCGTAGAGGCTGGACATTGCCAGCACAATCGGCACTGATAAAGGAGGGATGGGGTGGATTATTCTCTAATGGTATTAAATAAATGGAAACCTCGGTAATATAATAATATAAAACTCGATAATTTATTTTTCATAAAATATATAAAAATATAAATATATCCATCAGGCTGTCCCTCAAAATGGTCATTTTGGATTTTTTGCACTCATCCTCTAGAAACATTCAAGGTATATAAAAAACATGTGGACGGTTCTCCATACCACTCGTCGCAGTCATTGTCGTCTACGGTCACTTATTGTAATTCATCACTGTCACTCATCGCGTTTTCATTTTTGATAGCCGTATCCAACCCACATATTATATCGCGCACGTCTTCTTGATACTTCTACGACACTTTTTTCTAAAGCGCGGTGTTTTCGGACCCGTTCTACATTAACCTCTTTTTTCTTAGCGTCATTCCGTGTTGTTATCAAACTGTCACTCTCTACAGAGCTAGGTTATGGAAGTTCAGTTCAGTCGAGGAACGCCAGCGCCATACAGCGGTGACACGTGTTATCAGTCCGAAGCCGTGTACAGCATGATCGCCGCTCTTGTCCGAAAAAGACGAGAGATGGCGTCATCATCTATCGATGTATGCTAACTAGATACTGCATAGCCTCCCTACGGTTGGCATAGAATAAAATGACTGGCCAGCGCGCACATAGACAGGCACGTATACATGCACCGTGGCTAGCTTCTATTCAGCTGCTTCACAGAGAAACCTATCGCGGAAAACTAGCCAGGTGCTGTATTCAAACTAGGGAATCAGTACCGAATTTCTACACGGGGTGTACAGCATGATCGCCGCTCTTGTCCGAAAAAGACGAGAGATGGCGTCATCATCTATCGATGTATGCTAACTAGATACTGCATAGCCTCCCTACGGTTGGCATAGAAGGGTGGGTCTCGAAGTTTCGAATTTCCATGTTTCGAAGGTCCAAAGTTTCGAATTTTTTTTATTCGAATTTAAATGTTTCGACCGATCACGGTATCGAAAGTCCATGGATCCGAATGAACAAAGATTCGAGCGGTCAGAGTTTCGAAAAAAAAAAATTCGAAATGCAATGTATGGAAAGCGCAATTTTTCGACGGGTCACGGATTCGACTCGCCAATGTTTCGACGATTCAATGTTTCGACGGACCAAGAGTTCGAAACGTATATATATAGGTATAGTGGAGTAAAGATTGCAAGAGCTGCAATCTTCAAGCGGTTGAACGAGGTGCTACGCCACTATACCTATATATACGTTTCGAACTTTTGATCCGTCGAAGGATTGCCCGTTCGAAACATTGGTGAGTCGAAACATTTATTTTCGAATCGTTGAGATTTCGATATGTTGACCGGTCGGATATTTGATCGTTCGAATTTTTTAAATTCTGTTACATGGCCAGTCGAAATAAAAAAATTCGGAGATTCTATTTTTCGATAAATTAAAATTCGAATAAAAGAAATTCGAACCTATGAGCTTTCGAAACATTAAAATTCGAAGCTTCGGGACCCACCCGCATAGAATAAAATGACTGGCCAGCGCGCACATAGACAGGCACGTATACATGCACCGTGGCTAGCTTCTATTCAGCTGCTTCACAGAGAAACCTATCGCGGAAAACTAGCCAGGTGCTGTATTCAAACTAGGGAATCAGTACCGAATTTCTACACGGGAAGTCAAAATAATGATTTTTTATCAAGAATTTTTTTTTTCAGTATTTTGAATTCTAAATCGTGTAAAAAATTGAAAAATTAACTACAGAAAAAAAATTCTGCAGAAATTTATCAACTAATAAAATCATTTTGGTTTTTCAAATTTTAGATTATCCAGCGATGAGTTATAAGGGGCACCGCAATGAAACTTTTTTAAAATTTTTATATGAAAAATTCATAGAATATTCTTCAAATGTTACTTAATTATGTGATAATTATACAAACAAATACATATCAATTGTGCCGTCAAAAAAAAAAAAAAATTACGAAAATATTCTTTCTCTGTATCGAAAAAAAAAAGGCTCAGGAAACGTAGCCGTGAAAAATAAGATTTTCCGCCCGTAGCATAATTCCTTGTTACGGTTCCGAATCAATCAAACGTCGCTTTAGCGAATTTTCATCCGTTCTAGTAACGCCATTTTCTTTATTAACTTTTTTATTTCCAGTCGTCGCTACATCAACCCGAAAAAATTAGGTGCAGTAACTCAAGGGTGGATCATGGTAACGTAGAAATATTGTTCAACGTGTACCAACGGTCGCCCTTCATCCACGAAGGCCAACCGACTGGTGAAAAATCCGTCTGACGATTTTTACGGACGGAGGGTAAAGCGCTCGTGAGCACCTAAAGGGTTGGCTACGTGCAGAGGGGCGTTCGGTTGGGTGCGATGCACCGACTCGAGTACGCCGGCTAGTCACGTGGTTTCACGTGTAATCCGGAGGAGAGGGGGTTGCGATAGGTGGCCGCCGGCGGCGCTGGTGCTCGTGCGCCGCACGATTTTATAATATAAAAAAAGGATGGCGGACGAGGTGCATTGCACCACGACAACGACCATCCCGGGTTGTGTCTGCCGACGGGGGTTGGATCGATTCCGGGCGTTGGCGCCGAGGTCACCGGCTCGCCTTGCCTCGGAGTAATGACCCTCACCCAGTGCAGTGCAATGGCACCGCCGTCGACGACGACTACGACCACCGCGACGTCGACGTTCACGATCACAACTACTACAACCGCCCACGTTACGTGCATCACTCCAACCCCACCGCTACTCCCACTAGCATCAATGTTTTCCACGTGTGTGCGTGTGTGGACACTTAGGTGTCTTGAACAAAAATCATTTCCGATTTTCTAGGCCCTTATTCACTTCGTTCTTGCATTTTGCATTCTGTAAAATTCTGCAAAAAAAAAATCAGCCGGATCGGACCATTTTTAACCCCCGTAAAGCTTCGAATTTACTCTGCACACAGATTAGGTGCTTTATAGGTGCATCGAGTTTTTTTTCGAAAATGCTCCTCAGCCAATATCTTTGAGTACTAGAGTGATAGATCGGTCACCAAAAAGCACCTGAAAGCACCTAATTCAGGTGCAAAGTGAATTAAAATCGGAGACTTGACACTGCTAGCTTGTCAGGGGTAATGGACTGCCGTCAAGCTAGCAGCGGCTAGTCTCCGATTTAAATTTACTCTGCACCTAAATTAGGTGCTTTTTAGGTGCAGAGTTTTTTTTTTCAAAAATACTCCCGAGCTAATATTTTTCGAGCACTGGTCTTATAAACCAAGGACCAAAAAGCACCTAAAAAGCACCTAATGTGGGTGCAGAGTAAAGTAAAATCAGAGACTCCCGGCGCTAGCTGCACGGGGGTTGATTTTTAGCGGTGACTCCCGATTTTTCAAAGTATTTCGAATTTTCAAAGTTCCAATCGGGCTCATCCTGCAGGATCCTACGGATGCAAGATACTTAAATGTGAATGAAGGACTGGCGGCAGGATTAAAAATCGAGATAGGGACCTCAAATTTTCAGGATATTTTTCTTTACCCATTTCAAGCCATCTAATCGCCCGGGAGCATCTAAATTAAAAAAACAACCAAAATAAGGACCACCCCAGTATCCGTAAGTTTGTGTGTGGTAGGTGCAGAGGGAAAAACCGCGTTCCGCGAATTGTCGAGGGGAGGTTAAAGTGAGGAAGTGAGGGAGAGTGAAAAGATATAAAGTATAAAGTGGGTATGACGATAGTCGAGTCTCGATAGCAACGACGACGACGAATAATGATAAAGGACAAAAAGAGAAAGAGAGAAGAAGAGAGAGACAGAGTTACAGCCAGAAGCGAGAGCAGCAACCCCGATTTACGACATAAACTATATAATCCACCCCCCTTTCCGCCCCCACTTCTGGCCTCGTCAACCCTGTCGTAAATCCCACACGAGCAGTGTTCAGGATAACTCTCCTGCCTCCTCTCTCTCTCGCTCTCACTCGTTTCAGCTCTTTCTCTGTCTGGCACGTCGCCCTCTAGCGGGATTTGCCACGTAGGTGAGGAACCTCACCATCCAGGTTCGCGAGGACCTTAAACCTTGCCGACGTGGCTCCCCGGAGCTCGAGGTCAATATCCCCGTTAAATTCGAATGACGCTTCAACCTTCCCAAATGTCTCTCATTCCGCCTCGGCTTCTCGCGATCAAGGTGGAGTGCAGCATCCCTCGTTGTACGGGTTCGTCGATCCTTAATCACGACGGACGTTTTAACGTCGTTTTCGCGAATTTCTGGAAATTGTCATGGGCGTCGAACGCGAGTCGCGTCTGGATGGACTTGATGAATAAATTCGTCGCGTTTAACCATTTCGAGGGGGGGGGATCATTTGATTGTCTCGCAGAGATGATCTTCATTGACGAAACGATTATTTGTGACATTGATCGGAGGAAAAAAGACAATCTAATCGATAAAAAATGGATGAATTTTTATGTCAAAGTCGCGAACGCTGGCTAAACAGAGCTATATAGACCAAAAGTTCATTTGAACAATGTTATAGGGAATTAGATTTCCTACAAAAAAGTCTGGAGCGCCATTTATCTGACGTTGATGGTTTACGCGTGGGAAAGCTCGAAAACCGGTCTATGTGAGTTGAAAACAATAACGAAATCGATTAATTTTTATAATAAAGTCGCGAACGCTAACTAAACAACGCTATATAGATCAAAAGTTGATATTAACAATGTACAGAATTGAATTTCCTACAAAAAAGTCTCATACGGCATTCATCTAACATTGATAGTTAACGCGTGGGAGAGCTCGAAAACCAGGCAATGTGGCATTCACGCAATAACAAAATCACTGAATTTTCATCTTCCCGTCCGAACGCCGGCTAAACAACGCTATATAGACCAAAAGTTCACATTAACAATATTACAGAGAACTAAATTCCCTACAAAAAAGTCCCATACGACATACATCCAACATCGATGGTTTACCCGTGGTGAAAGCTCAAAAGTCGTCCCAATATAGGAAATCGAGCGACTGTCGGGCGTTCAAAGTTCTGCGCGTTCGAAACATGAGCGTTCCGACCATTGATCGTTCTGAATCCCGAACCCCTACACGATCGAGGTACAGGAGCTTTCTAGGTATCCGTGAGATTATTGCAGCGTGTTGCAAATTATAAGTTTCGATGGAATATATTGTTTTCTTTTTTTTTGAGTACGTCATGTTTTTTTTTTATTTTGTGGGAAACCATGATTGCCAGTGCTTGGAGTTGTAGGGTGGATGTGTGTGAGTAGGTGCGGAACAAGTTTGTACGTGTGAAGTTCCGCGGGGAGCTTCCGACGAAGTCCATGAGGTGCGCACCTATTCAGTAGATACGTCTGTACAGAACGGACAAATCAGTGGATCTCTCTCTTTCGCTGTTCTCTTCAGCTATATCCGTCTTCCTTCATCGCCCTGGCTCTTTCTATGCGTTCGTGCAACACGATCCCCTCCCGCGTAACTGTATGCATGTGCCTCGATACCCTATTTCCGCTTTGGCCGACAGTAACCACTGGTACGTTGTTCGTGTACTACACACAGAGTCCGATGCCCACATAACGTGGTGCGCAGCACGTCGCGTGCTGCGTGCAACGAGAACGTCAACCCCAATGCCAATTTTCTATGGCGTCTCACAGTCGGCGAGCCGTCCATTGCCGCGTCATCGCAATTTTTTTTTTTGCTACACTGTGTATGTAGGGTGGTCGTTAAAAATTGAATCTTTGGCGACCGGTCATAGAAAGTTGTTTTTTTTTTGTTAAACTTTAATAAAATGATAAAAACAGGAGCAGATTTTTTTGAAAAAAAATGGTTAGAATCTTTTTGATGGGAAACTTGATTCTCCAGACAATTGTTTACTTGGTTTTTTTTTTTTTTTTTTTTTTTTTCAAATCCGCATATTTCATGAGATATTTCCAAAGAACGTCGGTGAAATGACTGTGAATTATAAATTTTCAATGCATTCGTAGATTCTTGCAATAATGCATATCACACAATAGCACAAAATCACAAAATGCAAAATGCATTTCATTCACCTGTTCATAAAGTTTCTTATTATGTAATTTTTTTTTAATTCTCCATATGAATATTTTATTATTAATAATTATTAATCAATACTTTTTCTTTTATCAATTGAACTATTTGATTATCTGGATAGTGAATTATTTGTGTTTAACCCTCTTTAGACAAACTTCAATAAAATTACGGTTTGGTCACACTGAGTATGAAATTTACTCCAGCAACTTTGAATGGCAATAAAAAATGTTAAAATCGACTAAATGATTTTGAAAAAAGGCTAAGCATACTTAAAACCTCTTTCTACAAGTACAAATGTTTACAATAGCCAAAATGTAATTTTTAAATCTAAAGAAAATGTACAGTAGCCAAAATGTAATTTTTACCATCTAAAAAAATATACAGTAGCCAAAATGTAATTTTTATCGACTGAAAAAAATCTTAGAAAAAAAAAGCTTAACACTTGTACTTCGACCAAAATTGCTACAATTTTTTTCAAGTCCCAAGTTCCTATTATCTCTAAATAACATTGATGTGACATATTTCGGGTTAAAAACCCACGGGGTGTAAAATTTACCCAGTTCAACTGAAAAGGATCAATAATTAATTCTCAAACCGATATTGACAATTTGGCATTTGAAAAAATAATGATTATCAAGGTTGTGTGATGCAGCGACGGTTTTTTCGCGAGCAATGCAGAGGCCAAGGACTGGGTCATTCCCCCCTCGCGACGTGGCATTGCACCGTGGCGGCGTCGGAGTCGACGGGGCGGCGCGCAGAGGTCGTTGCGAGACACTGAACCCTTCGAAAACCCTCCCCGACCTCTTGGCGGGCGCGCGGGCGCGCGCACCCCCAACGTTCATTCGTCCCCGACGGTGATATACCCCCCCATTACCACTTGCTCCGTCATTCGGCCCTCTCGCTTTTTCATTCGTTCGCCACGACGACGCCATCATCGCGGGGGAGGGGGGAGGGGAGGATTCTGATTCCAACAGTTCCGTCGTTTATACAACGCAGTTCCGGACAAAATCCACAGTTATACAATCCCCACGATGTGCACATCTACAGTCTGTGCAACGAGAACCATTTCCTATTTTTTGTTTTTTTTTTAATCTATCGGAGATTTATTATTATTATTTTCTTTTGGGCGTGTACATTCGAAGGACTACGTCGGTACCCGTTTTAACCGATATATACGTATTAGAGTGGTCCTTAGCAAGAGTAATTTTTTTATTAACATTTTTTATTAACATTTTTTTATTAACATTTTTTTATTAAAAATTTGAAGTGAATTTTTTAAGTTTTTGTATATTGTATCATCATATTAGTTTCAGATGAGTGTATTACGCATTTCGATATTTTTTCATTTTCGAACCGCCATATCAGTTCCGCCATTTTGTTTTTCGAGGATTAACGAATTAAAAAAAAAAAAAATACGCATCTTTTCGATGAAGAAAGCATATGTAGCAAATTTTGCGTATGTTAATATTTAAGCTGTAATAAATAAACTTGATAAAAATCCCACGTTATTTAATTTCAAAAAATTGAAAAATTCCCTAGGGGTGTGTAACTATTGCGATAGGTTGGGGACACTATGCAAATATTATTTCGTAATTATTTAGACCCTAAAAAAATGTTTAATTAAAAAATCATCCTTGCTAAGAACCATTTCTAGCTATATATACGTCGGTACCCGTAAGAACCGATATATAAGACTATATATTTATGTATCGGTTTTTACGGGTACCGAGGCGACGTGGAGGGAAGACGGTGTCGTGCCGCGACACAAAGCAAGGGCAGCGGTACGATTGCGTCGAGGGAACGACCGTAATCGTAAAACGCACATTCAACCCCCCCCCCCCACCCCAACCCTTAGCCCGTTATGGATTCATGGAAAATTGCGCGAGGGGATGGATGGAAAAATTATTGTACGGTGTGGCAAGTCTCTGAGGAGAACTGTTTCGAGCAACGACTACATTTGCCGACGGTGTATCTCGTTTTTTTCCATGACGTAGCTTTTCCCTTCAACCCCTTTTGGCTTTTGCCCGTTCGGGACGTCTCATCTCGTGACCTATCGGTAATAAAATTTCGATGTACGGACCACGACCCCCAAAATACAGTCCGAAGTCTTGAGGGGACTGAGTCACCTAAAAAATTGGATTTTTTTTTTCGTGGCATGATCGATCCGAATTTAAAATCGATTTCACCCTCATAAAATGTATTTATCTACTCGGCTATCATTTCAAATTTTTTTCTTAAGATTCATCACAATCAGGGATGGGCATTAATTCTATGAAAATGTATTTCAAATACTTTTCCGGTTAAATGATAATAAATTCGAGCGGATTTATTAAATATTTCAATTAATTGTATTGTTATAATTTACATAAACTGGTAATAATTATTACAGAAATGTGAAAATATTCATTCTTGCATGATAATTAATTACAGTTATTTGTTTGAAAAAGTAATTGAAATACATTTTTATTGAATGAATGTCCATCCCCCGATCACAATGTGAATCATCCCCTTGTTAATAAAATTTCGTTGTTTCTCGGAGTTGCCACTAGGAGGGCGCCACCGGAACTGAGGTAACTTAGGCCCAAGTAATAACCATAACCTCTTATTCCTGTGATCACCTCGCAGATGAGCTGTCAACTGCGTCCTAGCTTAGTTATTCAGACCTTTTGCGGTTCTGGTGAATGTTAAGTTGAGGTTATGTATATTTGACGATGCGATTGATCAACGATATAAACGTGTGGGCTTTGACATTGCTTCGAAGTGCTGAAATGGTATTAATTCGTACAATGGCGCTTGGGTCATTGGAAAGAGATCGACAATCTGCTTCCAGTTCTGTTTCGTGTCACCTTAGCACTGGTGGCGCCCTACTTGTGGCGGCTATGAGAAACAAAAAAGAATCATTCATCTTGCACTAGCCAAATCGTCGGAGTTTCGAAAACTGTATCGTGGTCGCAGTTTTCGGTACAATGTTGTTGTTGTTGTTGTTTTTTTTTTTTTTTTTTTTTTTTTTACGAAACAACCGTGACGACATCTCGAGGCAAGGGGAGGGGGCTCGAGCCGAGTGATCTCGAATCGCAATTGTCACGAATAAAATCCGTCCGATTGGCACTTGAAACGTCGAGTGTACTCTTCCGCTGGCATCACGCGGGTCGTTCAAAATCGTCTCGACGAACGATGAACTACACACACACACACGAATAAACATTTCTAAGTTCGACCTTCACGATAACAAGTCGAGGGACTTGACCGGTTGAGCTTATCCCGATTTGTCGGAAGATTCGTCGCGAAAAACGTCCGTACGACGTTCATCACCGATTCGGTTTCAGTGGCAACGGAGTTGGGTCGTACCGACTGAACATCGATCACCTTGACCAATCATTCGCAACATACTAGGGGGGAGACCGGGGCAAAACGGTATAGCGGGGCGAAACGGTACCGGGGGGCAAAACGGCACTGGGGCATAATGGGATCGGGGCATAATGGGATAGCAAAAAATGAAGTTTCTTGGGTGCTTGATTCGGGGCAAAATGGGATAGGGGCAAAATGGGACAGAGCGATGAGTGGAATATCAAGTTGGGGCAAAATGGGAATCGGGGGCAAAATGAGACACAAAAATGAAGTGTCGCAGCCTCTCGTGAAATTAGTGGTCTCCGATTTTTCCTGTCCCATTTTGCGCCGATCCCGTTTTGCCCCAACCGCCTCTTTCCGAGGAGCCTGATTTTCTCCGGCCCATTTTGCCCAATTCCCGTTTTGTCCCAATGACGTATTTCCCAGCAGTGTTGATTTTCACTATTTCATTTTGCCCCAAACCCGTTTTGCCCCGGTCCCATTACGCCCCGCTGTACCATTTTGCCCCGGTCTCCCCGATTTGTACGATTCTGTGACATATATTTCTGTGCTGGCGAAACTAGACATTTGCCACTTTCGCTATTCGTGCTGCTACCGATGTGTTTTTTTTCTTTTCATACCACGTGCAAGCTTGGACTACGACGACGGCATTGCACTTTCGTGTCGCGCACGACCAAACTTCCATTACCGGATTGCAATACGTCCCATTAAATTATTACCTCTTTCATTTCGTCCGAACAATAAGCTCGTCCGCTCGATTGACGTATTCATGCGTTCGTTCGGTCGACGAGGTCCCCCCGTTCGCTTCGTCTCGTACGATTTTAAGACCCGACAATTATATATACCGCACTTTAAGGATGTATGACACGTGTGTCAAATAATCAAGAAAATTCTGTAATTTCAACAGTCACTAGCTTTTATAATTTCGAAACAACGTGCAAAATTTCAAAACGATCGACCGTCCCGTTTGGAAGTTACAGCTGTGTGAAATTTAACACGTGTTCTTATGGGAAACGAGCCTATTGAGGCTATTATCGACGATAAACCCACAGAACTAGCATCAAAAAAATTCTGAAAAAATTTCACCGTGCGAAACAACGATTGACGAATGTCCACAAAAAAATGCAGATCGATCGTCCGTGTGGTCGTCGAGAAATGCACGCAAAAGTATAGAAAATTAGCCCACTCAAAAGTTTTTCGGATACAACATGAAACACGATACAAAATGTTAAAACATCAATTTGACGATATTTCATGATTATTAATTTCTCTGGCATTCGCAAACCAGTTATAATCGAGATTTCTCAGATTGTCGTACTTTTGGCTGGGTTTGTATCCGTTCATACATCCTCAAAAAAGATTGAAAAAAAAAAAACATGATACAAGAAAACATGATAATAACATCGATTCGACGATATTTCATGATTACGAATTTATCTAGCATATTAACAAACCAGTTATAATCGAGGATTTCTCATATTGTCGTAATCATTTTGGCTTGGATTTCACGTTGGATTTCATGTGTCACATCCTTAATTCCAACCGCGCATGCGCCCCGGCCACGCGATCGACTCATCGATGCAGTCCGCCGATAACCACGACACTCAAAAGCATCCAATAGACCCGCCCATCCGCATGCACCGCAAAAAAAATGAAAAAAAAAGAAATTAGAGAAAAAAGAAATTACTCATCCAACAAAAGAGGAATTGACGCGCGAGCGCGGAGTCTTGTGTATCCAGTGTGCGTCCCCAAAGAGAGATTGCAATTAATTTCCTCGGTGAAGAGAGGACCGTCGGTACATTGGCGAGCGAGCATCCGCTCTTCTTCTCTACTAGCGTCCCGTCCTCGACGGTGAATTGTTAATACCCATTATATCCTTCTCTCTCTCTCTCTCTCTCTTGTTTCTTTTTTTTTTGGTTTTTTCTTTGCAGCAGCAAAGGTTGCACGAGTGCATCGTCAGGGGTACTTCGTGTACGAATCGAGGACCGCTTTGGAAGGCGTTCCATCTCCCCGGGGATGTCCTCTCTCTCACTCCCTTGCTCTCTATGGGAAGAGGGAGCAAGAGAGAGATGAAGCTAACGAACGAAAAGCAGGGTGAAACGGACGAGCGAGAGTGAAAGACTATTTGGCAAAACGAGCCGAATAAAGAAAAAAAAATATTTGTATACGAAATTTGTATTGTATGAAAATTGGAATTGACAGACTGTACATAGATTGTACGCAAACTTTGTATAATCCATGGAAAATTGAAGAATATAGAGTTTGGGTGTAGAAATTGTGTGGGGAGGATGTATGAAAAATTTTATATGAGTTTTGAGTAGACTGTAGATGAATTATATATATACATCATAACATAAAATAATAAACTCATGGTATTGATGCGAGTATAATGATTGATGATTATTATATGAGCTGTACATAGATGATATAATATAAGAACTCATCAACTAATATTATTAATGCAAAAATGATGATAAATGATAATTCTAAAGCACTTGGGGCAACAATGGCTATTCAGTAAATGAATATGAAGATAAAATTAATGATAATCATAGAAACTGTGATAAATAATATTTCAAAAAGACTTCATATAATTTATACACAAACTTTGTATGTGTACATTTTCTATACATTGTATCAAGTTCATATACCAAATAAATTATATTTCCAAATAAATATTCGTATACCAAATAAAATTTATTTATATGAACTTCATGGAATTTATACATAAAATTTGTATGCACGAATTTTCCATATATTGTATCAAGTTCATATACCAAATAAATTATATTTAACAAAAATTTATCTACAAATTTTTTTCAAATATGAACTTCATACAATTTATACACAAACTTTGTATATTTCATATTTTTACATATCGTATCCAGCTCATATACTGCCCATAAACAGTCCCTGTATGGCAAATTCCACGTAGAAACCATCCACAATCCATATACAAACTTTATAATAGATATTTTATTTTTCACTCGAACAAAGAGGAAGCAAGAAAGGTAGAAAAAAAGGAGCGATGGTGATGGTGAGGGATAATATCGCACGAGGGACAGATAATAATGGTGGGAAACAAAAAAAAAGAGAAATACATATACATAAATATATCTATAGATAGATAGATAGAGAGGGGGGGGGGCAAAAGCTCGTACGTGAAATCCACGACGTGGGTGAGTTAGTAGCGAGTGGGGTCTGTTCGGAAACGAGAGCTTTCGACGATGGGGCGAGTGAATACGGACGCGCGTGCGCGCGCACCCTCGTGCGTCCCGAGTGGGGGTGTCTGGTGGTCTGACTGATGCACAGTCCCAGACTTCTCCCCTTCCTCCTTCCTCCTTCCTCCCCTCGCCCGGCACTTTCTCCTTCGACCAATCGGTGTTACCACGTCGTTCGAGACTCTCTCTCTCGCGCGAAACGAGACTCCTCACGTGGTCTATCCGCGCCACACGCGATACGCGCGCCTCCCCCCCTCGCGCCCCACGCCCCACGATGCACCAATTAGTAGCTCTTAGCGATTCCCCCTCGCCCCACGCCCCCTACGTCACTCGGCCCCTCGCCCCTCGCCCCACGACGACGTCGCGACGAGCCGGCGGCTCGGCTTGGTGCCATTGCATATAGAGCCGAGTTAAACCCTGTGTGGCGTGTATTATACATGGCCCAGTACCTGTGTCACACGACAGACAGACTGGCAGACAGCGTGGTGCGTCGACACACACACACACGCACACACGCGCACACAGGGGCGTAAATGATTCGTCGAGAATCCAAGTAAAAAAATTGTGTATGAACTATTTATGCCCAATCCCATATATAGTTATATATATAATTAATAATTTTATATAATTTTTTACTTGGGAAATCGCGCGGAAACAAGTATAATAATAATAATAATTTATTATTATTATTATTATTATTATTATTATTATTATTATTATTATTATTATTATACTTGTTATTACAATTAATTGTTATACTAAAAACATCAAATAACGAGAAAAAAAATATAATAAAAATAATTGATAGGAAATATTGCTTAGTTAATTTTTCTCGATTTTTACTGAGCAAATTAATTTGATTTACAGAAAAAAAAACTAAAAGATAAAAATTAGCTAGTCAAAAAATAGCATCGATGAAGTGGGGTTTTTATCGGTCTCGAATCAACAGAGAAAACTGTGATCTTACGAGTTTGGAACCATCAGCAAGGTCAAAAGTCGCCAAAGCAGTTGAAAAAAACTATGCAATTATTATTATTATTATTATTATTGTTATTATTATTATTATTATTATCAATATTATTTTTCAAAATAAAAAAAAGTGCATTTTTCTCATCAATTTTTGTAATATTGTTCGAACCAATGAATCACGCGATGTGCGCGAAAAAAAAAAAAATTCGAACAAAATAAATAATCCTGACTAAAAATAAAAAATTCATTTCAAGTGAAATAATTGTTTTTTTTTTCTTTTTCTTTTACTTTTTTGGTATTTCAAACTCCGTCAGTTTCGAGGCCTCGGGCCTTTGCACACAGAAACGAAATGAGCAAGCGCAATTATTCCATGGGTTTATTGTATGGGCTTTCAATATTCGAGGGATATGTATACAGGTCCCCATATGTGGACGAGCCAACCTAGGCAAAACAAAAAAAGAAGATATATATGTATGTATGTATATGTATGGCCGAGGGAGAAAGGTCGGACGAACGAGAAGGGTATTGAGTTTCATCTGGCTGGTTCCGAAGGGAAGTTGGGTTGTCGCGAGTGGCGGCGCGAGTGGCGGCGGCGGCCCACGGACCACCAGACACAACATCCGACGAGGCCAGACATGGGCTCATCGACGTCGTTGATCGTCCGTGCGATCCCTGTGCGCCTCCGCCGCAGACCGGGTGGCAGACAGAGCGAGTGAGTGAGTGAGAAAGCGAAAGTTAATGAGCGAGTGAGCCCGTAGCCCGGAGAGGATGCCCTCCATCCTCTCCGGTCGGGGCTGGAAATTCAGAAGGGTCAAAATTCCGAACGCCCGATGTTTCGAATGGTCGCGGCGTGGAATGACATTGCAGCGAATCGTCGAAAATTCGAAATGACATTGCAGCGAACGTACGAATATTTCGAACGCCTAACTGTCGACGCGGTTTTCACACGTTTCCCCGACTTTCGAGCTTTCCCACGCGTTAATTATCAGAGTTAGATAGAAGTCGTCCGTGACTTTTTTGTGGGGAATTCAATTCTCTGCAACATTGTTCATGTGAAGTTTTGGTCTATGTAGCGTTGTTTGTTCAGCGTTTTGACGGAAAGATAAAATACAATTAGAAGATTTGGATACGTAAAAATGATCAAGTTGGAAAGCGAACGTCAATTCCTAGAATTTTTATTCAATGTCATTTTAATGTACTGTGTAAGTTGAAAGTATTTTATACATTGGAAGTACATTTGTATCGTATATTGAATATTTTATGTATTTGAATGATTCAATGGACTTTGTACTTTCACGTTTTCGAAGTTCAAATTAAAAATGGACTTTGTACTTTCAAGTTTTCAAAGTCCAAATTAAAAATGTACTTTGTACTTTCATGTTTTCAAAGTCCAAATTACAAATGTACTTTGCACTTTCATTCTTGCCAAGTCCAAATTAAAAATGTACTTTGCACTTTCATGTTTGCCAAGTCCAAGTTACAAATGTAACTTTGCACTTTCATTCTTGCCAAGTCCAAATCGCAAATGTAACTTAGCATTTTCATATTTAGTAAGTTCCACCAAATGTACAAATGTACTTTAATACTTTCATGTTTGCCAAGTCCAAATTACAAATGAACTTTGCACTTTCACCTTTGCCAAGTCCAAATTTTAAATGTACTTTGTATACATTTGGTACTTTATGTTTGCGAAGTCCAAATTACAAATGTACTTTGTTTAAACTTAGTACCTCATGTTTGCTAAGTCCCAATTACGAATGTATTTTTCATACATCCGGTACTTTATGATTGCCAAGTCCAAATTACAAATGTACTTTGTACTTTCATGTTTTCCAAGTGCAAAGTACAAATGTACTTTGCACAAATTTGTTACTTCATGTTTGCCAAGCCCGAATTATAAATGTACTTTGCACTTTGATGTTTGCCAAGTGAAAATTAAGAATGTACTTCATACTATCATGTTTGCCAAGTCCGAATTACAAATGTACTTTGTATGAATTACAATTACGAATGTAATGAAGGGCTGCCCAACATCGTCCACGAGTTGTGTCCATTCTGTGGAGCACGGGCGTCAGAAATCGAAATAATCACAGCGTAACATGCACCGGGTGTCGTTTATCACACGGCAACCGATACAAAGTCGTGTCACAAGACGGCTTTCATCATCATTATCAATATTATTATTATTATATACTTTTTTCCCGTCATCTTCGACATATCTCCGCACGGCACGCCCGAGTTGTTGATCTCGAGTGGGTCAAACGGTAATTCGAAAATAGAGTGGCGGTGCAACGAGCAACGCATACACTTTTCAAGAAAAAAAAAGAGAAATAAAAAACGAAAGAAAATATGTAAGATGAAAAAAAAAACGAGAATAAAGGAGACAGAGGGCGTTTGTGAGCGTGTGTATGAGATGAAGAAAGAGAAAGAGAAAGAGAGAGAGAGAGAGATGCAGCGAGGAGTCTTATCAGGATGCTCGACTTTATCACCTCGGCGGAGGCCAAGGCCCAGTGACGTGTCGCCGCGGGAACGTTCCAGCGTACAGATTAGCGGTAGATCCGGTGGCAGCAGCATAGCTCCGCGACAGCCGTCGTCGCGACGATTATTGCACGCGCTAACGCATATCATACATATATACATAAGGATGGTCCTTAACGGCGGTGTTGCCGAATTTCGACAAGTGCGCCCCCCAGACAGGTTCGAAATAAATAAATAAAAATATGTGCGAAACCCCATCACCGTAGTCCAATGAGAAGACGTGCCTTTCACCCCGTTTCATTTCCCATTTGAATAACATGGAATTTTCACACTAATTCGGTAATTATTTTTTCTAGTTGTCCCTAAGCACGCGAAAAAATTCTTCATTCACACAAATCTATCGTCAATGGGTATAAACTACTCGTACATTTTTTTTCACAAGACATAAACACAAATGAAATTTCAATTTTTGTTGAAATTCGTTTATCAGTTGTTATCATCGTTCATCGGGTTCGCCGTTATCGATAATACGCAGGTGAGGTCTTGTGAAAAAAAATGTACGAGTTGTTATAGCCATTGACGATAGATTTATGCAACGGTGAAAAATTTTGACGTGAATAAGGTCGTCAAGGACTTTTGAGTCGAGACTTTTTTGATCGTTCAATTTTACGTGGAATGTTCGATATAGGTATATGAAGATTGATGTTAATTATATCGCAATGCGATTTGACTTAATGAGATTCCTCCCCCCCACCTTGACGAAGCACCGGTGCGTTCGTGTCATCGACCGAACGCCCGCGAAAAAATCATTCGGTCACGCCGCGGTCGTGCTTATCGGATTCGCGGGTATCGTGTTTCGGTTGGAGAGAGACAGAGAGATAAAGAGAGAGGGAAGAAAAAAAAGATTTAAAAAAAAGAAACCGACTTATCACCCTCGAACGTCGAGCATCGAGAGACGACCAAGGAGTGCCCTCCTGCTCCTCCTTTTTTTATTTCCACCCCCTCCCCCCACCTCTTCCCCCTCCTCCTTGCTCCTTCCTCCTCATCGTCATCCTCCTAATGCCACTCCACCTTCGTCAACTTTCCGACTTCCGTCGGAATGTTTATCCGTTGGGCCGAAATTAAGGATGTATGACACGTGAAATCCAAGCAAAAATGATAACGACAATATGAGAAATCTTCGATTATAACTGGTTCGTTAATATGCTAGATAAATTCGTAATCATGAAATATCGTCGAATAGATGTTATTACATCTTGTATCATGTTTTTTTTTTTCAACTTTTTTTGAGGATGTATGAACAGATACAATCCCAGCCAAAAGTACGACAATCTGAGAAATCTCGATTATAACTGCGTTGTGAATACCAGAGAAATTAATAATCATGAAATATCGTCGAATAGATGTTTTAACATCTTGTATCGTGTTTCATGTTGTATCCGAAAAACTTTTGAGTGGGCTAATTTTCTATACTTTTATGTGCATTTCTCGACAACCAGACGGACGATCGATCTGCATTTTTTTGTGGACATTCGTCAATCTTTGTTCCGCACACGGAAATTTTTTCAGAATTTTTTTGATGCTAGTTCTGTGGGTTTATCGTGGATAATAGCGTCAATAGGCTCGTTTCCCATAAGAACACGTGTTAAATTTCACACGGCTGTAACTTCCAAACGGGACGGTCGATCGTTTTGAAATTTTGCACGTTGTTTCGAAATTGAAAAAGCTAGTGACTGTGAAAATTTGATAATTTTCTTGATACTTTGACACACGTGTCACGTGTCACACATCCTTAACGCTCGTCGCTGTGTTGCCAAAATGTATTCGCGAACGGCAACGGCACGAAAAACGATACTCGCCGTGGTTAATCCCTCTCGTCGCCGATACTTATCACTTGTATCTTTTTTTTCAGCCACAACACGTACTCACAGCTATTGACAGTATAAACTCGTCTTGATTGTGTTATGTTTAACATTTTTATTCAATTTTTTTTTTCTTTTATTATTATTATTATTATTTATTTTTTTCTTTTTTTTTTTCGAGATCGAAAATTGTGGCAACGTTATCTCGTTATTTATTTTTATAATTTTGATAACGCGAAATTGGATTGGAATACGTTTCGTCGATGAGGTTTTGAAATTATTTTGTAATTATTATTTTCAAGCGTAATTTTTTTTCATTCTTTCTTTCTTTGTTTCTTTTTTTTTCTTTCTTCGAATTGTCATAAATTATGATTAATTTATCGTTAATTTATCGTATTAATGAAGTCTCGTGACGATTAAAGTCGTCGAGCTATTGAGAGAATCTATATTTCATCATCGATGAGATGACGACTTTTAAGAATAAAAAAATTGGTCCAAAGCGAATTGGGCACTAACAACTAATTGGCAACTAACATTGCCATTGGACTCTTTGTAATGTGTATCGAAAGCTACTCCACATCGACGAAACAATAAAACAATATATATTTTTTTTAAATATAAATGTTTACTATTAACTATTTTTGCTACAGTATTTCTTGCAATTTTCATTAAAAGTGCTAATTAAAAGCTACATCACATCATCAATCACAATTCAATCGAGCGCAAGGGTTAAAAAAAAATCATAGTAATTTCAATCCACCAACAAAAATAAAATAAAAAAAAATAAATAAAACAATATATTTTTTTTATATAAATTTTTTTTCTATTAACTATTTTTGCTACATTATTTGTTATAATTTCTATCAAAAGTAAAGTGTTTGAAAAGTGAATGAAGTTTCTAAAAAAATCATAATAATTTCAATCCACCGACAAAAATAAAATTTCAAAATAATAAAAAATAAAAAAAGTTGTACGTTTAAAATTCTGATCGATTGTTCGTCGAAAAACAATCCAAACGGGATAAAACAGGTGATTCTCGTCGTCCGGATTCACCGTGTGTGAGGTAAGCGTGGTAAAAAAAAAAAAAAAAAAAAAAAAAACAGTTAAAAGTCGCGGACGAAGAAGAAAAAAAAATATATAAATCCGCGACATCGGGCAATCTCTAAATTTAAAACGTAGCGACCGGGTGCAACGACGCGATGCGCATACCGTTCGGTTGGAGGGGTGGGGGGTGGGGGGGGGCGACCGTGACCATGAGAAATTTCGAAAGCCGCGGGTCTGATAGATACACGGTCACGAGGGAGAGGCTGAGCGCTCAGACGGCCAGCCGAGGAGGTGGAGAGGGGGTGGCAGTGGGGCACGAGAAGAGGGGGACCGGATAATACGGGACTGGGGCAGGGGATGCTGCACCGCGCGTTCCGAAGGACGAACGTTCTCCGATTTTTTTCGTCGTGTCGTCTCTTTCTCTCTCTCTTGCTCTCTTTCTCTCTCGTCGTGTCGAACGCCGCCCAAAACGTTATTACGTCCCATTACGTCTCCATTCGTGATAACCCATTTAGCAAATGGGCTCCTATCAGGGATGGGCGGTTTGCAAAAAAATTCGACTAAAAAAAAAATTCGACGGAAAAACAATTTGACTAAAAAACAATTCGACTAAAAAAACAATTCGACTAAAAAAACAATTCGACTAAAAAAACAATTTGACTTAAAAAACAATTCGACTAAAAAAAACAATTCGACTAAAAAAACAATTCGACCGAAAACAATTCGACTTAAAAAACAATTCGACTTAAAAAACAATTCGACTAACAAACAATTCGACTATAAAAACAATTCGACTAAAAAAACAATTCGACTAAAAAAACAATTCGACTAAAAAAACGATTCGAGTGAAAAACAATTCAACTAAAAAACAATTCGACCGAACACAATTCAAACTTGAAAGTTTGAAAGAACAAGAACCCAGAGTCCCCTAAAGAGAACCTCGAAAAAAAAACCGAAAAACCCAAAGAAAAACTTGTGTGTAACCCGAATTTCGTCATGAAACTCATTGTTAGTCGAATTGATTTTAGACGAATTGTTTTTGGTCAAATTGGTTTTTAGACGAATTGTTTTTACATTAGTCGATTTGTTTCGTTTGAAATTTTTCGTAGACGGGGATATAGGCTGATATAGAATCATTCAATGACAATGAATTTCAAATACTCATTTAAGCGAACAAGTATAATTCAATTATTCATGCAATAATGAATATTGTCAATTATTTGTAACGATCATAAATAATTCAGATGAATTAATATCACAAAATGGATTTTGATCCTTAGTCCGAAAACCTGGGTCGTTTTAGTCCGATATTCATCTTGACGTATAAACGACCCACGTTTTCAGTCCAACGGTTAAAATCCATTTTACAATAATAATTTATCTGAAATTGAAGGTGTCAAAGTCTAGAGGTGCCAAAAAAAAGGTTTAAGATAGTTGGAGAAAACCATCATTAATAAAAATAATATTTGAAGGTTACACAACTATTATATGTATATCTATATCTATATATATATTTTTTTTTTTCAAGGCGGGCTCGGCCGAACCCCCGACTCGGCCATTAGAACAAAACTCTACGATTGACCTTGACATTACGCATCGCCCCGATAATACGCACGATAGTACAAGCACAACACTTTTGGTCTTGTGTGTGTGTATGTGTGCTACACGGATTATTATTTAACGGGTATCAGACGCCCGAGGACGGGCGAGACCGGCTCACGGAAACTTTTGTGTTACGAGATACACACGCACACACCCGTTATAAGCCTCCCTCGCTGTGACGATTTATGGAAATTGTTTATTTTTCTTTTTTTTAAGGGGGCTGATTTTAGCCCCATAATTTACCTATGGCTATGAAAAAATTTGAAATAATAGCTGGCTATAGATTTTTTATAAGGATAAAATCGATTTTGAATTTGGATCGATCATTTCACGAAAAAAAAAAAATTAAATTTTTTAGGTGACTCGGTCCTCTTAATATTTCTTCATTTTCCTCTCGCCAAATGTTTTATTTTCAATTTTCTATTGGTTTTGTTTTTTTATATATATATCTATACTAAGGTGTGATGTTTCCTCAACGACAACACAGGGCATCAATGATTCGGAAAATCATGATCGCGTTGAAACAATGAGGCGACCGGGCAGTCACATGAAAACATTTGTACCAACGTATAAAACGATCATGGCGAGATATGCGTTGTTCGCACAATATCGTGTGACGCTCGGAATTAATCGCAATTGTGCGTTTATCGATCGGATCCTCGTAACCTCGAGAAACGGACGGAGAGAGAGAGCGAGAAAGAAAGAAAGAGAGACAGAGAGAGAGAGAGAAAGAGGACGTTATTACGCGCTGGATATCGTAACCCGGCGATCAAACTGCCGATAAAAATAATTCAATGCGAAAAACTTACTCCAACGAAAATTCTCGCGGGGGCCATGAGGACCCCACACGCCCAAATTAAGAGTTAAAAAAAAGAATTCAAATGCCCCCGACAGTTTAATCAAAATTATTTACTTTTTTACAATTTCTTTTGAGGCATCGAGAAGCAAAATACAGAATGCAAAATAGTTATTTAAAAAATTGAAAGAATTGAATTAAAAATGAAACAAGACAAATCAAAATACTGGATGAAATGGAACAACGGAAAAATGAAAAATGGAGTAAAATGGAACAAAAAATGTAATAAAATGAAATAAACAAAATTAAAGAAAATGAGACCGAAAAATTGGATAAAATGAACCAAAAAAATGAAAAATTAGAATGAAACGGAAGAAATTTTTTGTTTCTACAACGAAACAAAAAAAAAAAAAGAATCAAACATATTTTTAAAAAATGTTCTAAAATCGAAACGTAAAAAGAAAAAAAAGATTCCACGAATTGTCAACCATCCATCAATCGGTCCGATAAAAATCCAAATGTTGGTCGTGGTGGGTCGGGAATAACACGGCACAGCCAGCGCCAACGGACTTATCGCTTACAGCGATGCCGGACGTATAAATATCAAACATGAAACGCGTATGACGCGACGTCGCGCGGGCGTAACAACAAAAAAAAAAAAAAAAAAAAAAAAAGAAAAAACGAAAAAGAAAAGAATAAGAAACAAGAAAAAAAAAAGCAAAAATTTCTACGAATTAATCCGCAGCGCGCGACGTTCCGAAACTCGGTTGTTTGATAAAACGCGAGATCCTTGATATTCGAATCCTCGACGATGAAAAAAAAAAAAAAAAAAAAAAATTAATAAACTCGTGTTCTTGATGTGTGTTCGAATGGTCGAATGTCAGTGTGCGAATGATAACGACGAGCCTGTGTGTATAATTAGTTCGGGAGATATCGGTCGCTCGGTCGTTACGTGGAAAACAAATTTTTTTTTTCATCTCTCTCTCTTTCTCGTTTTTTGTTTTTTGCTCTTTTTCTTTCGCGAGAGACGAAAATAATTGTTGCACATCGCTCCGAGTTGACACGATGACGGTGTCGAACCTAGACCTTCCCCACTTTCGATTGACTTTCACGGATCCCCCGAGTCGACTCACCAGTCGACTCAGAGAGTGAGAGAGAGAGCGTGAGAGAGAGAGAGGGGGGAGGGGGAGTGCTATCGGCTTGCCCAGCTCGCTTTGGCACATTGCGAAAGAATTTTAGCGTCGGATGTCGACCGTTCGATACGAACAGTTTTATTTTTACACATCACGAATATATGCAGTTCGATTCGTGTTTGAACATTTATTCGGAATGTTCAAATATGTATTTGGAGGGTTTCGATGGTTCGATTGTGAATCGTTTTGTATTTGAATAATTCAATAGTTCAATTGTGAATCATTTTGTACCTATTTTAACATTTTGATAATTCAATTGTGAATGATTTTGCACTTGAACATTTCAATAGTTTAATTGTGAATTATTTTGTAGTTGAACATTTCAATAGTTGAATTGTGAATCATTTTGTATTTGAACATTTCAATAGCTCAATTGTGAATCATTTTGTACCTATTTTAACATTTTGACAATTCAATTGTGAATGATTTTGCACTTGAACGTTTCAATAGTTCAATTGTGAATTATTTTGCACTTGAACATTTCAATAGTTCAATTGTGAATTATTTTGTATTTGAACATTTCAATAATTGAATTGTGAATTATTTTGTATTTGAACATTTCAATAGTTGAATTGTGAATCATTTTGTATTTGAACATTTCAATAGTTGAATTGTGAATTATTTTGTACTTAAACATGTCAATAGTTTAATTCGTGAATCATTCGTATTCGAACATTTTAATGTTCAAACTAACTCTGTTAGCAAACCGCTGTTATAAACGAATATCTAAAAATCTACAAACCAGCTACACAGTGTGTAACCCGACTTTTTTGAAAAATTTCAAAACGCTGTCAAATCGGAGCAGCTGCTTCTTGGAGTTTTAATCTTGGAGAATCATCAACATTGAGTTGATGAAAAAACCCCATTTGAAGACTGAAAAACCGAAGGGATCAGCGAAAGCCTAATTTTTTTTTCAAATTTTGCGTGGGGTACGTTCGGACCCCAGTCACGAGTTCCAATTCCATATACATATCCATGCACATATACATCGCTATTGCGACGGGGAAGTTGATACACGTATATCTCTGAAACTCATGAGTGGGGTCCGAACGGACCCCACGCAAAATTTAAAGAAAAATTAGGTTTTCCAAGACAATGGAGTACGAAAAATCGTATTTCATCAACATTGAGTTGATAAAAAGATCCATTTAGAGACTGAAAAACCGAATGAATCAGCGAAAACCTAATTTTTTCAAATTTCGCGTGGGGTACGTTCGGACCCCAGTCACGAGTTCCAGTTCCATATGCATATCCATGCACATATACATCGCTATTGCGACGGGGAAGTTGATACACGTATATCTCTGAAACTCATGAGTGGGGTCCAAACGGACCCCACGTGAAATCAAAATAAAAAATAGGTTTCCAAGACAATGGAGTACGAAAAATCATATTTCATCAACATTGAGTTGATAAAAAAATTCATTTGAAGACTGAAAATAAACGAAAGTGACTGAAAAAACCGAACTGAAATGAGTTAAACTGGTCGTAAATAAAACCGGCGAAACTTAAGTAGCCGACATTTAAAAAATGTTCATTTGAGCCTATTTTAAGCAAAATGTTCCACAAAATAGGCTCAAATGAACCCAATGACCTCAAAACGTGAAGATCTGAGAAAAACAAAACCATTTTTGATTTTCGAGGTCATCACAATAAATTCCCCATAATCAGGAAGTTGAAAATAGAAAATTATCCAACGACTCACCGAGATCGGGAATGGAGCTCGTGGGTTCCTCGTGGTGACCTTTGCCCTCGCCGGTGGGCCTTGCCCTTGGCGGAGGCGGGGGCGGCGGGGGCCTCATGCTGCTGGAGGTCGAGCTCACTACGACGGAGGTCGCCGCGACCGGCGTTTGTTGTTGTTGCTGTTGCTGTTGCTGTTGTTGCTGCTGCTGTTGTTGCTGTTGTTGTTGTTGCTGCTGCGCAGATCCGTTTGCGCAACCCCCTCCCGATCTTTGCCCGTGAGTTATGTTACCGGCCCCCCGCATTTGCGTCTGCGGTCCCATCAAAACAGTTTCTCCCCTTTCGCCCGTCGTGGTTCCACGAACGACCGCTATAGGCGATTCGGCGTGTTGACGCTGCGTCTGTTGTTGTTGCTGTTGTTGCTGTTGCTGTTGTTGCTGTTGTTGATTGCCCGGTGCTTGTTGCCCCGGTGGCCTTGGGCACCAGCCATGCAACACCCTTATGGCGCTACGGACTTCCGCCTGCAACTCCGCCGCCCTGTCTCTCGACGCGTCAGCCACTTTTGAAATTTTTTTTTAAACCCGCTTTGAAAAGCGAGTCTACTGTTTGTTTGTTTTTTTTTTTTTACAATCGAACAACCACAACCACTTATCACCTCGGATATTAAAAAAAAATGGATAAATAAATGAGGATTGTTAAAATAAATTTGTTGTCGTTCGTTTTTGTTTTTTTTTTTTTGTTTTTTTAATGATCACAGGTGTTGCGGCGTTTCACTAGGCACATCTATGTGTGTAAGTGTGTGTAGGTGTACAGATATCACACTTATGACCCTGTGTAGAAATTTCTTATTACCAAATTCACGCGTAAAACTCGCGTTTTTTTGTTTTGTCGATTGTTTTTCTTTTTTTATAATCCTTATAGAGTCGCGATGACGTTCGAAGGTTTGCACTTTTGTCGAAATAAACAATTTTTTGATTGACAAAAAATTCTTATCTATAAGTCATCGAAAAAAAAAAAAAATTGTCGTGTCTCTTTCTTGTTCGTTTTTTCACTCTTTCTTTTGTTTTTTCTCTTTGTCGTCTTCTTCTGTCTCTTACGATCTATCTTATTCTTTTCTTTTTCTCTCTTACAATTTTTATTTTGTCTTTTGTTATCACTTTCTATCTCTCTCTTTCTTTATCTTTTTTTTTCTTCTTTTTTTCTTTCTGACTTTCTGTCTTTCACCGTTACGTTATTATATTCTCTTTTCCGTTTGTTTAACTTTTTTTTTTCACTCACAAAAAAAAGTCACTCGTCAACCGCGATTCACCATCGGCGACAATCACATCCCAAAAATCTCACGAATTACATAGGTTCTTCGATGTGACCCACACTTTTTTTTTTCCATTCGTCGACACTGGCGACACACTATTATCCACGTACTCGTCCGCAACGTCACTTCACCTCGGCAAATCCTTTTGAAAAAAAAGCACAAAACAAAACGTACTGTTAAACAATGTTTAGAAAAGAAAAAGAGTGTCAGAAAATAAAAATGAAAAAAGAATATCAATATACAAAAGAAAAAACAAAATATATGAGAGAAAATAAAGAAGGAAAGAAATGAATGATCCACAAGGTTCAAGTGTTATCCACAACGGCGATCCAACTGCATATAAATTGTGCACTTGTCTCACAGACACTCACACACACAAACACGTGTGCAACAATAAAATCTCGCGATTTTGGATCTTGCGCACTAATCCGTTCACAATTCTTTTTTCCACGATAACACTTAATAAAAAAAAAACAAAAAAATGTCTTCCCAACAACTTCAAATGACGAAAAAAAAATTTCACGATATTCACGATACGCGAAATAAATATTTCCAAAAAGTTTTTCCTTTTTTTTTATTTCTCAAAAAATAAAATCCTCTCGTAATTTTGAACCGGAGATTGATTTTAATATTCCGATGATTGAAATATTTCGAACTTTCGTGTGTGTGTAAAAAACCAAAAAAACGTAACCCCCGAAAAAAATGCACCGATCGGTGCACCGAGTGCACGTTTATTAAAATGCACGATTGTTCGTTCGTATTTGATCGTGAAAAAAAAAAAAACGACAACACGAGACGTGACAGAGAGAGAGAGAGCAGCAGCCCCCGGTGTTTGCGGCAGCAACGATCTCTCGGTTGGTTGTCTCGTGGGGCGCTCGAGCCTTCGCGAGCCGGTTCGTTCGCTCTCCTCCTGCTGCCCCCCTTCTCGCTCTTTCCGTGTGGCGCGCTCGCGACTCCCGCCGCTGCCCCACCAAGCGGCACCCGCCTCGCTGACTCCTCGACGAACCAACCCTCCTACTCCTCCTTCTACTACTCACCCCCACCCCCTCCCCACCCGCTACACACGTTCGTCGGACTGGACGCGTTCGCGCGCGCGAACGCGAAAATTTTCGCGCGTTCTCTTGATCACTCTTTCTGTATGCTGAGGTTTGGTATAATGGAACTAGCAGATTCTCATCTAGTTCTAGTTCTCATAGAAGATATATGAGAGAACTAGATTTTAATACAAGAGAACTAGTAGATTCTCATATAGTTCTAGTTCTCATAGAAGATATATGAGAGAACTAGATTCTAATATAAGAGAACTAGTAGATTCTCTTCTAGTTCTAGTTCTCAAAGAAGATGTATGAGAGAACTAGATTCTAATAATAGAGAACTAGTAGATTCTCTTCTAGTTCTAGTTCTCATAGATGATATATGAGAGAACTAGATTCTAATATAAAAGAACTAGTAGATTCTCTTCTAGTTCTAGTTCTCGTAGAAGATATATGAGAGAACTAGATTCTAATATAAGAGAATTAGTAGATTCTCTTCTAGTTCTAGTTCTCATAGAAGATATATGAGAGAACTAGATTCTAATATAAGAGAACTAGTAGATTCTCATCTAGTTCTAGTTCTTATAGAAGATGTATGAGATAACTAGATTTTAATAAAAGAGAACTAGTAGATTCTCTTCTAGTTCTAGTTCTCATAGAAGATATATAACAGAACTAGATTCTAATATAAGAGAACTAGTAGATTCTCATCTAGTTCTAGTTCTCATAGAAGATATATGAGAGAACTAGATTCTAATGAAAGAGAACTAGTAGATTCTCTTCTAGTACTAGTTCTCATAGAAAATGTATAAGAGAACTAGATTCTAATAAAAGAGAACGAGTAGATTCTCATACAGTTTTATTTTATTTTTTATTTTAGATTTTTTTTATTATTTTTCCGTTATTTATTTTATCGTTTACTTTGAATTCATTACACATATCCGTTTATGGTTGACACACATAAACTGTACACAGACGAATGTACATATATTGTGGCACGGTGCTTTTGGAGGATTCCAAGTCTCAGAGCACGTAATAAAGGACTCTCTCTCTTTCTCTGTCTACACCGACGAATCACAACTACCACCACCCACCCCCTCCCTTCGACTCTCCCTGGAGCCTGATTATTCTCACACCGCTCCCCCTCCCCCCGCACCTTCACCTCGTCCTTACTTATCGCTCGAGTCAAGATGCAACTCTCGACGAAAGCTCACTTCGATTGTGGGACACTTATCATTTATTTTGATTTATTTTTCATTTTATTTGTTTCTTCTTTGACAATTATTTCTTTGTGAGGGTTATTTTTCGGGGGAGTTCGTTTTTTTTTTGCACGTCACGAGAGCTGATAATGGTAAAAAATCTTCACGTGTGTGTTTTGTTTTTCTTTTTTGTCTTGATTTTTCGGCGAAGCTGTTCCAAGGTCAGACGATGGGAAACAAAATTGTTGTTTCAATTTTTTTCTTTTGTCCTTTGTTTTTTGTTTTTGTTTGTTTGTTTTTATTTATCTTTTCTCCTCGAAGTTTATCGCTAATTCGACGACGATCCACCAATTGTGAATTTTTTTTTCGGCCACGCCGTCCCAAGGTCAGACACTATCGAAAAAAATTGTTTTTCTTCTTCCTTGTCTTTCGTTTTCGTTCGTTTATTTATTTATTTATTTTTTCTTTTCAATCTCTTCTCCAAGTTTGTCCTCAAATTCGACGACGATCCAATTATGCACTCGGTCGATATTTTATTTTTTATTCATCACTCGTATACACATGTATCTATGTATATATCTATATATCTTCGTAGCAAAAATCAAGAAAAAAACAAAATGGCAGTAAAAGCCAACGTGTTTTGTTTTGTGAATTTTTTTTTTCGGCAGTGCGAGACCTATCATCGAAGTTTGGCAATCGAATCGATCATTGACAAAAAAAAAAAAAACAATCGCGAGACAGGATCAAGGTCAAACCTCACTGCGTTCCCCCATCTTTCGACTGCGTTCGTCGTTTTTTTTTTCAAGATAACGCGCATCTCATGCACCTCCCGATCGACCATTTTTTTTTCTCATATTGCAAGATCCAATTTAGTCGTATATCGTGTGTTATCAGGACCATGACAATCGTTCGAAAGTTCGTTAATTGTTTTATAACAATATATTATTGCGGTTTTATTTCATTTTCATTATTATCCTTCGTTTATATTCATAAATATAAATACATATATATGTAGTGTCGTGTATATATGTATATGTATATATATTTTAATTCAATTTCGTCTCGCAACTGTGTCACTATGCTTTTGCTTATAGATGACTTTAGAAGGAGAATCAAATATGTCCGATTTCCTGAGACGCGATTACTATTACGACAATAATCACGTGTATGAATACGTGTTTTTCACGTTTTTTTTTTTGTATTTTTATTTAAACAACGCGCGCAGTGCCGACACGACCGTCGTCGGTGCCGGCGAAAGTGAGAGTGTCGGGAACGCACGAGCGTCGTTCGGGCTCCCCCGAGCAGCTCCTCCGGATAACCGGCGTGCGCGTTGGATCACCACCACCACCACCCATCATCTATGTACATCATACTACCCATACACCGCGCCATCGCGCCAAACCAGCAACAGCAGCAGCAGCAGCGGTGCATAAGCTGCCACGCCGACTCACAAGTTCGCCATATCCATTCGTCCCTTTTTATCACTCTATCTCTCTCCCTCTCACTCTCTCTCTCTCTTTCTCTCTCTCCCTCTCTCTGTCGCCCTTGTTTTCTCACTCACTCTCTATCTCTCTCTCTTACTCTCTCGCTCTTATTTTTTATCACTTTCTCTCTCTTTCTATCTGTCGTCTTTGTTATCTCATGCTCTTTCTCTCTCCAGCTCACTCTCTAGCTTTTTTTCTATCTCTCTCTCTCTCACTCTCTCGCCCTTGTTTTTCTCTCTCTCTCCCTCTCCCACTCACTTTTCTTCTCTCTTTCTCTCTCTCTCTCTCTCTCTCTCTCTAGCGCCCTTGTTTTATCCCTTTCACTCACTCTCCTTCCCTCTTTCTCTCTCTCTCTCTCGCCCTATCGGCATTTCTCTCTCTCCCTCTCACACGGTCCTTCGTCGCCTCGCTTTCCTCCCCCCACCCCCCGCCCTTCATCGCCGTCCCTTGGCCGTATCGTCGCGCGCGACTATTCGCCCTAACCTATACACCGTGCGTCTCCGACCGGGCGCGCCACACGTGCGATGCAGACGCACACTGCAGCGCCGGATAGCCAACGGGGGATGACGACAGACATCGTCGACGACGGCGTCTGCGACGCGCACCCGCGTGTGTGCGTGCGGGCTTGCGGGCTGCAGGCTCGACCGGCGTCGTTGTTCTTGCTGTGCATGTTCATCCACGTCTTGAACCACATTTCTAACCCTTCGGAACGTCGGGAACTGTGAATTGCGAGGTTATGTGTGGCGCTATCCAACTTCCTAGGTCACTTCCTGCAGGACTCACATGCGGAGGGTGTGTATGTGGAGCAGGTTAGGCGAAATAAAGCGAGAATGACGGAAAAAAACAGAAGCACGTATACCGATCGGTCTACGGGCGAGAGGAAACTGCGTCGTGTGGCGCTATTAAACTTCCTCGGTCACTTCCTACCGGACCTACATGCGTATGGTGTGTTTGTGGAGCGGGTTACGCGATATCGAGACGGAACATGACGAAAAAAGATGGTGCACGTATACCGATCGGTCTACGGGGGAGAGGAGACTGCGTCGTGTGGCGCTATCCAACTTCCTCGGTCACTTCCTGCAGGACCTACATGCGTAAAATGTGTTTTTGGAGTGGGTTAGGGGAAATAAAGAGAGAATGACGGGAAAAAACTGGTGCAAGTACACCGATCGGTCTACGGGCGAGAGGAGAGGGCGTCGTGGCGCGCACACGCGGAAATCGCGATCCTACTACGATGATGATGTCTTCGACGAGAGGGGAGTAGAGCACCAGCGGCGTAGATTTTGCTCCATGTTACGTAACACTCACACATACTCACAGAGAGAGAGAGAGAGAGAGAGAGAGAGAGAGAGAGAGAGAGAGAGAGAGAGAGAGAGAGAGGAAGGTTTAATTTTTTTGGGGTATGCATTTCGTGCCCTGGGACCGAAGTCCTTTGAGACCCGCCGTGTCAGAAATTACAATGCTGTTCACAGTATCGAAATCTTGACCCTCCGAGGTCACCAGGGGGTCAAAATGACCCCAAACACTTTCACATGCGACTTTTTCATTTATGTATTTCTTGTTTGCTTGTTTATTGTTTGTTTTTTTACTTTGGAAACGTTTTGTTAGCAGAGGAAGCAATCTTTCGGTACGACCGACGAAACCTGTGACCTTGGGCGCGTGCACGTTTTGACTCTGGGGGTCTGGGCTCGACGATATCGTGAAGTTTTGGGTAAGCAAACGAGGGAGAAGCGGGTGGGAGGGCTGAGGGGGGTCAATCGAAGGTCAGCGAATATATGCGGGCTATTTTTCACGTCACATCGAGGATTCGAAATTCTGTGAACGATCTTATGACTGTCGGCCAAAAGTCACCTTGAAAAATTACCATTGTTGTTGTTATTCCTATTATTATTATTGTTATTGATATTATTGATATCATAAATATTATTGTTATTGATATTATTATTGTTGTTGATGTTATTGTTATTATTGTAGATATTAATATTGTTGTTGTTGTCGTTACTGCTGATGATTAGTTTATAAAAACAAAAACCTCAGCAACTCTTCGGCGTTCGGAATTTTTGTGCGTTCGAAACATTGGACGTTTTGAATGCTGATCGTTCTGAACGTTGACCGTTCTGATTGTTGGTCGTAATGAAAGTTGACCGTTCTGAATGTAGGTCGTTCTGAAAGTTGAGCGTTCTGAATGTTGGTCGTTCTGATATAGTTGACCGTTCTGAATGTTGGTAGTTCTGAACGTTGTCCGTTCTGAATTTCGAAAAATGTACATACATGTAAATGTAAAAATGCGAGACATTAGTGTCTGTCCTCGTGGGTTTGTATCGGCGCGTGGGTGCCTGCGACGTCGTTGCTGCTGCGCAGGGTCGTTGCAGGGGGGCGGGAGGGGGGAGGGGGAATCCATCGTCCTCGTGTTCCGGAGAGTTCCGAGCTCGCGCAGTCCACAGACTCGCGCACAACAAGTGCGTACTTGACTCGTTTTTTTTTTTTCCGTTCATCGTTCATCCCTCTCCCTCAACTTTTTTTTTTCGTTTCTCGTGATGTTACGTAGGCGAACTATAGGGGCATTACGGGGAAGCGAGGTAAGATGGGGACACGTACATATACGACAAACTACACTTTATGACGACGATACGAATTAGCCAATGGGAAGCCAATTTCCTGGGACCTTGAGTGCGGTGACGAAAATAAAATGGAAGTGTCTGCCGCATTTGTTTTGTTGCGGAAGCGACGAAAAACTTGTTTACACGTCAAAAGTCGATACGTTATTTGGTGGTTCGACGAAAAAATTGTTGAAAAGCGGTAAGTAAAAGAGTTTGGTTGCTGCTACTTTACATATTAATGTGTTTTTTTTAAATCGTATTGACTGTTGCATCTGTGGTGCATCTAAAATTATTTGAAGGTCACGTGTTCTTTTTTTTTCAAGTTTTTATTTTGTCTTTTTTTTTTTTTTTTTTTTTTACAAAAATCGAGATGTTGGGACAAGACGTGGTAAATAAAGCGGGGCATGATGTGGTCCTAACCTCATCTTGTCATCTCCAAGGCTTGAACAGGTTTGTGTTGTTGCTGCCAATGGTAACACTGCATTGAAAGTACTCTGCCATAAGCTTGGACACCTCGACTTCATCGATAAATATGAGCTCGACAACACGAAATTAGTCCCATCCATCCATGAGACTTAACAAGTGTGGAATGCTCTCTGCCATTCGGTAATGTCATGCCCCCCTCCCTACTGTTTAGTTATTTTCTATATTGTTCATTTGTTTGTATAAATTTTTCATTCGTACGTATATGTACCTTTGTCAAATACAAAACTGTACTGAATATTTTAATAAACCAAATAAAAAAAACATAGCTGAAATAATTGTTAACCCTCCGATGGCGCATATTTTTCGGACTGCAACATATTGGCGCTTCTGGGAGTCAATTGTGATTTGAAAGTCGACCGTTCGATTTTTACACGAAATGTTGGAAAATGTTACTTTTGACATGAAATCGGCCCCAGATATAATAATTCGAAAAGAAATCGCTGGTAAATGAGAACCCAAGTAAAAAAAATATATATATTGTCTATGTATAAACTTTATATGAGATTGGGCATATATAGTTCATATATAGATTTTATATAGACTATATATAAACTATATATGCCCAATCCCATATATGGTTTATACATATATAATTTTTTCACTTGGTAATTAAGAAGAATATCGTGTGATATAGTGAAAAATGAAGTTTTCGACCAATCGAGTCGACCGCTCCATTTTCGAGTCGACCGGTCGACTTTCACACAATAATTGAGTGAATAGTCACCCATCATATTCATCGAATCATAAAACCATGTGAAATATACCGTTTTCAACTTATCAGCAATAAAATTAAATCTTCAGAATGTCAGGAATACAACTGTGTACTTACCATATCCATATTCCGAATATTTGGAGACCAGGAATTGTTTGAAGAGGTAAAAAAAACAGTTTCCAAAATTGTGGGTATAATTGTGTGTCACTTTTCCATCGTCTCTGGGTGGACAGTCATCCAGGGCGCCACGGGGGGGTTTCATCTGGAATGGAGAAAAAAATACAATGTGAATAATACGACACACGAAGATTGGGGTCGAGGGGGGGAATCGTCGAGACGTAGATCGGAGGGGATGAAAGCGCAGACGGGATATGTCAGAGGGGATGTCCGTTCGCGAATGGAAGAGTCGAGGGTCGACCGCGCACGCAATACGCACACTACGCACACGCGGTTGACCTAGGCTAGCTTCTTCGGGGTGGCTCGTGCGACCGACCCCCGCGTCGATAACCATCGGAACGTCCGCACGAGATTAAAAAAAAATTACGAAACCTCAAATTGCTATTTTTCTTCTTTGTTTGGCCATTCGATCGTTAAACAATAACTGAAAAATGTATAATTCACATTTTTATGATAGTTAAAATTTATCACTAAATGATTATTGAATTATTTGGTTTTTTATCATTGTTTTATGGTAAACACGATTTTTTTAAGGGTTTCGTTTTTAATTATTTGGGAAAGCAACTTTTTTTTTGTGGGATTTTGAGGTACACTGTAATGATGTGTGATTGTTTTGAAATTGTGTTATGATATGAAAATTGTGAAAAACAAAATGATGTTACTACGAAATAATAATATAAGCGAATGATGTTGAATGAACGATTATTTGTGTTTCGTTTTAAGCTGTTTTGGAATGCAAATTCCTTTGTTCGTAATTTTTTTTTTGTAAAAGAAAAAAATGCATTGATACAAAATAATATGCTAAAAATAACAAATAAATTCCTTTATTCGTTATTCATTTCTAAAAAAAAAAAATAATATCAATAAAAAAAAATCACTCGTAACAATATTATCAACGATTAATATCCAACGTTTATTTATAAACTGCCAATGTCCGGCGATAATTATTTTCAATATTATAAAAGAATTCCTTCATCAAATTCCTTTGTTCGTCATTTATTCATGAAAAAAATAACAATATAAAATAAACACAAACAAAAATAATACGAGCGAATAATATCCAACGAAAATAATTTTTTTTTCCAATTTCACGCCAAACAAATTCTTTTGTCAAAATTCCTTTGTTCCCCATTCATTCATAAAAAAAAAAAATAATATCCATAAAAAAAAAATCACACGTAAAAATAAAAAGAGCGAATGATATCTAACGAAAATCATTGTTTTCAATTTCATTCCAAATAAATTCCTTTGTTCTCCATCTATTAATAAAAAAAAAAATGACAATATCAATACGAAAAAATCAAATATAAAAATAATACAAGCGAACTAATAACCAACGCTCATTAATTTTTTTTTTTTTAATTTCGAACAATTATTCCTATGTAAAATGGCTTTGTCCGATTATTTCGATGATCGTCGACGGTCAAGGGCCCGAGCGTGGTGTGATGCGTCCCTGAGTCGTTGCGACGCCGCGGCGAGCCGAGCGAGGCAGGGGTGGCCGTGTGCGCGACCGCGGGTGCGCGCCCGCTATCGGCATGGCCTTGTCCTTGAACGAGGCTCGTGAACCCGCGAGAGCACAGAGCGCGAGTCGGTTTTATCGATCAGCCCCCGCATCCCGCGCTTCGACGCACTCTCGACGCACACGGGCCCGTCGCTCTATCTGTTCCGATGCAATGCCGTACCAATCGGGTACGTGCGCATCGGACAGGGGGGCGAGGAGGGGGCAGGGGAAAGAGCGCCCCACGTACTGGCGGTCAGAAGCTCACGGCGGCATTTGTTCGTTCGACCTGACGAAGACAAACCGCTCATGAAAAACGTCGCGATAACGCCGGAGAGGAGAAGTGGGGGGCGGCGAGGGGGGCAAGAGGGGAGGGGGTGACGTAAAAAAGCGCAACTCGACTCGATGCCGCGCCTTCCTTCCCCCTCCATCGCTCCAACCATCCCTCCGACGATTTTACCCGATACCAAATTATTTTACGCGTCACTTTTACGACGCACACTTCGACGATGAATTATTCAGATGAACGAGATGTAAAAAAAAAGAAAGAAAAGAAACAACATAAGCTAGAGAGGAAAAGGTTGAAGTTACAAAACTGTTTTGCATGTTTGTTATGATTGTTTTTGTTGGGCAGGGTCGAAAATTTGGGAAGGACGAAAGGACAAGACGCTCGGTGTTTTGAAGGTTTGGAATTCAAAACATTTGAAGATCTTTTACATGGCGATGATAATATTCTAAAAAATTGCAAGGGTTTGTGACCCTTTGAATTGTTGCAAGGGAATTATCGAAACAATCACGGAATCGATGGATTTTTGTCTTGACTCGCGAACACTGGCTGAACAACGCTACGTGGACGAAAAGTTCACATGAACAATTTTGTGGAGAATTGAATTTCTTAAAAAAAAGTTTGGGACGGCATGTATCTGACATCGACAGTTTACGCGTGGGAAAGGTCGAAAGTCGGGCAATGTGAGATTGGAACGACAAGAAAATCAATTAATTTTTATCTTCACGCCCGAACGCTGGCTAAGGAATGCTACGTGGACCGAAAGTTCACATGAACAATTTTGTGGAGGATTGAATTTTCTACAAAAAAGGTTCAGGATGGCATATATCTACATAACAGTCATAGTTTACGCGTGGGAGAGCTCGAAAGTCGGGCAATGTGAGATTGGAACGACAAGAAAATCGATTAATTTTTGTCTTAACGTGCGAACGCTGGCTAAACAACGCTATATAGACCAAAAGTTCACATGAACAATGTTGTAGAGAATTGAATTCCCTACAAAAAAGTCCACGGCGGTATATATCTAACATTGATAGTTTTCGCGTAGAAAATCTCGAAAGTCGTGGCAATGTTGGAAACCATTCGAAATTCTGTCCGTTCAAAATTTCGGGTGTTCGTCAACCATTTGAAAATTTTGATCTTCCTGAGCTTCGACTCCTATCGGTTCCGCATAATTTCGCTCATTAGATTAATTTTATTCATTTTACAACTCTTCACATTTTTTTTAAATTTCTGTAATTCGTTTAATTTCAATCTCATTTTATTTGTTTTGATTCCAGCAGTCAGTTCGAGAGTTTCTTATTGTGAATAATGTCCCATTGACATTGGGTTCATGGAGTAATTCGTTTACAAAAGGAAATCCGATTGTAAACCGACGAGGTGCGGGTTAGAGAATTTAGAAGGAAACAGAATGAAGGAATTGTGCATGTGTGTGTGTGTGTGAGAGCGAGAGAGAAAGAGAAAGGAAGGAACGAGGTAAGGGGGACAGTTGCGAGCATTGTAAAGCTTTTGAATTTAGTCTAAGCTAGAGGGTCATGCGTGTCTCGATGGCTAGACGTCCACACACACACATATATATAATATATATTTACACACACACAAATACACACACACTATATATGCTCACGTGTAACCGAGTGGAGCACACTCGATTCGGAGCGGGCGTTGTGGGTCAACCAGCAGCAGCGACCGAGGTCAAGGTCCTGCTGAGAACTCTCCGCGCAACCTTGGGTCCTTATTGTGCGTGAAGGTTCATTGGATTAAAATGAGAAAAAAAAAAAAGAAAAATAAAAACGAGCAAGAGGAGAAGGGTCTGGACCAATATGCGCATATTTTAGTCACACCATATGTGTTCATCTTGCATGGACTACAAGCATACGTGCGAGTCGAATCATTGTTCTTGGAAAGGCGCGTTCTCGAAAAATTTCTGGTGTTGAATAAAATTTTTGTACAATGTTTTATTAATCCTAATTTTATTTTAACAGTTCAATATTTTCTTAAAAAATCTTAAATCTATAGTTTTTGGGACCTCTTCAGATGTTTTTTTTTTGTTTTTTCAAATTTTTCTATTGGATTAAATTTCTGTACAATGTATTATTAATTCTAATTTCACTTTAACATTTCAATGTTTCCTCGAAAAATCTTAAATCTAGTTTTTGCAGCCTCTTCATGTTTTTTTTAGATTTTCTGCCAAGTAAACTGTTTATAGCATGTTGTATTAATTCTGACAATAAGTTTACTTTAACATTTCAATGTTTTCTTAAAAGATCTTAAACCAAGTTTTTGGGACCTCTTTAGATGTTTTCTTTTCGATTTTTCTGTCAAACAAAATTTGTCTACGATGTTTCATTAACTCTAATTTTACTTCAACATTTCAATGTTTTCTTAAAAAATCTCAAATCTAGTTTTGGGGACCACTTCAGATGTTTTTTTTTTTTTAATTTTTCCGTCAAATAAAATATTTGTAAAAATATTTTATTAATTCCAATTATACTTTAACATTTAAATATTTTCTTAAAAAATCTTAAATCTAATTTTTGTGATGAATAATGTCGAACAAACATTTTTAAATAAACTGTCAAACGTTCGTGAAATCTCGTACAATTCTCTATATAGTATATATACATATATACAATATACGTGGGCGTGTGTGAGGGTCTCGTGCGGCGAGTTTTAGATCTAGATGAACTTGAATCATTGAAACCGGTCTAGGGACGACGTGGCGTGCGTAAAGTAGGGAGGGGTAGGGGGGGGGGGGGTGAGGCCGGTCGCCTCGCCCTGGCGTACAGCTCGACGCGATTCTCGTTGTATTAGGTCGGGAACAAGACTCGTTTTATCGCATGCATGAGTTAGAATAGAGCAGCCGTGCCTCAGCCGCCGTTCTGTTACCGCTGCCGGTTGATGGAGTGCGATTGCGTGACGAAGACAAAACACCGAATAAAAGAATAAAAAAAAAACGGAAAAAACAGAATTAATGTCTTTGGCAAGCGGGTTTAAAAAGATTAATTCTATATACAGCGAAAGGAAAAAAACGAGCGGCGAGCGAATGAGCAAGGTCGGTTTTACGCTCGAAGGAGGTCCTCTTCATCGTTGTCTTCGTGGTCTTCATCGTCGTTGTCGTCTATTTAAAGACCCCATCCGAGAGTTATCTCGCTTCGAGGTCTTTTACACCGCCCAATTTCTCGTTTCTCACATTTATTCACCCTTCGTGGAATTATACGATACGTTATTGTCCGTGATAATATATATATGTATATATATATATGTGTGTGTGTGTGTATGGGGAGGGAGGTCCCAAATCACCGGATTGAAACCCTTCTATCCTTCGATGTGGTCGATGATTTTTTTTTAGTATCTTTTGAATTCTGAGACCTCACTGATTTTATTTTAGATTTCTTAGATTTTTTTTTAAATGCTTCATCGAAATTGAAACCCTTGTATGCTCCGATATGGTCGATGATTTTTTTTTAGTATCTTTTGAATTCTGAGATCTCACTAATTTTATTTTAGATTTCTTAGATTTTTTTCTCAAAAGCTTAATCGAAATTGAAATCCTCCTATCCTACGATGTGGTCGATGATTTTTTTTTTCAGTATCTTTTGAATTCTGAGACCTCACTAAATTTATTTTAGATTTCTTAGATTTTTTTTCTAAAATGCTCTATCGAAATTGAGGAACTATTCTCATACAATTGGAGTGAGCATCATGTTTCTAGTATTGTTTTTTTAACCGTACATCAGAGAGCCTAATTAATATTAAAATCCATAATGAAAGAATAATTTATTAAAATTATTCATAATCATGACAGAAAATTGACGATTATCATTAATCATACTTATTTGTTTGAAAAAGTATTTGAAATACATTTTCAAGGTCAAAAAGTTGACGGACAGACATACGAGCAGGGATGGGCATTCATTAAATGAAAATGTATTTTAAATACTTTTTAAAACAAATAACTATGATTAATTATCATGCATAAATGAATATTTTAACATTCCCGTAATAATTGCGACCAACATACGCGAATTATTATTTTACAATAAATATAAATATTTGATAAATCCGGTAAAATTGATTATCATTTGGTTCGAAAAGTATTTGAAATACATTTGCAATGAATGAGTGCCCAACCCTGCATACGAGTGATTGTATAAGGGTGCCATTATCACCATCCAGAGACCCGAAACCCTGAAAAGTCACGTTGATGGGCCTCCTTGAAAAAAAAATCTAATCGCAAAATTCACAAAAATTTACCGAGGGGTAAAAATAAAAAAGCTTACGACGGTCGAAAGTCGATGAGCCAACGTCGTCACGAAGGCGTAATCGTTTATCAGGACTACGAGCAGTCGGGAATGATTTATCGTGCGTCGCGAGAAGACGTGGAGAGGGAAGGAAGGATTCTACGGGCGCACGAAGCGATGATACAAGCGCCGGCTACAATGTCCCGGAAACCGTTCGCAAGATAAATCGCGTGAACAAAAAAAAAAAAACAGAAAAAATAACAGCGAAGAAAGAAGAAGCGAGGAATAAAACGGAAGGGAAAAAAAAAGATTGCAACGTGAGTTGCGTAAGTGATGATTCGGTCGAGAGTCAGAGGGCTACCGGGCCTTTGCCGTGAAACGAGAGTGAGAGAGAGAGAGGGAGAGAGAGTCCATTGCCGTCCGAAACGTTGGGAAGCTGCGAGATGGAACAAGTTGCAGAGCACCATTGGGATTAAGGATGTATGACACGTGCAGTTTAACCCAAAATCCGAGTAATTTCGATCATCAATCGATTTGTGATGTCCAGAAAAATGTATAATCATCGAATATCACCGAATAGATGTTATTTCATGTTGTATTGTGTTTTTTTACACCTTTTTGCTAACGCTGATATTAAATATCGAAGATCCATGGATCTTGATTGGATTTTTTTTAATTGAATAATTTTGAAAAAACCTTATTTCTATGCGCTTATCGTCCCTATTTGCCGGCAATGAGGATATTCAGAATAAGGACATATGTTAAATTTCATAAAGCTGTAACTTTTGAACGAGAAGGTTTAAGGGGTTGTATCTAGATATTTGGGGGAAATTGAATGATTTTTATGATTTTTTTTTAGTCATGTTAAGAGAATTTTATTGGAATACACTATGCGGTATCAATTAATGCATATATTGAGGTACTTGTGCGAATTTTTTTATGAGGAAATGTTCAATTTTGGGGAATCTAATGTCCATTATCCGAAAAGTTCGATTTCTCGAAAATCTAACTTTTCGGAAAAATCGTCGCCATTATTTTAAAAATCAATATTTCGCTCAATCCTTCGATCACGAACTGCGTTTAATATCATACTAACGAAATCTTTTTGATTTTTCCATTTCACACGAGACGTTCCAGAGATATCTTGCTTACCGCAAGTGACCTTAAAAAAAAAAGGTGTTTCGGGACAACGGCAACAGTTTCTCCAAAAATTGAATTTTTATTCATGAAAAAATGCATAGAAGTACCTCAATATATGTTGTAATTGTTACCACATAGTGCATTCCAATAAAATTATGTTAACATGGCAAAAAAAAATCACGAAAATTCCATAGTTCCATAGCCCCTTAATGGTTTTTAAATTTTCTAAATTTTTTTTCGAAGCGACGAAAGCTCAATGGCTCTGAGAATTTTGTAATTATTTTCGATTTTCGATGAGTGTGTCATACGTCCTTAATCAGCGAAGTTAGAGTTGCAATGGATGGTGCACGAGCTGGTGCAGCAGCAGCAGCAGCAGCAGCAGCAGGACGATAAAGGTGGGACTGGTTCAAGTTCACGTTGGCTCGGTCGGTCGGTCGGTCGGGTTGCTCGTTCGTTCGCTAGCCGACTCGCGAGAGACTCGAGCACGAGCCCAAGGCCGTTGGAGAAAGCCTTCCTTGTTCCACGAGTCTCTATCTCTCTCTCTCTCTCTTCGATACTACTACCACCATAACCCAACCCACCATAGCCCAAGGTTCCTCGTAGTTGCTCGGCCATGGAACACATCGTCCAGGCTCATCTCTTGTTAACGTTGATTTTAATCATAATGGACATTCGATACACCTTAACGTTATAAAACATGTACATTATGGTGGTCCTTATTTGGGGTAAAACATTTTTTTGTCCCTCCCATGGGCTCAAATGTCTCGAAAGAAATAAATTTTAAGGTAGTCGAAGGCCCAGCCTCGTAGATCAATTCTAAGTATCACCCCAAAGCCCTCGAATTTCGCCGTTTGATTAACACAGGATTTTTGGCACCTGATGGTTTATATTTTTTTCCTTCCGCGGTATTGCACCGAAAAATCCGGAACTTCGCACATTTTTCACTTAGGGTAGTAGGTCTTTGATGCCAATTTTAAACATTTTTCAGTTATTGATTTCGGCGGGGAGTCGGCAAGTTGAGGTAGCTTGATTCTTAAAAGCTTCGATAAAGTTCATAATAACTCGGAAACTATGTGAGTACGACGATAATGCGAATAACCTTTTTTGTAGAAAATTTAATTCTCTACGAAAAAGATTCGATAAGATTTTTTCCTTTTTTTTCAAATGTTTTTCAAAAAAATGTCAGGATAAGTGTTTTGTGGAGAATTCAAATTCCTACAAAATTGTAACTCAAACTTTTGCTGTAAAATCAGCAGTTTTCATTTTATTTCGAAAAACTTAAAAATAAAAATGAAATACGACTTTTTAAAAAAACTTGCTGAAAGTCGTGCAAACAAAAATCGTTAGATCGATTGATAAATAAAAAAAAAGCATTCAAAAATTCTGAAAAAAATCGTGCATGTAGCTCAAGGTTTCTACTTCACGATAAAAATTAGATACATGCTTTTTTTTCGCTATTTATTCATTTTTTAAATAACAATAAACAACTGAACTATCATACGGCCATAACTTTCAAACGATTAGGTCAATCGTCCGCCATTTTGTAATTTCATTCGACAATAAACGATGCATGAAGTCTCCAGTGAAAAGAAATGGGTTTAGCCATTTTAGATTTGTCCAAGAGTCTAAATGACAAATCGATGATCATTATTATTGATGAGAAATGTTTCTTCTTTTCCTTCCTTTCTTATTTTCTTTCTATCTACAAAATGTAGGACACGAAGAAAATACGATTTGTTAAAGCGATGCCTCGATGTTCGTTGCGAGACATAACAGCCACAGTTCGACCCGAGCTGCTGGTTTGTTATTTTGTATCGTTTTGTATTTGTTTTTTTTTTCTTCTTCTTCCGCAAGGTGAAGGTGAAACATCTTCGAGTTTATCGACCAAGTTCAAGGTTAAGTTCTTCGAAACGAAAGCGGCGCGAAACGTTGGGCTCCGGCGTTTCGGCGAATTTTCGTATTTCGTTCGTGTTTACCAATTTGCCGTGGCGTGTTCACGATCGTTGTATCGCCCGTGGGGGCCTCTCGTGAGTACTCATGGGGACCGAACGAAAAAAAAACGAGACCGAAAAAAATTTCGCTCGTTGAGTTGGCGAATCGTCGAACGTTGCTTTGACAATGCTGGCGGCTGAGTCTAAAAATTTGAGTTTTTTTTTCGTGATCATTGTAAATTTAAAGTCGATTTTAAATTTACACGAAATTTACAGAAATTTAAATTTTATTAATTTAAATTTACAGAAATTAACACGAAAGAAAAAAAATTTTCCAATTTTTTAGGTGACTCAACCTCCTTAACCCAAAAAATTTGTTGCAGTAACTTGAGACGAGTTATCGCAATGCAAAAATTTCTCTCCTAGCGATTTACGGATCGGCCATCGCGATCTCGAAATCGTGAAAATTTCGTCCTCGATGTGAGAGCAGAACGTCTGAGAAAGCGAAATCTGTGTTTCACTTTCCGACCGCGACTTTCCCACGTGTTTCACTCGCTCGTGGCTTGTGCGCATGCGTGAGCTATCCGATTTCGTCAGGCACGGAATATCAATGAAAACATTTCAATCTCCCCCTGAAAGCACATGCTCAAGGCCTCCACACTGACGAAACAACAAAGAAAACTCCATTTTCGATATCAAAGTTTCAAATCTTTTCGTATTTCAATAAATCGTGAGATAAAAATAACAAAAAAAAATTGATTCCTCACTTTATCAATTTTTTTCAAGGTCAACAATGAGAAAAGAAGAAGATATTCGATAATCCCGCAGAGGTTATGGTTTGTCGGCCGAGCGTATCTATGTGGCACACATGAGTTAAGTGGGTAAAGGTGTCGCGACCCAGAATCGAGATATTCACGAAACGAGATCGACGATTCGTTCTCACTTTCCATTCCGAGTTCTCTTCGTGATCGAGCTGCGCCTAAAAAAAATAAACGTAAACGAAAACGAAAACGAGAGCAAATTGTTCGGCGTCGATATCACGGTCCGATGAATCCCGCGGTCCAGATTGGCGAGGAAAGGCGAAGGCAAGTTGGTCGGTCAAGAGCGAAAGCGCTTTCACCTTGGCGCGAGGACACGCGAACGAAAGCGAGAGTTCCATTGGCGGGAGAGTATCGCCAGAGCGTTCCCGCGTGGCCGGCCCAACGGTCCCCGGCCTACTGACTCTCGGGCTACCCCCACTCCGTCTCCGGTGGCTGGCCCGACGGTCCCCGTACATATAGGTATAGTTGGCCCACCTCGTCCGCCGGCCGCTAGACTACATTGTCCGACTTTCGAGCTTCCCCAAGCGTTGACTATCAATGTTAGATATATGCCGTCGCGGATTTTTTTGTAGGAAATTTAATTCTCTACAACATTGTTCATGTAAACTTTTGGTCCATACAGCGTTGTTCAGCCAGCGTTTGGGCAGGAAGATAAAAATGTATTGAATCAATGAATATACTTTTATCTTCCTGTCCAAACGCTGGCTAAACAACGCTATATAGACCAAAAGTTCACATGAACAATGTTGTAGAGAATTGAATTTCCTACAAAAAAGTCCGCGACGGCATATATGTAACATCGATAGTTAACGCGTGGGCGAGCTCGAAAGTCGGGCGATGTAGTCTCGCGGCCGGCGAACGAGGTACGCAGCGATGCTGCCCCCACTCCCTCGCCCGTGGCGGGGCCCGACGGTCCCCGGCCCACTGACTCGCGCGCTTCCCCTACTCCCGCGCCCGGGGCCCGGCCCGAACGAAAGCGAATTGGCCCGGCGAACTCGTGTGCGAGCGCCTCGCGAACGGTGACCGCCTCGTCTCACTCGCTCTCGCGTCGTAATTCGATATCTCGAACTCACTCGCTCGCCCTGTCATCTACCAACTACAGTGGCATTGAACCAGTGACCTTCATACGCAAAAACCGGTCTTTGTTTGAGGGGCCCCACATCTTGGGGTAACTCAACGCGTATTAAAAACATATTCCCGTTCTCTAAGACCGCGACCCTAAGTTCTAGGGCCCGCGGTCTAGACAGTCCTCCACACTTCCTTTGTCTCTATCGCCCTTTTTCACACTCTCGAACCATGGCCTTTTTTTGGCTTCGTTTGTTTTTTTTTTTTTGGAATTTATGCGTCGTGGGAGAATGGTCGAAAGTTGGGAAACAACTGTGGATGGATGGTGCATGTATTATCGGCCGGGCTCATCGTAATGATAATTAATTCTCGTGGAACTTTGATACGCTCTATTTATCAACGATAATTCTGATCTTCATGAACGAAATATTATACAGGGTGTTCCATGCAACTTGCACAACTGTATAGCTTGTGAAGTGCAGTTTTGGATCGATTAAAATAATGATAAAAAATGTTATAGTCATAAATTATATTAATGACGATTTATTTCATTTATATTTTTATTTTATAAATTCTTCGTATTTTTCAAATACATATTTTTATTATTATTAATTTTATATTAATATTCTTCTTCTTCTTATCTGAAGAATTGCTCCCATTAGCCTCCCAAGCAGTGGCTCACGGAAATTTTAGCCCGAGATATCGTCGGACGGCCACTTGTAACGAGTACCAAGCAATTAATACGCAAACCCCGAGTGTTGTACATCGACTTGAGCCGTTCGGCTCTGGCGATGACCGATAATCGTGTTCGAAGGCCATTTCTTCATTCAACAAACTGTTGTTGCACGATTGCTGCCTCATCTCGAGGCTCGTTGAGGTTTTTTTTTATTTTTCATTTTTTTTTTCGAGGAATGGAATTATTGCGCCCGAGCTTGGCCGTTGTGCTTTGCTCAATACTTTGCCGGTCGAACTTTGATAGCGTTTGGGAGTGTGCATATCGTCGATTAAAATATTTCGAGACCGTTGATAGAATCGTTTTCGGCTGCGGTCGAAATTTAGAACAATCAATTAACAGAACGACCAAAATTCTCACATTCTCACGTTGCCGTCGACTTTTGAGCTTTGTCGGGCGTAAACTTTCAATGTTGGATGAATGCCATCGGAAACTTTTTTGTAGGAAATTTAGTTCTCTACAACATTGCTCGTGCGAAATTTAGTCTATATAGTGTTGTTCAGCCAGCGTTTGGACGGTTAGACAAAAATTCATTGATATTGTTATTGTCTGAATCTCATATTGCTCGAATTCCGAGCTTAACCACGCGTAAACTATCCGTGTTAGATACATGCCGTCATGAACTTTTTTTTAGGAAATTTAATTTCCTACAAAATTGTTTATGTAAACTTTTAGTCTATATAGCGTTGTTAAGGCAGCATTTGGACGTAACACCAAAAATTTGTTTATTTTGTTGTAGTTTTAATCTCACATTGTCCGTCTTTCGAGCTTTCCCACGCGTAAGCTATCGATGTTAGATATATGCCGTAATAGATTTTTTTGTAGAAAATTTAATTTTCTACAACATTGTTTATGTGAACTTTTGGTCTACATAGCGTTGTTTAGCCAGCGTTTGGACAGGAAGATAAAAATTCATTGTGTGCCCCGAGGCACAAAGTCTCGGGGCAGTAGAACGAGGTGCGAAATTATGCCTATATACTTACGTGTCCTTCGAAGCAGTGGCGTTAGAAAAGAGTGGCACAGGTCACCAGAGAGGGACGAGCCAAAACTAGGCTCAGTAAAAAAAAACAGAAGTGCCGTTCAAAGCCTCTCGCGTTCTTAATTTTGGCCGTTCCGAACATTTATCGTTTTATGTTCGTGTTTGTTTCATCTTATTCAATTAATCGGTCGGCGAAAAAACGACGCCGATTGTGTTCGTGAGGCCGCCGCGAGTCAAATCGAGATTTCGTCGAGTGATTAATCGTCGGCTCGGTTTTACGAACCAATGATAAATCAACGTCGCGTGTTATTCATTAACGTCGAAATTTACAGTTCTCGCGCACCTGTTGAATCCGTTCGAACGAGACACCAGAAGGGGTCAACGTTTTTTTTTTTTTTTAATTTTACGTCGTAGCGTGAACGCGAAAAAAAAAGATTGAAAAAGAAAGAAAAAAATAATTAACAAAATGTTTTTAAATGAAAAAAAAAAAAAAGAGATAAACGATCCCGTGACCGAGACTTTGGCACGTCGAGCCATGACCTGTCGCAATTGAGATATCGCATGCTTCTTATCTCGAGTAGTACCGAATTCTCGTGCGGATTTGAGTGACGTGACGCTTTTAAGACCTTTAAGGCCTGTTATACGCGATTACGCAGATTTTCGAAGGTACTTTTTTAGGAGTGGTTGAAATAAAAAAAAAAAGAAACCGGTCAAGTGCGAGTACGACTCGTTCCTAGAGGATTTCGTGTGATATTTTCATTTCGTTGAGACAAACGGAAGAAGAAAAAAATTCCATGGAACTGGCTGTGGTCGCTCTCGGAGTGAGCGAGAAAGAGTGATCTGCTGGCTCTTTCTCGCACGCGACTCTTCTGTTTCCAGTCGACCCGCAAATTTGAAAATTCATTTGTAGAATTAGATTTCTAGAAATCCATGAAACTCAGGACTTTCGTTATAATTTTCCGGTAGAGTTCAAGCAAGGCGTTATATTCCCTGATTTTTTGAAAATTTTCGGATCAGCAGTTTCGGAAATAAAGGAGGGGGAGGCGGGAACGCTCTATTTTCGCATATTTTTCAGCATATCTTCTTGAATATGCTTTTGAAAATTCTAAAAAAAATATTTTTGTATTTCTCACAGCCAGCCCTTTCAAATGATACCCCACGTGATACATGAAATGAACATTTTTTGTTTTTTCGAGTACCTCATTTGCCCCCTCTTCGAGTCTCATATTAATATCTTGAAGTGTTAACTGGTGCAAAATATTCGCGTCAATGAGATGTATTGCTATGCCGAAATTTTAGATTTTTACGTTGCATAGTTTCTGAGAAAATTGGATGTGACAGACGCACGAGTGATCTTCTGAGGGTTTCGTTTTTTTTTTTTTTTTTCATTTGAGGAACGCAACCCAAAAAAAACGGAGCAATTCGCAGCAGGCTGAAATGTGGCTTTCGTCGTGGCTTTACTACGACCTACGACAAGGAACCAAGCCAACGGTTGGTCGGGACGTTACGACTGAAAAAAAAAAAAAAAAAAAAATTTAAATGGGGGAAAAAAAGTTAATAATATCAGCCAATGGGCAAACTCCGTGGCTTCGCGATATGCATTATCGCACGCTGAGCTTGACATTGAACCTCTTATCGGTTGATTGTACGGCACAGTGAACAACACCGCGACCGCACGAACGTGAGAAACCCGAAACGACGAAACGCGAAATGACAAAAATTTTGCAATTTTTAATTATCCAATCGCGTATTTCCATCTTCGCGGTCGTTCGTCTTTGATTGTTAATTAAATTGTTGCTCGCGAAATCGTCGAGTATCTTCAATTCGAATTGTTGCATCGTTAACTTTATATTATATTATCGACGATGAGACGAATAAAAAAAAATGTGGAAAAATATTTCGCACTGCAAGACGCGGTTGTTTACGGTTGAAAGTATGATTGTTATTATTAATTAATTAATTAATTAATTAATTATTCGTTTTTTTCGAATAATTATTATCTTCGTAGGCACCGTGAGGAGGATGTCGGTTATCTGTGACATTGAATTTTGGTTCGACCGTCAGACGTTGTCGATAACTCGTTCGTTAAAAATTTTTTTTTTTTTTTAATGTTTCTTTTATCTTATAACATTTTATCATCGATTGATAAAGCTTTTCTAAATTGGCGCCACATCGCTTTGGATTATCTGTGCCGCCGTTACTGTGCAATTACGTCAATTATATTTAATTATGATCGTCAATCGTTATTTTTCATTTTACTTTTTTTTTTTTTCATGCGTAAGCGTCGGATAAAAATGATTTCTGCTGCTTGGACAAGATTATTTCTACATTGTGTATTTGTATCTTGTATAAGTTAATTTAGTAATAATAGATTGAATCATTTGAAAATTTTATATAATAATTTTACCATGCTCATAGAATTTATTAAATACATACATATATGAGCGATTCCACGTGACTTCAGCCACTCAAAAAAAAATTTTCCACAAATAATTTTAAAAAATTAAGCTATTTTTTTGCAATATGTTCACCAAGTGCCGATTTTTTTAAAATTTTTTTGACGGTTTTATCGTTAATTAACGTTTTTTTGTATTTTTCCATTCAAATGGCTGTATCTTTGGCAGGATTTGACGTATTTACATTTGTAAAAAACGAAAATGTGCGTGTTTTTAAGGCCTTCCAGAAAAAAATTACTTCAGATTCTATTGAGCAAGTTGTACGTCCGTTTTAGGGCAAAATATGCAAAAATATTTTTTTTCTCAAAAAATGCATTTTTAATTTTTTTTTTCAAAATTTCCCCGGATTCTGAATACAAAAAAAGAATTTTTGGTATTTTTTATATCGTGGGACCGGCAATCGGTAATGCGTAATTTTACCGATTCCATTAATAAATTTTCTACAGTTTGATTTTTTTCGCTTTACGCGATTCAACAAGCATTGATTATCATTAATTTCTCTTTCAAGGAGGCTTCTGAACTCGCGTAAAGCGAGTGGAGCACATGAAAAAAAAAAAAATCAAACTGAAAAAAATTTATTAATGAAATCGGTAAAATTACGCATTACCGATTGCCGGTCCCACGATATAAAAAATACCAAAAATTCTTTTTTTGTATTCAGAATCCGGGGAAATTTTGAAAAAAAAAATTAAAAATGCATTTTTTGAGAAAAAAAATATTTTTGCATATTTTGCCCTAAAACGGACGTACAACTTGCTCAATAGAATCTGAAGTAATTTTTTTCTGGAAGGCCTTAAAAACACGCACATTTTCGTTTTTTACAAATGTAAATACGTCAAATCCTGCCAAAGATACAGCCATTTGAACGGAAAAATACAAAAAAACGTTAATTAGGGATAAAACCGTCAAAAAAATTTAAAAAAAATCGGCACTCGGTGAATATATTGCAAAAAAATAGCTCGATTTTTTAAAATTATTTGTGGAAATTTTTTTTTTAAGTGGCTGAAGTCACGTGGAATCGCTCATATATAGATGAAGATGAATAATCAATACGAATTATTCAAGAGATTATATGAACATGTATCTACAGAATCTGATTTTAGTGCGATGCATTTTATATATTCGTTAATTTGTGATAACAAATTTAATGATAAATCTTCAATAATTGAAAAAATTATTTTTTTATTTTAGAGATGTCAAATTAATGAATAATGATAAAATATAAACAATTGATCCCACAAAAACACAAGCACACACACATATATATGGTTTGATGGAAGAATATGCAAATTTGTCGTAGGATTGCGAATTATCGAGACGTGTGGCAACATTGTGATATCAGTGACGTTCGAGAATAATAAAACAAAAAAATTAATTATCATCTTTAAATCAACGTCATTAAAAATTACGTGGGTCTCACTCGGTCGACTGCTCGACTGACTGACTGATAATGACTGTATCAACGTTGTACGTGTTGAAATAACAATTTTACAACACACGAAAAAAAAAATTAAATACTTTTCGATATGATCGAGTCTTTTTTCGAATATTTCGATGCTTATATGACGCAAATCTAATCAGATATTTTTTTTCGAATCGCTTTATGCACGATTTTTGAAAACCAAATCAAAAGTTTTTATGCTCAGGGTCCACTGGACCCATTACGTAATTTTTTTAAGGTGTAACCATTACGCGTTAAAAAAAATGTTTTTCCGCGTGTACATATAATCTTTGGTGACAAACTAAACACGGCTAAAATTAACGACGATCGATGTTATCGCCTGTGCAATATTACACCAACCTACCCTAATCGTTTCTCGTAGAAAAAAAAACGTTATACTTGTTTTCCAAAGCGAGTGAAAAAAAAAACGGCAAAAAGAAGAAAAAAAAGTATGCAGTCATCGACTGAACGCACCGTAACGTTATTCTCGAAGCGGCTGCTCAATAGCTGTGGGCGGTGAAAAACTATTTTCAAACCCTCGACCTACCCACAGGGTCACGGCTCTCTCTCTCACACTCTTCCATTAGCGTTCAGTCACGAGCTTTGCAACCGAACCACTCAATTAACTTATCGTCGTTGCCACTCACAAGCTATTTGTCGCATTATCTCAACCATCCGTTGCGTAAAAAATGTCCCATCATAGATTTTCGTGGGTGGTAAAAAAATAATGCAAGTATTTACAAAATAATTCATCAACATATCATTATTATTAGCTATATATTGTACACTAATGTGTTTAACTAGGTGGTAACCTTGGCTGTGCTAGTTGCATATTTTGGAATTTTGTACAATTGTTTTTTTAAAGAAAAATAAAATTTTTTGAATCGCCAAATTCGTAATTTTTCGGTAGCGAATATGAATAAAGTCGTTATATCTCGAGAACGCTTCGTCTTATCGACTTCGGACTTGTTGCATTCGATTTAGAATGTCCAAAAACCTATATAACGAGTACCATGAAGACCTTGTTCGCCGGTACTTTAGACTCATTGATTTTGCGAAAGCGCAAAAAAAATGGATTGAAACCACTTCCGGTAAGTCGATATTGAAATGCTTTCTTACCAAGCACATGATTGGAGTCTAAGCAAAGCCGAAACACAACAAAAACGTGTGCAATGATCCGACAACGAGAATAGAATGACCCCACGGTTTCACTTGGAATGCCCCATACGTATAACACGTTCTATCGAACGCTGACGGACAAATTATCCGAACAAAAACCTCGGACAATGGAAAGAAAAGCAAAAAAGAACTCATCAACGAATACCAAACTCGATACGAAAATGTATGCCCAATGATACAGAGCTTGATTGTACTCGTAAATATTTAATCGAGTTTGTTTCATGTTTGTCCCCGCGCGGTTCCACTTTGTCCCCCGGTCTGTTATCGTCCGCGTATCGCTTCGGAGTCGCGGTGCAGGGGCGACTGAGAATGATGGGGTTAGCTTATCGGTGCACGAACCTACTACCCGCTGGTTCTCATACAAAATGGCATATACATGTTATAATAATAATAATTAAAAAAATAAAAACTCACAAATATAAAAAAAAAACATTATGTTTATGACTGAAGTACTGCACTAAAAAATTGAAACTTCGTGAGCTTTCTACCAACTTTAGTAGAAATACCGATAGTTATAGCATATACTGAACAATTTTTTTTTTCGCGTCAGTGGAAATAGAGTAAACCTATTTCCAATGTACAATGACTCGAAATAAATAATTATTATATATTAGAATATTTTTTTAAAATTTATTTCGAACTATATTATCTTCTGGAAGCCAACGATCGAATTAACCCCACCCACAATTGAATTAACACCATTGCAATTTCAATCATTCGTCTAAAAACTTATCGCTCGAACAAACAAAAAATCATACCAAAATCAAGCTCCAAAAATTAATGGAAGAGTATCCCAAACGCCTATGAAAACAACGAAAAATTTCCCCACGTCCTAACGCAACACCCCGGATCACCCATAAGACTCTCGAGAACGCATTTTTCCGGAAAACCAACGTAGCCCCAAGTGTGCCTGACCTGCGTCAACAAAATAGGAAAATGCCGAGTCATCGTGACGCAGAGCAGGGAAGGGGGACGTTCTTCGTCCTCGGTCCCTCAGTAAGGCATCACCCATCAGTCAAATTTTCGTGGTTGGCCTTGTCCCCTGACCGAATTAGGGTTCGCTAGGTGCCGGGGGGTAGGGGCTAGTCAGTCGAGGCGGGGTGTAGGGGCCAGTCATCCGAGAAAGAAACGCACGAGACTGTATTTATAGAAGATTCGTGCCACGTGCGGCTAAAGGAACCCAGAACAAACAAGAAACACGATCCCACATAGTCAGCCAAGAGTAAGAGAGAGGCCCTCTATCGGCAGTTTCGAAAATGGGTGCTGGGGCGAGGGGCTAGCAGGGTGCGCGCGCCCCTAGTCCATACGGTTTTACCGTTTTACCGCTTTTTAGCGCCCTCTATGGATTCCACGTAGACAAAGAAGCCATTTCGCGAATGGCTATTTTTGCTTCGGGGTCTCGCGGTGCCGCTAGCATCGGCGTTGCTGCTGCTAGCGGTCGGGTTAGTCAGTTAGTGTGGGTGGACTACAAACCGCCCGTACCGACGAAACCTACGGTCTAGCCTTGACTGCGCGTGGGGGTTGCTATGGCGATAAACGTGCCGGTGCGCCCCCGACCCTGCTGCGCCGCGTCGCCCCTGCACCCCCCCGCGCCCCTGGCCCCCAGCCCCTCGCCCCTCGCCCCACGCCCCCCCCCCCGGCTCAACTCGATTCCGGTCGTTCTCCGTCCTCCTCTCGCTCAGCGGCCGACAACGTGACCCCGACCTTTCAGGTGGATGACCTCCACTGCATCCTAGTGGTGCGCGCGCACCCTCACCGACGCGTCGGGCCAGCGTGGAAGCTCTCGGCCAGACGAGACTCCGCACCGCGGCCGTCATCGCGGTCGCCCCTGCCCCCTGCCCCCCCACGCCCCTCGACGACTATCGGACGCCGACGACGACGACGGGGGCCGCAAGCTGCAAGCTTCTTCGTCCGGACGACGACCGAGCAACGAATGAACCAAACATCGATCGCGTCCGGGCTGACGAATGCTTTGCGGATTTTCTTTTGTTTTGTTTTGGAGGGTTTTTTTTCTTTGCGTATTTGGATTCGTTGTCTGTTATGGGAGGGGGAGGGGGAGGATTTTTTTATGGTGCATTGGTTTAGCTTTATGCTGTTGGGGATTAGTGGCGGAGGTTCTTTTGGGCTGCGGAGGAGAAAAATGAAGCTGTTGTGGGATTGCTCGAGTATATGTCTGTCTGTCTGTCTGTCTGTCTGTCAGAGACGATTTTTTTTGGAACTGTGGGACTTGGGATACAGATCATTGGATGACATATTTTGCAGTGGTTGAGAGTTGAAAATGATTGTGTGAGGATTGAAGAGTGGGCAAATTGGGGACTGGAATTTTTTTTTATTGTTGTTATTTTGTGTCATATCGGGTACCATTTGATAGGGCTTGTTATGTGGATTATGCAAATTAACATTTTTTTTCATAATTTTAAATAGCATATTTTTAAAACGTATTATGGAAAATATGCGAATGAAGCTTTTCCACGCCTCCCTCCTTTATTTAAAAATCTACTGGTGCTAAATTGAAAAAGATATACATATGTTTATCAGGGAATGCAATGCCTTACTTGAAGATTACTAGGAAATTATGACGAAAGACTTGGGTCAAATAGATTTCTATTAATTAATTCTACAATATAAATTAATGTTGTTAATTTGAATAAAGAAATTCTTCACATTATCGATGATCCAGATTGATAGCATATACAACTTCCTTTTGTCCCACCTTCATTTCTGTGCGTTTTTCATCGCTTAATCGATCAATCAATATCTAACGAAGCAATCAGAATGCACGTTATCGAACCCCAAACATGATTAATAAATCAAAAAAATTATTTCATTATTTTTCCATGGCATAATTTTTCAAATGTGAATTTTTCAAATGTGAATTCAAAAAAAAAATCTAAACACACACACACATCCACCCTCAACAAAAATATCGACACAAAATAAATCAACCCATGAAAATATCGATGTAAAAAAAAAAAATTATCAAAATTAAAAGCATACTATGAAGTGATGACCCGATTAAAAATGTTGAAACTCGTGATTCGGATTCGTGGATGCCGGATCGTGGGTAACTACGCCAATGCACCAGACGTGGGGCGCTCACCCCTTCCTGTCTGCACCCTCACAGACGCGGCTTCCCGGCAAAGCCCGGGTTCGGCTTACACCGACTACGAGTACTCGTAGCCCATATACACATGTATACATTATACCCCCTCATGCACGAGTTGTGTTCGCGATTTTGCGCTACCTACAGTCTGCGTTCATCCCCCCTTTCCCCCACCCACCCCCGCCGCCCCCCCCCCCCCCTTATCGGCGCGGAACTCTCGTACTCTCGGCCACGACTATATCGCGGTCCCGGACAAGAACGAAACGAACGGAGATTCGGAACGATCAATGTTCAGAACAAAGAACAAAAAAAAAATTAGAACGCTCAACGCTTCGAACGACAATCTTGGAACGCACAGGATTCAGAACGTGTGATATATTTTATGGAGGTTCTTGTATGGGGCTTGGACGAATTTTGACTGGGTCGCATCCACAGATTGGTCCCAAATATTTTTTAAGAGTTAATTTGGAGAGGACTATGTTTTAAATTGGCTGTTACATTTATTTTTATATTTCTAATCCTAATTTTTTTGCGTTAAAATTATTCGGAAATAGCTGCTGAGAAAGTTTCCAATCAGAGCGAAAATCTAATAAATGTCGTTGATAAAACTATACAAATTTCAAGTCTGTGTAACCCTTTGAATTGTTGCAGGAAAACAATCAAAACAGTAAAAAAATCAATGAACTTTCATCTTCCCGTCCAAACGCCGGCTAAATAACGCTAAGTAGACTGAAAGTTCACATTGACAATTTTGTGTGGAATTAAATTCCCTACAAAAAACTTCCTGGCGGTATGTATCTAACGTTGATAGTTTAAGCGTGGGAAAGCTCGAAAGTCGGGCAATGTGAGTTGAAAACAATAACAGAATCAACGCATTTTCATCTATCCGCCCAACCTCTGGCTAAACAACGCTACATAGACCAAAAGTTCATATGAACAATGTTGCAGAGAATCAAATCCCCTACAAAAAAGTCCATAACGACATGTCTCTAACACCGTCCGTTTACCCGTGGCGAAAGCTCGAAAGCAGCAACGTGAAAAAACCGCGCGACTGTCAGGCGTTCGAAATTCCGTGCGTTCTCAACATCGGCGTTCCTAAATTCGGTCGTTCCGAACATTGATCGTTCGGAAGTGCAAGCTCTAGCCTCCCGAGGATCGGAGGATGGAAACAAGGATGGAAAACAATTTTAACGGTCACGATGAAAGTAGATAGGCGGTCGGTGGAAACAACCTTTGTCCCTCGGAGCTTTCGCTTCTTCGCCCTGCGAGCTTGCCAGACGCGGAAAGCTCGCTTTCTCCATCCCCCTCTCTGACTTTCCGTCTCTATCTACCTACACGACGCGACGTATTATTGCAAGCACGCGTGCGCACGCAACCACGGAAGGTGGTTAATGCGCGTCGAGGGAAGACGCGACGATGCAGCAGAACGTTCACGCTCAAGTTGCCTCTATCGCAAAAGCTCACACGAGGATCCCGGTGGCGCTGCGTGAGCCGATGCACAGACCCGGCGCGCGGGGCCAACTTTCACGGGGTTGAGAAAGTTCGTCGACGCGTACCGATCGACCGGACAATTTATTTCACGACCCAGCCGCGCACAACGACCCTCGTAACCTTTTCGCGCGCGCGCACCATACCCACGCACGATGCCCACAGACACAAGCTTTTTTTTTTCTCCTCCCAATTATCACAGCTTTTCCGCAACGCTTGCGCGTTGCGGAAATTCATGCGCACGGCAACAAGCAGCGAAATTTTCTACGTTACGACAACTCAACCTTGGCATGTCACTGCATCAAATTTTCCGGATTAACACAGCAGCGGCCGAAAAAAAAAACATTTTGGTTTCGGAGTAACGCGAAAAGTAGGTATTTGTCACAGCTGGATCTGTTCTGGAAGCAAATGGTATTTGTCGCGACAACGACATTCGTCATCCGTTACCGTACAAAAATGAAAATAGAAAATAAAAATAAAAAATAAAAATGAAAAATAAAAATTAAAAATCAAAATTGAAAATAAAAATTAAAAATAAAAATAAAAAATTAAAATGAAAAAATTAAAAAATTAAAAATTAGCAATTAGATGCAGCAGCACAGCATCCCCTAGGAGGAGCACTTTTGTTGCAATAACGTAGGCAATTTTTATTTTATTTTTTCCGTGTGATGCTGGCTGATGGCGTCGAACTAACGGAAGGGACTACATCTCAAGTGTATGTGATCGCTGCACACGAAGTGTTCCATTACTTGCGGACATTACTATGCGGACTGTCGGAAAAGATTTTACGAGAGATGATTGGAGGGGGGAGGAGGGAAGGGAAGGAGATAGAGGAGGGAATGTGGTCCTTCTCATCTCGGCGAGTTTCGAGTATGCAATTAGTGCGTCTCGTGTAGTTGATTCTCTCTCACTCTCTCTCTCTCTCTCTCTTTTTTTCTCCCTTTCTCTCTTTCTCTCTTTTGATCTCTTTCTTCTGTACCGCTTCACCGACGTACGAGTTTCATGTGCTCGATATTTCTGCGCAACGAATCCACTCACTCGGTGAAAAGTTGGCTCACATGCGTAATCTCTACAATGGCATTGTGATATAACGTTTATATAACAAAAAAAAATATTGCGGCGGAATTTAATAAAAGCGATAACATTTTGTACAGGCAGAGATAGTTTTCAATTATGAATATTTGTCCGTGAATATTATTTCGTCGGTTCGTCTATTTTTTTATGGATAATCAAAAATGAGAGAATTTTAGGTTACAATTTTTATTTCATCTGTATCTAGTTCTTGCAATAATTGACGCAGCTAATTGGGTTAAATAGCGTTGTGACATTTTCAAAATTATTGATTACCCTCTTTAGTGTACGCGAATTTTGAGATACTCGTCCAAATAGTTCTTTACAAATGGAGACATTATGGTGGAGAATATTTGGTATTGCATTTCAGCCCAATACATCGAAAAGTTCGGATTTTCGTCTTCCTGTCGCGAACGCTGGCTTAACAACGCCATATAGACGGAAAACTCATTGAAACAATGTTTTAGAGAATTAAATTTTCTACAAAAAAGTTCCTGACAGCATGTATCTACCATTGATGGTTTACACGTGGGAACGCTCGAAAACCGGGAAATGTGATATTGAAACAATATCAAAATCAATTTATTTTTATCTAACCGTACGAACGCTGGCTAAAGGACGCTACATAGCTCAAAAGCACAAATAAACAATGTTGTAGAAAATTCAATTGCCCACAAAAAAGTTCCCGATGGCATCTATCTTCCATTGATAGTTTGGGCGTGAGAAAACTCCAAAGTCGGGCAATGTAAGTGTAAAACAACAACAAAATTCATGCATTTATATGTTCGGGTCCTCACGCTTGCTGAACAACGCTATATAGACCAAAAGTTCATATTACTAATGTTGTAGACAATGAAATTCCCCACAAAAAAGTCCCCGGAGGCATGCATCTAACATTGATAGTTAACGCGTGGGAAAGCTCGAACGTCGTGGCAATGTGAGAGACCGCGCGATTGCTATAAGCGTTCGGAATTCTGTACGTTCGAAAAATTGAGCGTTCGGAATTTCGGTCGTTCCGAACATCGATCGTTCCGAATGGCGACCCAACCACGGATAATAACCCGGTGACTCGATACTTGAAACGCACGGGTGGCAGAAAAAACCCGGGCCAACCACCTGCCCCTCGCGTGCAGCCATCGTGCACCCTCCGCGAGTTTCGCACGCGAGTCAAATCGTCGTACTCGCGGTGACCGACGTCGAACCCATACACATGTAGATTCGTCGATGCAGATACGCACAGATTGCACGGTCGCGACGACCGATCGGCCCCTCGGCCGACGCCTAATTGACGCTCGTCGAATCGATCGCCAATTCATCCACGAAATTCCCGGGGCACGATTTTTTTCCTCCATCGTCGTGACAACCACACGTGATACACAACAATAACGTCCCAGTCCAATAAAAAATTACGTCTTTTCGCTAACAAACTTGCTTCACAGAAAAAAAATTAAATTCATTTAAAAAAAAATCAAACTGAAAAAAATCTATTAATAAAATCCGTAAAATTACGCATTACCGATTACTGATCCCACGATATTAGAAATACCAAAAATTGTTTTTTCGTATTCAGAATTTAGGGAAATTTTAAAAACTAAAATTGCGAGTGCATTTTTTGAAAAAAAAAATATATATTTTTGCATATTTTGCCCTGAAACGGATGTTCAACTTCCTCAATAAAATCTAAAGTAAATTTTTTCTGGAAGGCCATAAAAATACGCACATTTTCGTTTTATACGTCAAATTTGCCAAAGATACAGCTTTTTGAATGGAAAAGAAATAATGAAAAACGTCAATTAACGATAAAACCGTCAGAAAAATTTCTAAAAATCGGCACTCGGTGAATATATTGCAATAAAATAACTCAATTTTTTCAAATTATTTGTGGAAATTTTTTTTTTCAGCGGCTAAAGTCACGTGGAATCGCTCATATATTATTTTTAATATTGTCATGGTAAAATAAAAAAAAAACAAACAAATTATTTCGAAATTTACACGAATATTTATTATTGTTACAGACGCGCAACGTCACGCAGATGTATTTTCCGACACTTGGAGACGAAAAAAAGAAAAAAAAGCGACGTCTAGACAGCTTTCCGTAGCTTTTTGCGCAGACAATCACGGTTTCACGGACCAAGGGGAAGACGAGTTGCAAGCCCCTCGAAACTTTTCACCGTGCGCACGATGTTTCGTCGCTTCCTCCAAACCCCCCCCCCCTCCCTCCACCCAATACTCCCAGGCTCTTCACGATCTCGACCACTCTGCACTCTCCGCAATATTCACTGGATTGCAGCATCGTCGTGCTTGCGACCAACTGTATTTTGGTTGAAAAAAAAAAACTTACATCTTTACGTGAGTCGCCCAAAATCTTTCGCTTTTCATGATTTCCACGAAAAAAAAAAAATAAATAAACCAGTCAACAGCGTTATAGCCACGCACATTGTATTTCGTTGTCATTCTTACTAAAATTCTTGTCAAGCTTTTTGTAACACGTATCGAGAGCTTTTTCATCTTGAAAAATTTTCTTGATTACGAAAAATCGTTATTTATTAAATTATTCATGAACCATCATTGCTGAAGTGTTCGTCATAATTTTCATTGAAAGTACTTATTGAAATGTGCATTATGGAATTTTTTCAGATTTTTCGCGTGGACGGTTTGGGATCCAGAGGGGGTGGGGGAGGGACGCTGTGATAACGTCTGTGGAAGCAAATATCTCGTGACTGAAGGGTTAAAATCAAAATGTCTTGATAACATTATTTGTTGCATTCGAGGAGACCTATTCGACGACACCCCACTCGATGGGGGTGAGTGGAAAGAAATGTTGGCTACACTTTTTAGTCGAATTTTTTTTTTTTTTTCGAAAATCTCATCATTCTTGTTTTTGGGTCATCGATCCACGTCACTGTACTAAATTTCGTTTTGATAGGTATACAAAGGTGAGAATCCATAAAACAGACCGAAACCATGGAAATTCTTAGTCGGATACGAAACCCTAAAAAATGACCAACCCCTCTTCAAAGTGTCTCAGAAAAAAAAAAAGAAAAAAAAAGAAAACAATTACCGATGCAATGTTACACGAAAGTAATTTGCATTTTCAGCCAAAGCATTTCAATTCAACTTCGCCACCCTCCCTTGAAAAAAAAAACAATTTCAAATATTCCACCACATCGGATAAGCCAATCAATTGTCTTGTATCGCAAAGGGTAATAACTTCCTAATTTAATTCCTGATTAAAAAAAACGATCCACTCTTTATCACGCGAAACACGTTTAACAACGTATCAAAATTAACCCCCTCGAGTGTTCGGACCACTCGAGGTGGTTAATTTTAATGCAATCTCAAAAGTTCGGTCCCCGACGGTTGTATAACATCTTTTTTTTTTAATTTTATTGCAACCACGCCCCTAATGCACCCAAACTTGCAACACCTTTGCTTTTCAATACTCCTCCTCGCACGCTCGACATGCAATTTTTGTGTTTTGTTTTTGTTACACAATATGAATGGAGAATAAATTTTCGAGGAGTTGAAATGAAAATTTAAAAAAAAATTACGACGTGTCGGTTTGCTTGTTTCTTGTCACATGAAACGTGACAACGAATGGTTTTCGTGAGTCGTTATCGTGATTGTTATCGGTTTGAAAAAGCTTCTGGCAAATGCAGCGGTCGGTGTGGGTGCATGCAAGGTGCATGGAGTAAGAGAGAGAAAGACAGAGAGGGGAGATCGCGTGTGTGCATATCAGGGTGGTCCTTAATGGGGCTGTTGACGAATTTCGACAGATGCACCCCCCAGATAGGTTCGAAATAAATAAATAAAAATATGCGCAAAAATCTAGCACTGTAGTCCAATAGAAAGACGTGCCTGTAACCTCGTTTTGTTTCCCATTCAAATAACATGGAATTTTCACACTAATTCGGTAATTATTTTTTCGAGTTGTCTCTAAGCACGCGAAAAAATTCTTTATTCACACAAATCTATCGTGCTTGGGTATAACTACTCGTACATTTTTTTACAAGACATAAACACAAATGAAATTTGCAATTTGTGTTGAAATCGTTTTATCAGTTGGTTATCATCGTTCATCGGGTTCGCCGTTATCGATAATACACAGGTGAGGTCTTGTAAAAAAATGTACGAGTAGTTATACCCACTGACAATAGATTTATGTGAATAAAGAATTTTTTGCTTGCTCAGGGACAACTCGAAAAAATAATAACCGAATTAGTCGGAAAATCCCATGTTATTCAAATGGGAAACAAAACGAGGTTACAGGCACGTCTTCTCATTGGACCACAGTGCTGGGGTCTCGCACATATTTTTATTTATCAATTTCGAACCTATCTGGGGGGTGCACTTGTCGAAATTCGTCAACACCCCCATCAAGGACCACCCTAGTGCATGTACAACGTGTCCTAGCGGTTTTGCAAATAATCATAATCATAACGGTGATTAATTAAAAACTCGCATAATCCCCGGCCAGGTTCCCCATGAGCCACGAGTACGTGTATACCGATGATGGCGACGTCGGGCATCGATCGTGGGGCTTGCATGGTGCGGCGGGTCGTCGTCCGCCCTCGCTTCGTCTCGCTCCTTCGTATGCGCTTCAACGACATCGCCACCCCTTACTTGGTTTTTTTTATACCACCCCCCCCCGTGACGACGACAACCTACGGGGATGTAATAATCCAGCCACGTCTTTTTAAACTTTTTATTTTATTTTATTTTATTTTTTTGTAATTTTGGTTCCTCATGGAAGAAGCTATGGGGAAATTTTTGTTTCCCGAGATTTTCATGTCACCGTGCTTGAAATGTGTTGACTAAAACGTCGAGATAACACATTTGGAGATAATCTCCGGATGTGTGTGTGTAAGTGTGTGTAATGGCCTCCCAAAATTGAAACTTGTATAACTTGAAAACGGTTTTAGCTATAGCCCCCAAATTTTGATCAGACACGTGCAGCTCCGTAATCCCTTCTTTGTCTGTAATTTTCGCGATGATTCAAGCTGCGACTCGGATTTTCATGTCGTTTTAAAATTACCAAAAAAAAAAGGGCGTTATCACTCTAGCGATCGCAAATTTTGAGATACTCGTCTAGATAGTTGTTGACAAGGAGATGTGTACCCGAGGTGGGTTTGTATTGCATTTGGGCCAAATCCATCGGGAAGTTTTCATTTTAGCATATTTTAAAGACTTTTCGAAAAATCGAAATCCTCGATACAAATCCTATCGACTTTGACCAATTGACCTTCAACTTTCCGAAAGTGCGGAACGTCATTCAGCCGTGATGTTTATCAAATTTTTTGGAGATCGGTTCAGTGGGTTGGATTTTGGAGAAACGAACGATCTTCAAAAAAAGAAGAAAGGAAACATTTTAAATTCGGAAATGCGAAAAATCTATAATACTCTCTAATTACAAAATAATAATAATAATAATAATAATAATAATAATAATAATAATAATGATAATGATAATAATAATAATAATAATAATAATAATAATAATAATAATAATAATAATAATAATAATAATAATAACAACAAAAACAACAAACGTTTCAAAACCTTATCGTTGAAAAATTTCAATCTACAATACAAAAAACGAGATTGCAAAAATTTCCCTCAAAAAAGAAATCGAACGAAAAAAAAAAAATCACAAACGTTTCATAACCTAATCGTTGAAAAATGTCAATTTACACCATAAAAAACAAGATCGGAAAAATGTCCATCAAAAAAATAAACAAGAAAAAAAAAAGTCTGGCAACTCAAAACTTTGATAACCTTGGAAAAATTATCTGAAACGTATAAATTGGTGTGGCTCATTGAGACTGAGAGTAGCGAGACGACGAGAACCTCGAACTATTTGCTTGTTTTCGATGTTCCTGGGTCGGTGGGTAACTGGGGGCCAGGGGCGTGGGGTGGGGGGGGGGGGGTTAAGGCCAAAGGAAACCGGGGAAACTAGTACCTACACTATCGTGGGTATATATAGTAGCGTAGCGACAGCGAAATCGCTCGGCGTTCACCGGGTGCCAGTGGCGAGAGAGAGCGAAAGTTCGCCCCAGTGCCTCCATCCTGTCTGCAGTGTGCCGCCAGGGTGCACGTTCGCCGCCCGCCCCACGCCCCACGGCGGCTCGCCCGGCCAGTGTACCACGCCGGCAGTGGGGTGGGGCGTGGGGCGTGGGGCTGCCGACGCGCCGCGCGCGCCAGACTCGCTGAACTACGGCGTGACGGTGCGGCCAAAGGGGTTGCCAACGCTACGTGCGTTCCCGAGCCTTCCGGATTCGTAATGCGGACGAAAACGGAAACGTTTAAAATCGATGGTTATTCGCGTACACACAATGTGCAAGCCTCTCGTAACCCAAGGTGGTCCTTGCATGGGGTTTGAATGTCATCCCAAGTAAAAATTAATTATTTTGTCAGTTAGTTACTTTGGCCGTTGTTATTTTATAGTAAATTCGGTATACGATGTTATTTTAACTCGCTTTGACGCAAGGCGACCTTGTTATAGATGTAGATAATTTTATTATCTCGGTTTCAGAGCGAGAATCCTACTTTACCGATATTATTTTTTTTCGGTTTTTCTATTTTTTTGAATTAATTATGTTGAAAGTGCGATATAAATTATATAAATATATATCACACATTCTTCATAACGATATCTACAATGTGGCGTAGCGTTTTTTTCGAGTCGATGCCGTTTTGATTATTTATACATTTTTTTAACTCAAAATTTTGATAAAAATTTGATATTTTTTTTTCTGTCAAAAAGTAATTTCTACGGGAAAACTTTACGAAATCAACAATTCGCTGTGTCACAATGAAGCTATTAGCTTTCTGAATAAGCAATTTGAAAAATTGAAAAAATTCTAAACGATGCCTGAGAGTGAAAAAAAAAATTGAAAATTGATCGAAGGGGATTTTCGAATGAGTCTTATATACTCGATCGCGATCACGCTGCCAACTTCGCCATTTTAAAGGGTTTTTCTATTCATTTTTGTTTTTTTTTTTATTTTTCAAGGAGCTATAATGTAATAACTTCTTTAAAAAAAAAGATGAAATATTGCCAGATCCATTTTTCCGAGCGTCAAGGTGATGTAACCCCCTTGAACCGTTGATAAACACCGAGAGAAAAAGAATTCTCGATTTTTTTAAAAAGTTATATTTTTTATAAATTATACCCATTGCCGATCATAACAATGTCAATAATCACGATAATAATTTCAATAAAAATGGTATGATGCGCGATAATATTATGGTCATTGCGTCAAGGTCAAATATTTTGTTGAACCAGTCGTGTTACAGTTTTCTCGTTCGTTTCTATCAGAAACGACCGAGGTTGCCTAACGCTGTCTTCTGTGTAAATAAAAATTGATGAGCCGCGATCAAACCGTTGCTCAAAATTCTAAACACACATACAGCCGACAATAAAATTGTTAAAATATCGTTCACGTGCTTCGACCAAAAATGTCGGTGTTCTCGTTGTTATTTGATTGACACATTTTTTTTCGAGAATATTTTTTCAGAAAAAGAATTATCGTTGCTACGGATGGAAACGGTGCGACACCGTGATAGCCGATAATGACAATATCGTGATCCACGACAGCACCAGTGCTTTGAATTTCCGCTTCTCGTGAAAAAACGAAAATATTAAAAAAAAAAACACTCGGGACTCAGGCAGTTTGAAGTGGGTATAAAAAGTCTCGCGATCACGACAAGGCAACACATCGGTTCAACTTGTTGCCGGATATCAGTCGCTCCTACGAAAATTGTCTGCCAGCTATTTGGAACCAACTATCGTTTCCCACCGTCGCCATAGACCACGAACCGTGAGTTAATTGTTAACATCGAAATTTAGGTACTCGTGTCTTTTTCGTATGTTACGCAATATCTTATTCGATTGTGGACCAATTCGAATGATTCTTTTTTCATTGAATATACCATAATGTGATAATTGTCACCTAGGTGCAGTTCTAATGATTACTGCTGGAAATCGAAAAATAAGATTTATTTTTACAAAAACATGAAAATCGACTACATGACTTTGCCTATAGGTATAAAACAACCTTAAACGATAAACTTGAAGATAATATTTTTTATTCCTTTAAAGAAAAGATAGCATCGAGGGAAAATATTAAAAAAATTATTGATACATAAATATTTACGATATTTAATATAATTTTTTTGAAGTCGTGGGACAAGGATTTTGAATGTGGTTTGAAGCAAACGTAGTGAGCGCAAACGTAGAACCGCAATTTTACGCATAGCGTGTCATACAATTTTTTTTTTCTACGAAATGACGAAACTATTTGGAATATTTTTTCGAGTTTTTCACCTTTTATTTTTTGAGCCTCATTATTTATCTAAAAAATCGTCGTTTCAAACTTAGCAATGATATTCTAGTTCAGACGATAAGCGAGATGTGGTCTCAATAGGCTCTTGAAAATTTAAAGTCAATCGGTTATAATTCGTTGCTGAGATATGTCGACCATAAGTTGCTAAAAGACAGTTTCGATGAAGAAAAAAAAACGCGTTTAAAATTGTTTCGTGTAGTCTCGATAGCATTGTCTCGTGCTCATTCGAATCTCAATAACTCTCAAAATGTTGTGAATAAAAACTCGGAAAAAATAAAAAAAATAAAAAATTCCGAAAAAATCGACAACTGAATTTGCCAATTGCCGTAATAAATTTAGTCATCGAACAATCCAAACTAACCAACTGATCGAATACGAATCTCGCACTTTTGTAAAACATAGCCCCATTGCTTTCAGTTTAACAACTCGTTGATCGACAAGGATAAAAAATCCGGACCAGGATGACGTTGTTCACGAAATTGGTCGCAATTTTCCTGATCTCCATGGTCAATCGTTTGACCATCGTCGACGCATCGAAAATTTTAAGACGGGCGGATCTAACATCAGTGGATTTTTCCGGACGAGGTTACACGGTAATCGAAGAGGGAACTTTCGACAATATGACCCTGGTGATTAGTCTAAACCTCAGCCACAACGAAATTGGCGAACTTCAACCATCGGTTTTCGCCGAACTCAAAAATTTGGAATTTCTCGATCTAAGCTACAATGGTTTGAAATACACGCGAGACGCTTTTGTGGGACTCGAAAAATTGAGATTGCTCAATTTGTCGGGCAATCCGCTGGGCGGAATACTGGAAAGCAATTTCTTGAATGGATTATCGAGTTCGGCTTGCGTCGTGACGAAAAATTGGCGGGTGCGTGGAATCAAAGGTGACGTGTTTGGCGGTGCAACGAGAAATCACGCCAGCCAATACTCAAAGCCATTGCCCATAAAGTTAAATCTAAATGGCGATCGTTTCCAATATTGTGAGCAAAACGGGGTGTTGTCGAAAGTTGAACGCATGATATTCCCCCAACCCACTCGGGGATGCAATGAGTTTCACTCGGTGTTAAGTTCCGAAGGTGTTGGACTCGGTTTGTTCGAGAAAAATTTGTATTCGATAGCCGACAACGCCTTCGATAATGTTCAAAATCTTTCCAAGTTATTCCTTTCGGACAATTATTTCGACAACACGAAATTCATCGAAAAATTGCCATCATCGTTGATCGAGTTGAATCTGCGTGGCAATAAAATTAGCGTATTGGAATCCGGTTGTTTATCCAAATTTTCAAAACTCCGAATTGTCAATTTCGATAATAACGTAATTACGACCATCGAAGCGGGTGCGTTCGATAATACGAGCTTGACCGTAATTTGGTTGGCTAACAATCAATTGAGTTCAATTGAGATTGGAGTTTTTACCGGTCTCAAAAGTTTGAGGCACATCAATCTTGATCGTAATAAGCTGACGACGATTGAAGCCGATGCATTTGATTTACCTCACCTGAATCGGTTGGACTTGGCACGCAACAATATCACAACAATTGGACCAGAATCTTTGAGAAATTGGAACGAATTGACTCATTTGAATATTCGGGGTAATGGAATAAAGTCACTGGAGTTTGGTGTATTTCCGGCATCGCTGAAATCATCGGGTTCTGAAATTTGGATCGCTGGAAACAAAATCGAATCGATAACAGCCGGTACGACGGTGATGTGTCACGAATCATTTGAATAACACAATTACAAATTGACGAGAATCGACGTACCGATGGTTGTGGCGTTTGGTGCGCGCGGCTTCGGCGGTCCCCGCGACAGTAGCAGAAGCGGTTTGTTGCGACCGCTACTTGGATGGGTGACCGCTTGACCGCGCATCGGTTGCCACAACGATCGGTCAACGGGCAAGAGCGGTCGCGGTTCTCTCGAGGCCTTTTCGCGTCTTCACGGAATTAACATTACTTTTCGTGCATACGGCGGGAAAAAAATCGGAAGAACGAAAAAAAGGCCGTCTGTATCGGTACGGGTTTTCCGCAGTTTTCCCGTACCCACGGCGAATGCGGTACAGTTGTAGCTAACACGGCTGCGGACGGAACTTAGGTTAGGTTAGGTTAGGCTGTAAGGGGAAAAACCCGAAACGGCATATGGGAAAAAATGGGAAATAAATAAATACATACAAATTAATTACGCATTATTTTTGTTAAACATATTTACAAACGCGTAAATTCGGGCAACGCACGATTTTATTCGAACTGTTTGTTATCATACTCTGTAAATGTGTTGTGGTATTATTATTATTATTGGTGCATGGATAAATTATAAATACATTGTAAAATTTGACCACGAATAAATAAATGATAAAAAAAGGGGTGAAAAGTAGAACCTTGCACATTGCCTCCTCACAATTTTGTACCGTTCTGAAATTATTGAGCTGTAAAGTAGAACCTTGCTCATGGCTTCCTTGTCATTTCACAAATTTGCCAAAGCTTCCTCTATGAGGAAGCCAAAATTGATCGAGACATAGTTACTCACAGAAGAATCACGGGCAAATGTGTAAAATGATAAGGAAGCTATGAGCAAGTTTCTACTTTGTTTTTTATTGTATGCCACGTTTATTCTATAAAACTTTTTGCAACTCATAATTTTCATGAAAATTTGTTTTTATTTCAACGGCTGTAATTTCGACAAGAAAACTTTTAGAAAAAAAGTCTCTATGCTATGATAAATAAGGGAGACCGGTGTGGGTTGTAACACGGTGTCAATTGTTACAACGACGATTACGCCGCCATCACAAGGAAAATGACGAAACTGTTTGGACATCCCCATAGCAATGTCCGTTTCGCTACGATTACCCAACGTTTGCAAAATGTCATGCGCTCCATCCTGTGACTGTGTCCATTTTTATGGGTTTTCGCTACCGAAAGTAAGTCCATCCCTCCCACTATCTTTTGGTCTGGTATCTAAACAATGATTATTTTTTATAATTGGTCTAATCTATATTCATCCATGATGGTTCGACCATAAATGACGATAATTAGGATTCGTATATCACGACGCGAAGGATAATATTTAATTTATTCACTGAAAAACGTCGCAGGTGTCAATTGTAACACGTCGATCGGTGTTGATTGTAACACTATCAAAATCCTGTAAATTATTTCAATTTCCTTTCCATTTTCATTTCTTACAACAATTTCCATTCTTTATCTGTGATGACAGTTCTAAGGATTAATAAATTGCTTTATTCATTGTTAAACTTCCGTTATTTATTTCATGGCAGAGACATGTAATAGTTCTGGTTACGGTGAGATTGAAAATATTTGTCTCTTTCCGTTAAAAAATACTAATAACAATGTCGTATTTTACTGAAGTTACTGTGACCTTTGAAACCATTTTTCGAGTCGTAAATAAATATTTTCCGTACAATACTTCATAATACCGTACATAATTTTCCGTACATAACTTCGAACTTTAACATCATCTAGTGAAAGCTATTTTTCTAGTTTTAGGAGTGAGAATTTGATATCGAAATTCCATTCTCTGGATATCCATCAATATATATTTTTTTTTAAATTTCATTTCATTTTTTCGGATTTCAATTTCTTTGTTTGTTTTTGGGTCATTTTTCCTCTACAAATAGGAAAAAGATGCCCCAAGATCAAGTAAATAAAAAAAAATAGGAAAAGTATCATAAATAAGGCAACGAAGTGAATTTTTCTGAACTTTACCGTTGAAGTTCGTTTCTCCACACTACATTTTTCTTCGCTTGCCGTAGAAAATTTCGGACCGCAGTACTGAAGGAATTTTGGATTCCGACGTCTTATTAACTTCCCGATTATAGGGAAGTTATTGTGATGACCCCGAAAATCGAAAACCGTTTTTTTTTTATTGCAGATCTTCACGTTTTGAGGTCATTGAGTTCATTTGAGCCTATTTTGAGCAAAATGTTTGTGTGTGCGTGTGTATGTGTGTGTGTGTGCGTATGTACGTACGTATGTGATCAATTTTTCGTTAAAGTTTTCTCCAAAACTAATGACGCGACCGGGATGATCGATGATGCAATCGATGTGTCTCGCCGGAACTTAGAGCCGATTAGCTTTTGGTCCAGATCGGTCAAGTAGTTTTTTTAGTTCTTTAGCAAAAATCGTAATTTTAGAACGGAAATTTTTTTCTTTCACAATATATAGGTCGCCATAATTTCCAGAGAGCAGTTAAAAAAAATCCCACACTCATGTGAGAATGAGGACTGTTACGAAGAAAGTGAGACGACAGAATTGAAAATCCATTGAATCGCATGGTCCGAAAACTACGACAAGTGAAACATTTTGTGAAAAATCTCACAGCATTTTGATAACTCATACGGCTATGGAAAAATTTCAAATCATACCTAAGTATAGGTACTTTATAGGGGTAAAATCGATTTTCAATTTGTATCGGCCGTGTCACGAGAAAAAAATGTATTTTTCCAATTTTTTAGGTGAGTCAGTCCCCTCAAATCGTTGACAAATACCGAGGGGAAAAGAATTCTCGATTTTTTCAAAAAGCTTTACTTTTTCTAATAAATTATACCCATTGCCGGCCATGACAATGTCAACAATCGCGATAATTCTAATAAAAATGGTATAACTCGCGATAATATTATGGTAGTTGCGTCAAGGTCGAATATTTTGTTGAACCAGTCGTGTTACACTTTTCTCGTTCGTTTCTATCAGAAACGACCGAGGTTGCCTAACGCTATCTTCTGTGTAAATAAAAATTGATGAGCTGCGATCAAACCGTTCCTCAAAATTCTACCCACACACGCACACACACAGCCGAGAAAAAAGTTGTTAGAATATCGTTCACGTGCTTCGACCAAAAATGTCGGTGTTCTCGTTGTTATTTGATTGACACATTTTTTTTCGAAAATATTCTTTCGGAAAAAGAATTATCGTTCCTACGGATGGAAACGGTGCGACACCGTGATAGCCGATAATGACAATATCGTGATCCACGACAGCACTAGTGCTTTGAATTTCCGCTTCTCGTGAAAAAACGAAAATATTTTTTAAAAAAACACTCGGGACTTAAGCAGTTTGAAGTGGGTATAAAAAGTCTCGCGATCATGACGAGGGTAACACATCGGATCAAATTGCTGCCGGTTATCAGTCGCTCCTACGAAAATTGTCTGTCAGCTATTTCGAACCAACTATCGTTTGCCACCGTCGCCATAGACCACGAACCGTGAGTCAATTGTTAACATCAAGATTTACTCGTCTCTATTCTCAACAATTTCTCGCTTTTATCATCTTTCCTTTGTTCATTTCATTTCGTAATCCAGTTTTATAAAGTTTTCCATCACGGCATAGTTTAGTTTACGTTTTTTTCGGGTATAGGGAGTAAAAATTCAGGAAAGACAAAAATTCAGAACGCCCCCATGCAACGAAGACCAATGTTCTTTTGTTCTTAAGAAATGTTCCATTTCTTATTCTTTTTTAAATAAATGATAATCTTATAATTGTCACATAAGTGTAGTTCCAATGATAACCACTAAAAATCGAGAAAGTGAATTAATTTTTGAAAAAAAAAAATAGAAAACCGACTTAAAAACTTTGTCTTTGTGTACCTACAAACTCGAACTTAAGAAGTTGAGAATGATATTTAATTTATTGCTCTGAAGAACAGAGCGTTGAAGGACAATATAGAAAATTATTCATACATAAATATTTAATAGATCTAATCGATTATTTTTGAGTCGTGGGTTAGCTTCGATGTGGGACAACTTTTTTCCACATGGAACACGATTCAGGCTGTTGTAATTATCCGAAAAATGAAAAATCAAGCGTATTCGCATCCGAAAGAAGAGTCTCGATCATTCGACCTACAATCGTGTTCTGAATTTTTTTTTTACATGACGATGGAGCTATTTAGAACATTCTCAAATTTTTCCCTCTTTATTTTTGAGCTCCATTGATTACCTAAAAATCGTAGTTTCAAACTCGGGAATGATATTCTAGTTCAGTGGATAAGCGAGATGTGGTCTTAATAGGCGGTTAAAATTTCACGTCAATCGTTTATAATTCGTTGCTGAGATATCTCGACCATAAGTTGCTGAAACACAGTTTCGATGTAGAAAAAAAACGCGTTCCAAACTGTTTCGTGTAGTCTCGATAACATTGCCTCGTGCTCATTCGAATCTCAATGACTCCAAAAATTTTGTGAATAAAAACTCGGAAAAAATTAAAATAAAAAAAAATCCGAAAAAGTCGACATCTGAATTTGCCAATTGCCGTAATAAATTTTGTCATCGAACAATACAAACTAACCGACTGATCGAATACGAATCTCGCACTTTTGTAAAACATAGCCCCATTGCTTTCAGTTTCACAACTCGTTGATTGACAAGGATAAAAAATCCGGACCAGGATGACGTTGTTCACGAAATTGGTCGCAATTTTCATGATCTCCATGGTCAAACGTTTGTCCATCGTCGACGCATCGAAATTTTTATCACGGGCGAATCTTGTAACATCGCTGGATCTTTCCGGACGAGGTTACACGGATATCGTTGATGGAACTTTCGACGGTATGATCCGTATCGTTAGTCTGAACCTTAGCCACAACCAAATTATCGAAATTCGACCATTGATTTTCGCGGGACTCAAAAATTTAGAATTTCTCGATCTAAGCTACAATGGTTTGAAATACACGCGAGACGCTTTTGTGGGACTCGAAAAATTGAGATTGCTCAATTTGACGAATAATTGGATGCGCCAAGGACTGGAAAGCAATTTCTTCAAAGGATTACCGAGTTCGGCTTGCGTCGAGATGAAAAATTGTCCCGTGAATAAAATCGAAGGTGACGTGTTTGGCAGTGCAACGAATAATCAAGTCGGCAAATACAAATTTGCCGAAAATTGGATAATAGACGAAGCAACTTTGTATATCGAGACGATGCAATTTTGTCACGAAAACGGGGTGTTATTCAAAGTTAAACGCTTCATGTCATCCGAACCAACCGAGGGATGCACTGAATTTGGTTCGACGATAAAATCCGACGGTGTTGAAATTATTTTGTTTGACAATAATTTGTATTCGATAGCCGACAACGCCTTCGATAATGTTCAAAATGTTTCGAGGATATATATTTCGCGCACGTCTTTCAACAACACGGAATTTATCGAAAAATTGCCAACATCGTTGATCCAGTTGACTGCTTATCATAATCCAATTAGCGCATTGGAATCCGGTTGTTTATCCAAACTCTCAAAACTCCGAATCGTCAATTTCGGAAATAACGTAATTACGACCATCGAAGCGGGTGCGTTCGATAATCCAAGCTTGATCGAAATAAGGTTGCAAAAAAATAATTTGAGGTCAATCGTGAATGGAGTTTTTACCGGTCTCAAAAGTTTGAGGTATATCAATCTCAGTGATAATAAGTTGACGACGATTGAAGCCCGTGCATTCGATTTACCACACCTGAATCTGTTGGACTTGGCACACAACAATATCACAAAAATTGGACCGGATACTTTGATAAATTTGAACGAATTGAATCAATTGGATATTTCGAACAATCCAATAAAGTCACTGGAGTTTGGTGTATTTCCGGCATCGCTTAGATCATCAGGTTCGGAAATTTGGATCGGTGGAAACAAAATCGAATCGATAACAGCCGGTACGACGGCGCTGTGTCACGAATCATTTGAATAACACAATTACAAATTGACGAGAATCGACGCACTGATGGTTGTGGCGATTGGTGCGCGCGGCTTCGGCGGTCCCCGACAGTAGCAGAAGCGGTTTGTTGCGGCCGCTACTTGGATGGGTGACCGCTTGACCGCGCATCGGTTGCCACAACAATCGGTCAACGGGCAAGAGCGGCCGCGGTTCTTTCGAGGCCTTTTCGCGTCTCCACGGAATTAACATTACTTTTCGTGCATACGGCGGGGAAAAAATCGGAAGAACGAAAAAGGCCGTCTGTATCGGTACGGGTTTTCCGCAGTTTTCCCGTACCCACGGCGAATGCGGTACAGTTGTAGCTAACACGGCTGCGAACGGAACTTAGGTTAGGTTCGGTTAGGCTGGAAGGGGATCGCAAAAACCCAAAACGGCATATGGGAAAAAATGGGAAATAAATAAATAAATACAAATTAATTACGCATTATTTTTGTTAAACATATTTACAAACGCGTAAATTCGGGCAACGCACGATTTTATTCGATCTGTTTGTTATCATACTCTGTAAATGTGTTGCGGTATTATTATTATTATTGGTGCATGGATAAATTATAAATACATTGTAAAATTTTACCACGAATAAATAAATGATAAAAAAAGGGTGAAAAGTAGAACCTTGCACATTGCCTCCTCACAATTTTGTACCGTTCTAGAATTATTGAGCTGTAAAGTAGAACCTTGCTCATGGCTTCCATGTCATTTTACAAATCTGCCAAAGCTTCCTCTATGAGGAAGCCAAAATTTATCGAGACATAGTTACTCACAGAAGAATCATGGGCAAATGTGTAAAATGATAAGGAAGCTATGAGCAAGTTTCTACTTTGTTTTTTATTGTTTGCCACGTTTATTCTATAGAACTTCTTGAAACTCATAATTTTTGTAAATTCCACCATCGACGAGGATTCTCAAATGAGAGTCTTACTCGATCGCGTTCATAACTTCGCCATTTTTAAATGTTTTTCTATTCATTCTTTTCTTTCAATTATTCAAGAAGCTCTAATGTATTTGATAACTTCGTAAAAAAAATTTAGACCCATTTTTCCGAGCGTCAAGGCGAAGTAACCCCCCTCAAATCGTTGATAAATACCGAGAGAAAAAGAATTCTCGGTTTTTTCAAAAAGCTTTACTTTTTCTAATAAATTATACCCATTGCCGGCCATGACAATGTCGATAATCACGATAAATTCTAATAAAAATGGTATAACTCGCGATAATATTATGGTAGTTGCGTCAAGATCAAATGTTTTGTTGAACCAGTCGTGATACACTTTCCTTGTTCGTTTTTAGAGAAAACAACTGAGGATTCGTACCGCTATTGTCGCATCTGTGTAAATGAAAATTGATAAGCTGCGATCAAACCGTTCCTCAAAATTCTACACACACACACACACACACACACACACACAGCCGACAAAAAAATTGTTAGAATATCGTTCACGTGCTTCGACCAAAAATGTGTGTGATCTCGTTGTTATTTGATTGACACCGTGATAGCCGATAATGACAATATCGTGATCCACGACAGGACCAGTGCTTTCAATTTCTGCTCTTTGTAAAAAAACAAAAATTAAAAGAAAAAAACACTCGGGACTTAGGCAGTTTGAAGTGGGTATAAAAAGTCTCGCGATCACGACCGGGGCAACACATCGGATCAAATTGCTGCCGGTTATCTGTCGCTCCTACGAAAATTGTCTGCCAGCTATTTGGAACCAACTATCGTTTGCCACCGTCGCCATAGACCACGAACCGTGAGTTAATTGTTAACATCAAAATTTACTCGTCTCTATTCCCAACAATTTATCGCTTTTATCATCTTTGCTTTGTTCATTTCATTTCGTAATTCAGTTTTATAAAGTTTTTCATCACGGCGTAGTTTAGTTTACGTTTTTTTTTTTGGGTAGGGGTGAAAAATCCAGGTACGACGAAAATTCCGAACGCCTCCATGCAACAAGACCAATGTTTCGAACGTACAGAATTTTGAACGTCTAACAGTCGCGCGGTTTCTCATTTAATTTTTGTAAATGAAATGATGAAACTATTTGGAATATTTTTTCGAGTTTTTCACTTTTTATTTTCTGAGCCTCATTATTTATTTCAAAATCGCAGTTTCAAACTTAGCAATGATATTCTAGTTTAGACGATAAGCGAGATGTGGTCTCAATAGGCTCTTGAAAATTTCAAGTCAATCGATTATAATTCGTTGCTAAGATATCTCGACCATAAGTTGCTAAAAGACAGTTTCGATGTGGAAAAAGAAACGCGTTTCAAATTGTTTCGTGTAGTCTCGATAGCATTGCCTCGTGCTCGTTCGAATCTCAATAACTCTAATAATTTTGTGAATAAAAACTCGGAAAAAATAAAAAAATAAAAAAAATTCCGAAAAAATCGACAACTGAATTTGCCAATTGCCGTAATAAAATTAGTCATCGAACAATCCAAACTAACCAACTGATCGCATACGAATCTCGCACTTTTGTAAAACATAGCCCCATTGCTTTCAGTTCAACAACTCGTTGATCGACAAGGATAAAAAATCCGGACCAGGATGACGTTGTTCACAAAATTGGTCGCAATTTTCATGATCTCCATGGTCAAACGTTTGTCCATCGTCAACGCATCGAAATTTCTAACATCGGCGGATCTTGCAACATCGATGGATCTTTCCGGACGAGGTTACACGGATATCGTTGAGGGAACTTTCGACGGTATGATCCGTATCGTCAGTCTAAACCTCAGCCGCAACCAAATTTTCGAAATTCGACCATTTATTTTCGCGGGACTCAAAAATTTGGAATTTCTCGATCTAAGCTACAATCGTTTGAAATACACGCGAGACGCTTTCGTGGGACTCGATAAATTGAGATTGCTCAATTTGTCGGGCAATTCGCTGGGCGGGGTACTGGCGAGCAATTTCTTGAATGGATTATCGAGTTCGGCTTGCGTCGTGACGAAAAATTGTCCCGTTTACGAAATCAAAGGTGACGTGTTTGGCGGTGAAACGAAAAATCACGTCAGCCGATACGTACGATTGGACAAAGAACCGTTATCACGAAACAACAATTATGTAGAATATTGTTATGAAGACGGGGTGTTGTCTGAAGTTAAATACTTGAAAAACCGAAGCCAATTCACCTGGGGATGCGATTGGACCGATCCGGCGGTTAATTCCCACGGTATCGAACTTTTTTTAATCGGAAAACGTTGGCATTCGATAGACGACGACGCCTTCGTTAATTTTCAAAATGTTTCGGTGTTATATTTGACTTCGAATCATTTTAGCAGCACCGAATTCATTGAAAAATTGCCATCGTCGTTGATCGAGTTGAATTTGGAACGCAATCGAATTAGCGCATTGGAATCCGGTTGTTTTTCCAAATTTTTAAAACTTCGATATCTCGACGTCGGAAGAAACGTAATTACGACCATCAAAGCGGGTGCGTTCGATAATACGAGCCTGATCGAAATTTCGTTGTTTGGCAATCAATTGACGTCGATCGAGATTGGAATTTTTACCGGTCTCAAAAGTTTGAGGCGCATCAATATTGATCGTAATAAATTGACGACGATTGAAGCCGGTGCATTCGATGTACCGCATCTTAATGATTTGTCATTGAAGGCTAACAATATCACAAAAATTGGACCGGAATTTTTGAGAAATTCGACCGAATTGACTAGATTCGATTTTTGGTTGAATCCAATTGAGTCACTGGAGTTTGGTGTGTTTCCGGCGTCGCTGAAAACATCAGTTTCCATATTTCAGATCAATGAGAACCAAATTGAATCGATAACAGCCGGTACGACGGCGATGTGTCACGAATCATTTGAATAACACGATTACAAACTGACGAGAACCGACGCACCGATTGGTTGTGGCGATTGGTGCGCGCGGCTTCGGCGGTCCCCGACAGTAGCAAAAGCGGTTCGTTGCGACCGCTACTTGGATGGGTGACCGCTTGACCGCGCATCGGTTGCCACAACGATCGGTGAACGGGCAAGAGCGGCCGCGGTTCTTTCGAAGCCTTTTCGCGTCTCCACGAAATTAACATTACTTTTCGTGCATACGGCGGGAAAAAAATCGGAAGAACGAGAAAAGGCCGTCTGTATCGGCACGGGTTTTCCGCAGTTTTCCCGTACCCACGGCGAATGCGGTACAGTTGTAGCTAACACGGCTGCGGACGGAACTTAGGTTAGTTAGGTTAGGCTGGAAGGGGAAAAACCCGAAACGGCATATGGGAAAAAATGGGAAATAAATAAATACATACAAATTAATTACGCATTATTTTTGTTAAACATATTTACAAACGCGTAAATTCGGGCAACGCACGATTGTATTCGAACTGTGTGTTATCATACTCTGTAAATGTGTTGCGGTATTATTATTATTATTGGTGCATGGATGAATTATAAATACATTGTAAAATCGGACCACGAATAAATAAATGATAAAAAAGTGTGTAAAGTAGAACCTTGCACATTGCTTCCTCATAATTTTGTAGCGTTTTGAAATTATTGGGCTGTGAAGTAAAACCTTGTTCATGGCTTCCTTGTCATTTTACAAATTTGCCAAAGCTTCCACTATGAGGAAGCCAAAATTGATCGATGCATGGTTCCTCATAGAGGAATCTTTAGCAAATGTGTAAAATGATAAGGAATCCACGAGCAAGGTTCTAGGTTACGAAGAAAATGAGACGTCAGAATTGAAAATCCATTGAGTCGCATGGTCCGAAAACTACAAGTGAAAAATTTTGTGAAAAATCTCACAGCATTTTGATAACTCATACGGCTATGGAAAATTTTGAAATCATACCTAAGTATAGGTACTTTATAGGGGTAAAATCGATTTTCAATTTGTATCGGCCGTGTCACGAGGAAAAGATTTATTTTTCCAATTTTTTAGGTGACTCAGTCCCCTCAAATCGTTGATAAATACCGATAGGAAAAGAATTCTCGATTTTTTTCAAAAAGCTTTACTTTTTCTAATAAATTATACCCATTGCCGGCCATGACAATGTCAACAATCGCGATAATTCTAATAAAAATGGTATAACTCGCGATAATATAATGGTAGTTGCGTCAAGGTCAAATGTTTTGTTGAACCAGTCGTGATACACTTTCCCTGTTCGTTTTTAGAGGAAACGACCGAGGATTCGTAACGCTATCATCGCATCTGTGTAAATGAAAATTGATAAGCTACGATCAAACCGTTCCTCAAAATTCTACACACACACACACACACACACACACACACACAGCCGAGAAAAAAATTGTTAGAATATCGTTCACGTGCTTCGACCAAAAACGTCTGTGTTCTCGTTGTTATTTGATTGACACATTTTTTTTCGAAAATATTTTTTCAGAAAAAGAATTATCGTTCCTAAGGATGGAAACGGTGCGACACCGTGATAGCCGATAATGACAATATCGTGATCCACGACAGCACCAGTGCTTTGAATTTCCGCTTCTTGTGGAAAAACGAGAATATAAAAAAAAACACTCGGGACTTAGGCAGTTTGAAGTGGGTATAAAAAGTCTTTCGATCATGACGAGGGCAACACATCGGATCAAATTGCTGCCGGTTATCAGTCGCTCCTACGAAAATTGTCTGCCAGCTATTTCGAACCAACTATCGTTTGCCACCGTCGCCATAGACCACGAACCGTGAGTTAATTGTTAGTATCAAAATTTACTCGTCTCTATTCTCAACAATTTCTCGCTTTTATCATCTTTGCTTTGTTCATTTCATTTCGTAATCGAATTTTATAAAGTTTTCCATCACGGTGTAGTTTAGTTTACGTTTTTTTTCGGGTATAGGGAGTAAAAATTCAGTAAAGACAAAAATTCAGAACGCCCCCATGCAACGAAGACCAATGTTCTTTTGTTCTTAAGAAATGTTCCATTTCTTATTCTTTTTTTATTCAACATATTATATCTTGAGGGTGATGCTATTTATTTTTTTTTAAATAAATGATAATATTATAATTGTCACATAAGTGTTGTTCCAATGATTACCACTAAAAATCGAAAAAGTAAATTAATTTTTGGAAAAAAAATAGAAAACCGACTTTAAAACTTTGTCTATGTGTACAAACTCGAACTTAAGAAGTTGAGCATGATATTTAATTTATTGCTCTAAAGAAAAGAGCATTGAAGGACAATATAGAAAATTATTGATACATAAATATTTAATAGATCTAATCGTATATTTTTGAGTTATGGGTTAGCTTCAATGTGGGACAACTTTTTTCGACATGGACCACGACTAAGGCTGTTGTAATTATCCGAAAAATGAAAAATCAAGCATATTTGCATCCGAAAGAAGAGTCGCGATCATGCGAACTACAATCGTGTTCTGAATTTTTTTTTACATGATGATGGAGCTATTTAAAACATTCTCAAGTTTTTCCCTCTTTATTTTTAAGCTCTATTGATTGCCTAAAAATCGTAGTTTCAAACTCGGGAATGATATTCTAGTCCATAGGATAGTGCGGTCTTGATAGGCCCTCAAAATTTAGAGTAAATCGATTATAATTCGAAGCTGAGATATCTCGACCATAAGTTGCTGAAACACAGTTTCGATGTAGAAAAAAAAACGCGTTTCAAACTGTTTCGTGTAGTCTCGATAACATTGCTTCGTGCTCATTCGAATCTCAATAACTCCAAAAATTTTGTGAATAAAAACACGGAAAAAATGAAAAATAAAAAAAATCCGAAAAAATCGACAACTGAATTTGCCAATTGCCGTAATAAATTTTGTCATGGAACAATCCAAACTAACCAACTGAGCGAATACGAATCTCGCACTTTTGTAAAACATAGCCCCATTACTTTCAGTTTAACAACTCGTTGATCGACAAGGATAAAAAATCCAGACCAGGATGACGTTGTTCGCGAAATTGGTCGCAATTTTCATGATCTCCATGGTCAATCGTTTGTCCATCGTTGACGCATCGGAATATTCAACATCACCAGATCGTCCAACATCGTTAGATTTTTCTGGACGAGGTACCGGGGGTATCACACGAACAGGTTCCCGCGATTACTCCCGTCTGGTTAGTCTGAACTTTAGCCACAACTACATTTCCATACTTCAACCATCGATTTTCGCGGATCTCAAAAGTTTAGAAATTCTCGATCTGAGCCACAATCATTTGGATTGGACGCCAAACGCTTTTTTGGGACTCGACAAATTGAGATTGCTCAATCTGACGAATAATTGGATGCGCGAAGGACTGGGAAGCAATTTCTTCAAAGGATTATCGAGTTCGGCTTGCATCGAGATAAAAAATTGTCCCGTGAATAGAATCGAAGGTGACGTGTTTGGCAGTGCAACGAATAATCAAGTCGGCAAATACGATCGATTGGCCGGATATTCGATGATGGTCGGAAAAACCGAGACGATGCAATTTTGTCACGAAAACGGGGTGATATTCAATGTTAAACGCTTGATGTCATCCCAACCAACCGAGGGATGCACTAAATTTAGTTCGGAGATAAAATCCGACAGTATTGAAATTTTTTTGTTTGAGAATAATTTGTATTCGATAGCCGACAACGCCTTCGATAATGTTCAAAATGTTTCGGGGATATATATTTTGCGCACGTCTTTCAACAACACGAAATTCATCGAAAAATTGCCAACAACGTTGATCCAGTTGTCTGCGCATTATAATCCAATTAGCGTATTGGAATCCGGTTGTTTATCCAAACTCTCAAAACTCCGAATTTTCAGTTTCGATAGTAACGCAATTACGACCATCGAAGCGGGTGCGTTCGATAATCCAAGCTTGATCGAAATAACGTTGCGAAAAAATTATTTGAGGTCAATCGAGAAAGGAGTGTTTACCGGTCTCAAAAGTTTGAGGTTTATCGATCTTAGGGATAATAAGTTGACGACGATTAAAGCCGGTGCATTCGATTTACCACACCTAAATCTGTTGGACTTGGAACAGAACAATATCACAAAAATTGGACCGGATGCTTTGAAAAATTTGAACGAATTGAATCAATTGGATATTTCGAACAATCCAATAAAGTCACTGGAGTTTGGTGTATTTCCGGCATCGCTTAAATCATCAGGTTCGGAAATTTGGATCCGTAGAAACAAAATCGAATCGATAACAGCCGGTACGACGGCGATGTGTCACGAATCATTTGAATAACACAATTACAAATTGACGAGAACCGACGCACCGATTGGTTGTGGCGATTGGTGCGCGCGGCTTCGGCGGTCCCCGCGACAGTAGCAGAAGCGGTTTGTTGCGGCCGCTACTTGGATGGGTGACCGCTTGACCGCGCATCGGTTGCCACAATGATTGCTGACCGGGAAAGAGCGGTCGCGGTTCTCTCGAGGCCTTTTCGCGTCTTCACGGAATTAACATTACTTTTCGTGCATACGGCGGAAAAAAAATCGGAAGAGCGAAAAAAGGCCGTCTGTATCGGTACGGGTTTTCCGCAGTTTTCCCGTACTCACGGCGAATGCGGTACAGTTGTAGCTAACACGGCTGCGGACGGAACTTAGGTTGGGTTAGGCTGGAAATTTTGGATCGCAAAAACCCAAAACGGCATACAGGGGAAAAATGGGAAATAAATACATGCAAATTAATTACGCATTATTTTTGTTAAACATATTTACAAACGCGTGAATTCGGGCAACGCACGATTGTATCCGAACTGTTTGTTATTATACTCTGTAAATGTGTTGCGGTATTATTATTATTATTGGTGCATGGATAAATTATGAATATATTGTAAAATCGGACCACGAATGAATAAATGATAAAAAATAAAACCTTTCGATCCGACGAAAAATCCAAATCCAGATAAATAATTTTTTTTTCCATTGAATTTTTGTATTCGGCCATTCGCGGCCGATCTAATCTGCGTAATAAATCAGAGCGTACATCGTTTAATAAACTTGTCAAAAAAATTAAAGGACCACTTGAAAACAGCCGTAATTTGTCGACATTTCAGGCATCTGTATCTCCGCGAAAAAAATAGTCGGATTCAGATGATCTACAACTCGTTTGAAAGTTTGATTCTTCTTACTCTTTACCGAGTTATTCCCAAAAAAAAAAGAGTTTTTTTCTCGGAGTTACAAGTAGCCTTAACCTCTTAAGTCAAATAAATTATATCCTCATCTTATCTTACGGAACCCCTTATTCACCGTATCAGTGTCGATATCGCGAAATGCATTATTCGGTTGCGGAAATCCCAGATTCGCATAAAAACGTCTTCATCTCCGATTGACACTTACTGAACTCACAGCTCGCCTGTGGTAATTATGAAATCCGTCTAAGTCTGGTGAAAGAGACCGAGTTTTAAAGCAGTTAAAATTTTGTTAACTTTGCTTCTCCGTCGATAGCAATACGCGACGGAGTTTTTTTACTTTGCATCCTTGAAAATAATATCAGCATTGTTGTCTGCCCGCGAAGCAGTTAAGGCTTGCGATGGAAATACGAAGCCGACCGAAGTGACCGATACTTGCGCTTCTTTGCAGACGGATTATGTCGTGTGAGTCACCTGTCCTTGTAACTTTACGGTCCCTTATCAGTCGCACAGCGTTGGTCTGCGATGGAAAAAACAAAACGGCTTCCGAAACCGTGGATCCGTGTTCTGCGAAAATATAAATCTACATATATATATATATATATAAGAATCGGCTTTCGCTCGTCTTGAATTTTGAAATCTATGAAATTTTTTTGGACTTCGTTATATCCCATCACGCAGCCGTATAAATTCGTTATTCAACATGCATCAGCAAAAAGTCCATGCTGAAGAACGAATTCCCAATTTTTTCATTTTCCAGAGGCGAACATTTAACTGCTTCGCGGGCAGCCAACAATGCTGATATTATTTTTAAGGATGCAAAGTAAAAGAACTCCGTCGCGTACTGCTATCGACGTAGAGGCAAAGTTTACAAAATGTTAACTGCTTTAAAACTCGGTATACATACGTCCAAATCTTTCACCAGACTTTTTTTTCATATTAGTTCAGCCATTTTGTTTTTGCTGATGAACAATTTTTTTCAAAAAGTCCACATCTTTCTGACAAAGAAAGCATATCGGGCAAATTTGTCTACCGTTGATATTTTAGCTATAATAAATTAATCCGTTAAGCATTGCATGTTATTAAATAACCAAAAAATATAAAATTACCCAGGCTTGGGATAATATTGAGATAGGGAGAAGGCCCTTCGCGAACATTTTTTTAACATTATTTAGAAACTATCTGGGGGGCGTTTCAATTTTTATTAAAAAATTACTCTTGCTAAGCACCAGCTAAGCACCCTCCCCCTTAATGGTTCTTCGCTGTGGCTCGTGTAGGCATCTGTTACCGGCAGTTACCGACGTTTTCGCGTGCACCAGCCTCACTAGCCTGCACCTCGGTCCTGTGAGGCCATGAGCTCTTATGCCCCAGTACGTTCGCACCCCCTTTGTACCCCCTCGCGTCATAGGGTCGTCGCATCTTCGTTTCCTCTGCTGTGTCGACGAGGGTCCGTTATCCCGATCCTCTCCCAACCACCCCCTTCATCCCTTTCGCTCCAACCCTCCCTCACTTCCTCTCTCCGTTTCTACCCCCGCCCCTCGCCCCCCGAACGAGCAGTTTGCTGCAACGCAGCTATATTCGCAAGGGAAAGCTGCCCCCGTCGACACCCAGCCCACCCCCCACCCTCCCCCACCCGCCCTCAGTCTGCCAGGGCGGTCTCGGGTTCTGAATCAATACCGGCAGACATCCTAACTCACTGGAGGTCAATGCCTCGTTCCCGCGGGCCCGACGACCTCAACCTCCTCACACTACCCTTTACCCCACAACCTACTACCACCACCACCACCGCCACCGTCGTCATCCGCGCCAACATGCGGCGAGCGACCACCCAGATCCGCAGAATCCGAACCCGACGGCACGAGGCGAGGGGTTGGGGGGCTGCTCTTCAGAGACGAAGCCGTCGTCGCCCCCTCACAACCCTTCCTCGGCATCCGGATGATACGTGCAATGTCGATTAAGCGTCTCGGTCGGATGTTGAGTAAGCTGATAGCAGGGTGGGAGACACTACGAGTCAGCCACATGAAATATCTATGTGATTATCGGACGTCACGAAAAAACATTTTACAAACGCTAAAATGTAGGTGCGAAAGGGGTCATCGAGGGCGATGATTTTTTTTTTTGTATTTTAGTGGAGGCGATGATGTAGAGTGGAGGTGATGTCTAGTTTTTTTGAATGGTGAGGGATATATTTTTGTCAACCATCTTGTGGAGTCGTTCAAGGTCATTTCGATCAAATTTTCTTTTTTTTTGAGAAGACAAAATCCGGTGAAATATCACCGATAATAATGATATTTTCAATAATTTGGAGAAAAAAATTTCAATAAAAATACTAATCTCAAAATGGCTAAAAAAAATTCTACTCAAAAAATTCTATTCAAAATATAAATTCTACTCAAAATATTAATTTCAAAGTGGCAGAAAAAGAATGCTACTTAAAATATCAATCTCAAAATGGCTAAAAGAATGCTTCTCAAAATATTAATCTCGAAATGGCTAAAAAAAATACCACTCACCAAATATTAATCTCAAGTAGGCAAAAAAAATGCCACTCAAAATATTAATTACAAAATGTCCTAAAAAATGCTACTTAAACTATTAATCTCGAAATAGCCAGAAATATCGTACCCAAAATATTCACCTGGAAATGGCAAAAAAAACTTGATATTAAAAAAAAGCTATTCAAAATATTAATCTCAAAATGGCTGAGTGTATTATTTTCATCTGGACGACATTTTTTTGGAATTGTAAAAATTACGATTGCATAACGCTGATTATATAAAATCAATATATATATATATGTATATATATATGTATATATATATATATATATATATATATATATATATATATATATATATATTGTACAGTTGTTTTTTGTGTTTATTCTCGTTTCGCAAAGGGCTGAATAAACGGTTTATCAGACACTCCCTATTTCCAACCGGTAATAGCTTCGTTTTATTTATTGTCCAACGAAGCCTTATCATGCCTATCTGTATACCCATTCAACTCTCACCCTTCTGGCCTCGCTTTCTTCTGCTTTCGCCCATTTTGCTGCATTGGCTGACCTCTTTGCCCTTCACAATTCCCATTTTCTACGTCGCAATTTTTTTAAAAACTTTTTTTCGTTTTTGTTCCCTCAACTTCTCGAACCTGCGTCGCCGTTTTCACGGTTTTGGCACTCTCTCTGGCCAGACTTGGCTGGCCTTCTCACTACCAAACTCCGTGCCATTTCCATTTCCACGTTAACCGACTTCGTCTCGAATGCCACATCCTCAAAGTCCCATCTTGAAGTTACATCGATTGGAAAATAAATCGTTCTCGTGGCTATGCACCATCGCACCCTCATTGGCATCACCGATCTCATGAATAAAAACTCAACAAAAATCATATCATTATTTGAAAAAAAAAAAAATCTAAGGAAGGAAAAAAAAATTGGTCGAGTGTGAATAATTTTTTTTTTTTTGCCTCCTCTCACACCGAGCAGAACCCATGGCCACCTGCCGGCCGTTTAACGCATTATCGCAGTCGATTGCAAATAAAATCACAAGTTTGTAAAATGGATTTCTAAAATTTTAGAAGACCTGGGACTTGCGTTAAAATTTTACAATAAGCTTCGGGGAAGGCGTTATGATACCTGATTATTTTTTTTAATTCAAGGTCGAGTAATTTCAGTTATAAACGGGGGGAGAGGGGGAAATGCTGTATTTTCGCACATTTTTCCAAATATCTCTTCAACCACGCTTTCAAAAATTATGAAAAAAATATTTCTGCATTCCACATGATAAGCCCTTTCAAACGATACCCCACATGACACACAAAATTAAAAAAAAATGCAACTACTTGATCTACCCATTTCCGAATTTTCGTACGAAAATTCGTCAGTGTCAACTATTGCAAAATTTCGACTTTTCGCCCCGCATTGTCTCCGAAAGAATCCCCCGTGACATACGAACAGAAAGATTTCATCTTTAGTTATCTTCCATCAGAGTCACCATTTTTTGTTTTCGACTCTGAAAACCCTTACTAACCAACTCAAAAACCAAAAAACTCCCAACAAAAAAAAAACCGTCAAGACCCGATGAATTTTCGATCGAGACCGGGGCCCCGGCTGCGATTTCAACCCCTCCGTCAACGGCAAGGGGATGAAGGGGAGTAAATCGTCGTGTCTCAAGGGCCTCTCGACGCGCTCTCGAAAAAAAACCTTCCCCCCTCCCGCAAACACAAAAAAAAAAACGAAAGAGTAAGTCGCAAAGACAAAGGAAACAAGAACAGGACGTTGGCAGTGTCAAAACAATCGTTGTTTCTCTCTCTCTCTCTCTCTCTCTCTCTCTCTCTCTCTCTCTCTCTCTCTCTCTCTCTCTCTCTCTCTCTCTCTCTCTCTCTCTCTCTCTCTCTCCAACGACGAGTTAACCGTCCTGCCAGACAGACAGGCGGTCGGATGCATTATATCGCATCGCAGGTCGATGGCAAAAAGGGGAAAGGGTGGAGGGGTGCAATGTCACGAGGGGGAAAGAAAAAAAGGGGGTTCAGCGATACGGCCAAGAATTTGCAATATGCATTCACACTGTTACAACTGTGCACACACACACAGGCGTTTGTCCACGAAGGGTGAGAGAGAGAGAGAGAGAGAGAGAGAGAGAGAGAGAGAGAGAGAGAGAGAGAGAGAGAGAGAGATAGAGAGAGAGAGAGAGATTGGGGGCCAGGGGATAGGGTCGGGGGGCGAGGGGCGAGGGGCTAGGGGGAAGATAGGTTGCGCGAGCATCAGTACGATCCAACGAAATGGAAGTAAACGCGACTGTGCCATGAGAGACAAAGACATTGACATTCAGAAACGGCAGTAACGTCGCAAGCCCCTCTACCCTGGCCCCCGGCCCCTGCCCCCCGAGGCCCCCTAGCCCCAAGGCCCCTCTTTTCTCTTATTTCCGTCTCTCTTCTGTCCTCTCGTTCCTTCGGCCGCGAGCTTACACCACTCAAGCCCAGAGTTACTTCCAGCCAGACAATCCCCCCCTCGCCCCTCGCCCCACGCCCCCTTTGACGCACGGATTGCCGGCGACCGGGGCAAAATGCAGCTCGCGGGGTGAGTTACGTTTACGTCTGTGTTTGTGTGTGTGTTAGAGAGAAAGAGAAAGAGAGCTTGCGAAACCCTGCAAGAGAATACTTTACAGACATCACCACCACGAGTTATAAGCACAAGATGATGTGCGTGCGCGCGCACTCCCCACGGATTCACTCTTGCGTCACGCTCTTTGCCAACGAGACGTCTGAAAAAAAAAAACGAAGAAAAAAAAGGTCATTGTCCATGATACTCGGGGATATCGACTTGCGAGGTTTTTGGGCAAAATTTCTGGTTTTTCCGAGTGTCACGTTGAACCTGATTATGGGGGGAAAGTTGGTTGGCGTTGCGCAATCGAGGCGCGAGTTAATAATTGGGGTGACGTACGAATTTCGTTTGGATATGCTATGCACAGGGATGGGCATTAATTCAATGAAAATTTATTTCAAATACTTTTCCGTAAAAATGTGAGAATTTTTAGTGATTTATTGAATATTTAAATTCATCGTATTATAATAATTTACGTAAATTAATCGTAAACATTACGAAAATGTGAAAATATTGATTCTTTCGTGATAATTAATCGTAGTTATTTGTTCGGAAAATCTATTTCAAATACTTTTCCGTAAAAATGATAATGAATTTTCAGTGATTTATTGAATATTTTAATTCATCGTATAATAATAATAATTTACGTAAATTAATCATAATCATTACAAAATTGTGAAAATATTGATTCTTTCGTGATAATTAATCATAGTTATTTGTTCGGAAAAGTATTTTAAATACATTTTCATCGAATGGATGCTCATCCCTGTCTATGCATAGATGTCTCGGCTCCGGAGCCAGCTACTGACACTCAGAATGGAATTGAGTTACGAGATTTTTGGATTTTGTTGGTTGGATGGAATTTAATTTGGTGTCTTTTTTTAGGTGCCTGGGAAGAAATAAAATGGAATTTTGAGGGATGCGGTCATCGAGTAAAAAAATTATATATATAAATAAAGTTTATAGAAACTGTATGTAGTTTTTATATACTTTCAACACTGAGTAAAATTTTCAGCAGTGTTCAAAACTAATAATGAGGACTAAAGAAGCGAAAAAATATTTTTTTGATATCATAAAATGAACTTCCAGGAGCTGTGAATTGTGAATTATTGGATTGAGGGTATTTTTACTGAAGACCTTTTTTGTAGAGAATTTAATTGACTCTAAAATGTATTTGAACATTTTTCTTGTAAAATGAAGATTTTGGGTGCAAAACTCGTTCGAAGACGACACTAAGAATATGTTGTAAAAAATTTCCAAGCGATTTGAACCTTTTAAATAGCGAGTCCTTCGAGACAGGACGCAAAATTAGAGGCGATCGTTCAACTCTGGGAAACTTGAGCCTCAGCCCAGAGTCCATCTCACGGAATATTCTTCGTCATCATCATTATCATCATCGTCGTCGTCTTCTTTGTCTGCTTCGTTACATTTATTATTTTTATACCCAATGCAAGGTTTCGCGACAGCGTTATTCACCTTTATTACGTAATTTCTTACGTCCTTGTTTTCAAAATGAAAACCGGCTGAGAATGGCTACACGGGTTCCCTTGCCATTCTCATCAACATTTAATGTCGACGAAAAATGTAATCTCTTTGGAAACTTATTTCTCAATTTTTCATAAAATATTTTTACTACATTGTTTGTTATAATTTTCATTGAAATTACTGATTGGAAGCTGCATTCTGCTATTTTTGCAGATTTGACAATGACCTTGACAATGACTCTGACAATGACCTTGAAAGCAAATATCTCGTGACTGAAGGGTTAAAATCGAAAAGGTCCCAAAACATTATTTGTTGGATTTCCGGAGACCTATTCGAAGACACCCCACTCGATAGGGTAGGTGAAAAAAAAATATTGAGTTTAAGGGGAGGGAAGGTTGAAAAAACCAATTTTTTTCAAAAATCTCATAATTTCTAATTTTCGGATAATCAATCTACGTTCGTCCATAAAATTTCATCTCAATGAACATTCAAACGACATAAAATTCTGTAACAGCTATTAACAAAAGATTTTAATCTCCACAAAAGCGTCGACGTAAACTTTTTATTTCCATATTTTTCGTAAACTATTTTTGCCACAGTGTTCGTTATAATTGCGATCGCACGTACAAATTTAAAGCTACATTCTAGAATTTTTTCCGATTTTTCAACCGACAGTTTAAACATTGGTCGAATTTATAACCTTTTCCTTTTTTTTTCTAAGTCGTTTAAAAATCAATTTATCACTCGAAAAATTAATTAATTCCACGAAATTAATTGACGGAAGTGTTGACGAATTGTCGTTGATGATTTTCATTGTGAACGAATGGGGCGAAGACAGGTCGCGGGTATTAAACGACGTACGAGGGAACATCCGAGAAGGGATGTTTTGCGAGCCCGGGGGGGGTTGATTCGCGAGAGGGGGGGTTGAAGTGGGTGGAGGCGACGGCGGCTGAGGGGAGACACAGACATTGCACTTTTCCGTGCGAGCCTTCCCACACCTTGTGTGTTTCACCCCCCGTCACCCCCTTCAACCCCCACCCAGCGCCACCCTCGCGAGCTCTGGAAACCTCCCTTAGCCCGCACAACCCCGTCTGCCGTACGGTATTTCCACTACCATTCCGGACGACGTGGCAGTGGTGGGCAACCTCCGTTTCGTTGAGAGAGTCAAGTTCACCCCCTCCACCCCCTCCAACCACCACCCTTGCGCTCGACAGACATACACCCGCCGTGCAGCGTCGCTCAATTCGATTCGACGCCGGTCGACTATGCATTGTGACAATGAATCATTGAACTCGATATTCAGCTATTTAGGAGGGGGGGGGGGGGATTTGTAGAATGATATGATGGTATTTATTAATAGTGTTCGGAGATAATGATGGTGGGATTGTAGAACTAATTTAATATTATGATTCACTATGAGGGAAAAATTCGTGTGGATTGTTCATAATTGGTGGTGAAACTTTTTATAAACCCTCAGTCCGTAAACGTTTTTTCGGCACCTTCAATCCGTAAACCAGGGTCGTTTTCGTCATTGCCTTTTTTTTTTTAACATTTAAACGGCTGCGAAAAATCTGAAAAAATTCACGAAGGTTCTTCAAGTCTCCAATTAAAAGTCCTCAATCATAAAATTATGGAAGATTAATTTTTTTAAATATATTTTTTATACATAAGATGAGGCAACCTAGGGCAACATTTGATTATCGACAGGACGAAAACGACCCTGGTTTACGGACTGAGGGTTAAATTTTATATTTACATAATAATATCAAAGATCGTATTTGAAGTATTTTTCATGAAATATGATGATGGGATTTGTAGCACTAATTTCGTGAAATGAAAATCTTGTTGAGAATACTTTTCTCACCAAATGCTTTCGGGATCATAGCACTTATTGAAATATTGGGATGCATCATGAAATGATCATTCGTGTGATTTTTTTATTCGTAATTGCTACGAAAACTAAATTAAATTCTATATAATGATAATCGTATTTGAAATACTTCTTTAAAAAAATTGTTATGGGTCTAAGAACATTAGAAAATAAGTAGCACTTATCAAATATTACAAGGCACTATGAAATAACAATTCGTATGAATTATTCAAAATTACCACAAACTTCAATTTCAATTTCATAAAATAATAATCGTATTCGAAATACTTTCTCTAAAAAAATAATCACGAGTCCGAATACATCACAAAACAACTAGCACTTATTGAATACTACAACGCACTATAAAACAACAATTCGTGTAAATAATCCATAATTACCCAAAACTTCAAATCCAATTCCATAAAATCATAATCGTTTCGATTTTGGGTCACTCAACATTGTAAAGTGCACAAAGCTTCGGCTAGCTTCGGAAAAAATGGCAAAAAATTGATATTAATGCTTTCTCACGGGGTGAGCTTTGTGCACCGTCTGAGACACGAAGGAGAGCTTTTCTGGCGTCTGAGAAAAGCGATGAGAGCGACCCCAAGTGTTGGGTGGGAGGCCAAGAGAGAATTCGAAATTAGGTCGAGGCGTGATGGTGAGCCTGGTCGTGAGAGGGGGGGGCAGGGGGAGGAGGGGGGCGAGGCATTTTCAAGGGTAGACACAAAGTTGTCGGTGGGGTGTAACGCTATAAGGTTGCATCAACCGCCACTGCTACCGACCACCTCGTGTCCCCCATCCACATAGTCCAACCGTCTATGTCTGGCACGTCGCACAATTGTGTGCGTTACGCGACAAACACACACACACACCGACGCAAGTTTTCGCGCGCAAAAAAAAAGAAAAAAAACTTTTCTTTGTTCGCCTCGAGTTCGGAGGGCGGAACCCCACGAAGGGCGAACGATCGGGCGAGCAAGTCCGTGGCTCGGAGCATTAGCCTTATTATCCAACCCCACATTCGTCACGAACGATCGATAAAGTGTTGCAGATCGTGGTCAGGTTCTACCGACTCCGTTAGTGCAAACTTAGTCCGAGGGAAACAAAGAAAAAAATGAAATAAAAATTATACATGAAAATTACAAGGGCCGAGAAAATTGGGTTGATCGATTTTAAAAGTTCCGACGAGTGACGATCGATTGTTATAGTTTTTTTCTTTAGCGGTAGAAGTCGAATCTGGATGTGAAAATACTAGATTGGTTATATGATTAATTTTTAGGGAAATATAAATAATAAATATGAATAAATGTTTATAGCTAGTGAGTTTTTGGAGATGAACGGCGTCTATAATGCTCGTTTCTTCTTTTGTTAAAAGCAAAAACTTAGAAAAACAAAAATTCAGAGAAACAAAAAAACTAAAATTTTGAAAAAAATAGAAATTTATGGGAGTTTTAAAAGAAAGTATGCGTTTCATTCCAGAAATTTTACATTTTAATTGCTTTGATAATATTTGCCCATCGAAATATCAAAATTCGGGCTTGACAATCTTGACATACCATAACTGCAACTTTACAGGATTTTTTTTTTTTTTCAATTTTGCAGATCGATCAACATTTACTGGAGATATGATGGTGACCGTCAACTTTTTTTTCTCACTGTTAAGGATCACGTGATTTTTTATATAGTAATTTTTGTGAAAATAAAGTGAAATAATTTTTTCAATAAAGTTTAAATAACAATAAACAATGTATGATATTTATTTTTATTAATTTATATTGTTATCCCTACTAAATTTTTTTTCTCATTTATGTATTACATACACATGAAAAATGAATATGACGTCACAAAGCTCGTGGAAAAGTAAATTAAAATAAAAAATCAAAGCATCGACGAGTCGTGCAAAGTCTCTCTTTCTCTCGCTCTCTCTCTCTCTCTCTTCGTCCATATTCACCAGTTCATATCCGGACCATTGTCCTGATCGTCGTCGTCGTCTTCGTCGTCGCGCACCTCAGTGGCCTTGATCCCACACCACGAAAAGCTAAGCTTCGCATCGCCGACTCTTTGTCTCTCGTCGCGGTTCGATATATGCATCATCGATGGCAATACGACGTGGTGAAACAAAATGGTGAACCATCGTACACTCGTCGTCGACGATCGTTTGTCGTCGAGACAGGAATTTACAGGAAGGCAAAAGGCACTGTCGACATTTGAATATCGAGTCGAAGCACATCGACAACAGAATGAGCAAAGTTCAGAAGGGTCGAAATTCCGAACACGCAACATTTCGAACAGTCGCGACGTAGAATGACATTGCAGCTAATCGTCGAAAATTCAGAATGACATTGTAGCGAACGTACGAATATTCCGAACGCCTAACAGTCGCCGCGGTTTTCAACGTTTCCCGACTTTCGAGCTTTCCCACTCGTTAATTATCAGAGTTAGATATATGCCGTCGAGGACTTTTTTTTAGGAAATTTAATTCTCTACAACATTGTTTATGTAAACTTTTGATCTATATAGCGTTGTTTATCCAGCGTTTCCACGGGAAGGTAAAAATTGGTTTTTTTGCTGTTTTCACCTTAATGTCCAAACGCTGGTTAAACAACGCTACATAGACCAAAAGTTCACATAAACAATGTTGCAGAGAATTGAATTTCCTATAAAAACGTCCCTGACGGCATACATCTAACTTTGATAATCAACGCGTGGGGAAAGCTCGAAAGTCGGGAAACGTTGAAAACCGCGACCGACTGTTAAGCGTTCGGAATATTCGTACGTTCACCCTAAAGGTCATCCCAATGACCTTGAACCCCAAAGATCTGCCAAAAAAATGGCTTTTCCATTTTCCAGATCATTCCAAAAACTTCCCTATAAAATCACGAAGTCGAAAAAAAAAAAAACAAAATAATCAAAATGTCGAGAAAACCAAAATGTACATTTCAATCCTCATCAATTAGTGTGTGCGTGTGTGTGTATGTGTGTTTATGTCTGTGTGCGTGTGTGTGAAAGTTGTCGATCGAGACTTTACAAAAATATCGTTCGATGAAAAATTTTGTGACGAGTTGAAGTTGGACTGAGGAGCCGAAGAGGACGCCAAGAATAGGACAAGACGTTTGGCGGTTGTCGACTTTCGTTCTTCATCTTTTTTCTTTTCTTTTTTTCTTTCTCTTGGGCGTTCATCAGTTCAAGGTTGAGGGCGCGGAGGCCCGTCTCGTACCTCGTTGCGCTTTCGCTGCTGCTGCTTCTGCTGCATCGGTCCACGCTCTTGACGACCGAAATACATCCCTCGGGCGATATATAAATACACGATGAAACTTTTGGAGAAGGATGGAGCGACCGAAAGCCATAGCGAAGAACCGCGAGACGTTGAAAACTTCGTGTGTGCATCAGAAATTCGGTGCATCTTCGTCGTAACCTTGCTCCACCTGCTGCTGGTGCTTCGGCTCTGGTTGTGTCGAAAGCGAGTGTTAAAAATATGTAACTTCCTCCCGGAATCTCGTATCAAGCGTGGCCCGGTAATCCCATTCAATGGCAACCCAAAAAAAAAATGTCCAACGAGTCGCAAAAAACATTTTCCCCCAAAAATTCTACAGATGAAACATTTAAGGGGACGTACCCAGCGAAAAATCTATTTCTTTTTTTTTTCATTTGCATTTTTGGAAAGAATAAATATTCAAAAGTATTTTCTGGAAAGTCGCATTGAGAAATTTGAAAAATTGGCTGAGTTATAGCTAATTACGTTGTGAATATCCGGCCGAGCCACGACTATCTTATTTTCTAATTTTGTTGATGAATAAACAAAATTCAGCGTCTTTTTCATGAAACCTTTAGTATTACTTATGTGCGAAATATTATAAGCTTTCATTCGAAGAAAGAAAAGTTTAAATCGGTTCAAAATTGTAGTCTACGAATAATTTTATTCACATGCGTGTTTCTCGATGCTATTGGGAGCGAAAACTTTGTCAAAACTTTGGAACGCGTTTTATCTCGAAATGACATTTTTATAAATCGGTAGTCAAGATAACTCGAGGTCCACTGGACCGATTTTGCTCAAATTTCGAGGGCTACTGTAAAAAAGCATTCTCTTGAGAGTTAGCAAAGCTTTTTTGGAAAAAAAAATATTGTTCTCTTTTTATTTATAAAAAACTAACGAAAAATGGGGTCAAAAACGTCAAAAAAAGGTTCGAATACCTGCAATTCACAAAAAAAAAAATCCTTTCCTCTTACTCTCAAGGTTAACTCTTCTAAAACGATGAGCAATCACTCGTTTTTATTTCAGATCCTTATTTTGGGAAATATCGTGATTACCGCAAAAAAAAAATTCCGCCGGTAGAACCGGTATAACTCCGCCATTTTGTCATATTTTTGCTTGAAAATTTTATCAAAGCTTCTCCAATGAATGCACTAAACATAGAAAAAAAGAAATCGTCGATATCTTTATTCGTTTAGTCAGAAAAAATTATCGAATTTCAGGGCTCCCACTAGGTATGTCGCCTTAAGGGGTTATTATCCAGTTTGCGAAAAAATTGAGGAATTCTTCATAATTCCTTTGTTTCAGCCATATTGACATCATTTTATTAGGATGTCCTGTACAGTATCAATCACAACGTGTATTAAGGTACTTGTATACATTTTTTTTTTTTTGTATTGGCAAGATGACGTTGGATAAATCGTGTCCTCGTTGGCAGCACGAGTTCAATGGCTGCTCGAAGCTGCGCCCCAGACAAAGCCTGAGAAAGTGTCTCGTAGATCAGTCGTATCAATAAACCCCCCCCCCCTCCCCTCCCCCGTCCTCCTCATCCATCGTCACACATAGAAAAATATAAAACTTCACGTAGCAGTCGCAGTGTCATCGACACGTACGCTCGAGGTCGGCCATGCTGCGTTGCCAATTGGCAAAGAGGTCAACGCATCTGATCCGAGATAACCTTATCGCATTGTCAAACGATGGTCAAATATTTAACGCGTTTGTTAATTGCACACGTGCGAAACTCAGAGACAATGCACACGGATCACGATTGGTTTTCGTCTATATATCGGCTAACAACTGTCTTATCTTTTTTTTTGTTTGACCGAAAGACAACGACCTGCCAACCAACACACACACAAACACACACAGACACACTCAATATGATGGAAAACAATTGGACTATCATGTTTCTGCAGCCAACGTATGGGAAAATGAAAGAAAGAAATAATTTTCAAATGTTTAAGGGGCTACATCTGTGTAGAGTGCCGAAAAAATTGGCGAATTTTGGGAATTATTATCTCAAAAACTATTCATCCGATTGAATTCCGGTTGGTTTTGTTCGAAAGTGTATACATTGAGGTATGTTGACGAATTTTTGTTTGAGTGTAGAGCAAATGGGAGCGCTGTTATTCTGGCCGGCGTAAAATAACTTTTTCAAAGTCGGTTCCCACTTTTTTTCTAGATAACGGATTGACCGATTCCCTTAAAAATTTGGACACGATATGCACGGATAGGTAATGAAGTTCGGCACGTAGGATTTTTTTTCAAAACTAATTTATTTATTTTTCTATCAATCACCAAAGTTCGTAAATTGACGTTCAAAAGTGAATTTCAACTTCAATCAAGCGCCATTTTGTGAAAAAAAAAAACAAATCCTACGTGCCGAACAGCTCGAGACGTTACACTTTGCGAATCTTCTTGAAATTTTTCGTTTCGGACCAACCGACTGCCAGGAAAAACGTGGGAACCGCGAACCGTGCCGACGACAAAGTTATTTCACGCCGGCCGGAATAACAGCGCCCCCATCCACCATACATTCAAACAAAAAATCGTCAACATACCTCAATGTACATACTTTCGAACAAAACCAACCAGAATTCAATCGGACCAATAGTTTTCGAGATAAAAATTCCCAAAGTTCACCTACTTTTCCGACAATCGCAACTTTAAGGGCGGGGTGAGGTTCTACATTTTCAAAAAAGTTCAGAAAATCCCAAATTGCTCAGAGAGTGTCCAGGATCGCGAACAGCGTGGCGTAAGCAATTGTTGGGACCTCGATGCATCTTTCTATCCCCGGTTGCACATTGGCCGTTGGGCATTGCACTCGCGTCGGTTGAGTTTCTCGAGGGCGGTCGTCCTCTCCGCGGGTTGATGCACGCGGAATGCATCGGCGAATACGACCGAGAATTCACGAACGACGCTCGCCGAGCGAGCGAACTCGGTTCTCGGAGCTTGCGGCCTCGTCGTAGTCGTCGTCGTCCGTCGTTGGGAGCGCCCGTTGCAGTGTCGCGGTCATCGGGCGACCGAGTTCGATGCACTTGGCGCGGTGCAGCGGCGCACCCGGCCCACGATATTCCGTACCGATGTGACTCACAACGAGGCTGCGCGCGAGCGCGCGCGCGCCGACAACTCGCCACGAGGTATATACTACGGCCTTGACCCGAGAGACCGTAAACCTCGTGTGCCGCGACTCTCTCTCTCTCTCTCTCTCTCTCTACATTTTACATTTGCCATTTCGATATAAGCTCTTTCGCTCAATCTCTCACTCGCTTCGTTTTCGTCGTGATTATGTATTTATGGGGACATGAGCGATATTCTATTTGTTTATGCGTTTGAATGTTTATTTAGATGTTATATTGCAGTGAATTATTAAGGGGTTATTGTATCGAATTGTTTGAGGGAAAGTTGAGGAATTTTCGTGATTATTTTTTAGTCATGTTAAGGGCTTTTTTTTAGGCCACTCTAGAGGCCAAAAAAAAGCTTTTTTGGGCATTTTTTTTCCTTTGCAGAATACGAAAGAAAAATGTATCAATTTTAAAAATGACACAGTGCCTGGCTCTCCAATTTTTTTGTATTCAAAATTTTCTCAGGGGGGAAAGCGTGAAGGGAAAATTTTGAAAGAATAGGCTTTTTTGGGGGTTTGTTTTCCGAAAAATTACAGAATTGATCGAGATTGCAAAAAAGGCTGTTTATCATACATATCAGTGACTGTATACAATAATTTTTTTGAAGCGATTTTATTGAAAAATGGCGGCTGTGCAGCGTTTTTGCGATGACGAATTCGTTTTTCCAAGGTCCAGGTCAATGAATTTTTTGTCGATTATTTATAACAACAGCTAGAGAACATACGTAAGGTTTTTTTCGATACATTTATTTTTGGCAAAATGACGCACTTCTAAAGTGAAAAGTCGGAAAAATTTGCCAAAAAAATCGTCAAAAAATTGTTAATAACAAATGAACTATGAAATACAAAAAAAAGATCCACGTACTTCCATAGACAATGTATTTTTAAAGATATATCCAAAATTTCAAGTGAATCGGTTGAAAATTGTCTGGATTATGTTTCCGGCCAACGTGAAAAATGCATTTTTGAGACAAACGCGTTTGAAGCTCACAAAAGGACCTCGCTGCTTTTTGAGGTCCTAAAGGACCCTTAAAAGAAATTGATTCGTCGAAAATTCTAGAGTGGCCTAAAATCTCTTATCATTATTTTATTAGAATTGTATGTTAGTATTGCTATAGAAAAATCATAAAACTCCCTCAATTTTCTCTCAAAGAATTATCTAAAACCCCTTAAGGGGACTAAGTCACCTAAAAAATTCGAAAATTAAATTTTTTTTTTCCGTGACACGGCCGATCCAAATTGAAAATCGATTTAACCCTTACGAAGTACGTATACTTAGCTATCATTTCAAATTTTTCCATAGCCGTATGAGTTATCTAAATGCTGTGAGATTTTTCACAAAATTTTTCACTTGTCGCAACTTTCGGACCCTGCGACTCAATGGATTTTCAATTCTGACGAAAAATTTAATTTTCGAATTTTTTAGGTGACTGAGTCCCCTTAATCTTGAAACCTGAACTGGATAATTTCTAAATACCCTTCTTGCAGAAAAAAAAATAGCCTGATAGTAGCTGTTGGACAAAAAGTTTTTATTCTAAGAAATTTAGAATTAATACCTCGAATTAGGATTTAATTCGATTGGGGGCCGTTTGGACCCCAATGCGTCATCTAATGGTTGAACGCTCGATTGAAACGTGACGTCGCATGAAGCGTACATGAACCTTCGCCACGTAGAGGCCGAAATACAGAAAATCATACTCGGTTCGGCTCTGGCAACGAACGAACGAGCGATGCAACGACGTGCAGCAGTGCATCGAGGCTCAGTTTGAGAAACGCTGCGAAGGGCCGACGCGAAGGGTTAACGCACTCGGAGAAGCTCCGAGAGAGTTCGGAAACGTACGAGTGCGCACGCGCAAACGCGTGTTGAAAAACGCACGAGCCTTTCGGAGTGCACGAGTGCATTGCTTGGATGCGCGTACGTGCGTGGGACGCGTTTTGCGCAGATGCAGAGAATCGCGAGGAGAGCTTCATCGGAATATCGTAGGCCTCGCATATATATATTGTACGTTTGTCAGGTAAATAGATTGCTCGTCGACATTAAGGGGGCTGAGTCATCTAAAAAATGTCAAATTTTTTTTTCGTGACATTATCGACTTCAAATTTAAAATCGATTTAGTACTCAGCTAACATTTAAAAAATTTTCACAGTCATGTGAAGCATCTGAACACTGTGGGATTTATCACAAAATTTTTCGGCTGTTATATGCAATATGACATCTTTATTGCTGATATATATATGAGGTGTTCCACCCCATTTCGAACGGTCAAAAAGTTTTGCATTCCCGAAAAAATTGAAATTTGGTCAAATGATTCAATTAGACGAAAAAAAGTAGTGTGAATTTTTTCAGATTTTTTGGATCGCATTTTTTTGAGTTTTTCAACATTTCAAAATTTTCTAAATAACGTTATATATTGAAAACATACGATTAAACAGAAAAATGATTGAGACAAAAAAGTTGCAGTTTTCCATAAACTTTGTGAAAACATTTTTCTTGGAATTTTTCGAGTTCAAAAAATGACCATTTTCATCAAAAATATACGAAAATAATTTTTTTCGGTGGGTATGTCACCTTCGATTTATCTCAAAAAATTCCTGAAAATACTCTGAAATGTGTAAAATACACACGTATTTTTTTTGTCATGGCTCGATTAGTTGTTCCTGAGCTATGCTCTGGTTTATTAATAATATTTATTAAAGTTTTTTTAGAAAAATCCATTATTATGGAAAATCATAATCTCCCGAATTGTTTTTCTCAAATTTACAGATGAAAGAACATTTACAATGATGATATTAATGTTTTGGAGCTTATTGAAGTAAGATAATCGATAACGTAGATGAAATCGAGATTTAAGCGAGTGAAAGCTGTACCGAAGACCCAAAAACACCTTTGCATTATACCAGGACCGGATGGGATTCTCCAATGCAAAATATATTCGCTCGCCACGGACTTCGTAACTCACCGAGTCTGGAAAAATAAATAACTCGCAACGATCTATTTATGCTTCACTTTTTCCCAGTTCTTACGTTGTGATTCATTTACACAACAATAATAAAAAAATATGATGTTAGGACAGAAAATTATTCACTTAATCATTGAATTTTTTGAACGAGTGATTATAGAGCGTAGCTTTCGAACGAGTTCAATCGAGTTCCATCTACGTTATCGATTATCCAATAAGCTCAAAAACATTAATATTATTATTGTAAATGTTCTCTCATCTGTGAATTTGAGAAAAACAATTCGGGAGATTATGATTTTCCATAATAATGGATTTTTCTAAAAAAACTTTAATAAATATTATTAATAAACCAGAGCATAGCTTAGGAACAACTAATCGAGCCATGACAAAAAAAATACGTGTGTATTTTACACATTTCAGAGTATTTTCAGGAATTTTTTGAGATAAATCGAAGGTGACATACCCACCGAAAAAAATTATTTTCGTATATTTTTGATGAAAATGGTCATTTTTTGAACTCGAAAAATTCCAAGAAAAATGTTTTCACAAAGTTTATGGAAAACTGCAACTTTTTTGTCTCAAACATTTTTCTGTTTAATCGTATGTTTTCAATATATAACGTTATTTAGAAAATTTTGAAATGTTGAAAAACTCAAAAAAATGCGATCCAAAAAATCTGAAAAAATTCACACTACTTTTTTTCGTCTAATTGAATCATTTGACCAAATTTCAATTTTTTCGGGAATGCAAAACTTTTTGACCGTTCGAAATGGGGTGGAACACCTCATATATATTTTTTTCAAATTTTTAATTTTCTAAACTATTAAAATTTACTAAAATATGAATATAAAAATATTTTCTCGTTGAAAAAAGAATGAATAAAAAACAAATCATTCTTATTAAAATAACGATATCTTGAATTTTAAGAGTTTAATAAAAATTATAAAAATAAATATTAGCAATAAAGGTGCCATGCTACATATATATTTATTAAATCGATACATTCTCCATGTCGTATTCCGTATGGAAGAAGATGAAGATCCTTCATAATTCTAGCATGGCACCTTTATTGCTAATATTTATTTTTATAAATTTTTGTAACTTTCAAAATTCAAGATATCGATTTTTTTCATAGATGCCAAGATATAGTTTTTTTTTTGAATAAGAATGATTTGCTTTTTATTCGTTTTTTTTTTTCAACGAGAAAATATTTTCATATTCATATTTTTTTCTAATTTTGATAGTTTAGAAAATTGATAAATTAATATATATATATATATATATATATATATATATATATATATATATATATGTATATGTATATATAGATACACACACACGATAGAGCCAAGCCCACAACGACGCAGAGCTTTGCAAACTCTCGCTTGGAATGGGACAGTGGACTATGGTACTCTTTGGTCCGAACGAAAGGAAGCAACGCGTGTGTACCGCTCGTCCACATGCACATGCACATGCACATGCACATGCACATGCACTCACACACGAACAATCTACGAACGCTGCGGGTGCAACAGCGCCTCGGACGCAATGCAAGCGTGCACGCGACGCTCATGCATCTACACAGTCATTCATAATCCAACCATTTTGTACATGCGTCCCTTCGTAAAAATTGTACTTTTGATAACGTTGCCTTTCGGAATTCGATTGTTTTTTTTCTTTATTTATTTATTTTTCGAAATTTTTCATCGTCGAAATATTTAAAATTCCGAAACTTCGAGACGCATATAAATTTGCGAATTTTGAATCGTGCTGTACATCGAATAGAGAGAAAGAGAGAGAGAGAGTGGTGCAGCAAAGTATGCATCGGGGATCACTGTCCCCGTCCAAGGCCGGGTGGCAAGCACCGCCCCACTGAACCAATTGTGCCAGCTTTTATGTGATCGTCCACATCATTTTTCAACAGTTTTATTAGTCGTTAAATTTCGTTATACCGCGTCATGAGCGTGACGCCCATCCGGCAACCGAGTACACACCTTTCGTGATAAACCATCGTCGATAACGTTGTTTCACTCATTTACTTTCACGCGAACCCGATATAACTCAATTCGACGCGTGAATTTGTTGCGAAGAAAATTTTCGAAGAAAATTATTTGCGTCACCGAGTCAAAAAATTCACCCTCGTTTCAACCTATTTCAACCTTCACTTTCAGGATAACGGATTGCGTCACTGAGTCGAAATTTTCAACCTTGTTTCAACCTATTTCAATCTTCACTTTCAGAATAACGGATTGCGTCACCGAGTCGAAATTTTCACCCTCGTTTCAACCTATTCTAACTTTCACTTTCAGGATAACGGATTGCGTCACTGAGTCGAAATTTTTCAACCTTGTTTTAACCTATTTCAACCTTCACTTTCATGATAACGTATTGCGTCACCGAGTCGAAATTTTCAACCTCGTTTCAACCTATTTCAACCTTCACTTTCAGGATAACGGATTGCGTCACCGAGTCGAAATTTTTCAACTTTGTTTCAACCTATTTCAACCTTCACTTTCAGGATAACGGATTGCGTCACCGAGTCGAAATTTTCGACCTTGTTTCAACCTATTTCAACCTTCACTTTTAGGGTAACGGAGGTTGGGAGTAGGATCGAGTTATGAGGAGTTACTATTACTGGATGAATATCGAAAAATGTCAGAAATTCTTGAAAATTTGAGGAATGATAGTTCTTTTTGGAATTACAATACATGAATCGTTTTGAGAATTTTTCACTGAATAATTTAGTAGTTATGAATTTATGAATTTACTGGGATTTAACACGGTCGCTTGTGGGAAAAGCAGGTTCCCGCAGACGTTGATGATTGCAAAATAAATGGAAACTAAATGTCAGTGAATATTGAAAATTTTATATCATCAAGATTTAGGATCGAGCGATTGATTACGCTGAGTTTCAAACGAATCGACCACGTGGTTGTCGATAAATCAATCAAAGTAATGAGGAACATCGCCTTTTTTCATGAATTGCAACCGTTGAAACAGTCGAAACAGTTTGTACAGTCACTGACAAAATCTCAGTCAAGCACACGTCAAAATCGTCGAATTTGACTTCAATCGTCATTGGAATTGGAAAATTAAACATTACCGAGTGTTGATTTATCATTAGTTCATCTATTTGTAATGGTGAACATGTACGTCCATGGTCTGGATTGGTAAATTAATGATTCACCCATTTTGGAATAACTTTTTGCCTGAGGATCCGTTTAGTAAGACTTAAATAAAAATAGAAAGAAAGGAAACGATTCGTCCCACAATTTTTTACTAATTAATCAAACGTATTTTCGCGAAAAAAAAATGACTAAATGAATAAAAACAAGCATTGCATGTCGTATAAGCCATGACCGAGACATTTGCGAACCCCGGGAAATGCGTTTGGAATTGGGAACCCCCAGTCTGGAGGGGATTGACCCAGACACTCCCTCCAGAACGCAGACAACTCTCCCTCCGTCCGTACTCTCTCTTTCTCTCTCTCTCTCTCTCTCGCTGTCTATCTCTTTCAGACGCTTCTGGAACTTTACCCCGTCGAGGGGATGCGGCGAGAAGAGGCCCGACGAAAGGGCGAGAAATGGAAGAACCAAGGAACGCTGTATTTCCACCATCGAGTTTGATAAACCCATCGTGTCCACACGCGAGAGAGCATCCCCTCCTCTCTCTCTCTCTCTCTGTCTCTTACTATCTCACTCATCCCGCCGCACATTCAACTCGGTACTCTTATTCTCACACACAGACAAACACACATATATATGAAGCATTCCACATGACTTCAGCCAGTAAAAAAAACAAAATTTCCACAAATAATTTAAAAAATTTGAGTTATTTTATTGCAATATATTCACCGAGTGCCAATTTTTCAAAAAATGCTCTCACGGTTTTATCGTTAATTAAAGTTTCGTTCAATTTTTCCATTCAAATTGCTATATCTTTGGCGAGATTTGACGTAATTATTCACAACACGTGAATCACGTGAATAAAAATAATTAATTAAAATTAATTAGTTAAATTATTTCATTTTAATATTAATTAAAATGATAAATAATTATAAAAGTAATTTATTGAATAAAAATTTAGTTAAATAAATTAATAAGGAGATAATTAAAGAAATTTTAATTTATGAAATAAATTAGTTTAATATAATAATTTAATGAAAATAATCAATTAAAATTAATTAGTTAAATTATTTCATTTTAATATTAATTAAAATGATAAATAATTATAAAAATAATTTATTGAATAAAAATTTAGTTAAATAAATTAATAAGATGACAATTAAAGAAATTTTAATTTATTAAATAAATTGATTCATGTGATTAAATAAACACGTAACCATTTTTTCGAGTAAGGTAGACATCTTTCCGATGAAAAAAGCTGCTCGCCAACTTTTTTCACGCCCACCTCACTCGAAAAATAATGAAAACAAAGTGGCGGCCATATCAGTCTCGCCATTTTGTTTTCTGAGATATTCTTCAAAACGAAGTACACATTTTTCCGATAAAGAAAGCATATCGAGCAAATTTTTCTTACTCCGATATTTTAGCCATGATAAATAAACTCGACGAACATTTCATGGTACATAATTTCGAAAAATAAAAAAATTCTATAGGCACGGGTAAATATTGAGATAGGTCGAGGAGACTTTGCGAACATTTGGAGATTAGTATTTGAAACTTATGTGGGGGGCGGCAACGATTTTTATTCACAAATGATCCCTGCTAAGGACCACTCTAATACATAGGTACACACGTGTACAATTATACACACATAGTTACTCATCCAGTGGCAAAATTTTTTTTTCCTGACGACTGCGCATGCGTCGAGATGCAAGCTCAAGTTTTTCGAAAATTTTACAAATATTCTATCGTCTTGGTACATCGGTGTGGGTGTCTGTGTGTGTTTCTGTAATGAGAAGACTTTGTGCATAGTCAGCGGGAGTAAAACTATATGCGCTCGGGGTTACCGAGGGGGTCGTACGAACCCCCCGGAGCAAGGGAGCAACCAGCCACCGAGCACCCGGTGAGCCACACCAGACAGACACCGAGTATCGTTAAAGAGGGTCACCCAGACAGGCCCCCTCCACAACATTTTTTTTTTCTTTCTTCTTCTTTCTTTTCTTTTTGTCTCTACTTTTTTTCTTCTTCGTTTTTTCTTTTTTTTTTTGCCAGAGTCCCTTACACGACAGCATCGAACGAAAGTTGCGAGTTTTGAAAAAATCGGTCGTAAACTTTTTCATAAAGACTCATCGAGAACTATTTCGTGTTGACAAATTTGCTTGTTTCCCCAAAAATAATTATTTGTAAATTTTTTTATGAATTGTAGGATATAATAAATTGTATGTATAGAAATCATGATCATCATCAAAATTGTTATTCCTAAATTTTTTTATAAATTGTAGTATATGATAAATTGTATATAGAAATCATGATCATTATCAAAATAATTATTTCTAAATTTTTTTATAAATTGTAATATATAATAAATTGTATATAGAAATCATGATCATCATCAAAATAGTTATTTCTAATTTTTTTTATAAATTGTAGTATATAATAAATTGTATATAGAAATCATGATCATCATCAAAATTGTTATTTCTAAATTTTTTTATAAATTGTAGTATATGATAAATTGTATTTAGAGATAATAAGGGTTGTCCTCGGTTGGCTACGACACACCTAAAAATACATTTTGAACGGCCAATGTGAAAACCACATGCAAACCATATCTACGCAGTCGGGATTGTACGGTAATGGCAATGAATGCTTCTGCAGTTGCGGTTCAGTAACGCAGGCACAGGGTCATTGTTACGTACAGTGCTAATATGTATATATATATATATACGTGTGTGTGTGTGTGTGTGTATGTATATATAGATATATATATTCATATGTGTACGCGGCTCGGAACATGCACCCGACGTCTGCGAATTACGTTTTATCGATCCGTGACAATCGCTAAACCCCCTCTCCTCCTCCCCCCGCCCCCTCGTCATCCGCCGTGCCATGAAATTCTCTCGCATTCGACGTTGAGCCGCAGCCTCGCTTTTTTTTGCAAATTTTATTTGAATTTTTTTTTTTTTTTGGTTTTTTTTTTCAAATTTAGTTTTGAGTATTTCATCGATTTCGTTTGGGGTTTTTTTTCCAGTCGACTCAATTTTTCCAGTCCACGCTTTTTTCTTTGCAAATTTCATTTGAATTTGTTTTTTTTTTTTTTTTTTTTTTTATGGTTTTGTTCGTTTCATTTTTGAAGTTCGTTTTAAGTATTTAATCGATTTCGTTTGGAACATTTTTCTTTTTTCAGTCCATTCTATTTCAAATGATAAACAAATTTGTAATGTTGTAATGTAACATGTTTAGTTTTCAGATTCGTTGCATTTGAAAATTTTGCAACGACTACAGATGTGTCAAATTAGACGTTCAATTTTATTGAAATTTTAAACAATTTTTCTATGAAAGTATTTTGTTTCGAGGCTTTGTGCATTTGAAAATTTTGAAACAGCAACAGATGTTATCAAACTTGACGTTCGGGTTGACATCCGACTTTCGTTTGGCATAATATTTATTCAATTTCACTTGAAAAGTCGATCAAATTTGCTATAAAATTATTTTGTTTTGAAATTGATTGCATTTGAAAAATTTCCACTTTTGTGTCGGCGTTGGAATTTACATTTGAAAATTCACCAACGTTGTTATTCCGATAATTCGACAAAATTGCTCGGACATTGAAACTTTAATTTAAAAAAAAAAAACATTTCTGTCATAAAAAATGTTTTTAATCGTTTTTCAAAATAAAAAATCGGCTGTTTTTTATTCTTTCTTTATTTCGAAGGGCCGTTGGCGTCTGGTTTGTGGGTGCCTCGCGCAAGCGGGTATCACAGATACTTTTGAGTGAGAAAGTGCCGTGAAAGCGGAAACAAAGGAAGCTGGCGAAGGGCGAGAGACAGGCGGGACGAGGAAGCGGGTAGGACGGGGTGAAAAAAAAACTTTTAAAAAAAATAAAAGAAAATGAAAAAAAAAAAAAAAGTGATTGAAGAAGGGTGGCGCGTCGAGGATGCCGGGATGGGATGCCAATGGGGGCTGCTGTTGGAAAAGAAGAAAGACGGGTTCGCGACGTGGGCACAGAGGGCGGCTCTGCGGTGTTGCTGACCCCACGACCGCTGTAACCTTGCCTCGCTCTGGTCGTGTGCGACCCGCAACTCCACAACCACACATTAAAACGGATATTAAACATATTAAACGAATAAAAATAAATAAAATAAATAAAATAAATAAAATAAATAAAATAAATAAAATAAATAAAATAAATAAAATAAATAAAATAAATAAAATAAATAAAATAAATAAAATAAATAAAATAAATAAAATAAATAAAATTAATAAAATTAATAAAATTAATTTAAAAAAAAAAAAAAAAAAAATTTTTTAAATTAAATAAATTAAATAAAGTGGGAAACGAAAACCGATTTTCGACGATAATAATTTTGAAGAATCTGCTTATCGTATTTTTTGAGTTTGTGAAATTAATTTTTAGAAATTTATAAGATTTGGGGCTTTTGTGATAATTTCTGGGTAAACTTCGGACGTTATGTTGCCTGATTTTTTGAAAATTTTAGGTTGAATAGTTTCGGAAATAAGGGGAAGGGGTAATTTTTTTTCTCACACCATTGAGTGAGATATCTTTGGATAGGTCTCCTCGAATGCAACAAATAATGTCCTGAGAGCTTTCCATTTCAACCCTTCAGTCATGAGATATTTGCTTTCAAAGTCCTTATCAGACTACCCCCCCCCCCCCCCCATCTAACTTTTAAGCTATCGATGCGAAAAATGTGAAAAAATTATAAAATGTAGCTTTCAATAAGTAAATGTAATTAAAATTATAACGAACACTGTAGCAAAAATAGTTTATAAAAATTTTGAAAATAACTAACTAAAATTTTTTTTTCAAAATTTACAATTTTTTTTTCAAAATTTACAATTTTTTTTTTCACAGCTTGGTCATTCGACCGATCGCAATTTCCTTGTCAGGCCGATGGTAAAGGAGAGCAAAGACACGGCCCACGTAGCCGAGTCTCAAGTTCAACTTGCAGCCAGAAATGGCAATCGATTCAATGAAAATGTATCAAAAATACTTTTTAAAAACAAATAACTATGATTAATTGTTATCATGCATAAATCAATATTTTCACATTTTCGTAATAATCACGATGAATTTCCGTAAATTATTATTTTAAAATGAATATAAATTTTTAATAAATCCGATGAAATTAATTATCATTTAGTTGGAAAATTATTTGAAGTACATTTTCATTGAATTGAATTTCATTGAATGCCCATTCCTGTCTGCAGCTTCGTGGACCGTTTGCATGTTGGTAAAAATAGGCGTCGTGAGATGCGACGCGGGCATCACCGAGACAAGGTCACCCTTACGCGTGTGGGTCAAGACCCTCGGTTCGACAAAGAGACTGTCGTGGAGGACACGCGAGTTTGACAGTTATGACAAAAATTCCACGGGTCTCTGTCATCGTCATATATCGAGAGAATGGACGAAAGAACATCGAAAAACGGGTCTCGACATTTCTCCAAATTTCTCCAAATTAGGGTGGTCCTTATTTGACCTAACAAAATAAGTATCGCTACGAAACTTCTGAATAATTCTAGACTATGAAAAATAAACTTTCATATTTTTTTCCGATTTTTAAATTCACCATCTGTATTGCCTGAATTGATTTGAAAATTGTTCAAATCATTTATATCATATTTCTGGGTTTAATGCAAAAACCGTGGTGAAACGAAAAATCGGGGAAAAAAAAGTATGATAAAGAACTGTACCACCAACACACAAAAAAATGTTGGCAGCTAAACGGCAAACATAACTTAAAAAAATAAAAATAAAAATAATTTTTATTTTATTATAATTTTTAGTTTTTCAAATATATGAAATTTTGAAAAACAAAATTTTATTATTAAGTCGTGAAACAGGAATGGCCCTAAGAACGATAACGCAGGCTGCTGATCGAAACGATTTTCAAATGTGTCATCAATCAGCGCCATTGCGTGGCAAATGGTTGAACCTGATTTCAAAATCATTAATCAATAACGTTTGAAAATAACCCCCGAAGGTAAGTAGTGTCGACTCGGTGGAAGATAAGTTACACTTTTTTATTTCCAGACTATCGTACCGACGGAATGATACCGACTGTTGGGTGCGTTGTAGGAGGCTAGGGTCGATAACAATGCGATCTCGATTACCGACAGTGAACTCGACGGAGCAAACGTGCGATTCTCGCGCGATAAATTTTACAGCGGCACTCGCGGAACTACGACGACCAAAATGTATCTGCCGTATCGAACGTTCGAAAAATATGGACGAAAGTAAATATCTTCGTTACCGACTGTACATATTAACGGGTTTTATCGACGGTAAGTAAAGAAATTATCTGATGAAATAATTGCAGACAAAGTGTTGGAGTACAACCGATGCTCCGAGAGCACGATGGTAACACCGGAGGGATAATAAAATGAACTTACCGACCGATGAAAAGAGTCCTGGACCCGCTTCGATGAACTCCGGACTGAGCGATGAGAAAGACGAAGATCCAACGTCGATATCCCGGTGTCCGCTCCATTTCACACACACACGCACACACACACACACACACACACGCACAAACACACACACAAGCACCAACACAAACACAAACACAAGCACAAACACAAACACCAAATCACTGAATCACTTTCACGAACACCTTAACAAAGAAAGAAAAAAAAGAATGAGCAATGGATTTATTTCAAATTACTAATATATCGACCAACGATCACCGCGACAATGACAAAAAAATCGAATTTTACGATTGAATCGTACTTACTGATAATCCAAAGCAGCCCGGCCGATCCATTGTACCGTTGGATGACAAAAACGCCACCCGACGCGCGTAGTTCCATTCACTTGAGAGTCTCGACGTCGACACTGATTTTACTCGATTGACGATATTTCAATAATTTAAGAATTTTGAGATTAAAAGATAACCTTAATCGTGAGCTCAATTATTTCTGCTCGCAGGTTAAACTTTTTTTTCGAACAATGTTTTTTTCTTTGATGGAATATTATCATTTATTCAGCGTGACGCGAGAAATTCTACGGTCGCACGAAGCCCCGCGCGTGTCGCGCGACCTTTTCATCGAATCTTATAAGAAAAAATATTATTTCAGACTCGATTATCGAACGCGAAAGCAAATGATTGAATGATAAAAAGCCAATAATTGATGAACGGATACAATTTTTGATGGCGACGAAAGGATCGAATTCGTCAATCGCGTCGGTCGATGACCCAACCTACATTTCGCCAACCGCTATGCCAATTTTTTCATCCAACCCATCGAGCCCATTGTTTTTATTCACGAACCCAAAAATGATCTCAAAAGTCAGTTCGGATGTCGAATTTCGTTCGACCGATGATATTTTTATTAATTTCCATCATTCAACCAGAGCTTTTGATATAGTTACCCATCCTTCGGGGACCGACGCTACGTACTGCCGGCGGATGACCGTTGAAGACCGTTGATGGCCGTTGAAATAGCACCGCCTAGACTGCGCGCGCGGGCCCCCGCCCCCCGAGGGGGGCGGAGGGGGGTTCCGCGAATCGGACGTTTGGCCGATGTACGTTTCTTCGAATTGTAAAAAGTAAACATACTATATAACAACCATCGGGTTTGCGTCTTACATTCATTCGATATATTAATTTCCAATAAACGAGCTCAACGAGTTTCCAAAAATACAATCGTGCTTGAATCGAAAACGTAATTGTCCAAGCGTCCCTGATCCGCGCCTGCGCCTTGCGCCAATTATCCTACCGCGAGATGATTAGTCGAATCGATATATCGATGGACATCGATCCAAACCGCGTCGAATTTTTTTCGCTCGAGCTTCGACGCCCCTTCGCCAGGTGTCGCGTCGACGAACGACAATTCTCCCGGACCAAGAAACCCAACCTATCGACAATTCCCCCGCTTATCTTCAAATTCACAGCCAACATTATCGACGAATATTGCACACGGACGGTGGCGCTGTGTCGGGAAAAATATCTGTCGACGAAAATGTTCTCGCCTCGTGCGAGCCCCGAGAGAGGCAGCACGAGGCCAAAGCACGTCGAGCTTAGGGCGAGTTTTCACGGTCACAACTTGTCCACGGACTTGAGAATTTCTTGACGAAGATCGACTTATTCGTATAAGACACACTCAAGAAAACATAAATTCTCAAACAGATGATAAATTAAACGTCTTAATAAAGTTAATGGTTCCCTTAAGGTTTGCTCGGTCAAGTAAATGTTTCAGAAAATTTTATTCGACCCTCAGCAATTCAGTGGGACTCTAGACAGGATTCTTAATGACGATCCGCGAATCTCATTCAAATATTCCCGCGCTTTACGTCCAACAAAGCGTTCCGAAAGTCCAGAAAATCCGCACGACTGCGCAAGAGCGAAGGCGTTTGAGCGGGTCGCGCGCACGTAGGGGGCGGCATCCCAAACTGATTCCACATTTTGTAAATCCAACTTCGGCAAGTCAGCAAAGCATTTGCCTTCTTCACAATCGTTCTGCATCTTCGAGATTTTCACCCGCTGAAATAATTCGATTGTAACAACCAACGAGACTCGCAAAAGCCCAAACTTTCACCAAAAAAAATCCGACGCATCGTTTTCCAAGGTACGGGTTTGACAAAATTTTTCTACACGAAGGTACACATATACATCCATCACATTCATTAGCCGGCGAATTATTGGCCACTATTTTCACGCTGTCCGCAAATCCAAATAACGAAAGAAATATAAAAAGAATAACGTTTTAAAAAATGTTTTTTTCTTCTGATTTGCAGGTTAAGGAGCATTTGGTTTTTGCAGGTTCCTCTTTGTCGTTGCTGTTTCACTTGTTGTACTTGTTGCACTTGTTGCTTTCGGAACGGCTCGACGATGATGCGCGCTGCGATTGTGGTCTTGGGTTCGTTGTCGCTGATTCAACTGGGCGGCGCGCACGACGACGCCGTACACACCGTCAAATACACCGAAGAAACTTTTCCCGTCGGCGCCATGGAGAAAAATCATTTCGTCATGTTTTACGCTCCGTGGTGAGTCGATGGATTTTTTTTTTTTTTTTATGTTGTCCGACGATAAGTTTGTACCACGACGATAAGCTGGCTCGTTTCGTGTACGACGTGTCTTGCGTCGTGTGTAAGAGCGTAAAATTTGAGTCGATAACGTCGAGCATGATAAAGACAATGGCGGCCGTCGATGTTCTTTGACAATTGCTACGGTCACGAAAGTGGCAACGCGGTCCGAAATTTGATAATCGTTCGGACGTAGCCGCCGCCGAAGGTCGGCCTCGCAGCGAAAGTATCGTCCGAAAGATGAAATTCGAAGCATAACCGCAAATTTCGTTTTATTAGCGCAAAGTCAAGTCTGGGTAAAAACTTTGATATTGATATTGCGGAACAACGAACGATGGAACATTGAATAGAAGGGTTGAAAAATTGAAGAATTGAAACGGGCAAATTTCCTGAATTCGTAATTTCGGATGTGAAGCTATTATTTGCGTAATGAGTTTGGATGTTGAGAATGTGCGAACATTATCGTTCGATAGTTTGCGTGTTCGGACTTTTGAACCTTCTAAACTTTGCTGGTTCTGAATTTCGAGCCTCAGCCATTTTCGTTTTTTTTTGTGTCATTTTGAACGCTTTAATATTTTGCGAGTACCGAAGTACAAAAAAAAAAAAAAAAAAGAAAGACCACTCGAATGGTTACGATTGTATCGACGTGTGTCTAAAATTGGGATTATCATTTAGGTGCGGCCACTGTCAAAGGTTGGCTCCCACATGGGAGAATCTGGCGGAAATAATGAACGAAGACGACGGTCGTGTGAAAATCGCCAAGGTCGATTGTACGACCGACAGTTCGATATGCTCCAAGCACGACGTCACCGGATATCCAACGTAATAAATTGATTATTCGAATGAATTTTTTTTTTTTTTTTTTTTAATTCGAAAAACGTTTGGTAGCGCTATATACAATTGTAAATTGCAGACTCAAGTTCTTCAAAGTTGGTCAAGAGGGAGAGGGAATAAAGTTCCGAGGAACTCGCGACTTGCCGTCACTGACCGCCTTCGTCAACACACAATTGGGAAGCGTTTCGACTGTCAGTACAAATATATATTTCAAAAAATATATATATATATTTTTTAATCCAAATAATTAAATTTAGAAAAAAAAATTAATTTTCATAATTAATTATTAAAATTCATTTTTTTTTTTTTTTTTCAAATTTAATTATTTGGAATAATATTTATTTCATTTTTTATTTTTTTATTTTATTGCAGGCGAGTAACGATTCGACAGTTCCGGAAGCCGTAAACGGATTGTTGGAACTCACGGAGGATACTTTTGCCAAGCACATAGGATCAGGTCATCATTTCGTTAAATTTTACGCACCCTGGTGCGGTTACTGTCAAAAATTGGCTCCCACTTGGGACGATCTCGCTCAAAGTTACGGTCACGATAATTCTCTGAGCGTGTCCAAGGTCGATTGCACGCAACATCGATCGGTTTGCGAGCAATTCGACGTCAAAGGATATCCCACGTTGTTGTGGATCGAGGATGGAAAGAAGGTTTGCATTATTTTCATGCTGGTTTCAATCGTTTTGCACATTTTTTCAAATTCTTTCCATTCGCAATGATAAAAAAGCTACTGTAGTCAAAACACGGTGAAAAAAAAAAATTCACAGAAATCGGACTTTTTTTACAAAAAAAAAATTGTGAAAAATTGTAATTTTCGCGATATGGTGAAAAAAAATCTTACGCCGTTTTAATTTTGAGATATTATATTTTTGATTAAAAAAATAGACCTTCAATGGACTTGGAAAAAAATTGATATTTATTTTGAATATTTAAACTCGAGACTTTCGGTCGATGTCGAAAAATGAAAGTGGCGCGTTTAAATGGACAAAATAATTCTAAAAAAATTGTATTTTCATTGCATAATGGCCATGAAGTCGGCCTGGGGTCCAGTGGACCCCGATTGACCGCAACGGATTTAAAATTTCATCGACCCCAAAAAATTGTGCAAAAAAAAAATTGCAAAAAAAACGAAGTCACGACGATAAAATTCTTCATTTCTGTTTCAACGAAGATCGAAAAATACACGGGTCACCGTAGCCACGAGGATTTGAAAGCCTACGCGGAAAAGATGCTGCGTAAGGACGAAAAAGACGCGGAAACGAACGAGGAAACGGACGAAAACGCCCAAACGGTTCTCACGTTGACCGGCGAAAATTTCAAACACGGTATCGAAAAAGGCGTGACCTTCATCAAATTCTTCGCCCCGTGGTGCGGTCATTGCAAACGTTTGGCTCCCGTGTGGGAGGAACTCGGTAAAAAATTCATCGGTCACAACGAAATTCACATTGTAAAAGTCGATTGTACATTAGCAACGAGCAAACAATTGTGCGACGAACAAGACGTCGATGGTTTTCCAACGCTTTTGCTCTATCGCGATGGTGAAAAAATTTCCGAGTACAACGGTTCGAGAACCCTCGACGATCTTCACGAATTCGTGAGCAGTCATCTCAAAACTCACGACGAACTGTGATTCCAAAATATCATTCGTCATTATTAATTCGTACTGTATAAAAAAGGGAAAACAAGCAAAAAAAAAAAATTATTAAGGAACAAAAAAAAGGATAATATAGAAATTAAGGGGGGGGGGTAAGGTTAATTCGATACAAAAAAAACATATTTTCGTTAATTTTTTTTGACGACACAGTTGATATATATTCATTTCTATAATAACTGCATGATAGAGTAACGTTTGAAGAATATTCTGTGAAATTTTCATTAATTTTTATGAAGAAATGAGCCATTGACAGCGAATCTTCGCGGGCGTCTGAAAAAAAAAAGTTTCATTGCGGTGCCCCTCATAACTCATCACTGGATCATCCGAAATAAAAAAACCAAAATGATTTCATTAGTTGATAAGTTTCTGCAGGTAACACTGTCGAGATATTTTTAAAAAATAGATTTTTCAATTTTTTACAGCACTTGGAAGTCGAAATACTGATTTTTCATCAAATTTTTTTTTCAGTATTTCGACTTCCAAGTGCTGTAAAAAATTGAAAAATCTATTTTTTAAAAATATCTCGACGGTGTTACCTGCAGAAACTCATCAACTAATGAAATTATTTTGGTTTTTTTATTTCGGATGATCCAGTGATGAGTTATGAGGGGCACCGCAATGAAACTTTTTTTTTTCAGACGTCCGCGAAGGTTCGCTGTCAATGGCTCATTTCTTCATAAAAATTAATGAAAATTTCACAGAATATTCTTCAAACGTTAATCTATCATGCAGTAATTATAGAAATAAATATATATCAACTGTGTCGTCAAAAAAAATTGACGAAAATATGTTTTTTTTTTGTATCGAATTAACCTTACCCCCCCTTAAGGAAAATGTCGAAACAATAGGGTGGTCCTTAATGGCGGTGTCGATGAATTGCGACAAGTGCACCCCCCAGATAGGTTCGAAATAGATAAACAAAAATATGTGCGAAACCCCAGCACTGTGGTCCAATGAGAAGACGTGCCTGTAACCTTGTTTTGTTTCCCATTTGAATAACATGGGATTTTCACACTAATTCGGTTATTATTTTTTCTAGTTGTCCCTAAGCACGCAGAAAATTCTTTATTCGCACAAATCTATCGACAATGGGTATAACTACTCGTACATTTTTTTTACAAGACATAAACACAAATGAAATTTGCAATTTGTGTTGAAATCGTTTCATCAGTTGGTTATCATCGTTCATCGGTTCGCCGTTATCGATAATACACAGGTGAGGTCTTGTAAAAAAATGTACGAGTAGTTATACCCACTGACAATATATTTATGTGAATAAAGAATTTTTCGCGTGCGCAGGGGCAATTCGAAAAAATAATTACCGAATTAGTCGGAAAATCCCATGTTATTCAAATGGGAAACAAAACGAGGTTACAGGCACGTCTTCTCATTGGACCACAGTGCTAGGGTTTCGTGCATATTTTTATTTATCAATTTCGAACCTATCTGGAGGATGCACTTGTCGAAATTCGTTAACACCCACATTAAGGACCACCCTAATCAACAAGTTTTATAAAATCGCGTCTCCCCATCGCTACGAATCACGTGTCTGGTTTTTTTTTTTCTAACTTCTTCGTAGCTACTTCCGCAAAATCGTCTGGCTTCCATCGCTCGCCGGAAGAATCGATTTTAATAATGAAAAAATTACATAAAAGGAAAAAAAACACGGAAGAATAAAAAAAAATAACAAGTCAATCATATCGTAGCGATATTTTTTGTTATTATTGATTTTTTTTCTCATAAAATTAAAATAATCAGCGATCTCTTATTTTTCGGTCACAAATGTATTTACAACGATAAGCTAAGAATTGAATAATCTCGTAAACGTAAAATACAAAATATAAACAAATTTACCATTGAAAAAGAAAAAAAAATAAGAAAATAATAATTATGCATCGTCTATTGACGAATCAGTATTTCATTTCAAACATTTTGTACAACCATCTGCACAATCATGAATGATACGTGCAAAGAACAATTATTCTAGTCGCGATTTTCGTGCTAATACGTTCTCTAACAAAAATTTAAAAAATAAAAAACTAACTCAAGAAATTAAAAAAAAAAAATTTAAATTAAAAAATGCGACAATCTTCGAGTCATATGAGAAAATATTTATGCGAAATTAATTGTAACTGTGTTCGACGTCGATGTAACGTTGCAACGACCAATGTAATTATTAACGTCGATGATTAATAAAACGAATAAAGATTTCTTTTTTTTTGTTTCCCCGATGAAACAGTGAAAGCAGCGATGGGCATGTGTAAAATGAAAAAAATTGTATTTGAAATACTTTTTCCAACAAATACCATCGGATCGATTATCATGTAACGATCAATGTTGATCACGTTTTCTGCAATGATTATGATTGATTCACTGAAATGATTGTTTTTCATAGTGCATTATGATATTCGACAAGTGCTTAAGAGCCATCTTCGTTTTATCAGACAAATATTTGAAATACCATTTTTATTTTGCTGAAAAAAGTATCTTAAATCCCATTTTTATTTTGCTAAAAAAGTATTTCAAATCCCATTTTTATTTTGTTAGAAAAGTATTTTAAATGTCATGATTGTTGTATCGGAAAAGTATTTCCAATACTATTTTCATTATATCCGTAAAATATTATAAATACCATTTTTAATTCGTTAGAAAATTATTTCAAACGACGTGATCAATTTTGGAAAAGTATTTCAAATACCAGTTTAATTTTATGAGAAAGGTACTTTGAATGCTATTTTTATTTCATTGGAAAAGTATTTCAAGTATAACTTCTATTTCATTGGAAAATTATTTGAACTACCATTTTTATTTTGTTGGAAAAGTATTTCAAACGTCATAATCAATTTTGAAAAAGTATTTCAAATACCAGTTTAATTTTATCAGAAAAGTATTTTGAATGCCATTTTTATTTTGTTGGAAAAGTATTTCAAGTATTTGGAATACCATTTTCAATTCGTTAGAAAAGTATTTCAAATAACATAATCAATTTTGAAAAAGTATTTCAAATATGAGTATAATTTTATTAGTAAAGTATTTTGAATGGCATTATCATTTATTCCGGAAATTATTTTAAATACCATTTTTTTGTTTCGCTGTAAAAGTATTTTCAATACTCTTACATTTTTATTTCGTTGGAAAAGTATTCCAAGATATCACGATAATTTTTACAAACATTTAATTGCCGAGCGGGGGGGTAGTACGGGAATCGAAAAGAGTGGGGCAAGACGGGACGGTAGGCACGGTGTGCCGCCTGGCTGGCGACGCGGTGCGCTAGCTGGCGCTAGCTACAGTGCCAGTGGGTCGTGAATCGCGTTATGTCCGTGTGTGACGTCGTCGTCGTCGCGACACAAATTCGCGTCGTTCGATCATCGTTTTTTTATTTTCCCTTCGTTTCGATGTGATTACGGAAATCGATTAGTTTGTAAGGAAAGGATTACCCGATATACCACGAGCGTGTATCGCGACCAGACGTGAGCGTATGTAAATGAAAAAAAATCATATATAAAATACAAAACAAAAAAAACAAAAAAATAATCGCGTTTTACGTGGAGCAAACATAACCTATGGGGCAAAACGGTCCGGTGTGTTTATACGTTGGCAGTACGAGATACAATGACGATGGGGCTGACCTGGGACTTTCACGACAAATCCAATCGTTCGACTTTATCCAGCTACGCGTTGGCCCCCCGCTTTTGTTCTCCGAAAACATTTGCGTTTTTGTTATGAAAAAAAAAAAAAAAACAAACAGACGAAGAAAAAAAACAAACAAATATTTTACACTTTTTTTTGTTGGTTATGTATTTCATTTATTTATTTTGGGTGGTTTTTTCTTTGTTTTTCATGGAACAATCAGGGGGGAGGGGGGGTTCGATTATCGAATTGCGATGAAAATGATGACGACAATGCGTCGACAATACGGATTGCCTGGGACACGGATTTTTTTCGTTTCCGTTTTGTTTGTTTATCATTGTTTTCTTTTTTTACCGGCTGTCGGTCGATTCGGAGACTGCAGCAATTTCACGATCCGAATCACGAACAATAGCGAGAGAATTTGCAGACTGCTCGCGGAAAAGCTGGAGCGACGTGACGAACTGACGAGGGGCAGGAGGGGTGACGTGGGGTGACGATTTATTTGGGTAATTTCGTGAGGAGCGATTTGATTTGTCGTTTGTCCGCCATCGGCGCTGCGAACTCTAGTGGGAGGCCACATCGATATACACACACCAGAGTGGTCCTTGTAACGGTCATTTTTCGAACTTTCACGTTGCCTGTCGCCACATAAGTTCCAAATTTGTTGTTTTTTTTTTTAATGTTATGGAATGTTTAGAACTTTGCAAATGATTAATTGCAACGTAATCCAAAGTCCAGCAATGGGTCCTAAAACAGGTTTAAGGATTAAAGCAGGTTTTTGAACATTGTTAGACCCAATCTGGAAAAATTCAATTTCTGAAAGATATTCTGAAAGATATTTTTAAATACTTTCTAAAAGAGATTCTAAAAGATATTCTTAAAGATATTCTGAAAGATATTCTCAAAAATATTCTAAAACATATTCTAAAAGATATTCTGGAAGATATTCTAAACGATATTTTGAAAAACATTCTAAAAGACATTCTAGAAGATATTATGAAAAATATTCTAAAAGATATTCTGAGAGACATTCTAAAAGATATTCACAAAGACATTCGGAACATTATTATAGAAGATATTCGAAGAGATATCGTAAAAGATATTCTGAAAAACATTCTAAAAGCTATCATGAAAAATATCCTAAAAGATATTCTGAAAGACATTCTAGAATATATTATGAAAAATATTTCAAAAGATATTTTGAAAGACATTCTAAAAGATATTCTGAAAAACATTCTGAAAATCATTATAGAAGATATTCTGAAAGACATTCTAGAAGATATTCTGAAAGAAAATTTTAAAAGATATTCTAAAAGATATTCTGAAACATTTTCTGAAAGAAATTCTAAAACATATTCTAAAAGATATTCTGAAAATCGATCACTAACCGCGAAGACCCCTTCAAAAAAACTGTCCATAGATTTTTCGATCAACGATAAATCATCCACGAATAATCGTCGTCGTCATTATAATTGATCGATCAGAACATTTTTTTTTTTTTTTTTCAGTAAAATGGGTCGTCGAGACGTGCGTAAAACGGCTCGAGGATGTTGGGACGAACGTTCCATGGTAGCGGCAATGAACGCCGTGCATTCGAAAAAAATGCGTTATCTCCGAGCAGCAAAAAAATACGGAGTACCACGAACGACCCTTCGTCGCCTGATGAAAAGACTCAGAATAGACGGTGAAGTGAACATAAGATCCCTCGTGGGTTCAAGACCATCGATATTCACCACAAAAGAGGAAAAACAATTGGTCGCATTTTTATTAACAATCGAAAGAACATTGTTTCCCATGACAAACGTCGGACGTAGAAAATTGGCTTATCAATTTGCCGAAAAAATAGAAAAACCAAACAAATGGAAAGACGACATTGCCGGTCGCGAATGGTTGCGCGATTTTTTGTACAGAAACGAAGAAGTCGCGATAAAACGTCGTACACCATGCACCGGAGTGTCAACATCGCGAATAACCGGTTTCACCAAATCCGTCGTAACATCGTTTTACAAAGTTTTGGGCAATTTGTACAAAAAACATCAATTAACGTCCGATCGTATTTACAATTGCGACGAAGTTTCAATAACGTGCGACGCACAGTCACAGGGCAAAGTATTGTCGTTGAAGGGTCATGTACCGGGTGGTCGTGGCACGACACCCGTCGAACCCGGCAAAACGATAACCGTGGAAATTTGCATGAGCGCGACCGGTTCTTACATGCCACTGTTGTTCGTATTTCCACGATCCACCCTCGATCCGCAATTCACGAGTCATCTTATATTACCGTGTTACACGCAGTGTCACGAATCCGGTTGGATGTTGAGCGATTCGTTTTTACATTGGCTCGAACATTTTGTCAAATTTTCACAAGCCACACCGGAAAATCCGGTTTTGTTGTTGATGGACGGCGATGCCAGTCACACGATGACCATACCGATACTCGAATTTGCACGTGATCATGGTGTTATCATGCTGTGTTTGCCGCAAAATTGTACCCACAAGTTGCAACCTTTGGAAGCGGAATTTTTCGGACCTTTGATAAAACATTATGCGACGGCGGTTGAAAATTGGACGGCGAAGAATCCGGGACAGAAAGTGACGATTTATCAGATACCGATGTTGTTCGAGCAAGCTTTCATACAATCGGCATCGATGGTCACGGCTTTGATTGCCTTTCGCAAGACCGGAATAAGGCCGTTGAATATGAATAATTTTACGGACAAGGATTATCTTGGCGCGACGACGATTCCGAATCCTATGGCGCGGCTGCAACAGCAGCAGCAACAGCAACAACAACAACAGCAACAACAGCAACAACAGCAGCAGCAACAACAGCAGCAGCAGCATCAGCAACAACAACAACAGCAACAGGTACAACAGCAACAGGCACAACAACAGCTGCAACAACAACAGCAGCAGGCACAACAACAGCTGCAACAACAACAGCAGCAGGCACAACAACAACAGCAACAGCAGCAGCAGCAGCAGCAGCAGAGTTGTGGGGCGTTGCAATCGTCGCAGAATTCTTTGACGAATGGTCAGAAGGGACCTGCGAATTTGGGACACACGTGGAAAGGTGAGCATTGCTCGACTTTCGAGCTCTCCCACGCGTAAACTATCGATGTTGGGTATATGTCGTTCGGGACTTTTTTGTAGGAAATTCAATTCTCTGCAACATTGTTTATGTGAACTTTTGGTCTACATGGCGTTGTTTAGCCAGAGTTTGTTCGGGAAGACAAAAATCTATTGTTATTCTTTGGATGTCACATTGCACGACTTTCGAGCTTTCCCGAGCGTAAACTATCCACTTTAGACATATGCCGTCCGGGACTTTTTTTGTAGGAAATTCAATTATCTACAATATTGTTTATGTGAACTTTTGGTCTATGTAGCGTTGTTTAGCCAGGATTCGGATGAGAACAAAAAAATTGATGACTGACCCACGTGCGATTGGGGCTTTTCAATCGAAATTAAGGTAGTACCCTCTATAAGAGAGTTCCTCGTCAGATTTTCATGAAACTTGGCATACTTATAGGTATTGATGAGAAAAAGGTTCAGTTGAATTTTCATGGCTTTCCGGAGCGCGAGAAAAAAGATATCGACACTTTTATTTTCACACGTTTAACATGGAGCTTTATGGAGAATCCCGCTCAATTTGATATAATACAAAAAGTCCTCGTAAGATTTTAATGAAAACACTTGAGCTGCAAGTTGAATATTCGGACAACATTTTGGGCACTTGACAGTAGAGATCAGGAGACTGTGATGATAATAATAAGCAAATAAACATCGGGGAAAATACAGTTTATATGAGGAGTTGGTCGTGATCCAGTAGACATGGCAACGTTGCGCGTTTGTTTCCCATCTTCTCTCTCTCTCTCTCACTAATCGACATCATAACACGCGACGTTGTCACATCAAAGTACTACGTACCTCAATCAGGAGATGGTATATCTCAGGCTTGCTTTGACTCTTACAGTTTACTACCTTAATTCATTCCTTTGGTTGAAAATGTCAACGTTTCGCGATTCGTTTTTCAGCAACGGAGCAGATGAGAGCAACAACAACCGCGTCTTTCGTCAACGCCGTGTTGGGAGATCCGCAGAATAATCCGTCGAGAAGACGACCGAACCAATATGCAGTGCCGGTCATACAACAGAGTTGTTCGACGAATAATTCGAAGCAACCCGCGGTTGCGGGACCTCCTTGGAAATCCATGACGAATTGTACGTTGTCAGCCATTTTTTCATTATCATTTTTTGTTTCTCTTTCACTTCGTTCCATCGATAGTTCAAATGAAATAAACATTTTTATCCGGATCAGGATGGCCGATAAAAATATCTTTAGTCCCATTCCTATTGGCTAAAAAACAAATCAATCGACTATTATTCATTTATTTTTGTTTTAACAACAATTTAATTCGAATGAAAAAATGTGATTGACAATCACGATTAGCCAATGAGAATGTCTCTGGTTGAATTTTCGTTTGTGAAAACGATACAAAAATGAATGTACTATTTTTAATTCACAGGCGTGAACGATATGAGAACGGCGTCCGCGCTCCAAGCTGCGCTGGAGCTGCAAAACAATCAGCAAAGAAAACGCAATCAACAAAACGTGTCCACGGCTTTGCCAGCGGTACCTCCTTGGAAAACAATGCCGAATTGTACGTTGCTTGCTTTATTTTGAATTTTTTTACGTCGTTTTAGCAAACAATTTAACATGAATCAAACATTTTGTTGCCAATAATCACAGTCAACTCGAAATATCTTTGGTTGAATTTTCGATTGTGAAAACGATACAAAAATGAATTGACAATTTTTTAATTCATTTTTATTTACAGGCGTGAACGATATGAGAACGTCGTCCGCACTAGACGTTGCGCTGGAACTTCAAAACAATCAGAATCGTAAACGCAATCAACAAAACGTTTCCACGGCTCCTCAACCAGCGGGACAGTTGGGTTATCCGATGAACAACATGGAACCCGCTATGGCCGGAACCCAGTGGAAGTCCACCACAAATTGTACGTATGCAAAATCGCGTGTTACATTTTTTTTTCTCTTTTTTGAGTGGCGGTCGAAATTCCGAACGACCAAAATTCTTGACATCTCCCGGACTTTCGAGCTTTCCCTACTCGTTAATTATCAAAGTTAGATATCTGCCGTCACGGTCTTTTTGGTAGCAAATTCAATTCTCTACAACATTGTTCATGTGAACTTTTGGTCTATATAGCGTTGTTTAACCAGCGTTAGGCCGGAAAGGTAAAAACAAGAAAATCACTATATGTTTACCTTCCTAGCGAAACGCTGGATAAACAACGCTATATAGACCAAAAGTTCACATAAACAATGTTGTAGAGAATTGAATTCCCTACAAAAAAGTTCCCGAAGGCATATATCTGAACATTGATAGTTTACGCGTGGGGAAGCTCGAAAGTCGAGCAATGTGAAAAACCGCGCGACTGATGGGCATTAAGAATTCTGCACGTTCTAAATTTCGACTCCTATCATTTTAGATGAAGCGCGGAAGGAAGAAAGTACCGATTTTGCTTCATAATAGCTCCCGAATCGACGGTTTTTTTTTGCCCCCGTCGTTTAATCCCAAACTGTATTTAATCAATTATTTAATTTATTTAATTCAATATAAAATTAAATTCATTCGCAGCTGTGAATGAGATGAGACTATCCACATCTTCGGCCTACGTCGAGGCGGTCTTCGGAGGTACGCAGCAGAATCATCCATCGAGAAACGCGGAAGAGCCGCAGCAGCAACAAGTACCAGGACCATCGTCCGAACCTTCGATCTATAATTTTATTCCTCACATGTATCTGTGAGTTTACATGTGAGAGGAACTTGTACAAATCGTAGAATATAAAAAAAAAAAAAACAAAAAAGATTTTATACAACGCTCCATGTCATTCTCAACGTCGATTTCATCGATTAATTTTTTTTTTTTTTCAATTATCATAGACGATATTGATTATCATTATTATATATTTTTGTTTTCTTAAGTTACTACGACGTGTCATGTTCGCGTACGAAAAACAATAATCGAGATCCTTAAAATAAAACATGAATAACTATTTCTTTTTAAATGAATTATGTTGGAATTTACTTACCTCTGACCTTCCGCTAAGTTAATTGTTCTGCGTTATTTTTGTTTTTTACCGATCAACGAGATTTTCAGTCGTGACCAAATTTATATTGGCTCACATTTCGTACATCGTTTGGATAAGTAATACATTTATACATTAATTTTTTAATTTACAGCGGAAACATGTACAACTACCTTCACATATCAAGATACGTACAGTGATAACATTAATTTTAATGATGAGATTACGCAGTGCGAAATCGTTTTTATTTTTTTCTCCTTTTGTTTTTCTCGGTTTCGCGAGAGCTGATTATTTTTCTACGCTGATATTTTTATGTGTTTCTTTCAGTGTCGGGCAAATCGGTACTCGAAGATTACCGAAGTATAAATTACAAGAGTACTTTGTATTCGTCCAGGCTGCCGAGTGCAAAGCACAAAAGTATTTTGTATTTGTCCAAGTTCCAAGTACAGAGTATAAAAGTAATTTATATCAAAATTCAGAACGCGCAATGCTTCGAACTTACAGAACTCCGAACACCTTCCAGTCGTGCGATTTCCTAGATTGCCACGACTTTCGAGCTTTCCCACGCGTAAACTATAAATGTTAGATGTATACCGTCCCGGACTATTTTGTAGGAAATTCAATTCTCTACAACATTGTTCATGTAAACTTTTGGTCTACATGGCGTTGTTTAGCCATAATTTGTTCGGGAAAATAAAATTGCATTGATTTTGTTATTGTTTTAATCTTACATTGCACGATTTTCGAGCTTTCCCACGCGTAAACTATCAATGCTAGACATATGCCGTCCTGGACTTTTTTGTAGGAAATTCAATTCTCTACAACATTGTTCCTGTGCACCTTTCGTCCATATAGCGTTGTTTAGCGAGCCTTTGGACAGCAAGATAAAAATCTATTGATTTTTCAAATGTTTTAATCTCACATTGCCCGACTTTTGAGCTTTCCCATGCGTAAACTATCAATTCTAGATCAATGCCGTCGGGGACTTTTTTGTAGGAAATTCAATTCTCTACAACATTGTTCATATGAACTTTTGGTCTACATAGCGTTGTTTAGTCATCGTTCGCACGGAAAGATAAAAAGACATTGATTTTGAACTGTTTCAATTCTTTTCTTGCAACAATTTAAACACGACCTTGAAATTTGTATGTTGATTGAAATCTTTTTTCAGTTAATTTGGCTCAAAAACCCACAACATTGGACGATGTGCCCCGGCGCACGTTATCTCGGGGCAGTCGAACGAGGTACGCAACTATACCTATATACATAGATATTCTGAATTAAGTTCTTTCAAAGCATTGCGTCCTCCAAATTTTCGGCTTACTAAACTCACAATGACAAGGATATTTAGAATACAATTTTCATTTCATAAATGTTCCATTCCCAAGCCCCATAGTACGGTAATCGGAAAGAGTGGGGCAAGACGGGACGGTATAGGCACGGTGTCGCCAGGCTGGCGACGCGCTGCCCCAGCTACAGTGCCGTGGGTCGTTGGGAATCGCGTTATGTTCGTGTGTGTCGTCGTCGCGAATAAATTCGCGTCGTTCGATCATCGTTTTTTTTTTCCCTTCGTTTCGATGTGATTACGGAAATCGATTAGTTTGTAAGAAAAGGATTACCCGATATACCACGAGCGTGTATCGCGACCAGACGTGAGCGTATGTAAATGAAAAAAATATATATAAAATCCAAAAAAAAAAACAAAAAAATAATCGCGTTTTACGTGGAGCAAACATAACCTATGGGGCAAAACGGTCCGGTGTGTTTATACGTTGGCAGTACGAGATACAATGACCGATGGGGCTGGCCTAGGACTTTCACGACAAATCCAATCGTTCGACTTTATCCAGCTACGCGTTGGCCCCCCCGCTTTTGTTCTCCGAAAACATTTGCGTTTTTGTTATGAAAAAAAAAAACAAACAAACAAACGAAGAAGAAAAACAAACAAATATTTTACACTTTTTTTTGTTGGTTATGTATTTCATTTATTTATTTTGGGTGGTTTTTTTTTGTTGTTTTTCATGGAACAATCGGGGGGGGGGGGGGGTTCAATTATCGAATTGCGATGGAAATGATGACGACAATGCGTCGACAATACGGATTGCCTGGGACATGGATTTTTTTCGTTTCCGTTTTGTTTGTTTATCATTGTTTTCTTTTTTTACCGGCTGTCGGTCGATTTGGAGACGGCAGCAAGTTCACGATTCGAATCCGAACAATCGCGGGAGAATTGGCAGACTGCTCGCGGAAAAGCCGGAGCGATCGGACGAACCGTTGGCCGGGCAGAGTGGTGGGGTGACGATTTATTTGGCTGGTTTCTTGAGGAGCGATTTGGTTTGTCGTTTGTCCGCGATCGGCGCTGCGAGCGTTCAGGGGAAGGCCAGATCGATACGATATATATATAGGGTGGTTCTTATTTAAGTGACCGTCGAATTCGACTCTCTTTCTAAGTCAAAGCTGATTGGTCGCAATTATCTATAAGTCGATGATGGCGACCAATCAGCTTCAACTTAGAAAGAAAGAGGCTTTGAGCCACCCTAGTCTTCTCTCTTTCTATTGCGATTTCACTCTTTCTCGCTACTTTAGCAGTCCATTTCTATATGTCGATGGTCGAATTTGGTCAAGTGCGCCCTCTAGAGCGTCTCTGAGTAACTCAAGAAAAATCCTTTCAATGGTAATCCGCTGTACATTAATTTTAAAAACGAGCCACGAGACTTCTACTTTTTTTTTCATTCGATTAACGTATGATCTTTGTTGTCTTTCCATCAAAATTATATAGTCCGTAATAAACACGCGAAAAATATGAACCTTGTACGGTTTCTCACAGAAATCGACGTCCTTTTTTTTAAGCTTATTTTCAATTTCAAAAATTCAAAATGGCGGACGCAACATGGCGGCTAAAAAAAAACTAGAATTCATCAAATTAGCACAAGATTGCTTTATTATTTTCTCACTTCTCTTATCTGATTCTTCGACAGGAGGATAAAATGAATACTCTATTCAGAAAAAAAACTCTAAACCTGTAAAATTCAGAAAAACCGTGATCTGCATGATTACCAAAAGGGTTTTTTTTTTTAATTAAAAAAAGAATACTATCCAGAAAAAAAAACTCTAAACCTGTAAAATTCAGAAAAACCGTGATCTGCATAATTAACAAAAGGTTTTTTTTTAATTAAAAATGAATACTATCCAGAAAGAAAAACTCTAAACCTGTAAAATTAAAAAAAACCGTGATTTACATGATTACCAAAAGGGTCTTTTTTTTAATCAAAAAATGAATACTATCCAGAAAGAAAAACTCTAAACATGTAAAATTCAGAAAAACCGTGATCTGCATAATTACCAAAAGGGTTTGTTATGTGGAATACAAATATATATATGAATATTTTTAAATTTTAAATTGTATATTGAAAAAGACTGAAAAATATGCAAAAATCGCCCCCCCCCCTTAAAAAAGGATCTAAATACTTTTCAACGAACGAAAAATCATCGTCATTGATCGACCGAAAAAAAAAATGTTTCCAGCGCAATGGTTCGTCGTTACGTGCGTAAAACAACTCGGGGATGTTGGGACGAACGGGCAATGGTATCGGCCATGAACGCCATACAATCGAAAAAAATGGGTTATCTGCAATCAGCGAAAAAACACGGAGTTCCACGATCCACTCTGCGTCGAATAATGAAAAGACTCGCTACGGACGGCGAAGTCAACATAAGATCCCCATTGGGTTCAAAATCATCGATATTCACCGCTGGAGAGGAAAAACAATTGGCCGAACATTTGTTGACGATTGAAAAAAATTTGTTCACCATGACGAACGTCGGACGACGAAAATTGGCCTATCAATTGGCCACGAAAATCGGCAGAGCCAACAAATGGAAAGACGACATTGCCGGTCGCGAATGGTTGCGCGATTTTATGCGCAGAAACGAAGAAATCGCGACAAAACCACGTGGCCCCGGATCAACGACATCGTCGACGAAAATCATGGGTTTCAACAAATCCGCGGTAACAAAATTTTACGAAGTTTTGGGCGATTTGTACAACAAACATCAATTGACGTCCGATCGTATTTACAATTGCGACGAAATTTCGATAACGTGCGACGCACAATCACAGGGCAAGGTATTGTCGTTGAAGGGTCATGTACCGGGTGGTCGTGGCACGACACCCGTGGAATCCGGCAAAACGATAACCGTGGAAATTTGCATGAGCGCGAACGGTGTTTTCATGCCACTGTTGTTCGTATTTCCACGATCCACCCTCGATCCGCAATTCACGAGTCATCTTGTATTACCGTGTTACACGCAGTGTCACGAATCCGGTTGGATGTTGAGCGATTCGTTTTTACATTGGCTCGACAATTTTGTCAAATTTTCACGCGCCACACCGAAAAATCCGGTTTTGTTGTTGATGGACGGCGATGCAAGTCACACGATGACCATACCGATACTCGAATTGGCACGCGATTATGGTGTTATCATGCTGTGTTTGCCGCAAAATTGTACCCACAAGTTGCAACCTTTGGAAGCGGAATTTTTCGGACCTCTGACGAAACATTACGCGATGGCGGTTGAAAATTGGACGGCGAAGAATCCGGGACAGACAGTGACGATTTATCAGATACCGATGTTGTTCGAGCAAGCTTTCATACAATCGGCCACCATGGTCACGGCTTTGATTGCCTTTCGCAAGACCGGAATATGGCCGTTCAATCCGAATAATTTTACGGATCAGGATTACGTTGGTGCAACGACGATCTCGGGTTCTATGACGCAGATGCAGCAGCAGCAGCAACAACAGCAGCTGCAGGGTTGCGGGACGTTGGCACCGTCGCAGAATTGTTTGACGAATGGTCAGAAGGAAACTGCGGTTTTCGGACACTCGTGGAAAGGTGAACTATCGATGTTTATAACGTCCAAAATTTAGAACGCCCGATGCTTCGAACGTACAGCTAGTCGCGTGGTTTTACACGATTCCCCGACTCTCGAGCTCTCCCACGCGTAAACTATCAATGTTAGATATATGTCGGCGGTAACTTTTTTGTAGGAAATTCAATTCTCTACAAAACTGTTTATATGAACTTTCGGTCTACATAGCGTCGTTTAGCTAGCGTGCGGACGGGAAGATAGAAATGTATTGATTTGGTCATTGTTTTAATCTCATATTGTCCGACTCTTGAGTTTTCCCACGCGTAAATTATCAATGTGAGATTTACGCCGTTCTGGACTTTTTTGTAGGAAATTCAATTCTCTACAAAATTTATGATATGAACTTTCGGTCTACATGGCGTTGTTTAGCGAGCGTTCAGACGGCAAGATCCGAATGCATTGATTTCGTCATTGTTTTAATCTCATCTTGTCCGACTTTTGAGCTTCCCCACGCGTAAACTATCAAAGTTAGATTAATTCCGTCCGGGACTTTTTTGTAGGAAATTCTATTCTCCACAACATTGTTGATTTGAATTTTTGGTCTATGTGTCATTGTTTAGCCAGCGTTCGGACGGAAAGATAAAAACTGCATTGATTCTGTTATTGTTTTAAGGCCTTATATACGCGTAGCCGCCCATTTTCGAAGGTACTTTCCTAGATGCGGTAATTTTTTTAAAAATTTATTTTCACATTATTCATTAATTTATCTATTAGTCTTGGATGTATTACAAACAAATTTTTATCCAACGAATGCCGATTCCTGACCCATGTCCGCTTGGGGCTTTTCAAATGAAATTAAATCGTTCGTTTGGTGGAAATTTCAACGTTTCGCGATTTCTTTCAGTAACGGAGGAGGTGAGAACAACGACAACCACGTCTTTCGTCGAGGCTGTGTTGGGAGATCCGCAGAATAATTCGTCGAGAAGACGACCGAACCAATATGCAGTGCCAGTCATACAACAGAGTTGTTCGACGAATAATTCGAAGCAACCCGCAGTTGTGGGACCCCCTTGGAAATCCATGACGAATTGTACGTTGTCAGCCATTTTTTCATTATCATTTTTTGTTTCTCTTTCACTTCGTTCCATCGACAGTTGAATTGAAATAAACATGTTTATCCAGATCACGATGGCCGATAAAAATATCTTTAGTCCCATTCCTATTGGGAAAAAAACAAATCAATCCACTATTATTCATTTATTTTTGTTTTAACAACAATTTAGTTCGAATGAAAAAATGTGATTGACAATCACGATAGCCAATGAGAATGTATCTGGTTGAATTTTTGATTGTGAAAACGATACAAAAATGAATCGACAACTTTTAATTTACAGGCGTGAACGATATGAGAACATCGTCCGGGCTCGAAGTTGCGCTGCAACATCAAAACAATCAGCATAGAAAACGCAATCAACAAACCGTTTCCACGGCTCAACCAGCGGGACAGTTGAGTTATCAAATGAACAATATGGAACACGCGATGTCCGGAACTCCATGGAAGTCTACCATGAATTGTAAGTATGCAAACTCGCGTATTTCTTCCTAAGCTTTCCGCAGCCAGCTAGGAACTCTTATGGTTTTGGTCAATCCGTATTTTTTTAAGACACCCTGATATGTCGCGGCGTAGGATGACGTTGCAGCGAATCGTCAAAAATTCAGAATGACATTGTAGCGAACGCACGAATATTCCGAACGCCTACCCGTCGCTGCGGTTTTCAACATCTCCCGACTTTCGAGCTTTCCCACGCGTTAATCATCAAAGTTAGACATATGCCGTCGCTGACTTTTTTTTGGGAAATTCAATTCTCTACAATCTTGTTTATGTGAACTTTTGGCCTATATAGCGTTATTTGTCCAGCGTTTGGACGAGAAGGTAAAAATGCAATTTCTCATTGTTTTTACCTTCCCGTGCAAACGCTGGATAAACAACGCTATATAGACCAAAAGTTTACATAAACAATGTTGCAGAGAATTGAATTTCCTACCAAAAAGTCAGCGGCGGAATCTATCTAACTTCGATAGATAACGCGTGGGGAAAGCTCGAAAGTCGGGAAATGTTGAAAATCGCGGCGACTGTTAGGCTTTCGGAATATTCGTACGTTCGCTACAATGTCATTGTGAATTTTCGAACGACGTTGTTCGATCGTAAAATGTTGAGCTCGTTCGCAGCTGTCAACGAAATGCGGCTGTCCACGTCTTCGGCCTACGTCGAAGCGGTTTTCGGAGGTCCGCAGAATCATCCATCGAGAAATATGGAAGAGCCCCAAGTACCAGGACCATCGTCCGAACCTTCGATCTACAATATTATTCCTCATATGTTTCTGTGAGCTCACGTCTGTGAGCAATTTGTACAAATCGTAGAATTAAAAAAAAAAAAAAAAGATTTTATACAACGCTGCGTGTCATTCTCAACGTCGATTTCATCGATGTTTACAATTATTATCATAGACTATATAGATTATCATTATTATATTTTTGTTAATTTACTGCTGCGTCATGTTCGCGTACGAAAATCAATTATCAAGATTCGTAAAATAAATCATGAATAATTATTTCTTTTTTAAATGAATTTTGTTGGAATTTACTTACCTCTGACCTTCTGCAAATTGTTCTGCGTTATTTTTGTTTTTTACCGATCAACGAGATTTTCAGTCGTGACCAAATTTATATTGGCTCACATTTCGTACATCGTTTGGATAAGTAATACATTTATACATTAATTTTTTCAATTTACAGCGGAAACATGTACAACTACCTTCACATATCAAGATACGTACAGTGATAACATTAATTTTAATGATGAGATTACGCAGTGCGAAATCGTTTTTATTTTTTTCTTCTTTTGTTTTTCTTGGTTTCGGCAGAGCTGATTATTTTTCTACGCTGATATTTTTATGTGTTTCTTTCAGTGTCGGGCAAATCGGTACTCGAAGATTACCGAAGTACAAATTACAAGAGTACTTTGTATTCGTCCAGGCCGCCGAGTACAAATTACAAAAGTATTTTGTATTTGTCCAAGTTCCAAGCACAGAGTATAAAAGTAATTGATATGTATTCGCGCACCAATTACAAAGTATATTTGTCCTTGGTTTTCAGAACTTGGCAATAAAAAAATACTAAAAAATACATAAAGCAATTTGTATCCAATAATATGATAAAAATCGTAAATTAACACAGAACTGTTTGACACACGTCGTCTTGTCGTAGTATTGAAAATTCTACTTCTAATTTCAAGCTAGAAATTAAAAATCAACGATCAATACAAGTACTGTACTTTCAGTACAATAATAATGTCAAATACGGTTGTCATCGGAAATATTTCGTTCGCTAATTACAAAATACAAATTTACTTCGTACTTTCACGTTTGCCAAGTCCAAAGTTAACGACGCTATTCTTTTTTTTCCCAACTCTCGCGTTTGCAAAATACAAAAGTACTTTTGTAATTGTGTTATACTTGAAATCGCCCAAGTATCCATGTACTCAGTACTAATTTGGTACTTTAATTACAAATTTACCGAAGGCTGCCCAACACTGATTTATTATTAAAATTTTCTTTTAATTTTTTCTTCGTACTTTCTATCCTAAGTCTTGTGAATTTATTTCGTCATTCCACGAACATCGCTGTTCGACCCGCGAGAGTGCTCACATCGCTTTCCCCATCAATAAATACGTCACAACGGAGCAGAGATTTTTTTTTTTTTACAAAGTATCACAGTTTGAATTTCGTAATGATAAGACTAGAACTCTTTCGTGATTCGAGTGATAAAAAAAGAATAAATATATAAAAAAAATAAAAACGAAAAATATTGTGTAATTTAATAAATTGCTCGTACTTGGACTTATTGATAAGGTGACTCGTTATCCATTTGTTAAACGAATCAACGACGAAATTTCCTCGATATAAGACGCGTTCGTTTGTGAAAAATTCACATCGCTGCCATGCGACGTGATCAGCGACGAATTATTCGTTGCGTCTCACGACGATGCACGTTATTGCACTTGAAAAAAAATTGCTATTCGAGCCTTCAACGCCTGTCGCGAGATTCACTTAGCCTCGGGTTTTTTCGGACGGTGAGTCGCGCTCGTGCTCCGTTGATTCTTGAAATCTGACGAACGAACAGGTATTTTTTTTTTAAATTAATAATAATAAGAAAACATGGTGGGTGAATAAATACCAGTCGGCGCGGTTTTCAACATTTCCCCGACTTTCGAGCTTTCCCACGCGTTAATTATCAAAGTTAGATAGATGCCGTCCAGGACTTTTTTATAGGAAATTCAATTCTCCGCAACATTGTTTATGTGAAATTTTGGTCTATATAGCGTTGTTTATCCAGCGTTTAGACGGGAAGGTAAAAACAAAAAAACCAATACGTTTTTACCTTCCTGTGCAAACGCTGGTTAAACAACGCTATATAGGACAAAAGTTCATATAAACAATGTCGTAGAAAATTGAATTTCCGATAAAAAAGTCATTGACGGCATATATCTAACTTTGATAGTTCACGCGTGGGAAAGCTTGAAAGTCGGGCAATCATCGATCGTTCGGAATTTCGACCTCGGCTCAATTTACACAATTTTGTAGAATTAAAATAATCATGAATTTAATTATTAAAAAAATCGCCAAATGGAAAAAAAAGAAAAGAATAACTTACCCAGTACGAAAATTGAGGGAGGCGTCGGTATTGTGATGTTCCATCTGATACATATCGCCCAACAAGCGTGCTATCGGTATTTCCCCGATGGTTTCGCGAAAGAACAAAAGTTCGACCGTGGTGGGTTTGACGGCTTGGAGACTCGGTAGAAGCAGAAGAAAACGTCCGAAACGAGCGGGTTGTCGGGGATAACGCGATCTCACGTAATCACCGAGGATGCACTGAGCCTGATCCTGCAGCATCTCCACGGGTTTTGGATTCGACAATCCTCTGGTCTCTGACGTAATCATTCATTGCACACGTCAGGACAATTACATTTTTTCTTATCATTACCATTTTTCTTAAAATCATTTGAGGTTTGTTTTTTGTTATTATTTCTTATTTCATAATTATTTTGAGGAGGACTATTGTAGACTTGAGATTGGTTTTTTTTCTTTTTTTACCTGGCGTAAAGAGAACGACCGCTTTCATGGATCCACACTCGCCTCCGTCGGGCGAAAGCTGCCTGAATCTTCCCATTATTTCCTGGAAATTCGAATGTTTGAATTTCATTGTTTTTATGAATTACACAGAAATTGTTTTTTGAGGGTACTTTTCCAGAAGCTCTTAAAAAAAAGACGCACATATTGACAACATTTTTTTACAGATCATTTATGCACACGGTTAGGTATATGTAAAAAAAAATAGAAATATTAACAAATGGCGAAGATATTACGTTTTTTCACGATTCACTTTTTTAAACCTTGTGAAAGTTATAACTTTTGAACGAAGGTTGAGACCGCTTTGACATTTTCACAACATGTTCTTAGTATCATCAGCTATCGTGTGAACCACAGAAACAAAAATGTCAATAGCACAAAACAAAATAAAAAAAATAAAATACCGACAGAAAATTGAGTAAAAAAAATGTAAGAATCGAATTTTCATTGTAATAATTTTTTTAAATAATATTGTCGGTTCACACTGAATGAACATTCATTATGCAATTATAAATATGATAATTTCTTTTACAGACACCCATATCGATGCCGAGAACTTTTACCATCAATGCGTGAGCAAAAAAAAAAATACATTGCTATTATTATGTAATATCTCCGCCATTTGTTAATATTTCGGATTTTTGTGAATTACGTTTGTCTCACCTGAATAGTCATGATCTCCTCGCGGTACGTTTGATCAGGTGGCAATCTTCTGCGTACCTGATCATCCTCCAGGAGTCCCGATATGTCTCGGGTTATCGACCATTGTGCAAGATGCAGCAGAAACAATTGCGTCCACGTTTGTTGAAGCAACAACAATTGATCGTCCTTGCAGAGCGTTTGAAATGGAATCAAACATCGAACCCATCGCACAGCCATGAAGAGCAACTGCGCTGTGGTTTCCTGTAAGACTTCCCACGTGGGAATGAAACTGTGCAAAGTTCCCGTCGGACTGTGACTCGCCTCGGTTTCCGTTTGATCCAGTGAACCCTCACCATCGGGTTGCGACTTCCAAATAAATTCCTGGGGGGAATTTAACAAAAAATTCTAAAATTCTAAAATTCTAAAATTCTAAAATTCTAAAATTCTAAAATTCTAAAATTCTAAAATTCTAAAATTCTAAAATTCTAAAATTCTAAAATTCTAAAATTCTAAAATTCTAAAATTCTAAAATTCTAAAATTCTAAAATTCTAAAATTCTAAAATTCTAAAATTCTAAAATTCTAAAATTCTAAAATTCTAAAATTCTAAAATTCTAAAATTCTAAAATTCTAAAATTCTAAAATTCTAAAATTCTAAAATTCTAAAATTCTAAAATTCTAAAATTCTAAAATTCTAAAATTCTAAAATTCTAAAATTCTAAAATTCTAAAATTCTAAAATTCTAAAATTCTAAAATTCTAAAATTCTAAAATTCTAAAATTCTAAAATTCTAAAATTCTAAAATTCTAAAATTCTAAAATTCTAAAATTCTAAAATTCTAAAATTCTAAAATTCTAAAATTCTAAAATTCTAAAATTCTAAAATTCTAAAATTCTAAAATTCTAAAATTCTAAAATTCTAAAATTCTAAAATTCTAAAATTCTAAAATTCTAAAATTCTAAAATTCTAAAATTCTAAAATTCTAAAATTCTAAAATTCTAAAATTCTAAAATCCTAAAATTCTAAAATTCTAAAATTCTAAAATTCTAAAATTCTAAAATTCTAAAATTCTAAAATTCTAAAATTCTAAAATTCTAAAATTCTAAAATTCTAAAATTCTAAAATTCTAAAATTCTAAAATTCTAAAATTCTAAAATTCTAAAATTCTAAAATTCTAAAATTCTAAAATTTTATCAGATATTCAGAAAAAAACTGTATATTGTATATTTATATTGCAATAATTTGGTTACAAATATAACGTGCTCGAAATTACCTGATATTTTTCAGCGGACATGAGAATCTGCATGAGAGAGGGCTGCTGGCCAAACGCGAAGGGCGCCGAATGATAGAGATTGGGATTTGGCGGTGGAAATTGCAAGGGAAGGGGTAACGGAGACGTTGAATCGTCAGGCGGTTTTTGCAACATTGAAACGCGTTGGGGATAAGGCGCTGGCCTCTGACCGCACCTCATACGTCTGAAAAACAAATAAAATTCACAAATCAAATCACCTACAGTATTGAGCAATTGAGGTATGATAAAGGGCGTTCAAAAGATGTCTCACCTGTGATGCGATACCATGTGGGCCGGGCTTATTTCCACGCGATTGCCATCGTGAAGAACAGGTGTACCCGAAAGCGGGGAAAGTTGACTAACGACAGATCGGTGATGAGACAGCAAATTCGCGTTGAAATCCACCCTAGAAGTGTCGGGTGTTCCCGACAGGGGCGACAGTTGCGTCACGATCGGTTGTTGCTGCTGATGATGAAGTTTATCGGACATTCCGGGTGGAGGCTTCGGTTTTCTGGGGCCCCGTTCGTGTTGTACTGCTAAACATCAATTACACCGCGCAGCTCGATTATTTCTGGGCTCCGAACAGTCACGCCCATCCACGTTTCACAACTCTAGCTCAACATTTTCCACTGCCAATCACCGTCCACACGTAAAAAAATATATATAATTCATAAGATTCATCGAATTCCTATTAATTCAGTCGAATTATTTACATTTTTTTCTCATGAAACCGAAATATTTAGTTTGATAACTAGATTAAAAATAGGTTTAAGAAAAGAGCCGTACTTAATTTGTTGGTATATTTATTTTTCTTTTTAAGGGGGTACATCTGTGTAGATTGCCGGAAAAATACATAGGTAAATTTTGGGAATTATTATCTCAAAAACTATGGGTCCGATTTGATTCAAGTTGGTTTTATTCGAGAGTATGTGAATTAATGTATGTTGACAAATCTTCGTTTAAATGTATAGTGGATGGGAGCGTTGTTATTCCCGACCGGCGTAAAATAACTTTTTCAAAGTCGGTTCCCACTTTTTCTCAGATAACGGATTGACCGATTCTTTCAAAATTTGGACACAATATGCACGGATAGGTAATAGAGTTCGGCACGTAGGATTTTTTTCAAAACTAATTTATTTATTTTTTTATCAATCAACAAAGTTCGTAAATTGAGGTTCAAAAGTAAATTTCAACTTCAATCAAGCGCCATTTCGCGAAAAAAAACAAATCCTACGTGCCGAACAGCTCGCGACGTTGCACTTTGCGAATCTTCTTGAAATTTTTCGTTTCGGACCAACCGACTGCCGGAAAAACGTGGGAACCGCAAACCGTGCCGACGACAAAGTTATTTCACGCCGGCCGGAATAACAGCGCTCCCATTCACCATACATTCAAACAAAAAATCGTCAACGTACCTCAATGTACATACTTTCGAACAAAACCAACTTGAATCCAATCGGACCAAAAGTTTTTCAGATAACAATTCCCAAAATCCACCTGATTTTCCGGCAATCAACACCAGATGTACCCCCTTTAAATACATCATGCTCATCCCTGTTCTGGACCCCATGTTCCCTCCTGAAGGCAACGAAATTAAGTTTCGGCTTCTAAAATTAACGCTTTATTGACCCAGGTCAATGATCCAGCGAATCCGATCGATTGGAAAGAATAAAACAAAAAAGAAAAAAAAACCACCTGGCGTGGAGTGTTCGAAGGTAGACAAAGTGTGGAAGATAAAACATCTCGTGATCCAGTTGCGGGAACACGAGCCCTGCTGTTCTATGAGAAATTCTCGCGAGGAACTGACACTCGAGGGTGAAGGGGGTGAAGGGTGCAGGGGGGGAGGGTATATAGGTTGTTGCACGCATACACAGCACGAGAGGATGCCATAGGGAGAATTATAGGGTGAGAAAAAGAGAGAAGTGGAGGGGAGAGAGAAATAGAGAGAGCAATGGGGAAGAGAAAGATGAGAGATCGAAGGTGCGAGGGTGTTCTGGATGTGGTGGCCAGGCTTCGGCTTGCGGGATGGGATTCCGGAGCCGGGGTTTGGTGCAGAGCTGTGTTACTGCTGCTGCTGCTGCTGCTGCTGCTGCTGCTGATGCTGCTGCTGCTGGGTGGTGAGCACATCATCATTAATGAGGCTGAGCGGATGGCAGCCGGTGGGTTCTCACGTTCTTGCACTGGCGTCGCCATAACCAATTCATCCGAAACCGCCGAAGCCCCCTTACGCTTGACCACATTGGCGTATCTCGATCGTTTGATTTTTCAATCGAATACCGATTTTCGATACTCGCTCGTGTCCGCGGTACAGCATTTTTTTTTATCTCGATTTTTCGTGGTTCGTCTGGCAAAGAAGAATTTCTTTCTGCTTCCTCGTGAAGGAAGCTATGTGACGGTGGGACATTTTTTTTCGAGATCTTAATGTTACTGTTTTCAGAATGTGCGAAAACGTCGGGAAACACACGTCTAGAGAAAATGTCCGGATGTATGTATGTATATATATATGGTATGGATAATCGATGGATATAATCGATCGACATAACCATAAGAAAAGGAGATTATGAAAATAAAAATTCTATTTTTAAGAGACTGTAAAATATAAAATTTTATTTTTAGGAGATTATAAAATGAAAATTCTATATTCAGGCGATTATAAAATATAAATTCTACATTTAGGAGATTATAAGATAAAAATGTTACATTATAGACATTATAAAAAGAAAAATTCTATTTTTAGGAGATTATGAGATAAGAATTCTACACTTAGAAGATTATAAAATAATGATTCTACATTAAGGACATTAAAAAAATAAAAATTCGACATTTAGGACATTAGAAAATAAAAATTTAATTTTTTTAATTTCGAATTATAAAAATTATTGAATTTCAATTATCCCCCCACTAATATCCCCCCCTTCCCGTCATGCTGCAACAACCTTCTCCAAACACATCCAAGCTTGCGCAAACACTCGAAAGAAAAAAAAAGACAAGAAAAAAAGAAGCCAAACCAAACAAAATATCCGTAATAAAAATAAACCTTCAGGAAGAAACGTTGAAGCACACGGTTTGTAAAATATGATTCGTGCGTCGGCTGAGCGAGGGTGCACCGACAACGGGATTGTTGTAGCTGGCGAAAAAAAAAAGACCAAGAAAAAAAAAAGAAAAGAACGAAAGCCGTGGGCGTGTTTGTTTTATCTCGATTGTACGTCGTGCGACAGTCCGCGAAACGTGATTAGCAATAATATTCATGTTTTTACAAGCTCGATTGCTCATTTCAACTATATATATATATATATATATATGTATACCCTCGGCGTAGATGTTGAAAAACATTTTCACAAATTATTCACCCGTCGTTGAACGACGAATTATATTATATAACGACCGTGTCCGGTTTGAAAAGCGAATGTAAACCGTACGAAGTGACGAAGGCGTCGGGAGTTTGTGTATCTCCGTGAAGGGGGCGAAATACAACACGAACTGGAACATCTTGGAAGGTTCGGGGCAGGAGGAGGGGGGAGATAAGTTTCTCGCCCGAGTGGTCAAAGACGGAAGTTCGAAGAGGGTCCTCTTCGGTCCGACATCCCCGGTCGAGACCAATTGTGGCCTCGTGGTGTCGTCACGAAACACAGACATACACCAGAGTTTCCGTTTGTCGGTTGCACCACATTGCCACTTCGAACGATACGGTCTGTTCAACGAGAAACTGTTCTCGTATTTTTGCGAAAACTATTGAATTTTTTTTTTCTTTACGTTTTTTCATCCTACGAGAGTGTAGGGTTTGGAATTCGGAACGATCAGTGGGATGGGACTCGAAATTTAGAACGAGAAAAATTCGGAAGGGTCCAAATTTCGAACGGCATTGCAGCGAACTGACAATATTTCGAACGCTCGACAGTCGCCGCGGTTTTTAATCTTTCTTGACTTTCGAGCTTTCCCCACGTGTTAATTATCAGAGTTACGCATATGCCGTAGGGGACTTTTTTTTAGGAAATTCAATTTTCTACAACATTGTTAATGTGAAGTTTTGGTGTATATAGCGTTGTTTAGTGAGCGTTTGGACGGGAAGGTAAAAACGGTATTGATTTTCTGGGAGACTACGTTCGCTGGGATAAGTTATCCGCTGTCGTGGGTTTGATTGACTGAATTAATTGAAAATAGACTTGTCAATTAGCGCAAACATCTCTTACAAGGCGTTGATAACTCAATACATACTTCAAGGGTGCTTAATCCTTGGAATTGTTGCAAGGAAAAATTAAAACAATAAGAAAATCAATAAATTATGATCTTTCCGTACGAATTCTGGCTAGACAACACTATATAGACCAAAAGTTCACATAACCAATATTATAGAGATTTGAATTTTCTACAAAAAAGTCTCGAACAGTATGTATCTAACATTGATAGTTTGCGAGTGGGAAAGCTCGAAAGTCGTGGCAATGTGGGAAACAGCGCGACCGCTTCACGTTCGGAATTATGTGCGTTCGAAACGTTGGCTGTTCCGAATTTTGGTCGTTCCAACAACGACGGGAATTGAACGGTGGACCAGGTAGCTGTGCCGTAATTCTTCAAACGTAGCTTCGTGTCAAGAACAAAAAGAAAGAAACAAAAAAGAGGGAAAAAAAGGACTTCAACAGTTTTCGAAAAGAAAAAACGAGGAACCGTTTTTCTCGTTGAACAGACTCTGTCCATCGAAGATCGAATTATCATCGTCATCGTCATTTTGCCACGTGCAATAAAACGTAACCTCATGATGAAACCAAATGTATCTATATATATATATGTCGTCGCAGATGTATTTATTACAAGCTGAACTCGATTTCGTTTGATTGATCGTGCGCGTTACACGTGAGAATTTTCGCATCTGTTGGAAGATCATTCCGAAGGCGTCTTCGCCCTCGCAATCCCACGAGTTTGTGGGTGCGTGAGGGTGTGCATTGACCATGTGTACGTTTTAGCTTATCCTGCTGGTAAGCTGTTTATTATTATTATTGTTATTATTATTATTATTATTTTCAAAAAAAAAAAAAATTTCGTCGTGTGTCGACTCAGCATTTTCTCTCATAAGAAAATTCGAATCAAGTCTGTTGATAATTCTATTTGAACGTCGCTGTGTTTGTGTGTTCGAATAACCGAGGTCAATAAGTCATTCTGTCACAAATAATTTTGAAGTTTCGAATACCTAAATGTTTTTTTTTTAAATAAAATATATATTTTTTTATATTTCGAGATTATGCAATTTCTCGTGTCCTCGATGCACAATTAAATGTTCGTAAGGAATATTAATAATATTAAATTTCGTGAATATATTATTTTTCTGAAACATAAACGGCTACAAATTATCGTTATCATCGCGAATAGCAAAAAAAAATTGTCAAACGTCTTGACCGAATAAAAATGCGTTTGCCAAATAATTCGTAAGTGGAACTGGTAAAAGTAAAATTGGGATAAGTAGAAAACGTAGAACTGGTAAAAGTAGAACTGGAAAAAGTAAAACTGGTAAAAGTAGAACTGGTAAAAGTGAAATTGGTAAAAGTAGAACTGGTAAAAGTGAAACTGGTAAAACTAGAACTGTTGAAAGTAAAACCGGTAAAACTAGAACTGGTGGAAGTAGAACTGGTAAAAGTAAAACTGCCAAAAGGGGACCTGATAAAAGTAGAACTGCCAAAACTAGAACTGCGAAAACTAAAACTGCCAGAAGTAAAACTGCCAAAAGCAAAACTAGAATAAGCAGGACTCCACGCCACCATTCCAAAAAATCGCAAACACGTCTCCTCGCAGATCGAAAAAACAAAAACAAAAAAAAAAAAAACAGAAAAGTGAAAAAAAAAAAACTGCAATTTCCTCGAGCATCGGGGCATTCGGTTCGTCAGCTATAGACACGCCGTCGATATCCCATTCGAGGGTGATCCGAGCACAAAGCTATATTTCTCAAACTACATATACATCCGTGTGTTGCATCATCGGCGAACGGTGAACGTCGGAACCAACCCCCTCGCCCCTTGCCCCCCTGGCGATTGGCAGCGAGGGTGCAGGGGGGTCCGAACGGGCGAACCTGCCAACAGGGTCAGGATGAAGAAGGACAAAGAGAGACAGAGAGAGAGAGAGAGAGATAGAGATAGATTTCGAAGGATCGTGGACCGATGGATTATGGGGTCCGCATGCGCCGGAATGGACCGCGCCCTGTGTGCCCTTTCCGCCCTCGGGTTTTCCCCGGTCGAGCGGACGCGCCAGAGCGCGATCCATCCGTCGAGAGTGGATAGCTACCTCCACACACACAAACACACACACACACGTACAAATAATCGTGATACGTAGGGCGGCACGTGTGGGCCACAATGTGAGTTCCCACACGCGAAACAGCCCGAGCTTTCTGGAGCCTCGAGCCAGCTACACAACCCCCTGCCCCCCTGCCCCCCCTCGCCGCGATGATCGGCCCCCTGGCCCCTGATGCGGGGGTTGCAACGTACCGAGGGTGTAGGCCATGGATCACGGGCTCACACTCTCTATCCTACTAAACGGTAAACCGATCTGTGAACATTTCAGCAGTCAGCGATCTCGGAGGCTAATCCCCGGGTGAGTGGGGTTGATACATCACCCACTCTACTTCATCCACCCTGCCTTCTATATATATACATATATGTATTGGATGTGTATGTGAGTCCCTCTTGCGCTCTCGTATTTTGCGATCTACGGTTTTCTGCATATGAGCGTCTGTCTCACTTTAGTTGCAGGATGAGATATTCTATCTCTGTCTCTCTCGCTCCCTCTATATAGATGTATCTTATTGCATTTTATAGCATGTTTGTTATCATATTACATCGTTTTATTCCATATTATGTCGCTCGATTCTGAATTGAGTGTTCACATCTACTTTTATCATATCGGCAATAGACATTTGTTATATATATTTTTGCTAACTACATGATTCATCCGATTGTATTTACCAGGGCATAATAAAACGAATAAAATCAAATCACGCTCTCTCTCACTCTCTCTTGTTCTTCGTCTATCTATATATCTCTACTTCTTTCTCTACCTTTCTCTCTTTCTCTTTCTCTCTAACAATTATTATAATTTCATTTTGCTCCAATTATTTTGTTATGTTTTCGACACCGTTGTATTATTTTTTCATTTCATTTCATAAATTCTTATTACGTTCATATACCACATATAGATTTATTTCCATATTTTTTGTTACTCATCGATTACTGATTTTTTCTATCTTTATTTTTTATCATTCTTCGTTACGTTATTGTTACTGATTTAATTTGTTTTTACAATTTTTTATTAATTTTTTTGCCATATCGATTGATCATTATTATTAATTTTCGTTGTTATTAATATATTTACTTGATGTTTACTTGCATTGCCAGGAATTCAACTGAGGGGTAATAAAAATTAATCGATCAATCGACTCTCTCTCTCTCTCTCTCTCTCTCTCTCCATCTATCTATCTTTCTCCCTCTCTCTATTTGGACCGTTGGCATACATGCCAACAGTTGGAGAACGACCTACCACGCCCCATGCATTTGCTAATGGTGTCTGTGTGTGTGTGTGTGTGTGTGTGTGTGTGTGTGTGTGTGTGTGTGTGTGTTATGTGTGTGTTCGAGAGGGCACTCGTGGGGCGGCAAACCCGGTGCATAATCACACACGTGCTATCGTGTCCGACTATCTCACGCCGAATTGCCATTCATATGGCGGAATCTCTCGATTCACAACGCCAACACGTATGACACGGGTTCGTATGACAATCGCGTTACCCGAAACAGCGTAACACCACTGTATAGATTCCTGTGGGTGCGAGGGAGATGAAACGTGGTCGGGGAATCCCCGGGGGGAGGATGTGACCGTGCGGATCGGACATCGTGTTGCCTAATCGGTCGGCTAATCGGTCGGTAAATTTTGTGGATGCATCGTCGATTTAATCATGACGATTCTCAGAGAATTTTTGAAGTTTTCATCTTAATGTGTTTAAAGTTTTTCTGAATTGAATTAAAAGAGTAGAACGACCAGCAAGTTGAAAATTGCAATTTGTTTCCACGGAATCGTAGGTTTTCTTTTTTTTTCAATTCTTGGCTTACTTCTGGAGGAATATTCATTTACGAGCTACGATTTGGAGATATGTCCACTGATCAATTTAATGTCAATCAGTGGGCATATGAAATTTGAATGTATCATCAAATTAAAACTCGTCGGTGTATTTTCACGAAAGTTTATGCCAAATGATTCTGATTATTGATTCAAGTGCTTGCAGGAGATTGAGCATGGCAAGTCAAATATTTTCGAATCAGCAGAAATTCAAATTGAAAAACTCGAATAATTGATTTAAAATCCGATTCGTTTTTTTAAACCAACTTTTCCATTGTTTTTGCCCTCATTCTAAGAGTAAATAAGTAAATAAATCAATAAACAAATAAACAAATGAATAAATAAATAAGTAAATAAATAAATAAATAAATAAACAAATAAATAAATAAACAAATAAATAAATAAACAAATAAATATACCAATACCGATTTGAAACCTAAATTTCAATGTCGTCCCTCCTCTTTCTCAATATTCGCATTGTTCACTTTATCCATGAAAAAGTGAAAAACAAAAAAAAACGAATAGGAACAAAAAAATCCACAATGTCAAGGCACGAGTATGGGAACACGTCGAAGCGTGGAGTCGCGGAGAGTCCAGATGATGGAAGTGATGGGGCATCGCGGGGCGAGGGGGGAGAGGGAGGGGGGGGCTCCTACGGACAGATGACAGGTGACGATCAAAAGCCCCGCGGCTTATGCGCGACGACCCGTTTTGTCCACACATCACAAACGCATCGCGGCGCACACATCGCGGCCGGACGGATCGTCGCACATCTAACCCCTCGCCCCTCGCCCCCTCACCGCCAATCTGCCCCTTCCTCAACCCGGCCCTTCGCATCCGTGCCATAGCGTTGCCACGTTTATCGTTTACGTGGATGGATTGATGCTGCCCGCCGCGTGTCGGGCACGCCTCGCATCGTTGCGCTACCAGCCGTCTACTCCCACGCGAACAACCCCCCCTATGCTCGTGGCTCGACTCATCCCATCGGCGAGGCCGTAGCCGCGGAGCCAGAGGCACGACGACGAGCATCAGCCCCCCCCCCCCTCGCCCCGCGCCCCACGCCCCACGCCCCACGCCCCAGCGCCCCAGCGCCCCCGCGGCCCCTAGCCCCATGCCCCACGCCCCTCGACCCCGCCGCGCCCGACGGGCCCCGCACGCACGTACAACTCGGACGAACTTTCGAAAGCCCCGAAGCTCGAACTCTCTCGTGCTCGCGGCTGTAATATGACGCGATAAATCCGCGATAACCGCGGGCCGGGGGTAGTAATGAAAAAGGATCGGTGTTCTGAACTACCGAAATTCAGAACGCGGGGTGGAGGGGGGTGCTTAGAAGGGTGGGGCTCGAAATTTAGAACGAGCAAAGTTGCGAATTTTCAACGTTTCCCGACTTTCGAGCTTTCTCACGCGTTAATTATCGGAGATAGATGGGTGCCGTCGCTGACTTTTTTGTAGGAAATTTGATTCTCTATAATATTGTTTATGTGAACTTATGGTCTATGTAGCGTTGTTTAATCAGCGTTTGGACGGGAAGGTGAAAATTTATTTTCTTATTGTTTTTATCTTGCTGTCCGAACGCTGGATAAACAACGCTATATAGACCAAAAGTTTATATAAACAATGTTGTAGAGAATTGAATTTCCTATAGAAAAAATTAGTGACGGCATATATCTAACTTTGATAATTAACGCGTGGGAAAGCTCGAAATTCGGGAAACGTTGAAAACCGCGCCGACTGGTCGGCGTTCGAAATGCTTTACGTTCGAAAGCATCGGCGTTCCAAGCATTGCGCGTTCTGAATCTCAACCCCTCTACTCGTAAGCACTTAGGATGATACTTACGTACGTGATATGAGTCTCGCGATATTATTCGGCCGACGGAGATTCGTGCCGTCGCTTCGCGAACCGGCCAATCGGTTGACTCGGTTGAAAATAAAACGGGCATGCAATTTTTAAAAAAGATTCAGCGTTCCATACATCTTTAGGGTACGACAACAGTATTTTATGTATATTTGTAATCATTATTGTTATCGCATTGTGTTTATTAATATTCATTAACAGTAATACCATTATTGACCAAAGTTTCGTCAAAATACGATTGCGATTGAAACATCGAAATTTATAATTTGGTATTGATTGATTTCAATTGGAAAAGAAAACCGTTTGAAGGGCGGGACTGGAAATCGAGATTGTACAAAGTTCAGACGGGTCAAAATTGCGAAAATTATCTCACAATCCGTTGATTAAACTGAAATGATTAAATCGTGATTATAAAAATGAAAGAAAAAAACACACACTTACAAAATGTTCTCGACGCTTCTTCGCTTCGTCGAGAGTACGAGCCAAATGGTTCAACGAATTTTCTCTCTCTTTCTCTCTCTCTCTCTCTCTGTTTCTCTGTGGCTTTTAATCCCCGTACGTGCCAGAACGAAAACCCGCGAATTGTAGCGAGGTCGAAGCGAAAGGGTTGAGAACGTGAGAACGAGCGAAAGGGATTTCGGTCGAGCGAGGCAAAAAGGTCGTCGCCGGTGTCGGTCGCGAATTATGAGGGAAAACAAAGAGATCGGAAGTTGGCGAGGTTGAGCAGTCGCAGGAGCAGCGGATCCAGGACGAGGGTAGTCGGGGAGGAGGGGTTGTAAAAGTTGTAGGCGACCGATTGAGCGTGAAACGTGTCAGCGCTCAAAGTTTGCCAACGTATTACACATAGACGTTACGAACAAGTGCAGGGCGATGTGGAACGGGTACCAGGACAGTGGGGGAGGAAAGGGGCAAGGGGTGGGGGTGAGTGGATTTGAAGCTGTGTGCATTGGAGATGATGTTGACCGTGCTCCGGACGAAAAAAAAAATAGGAGACGTATATGAAGAGAGAACAAGAGAGTAAAAGAGAGAGAGAGAGAGAGCGAGAGAAAGAGAGAGAGGGAGAGAGAGAGAGAGAGAGAGAGAGAGAGAGAGAGAGAGAGAGAGGACAGTATCAAAGTATTTTGGTTTGAGTTATCATTTGCATTGGTCCTTTGTCATTACGTCATTTGTTGATGAGCCTTGTATCTCATGGCTAATTTTTTTTAAACATTTCTTCATGTTCGAGACAAGAAAGTCCCCAGACGATATATATCTAACATTGATGGTTCACCCGTGGGAAAGTTCGAGAACCGGACAATGTGACCTTAAAACAATAACAAAATGAATGGATTTTTATTTTCCCGTCCGAATGCTGTCTAAACAATGCCTTAAAGACCAAAAGTTGACATAAACAATATTATAGAGAATTAAATTTTCCACAAAAAAGTCCCAGACGACATATATCTAACATTGATGGTTCACGCGTGGGAAAGCTCGAAAACCGAGCAATGTGGCATTAAAACAATAACAAAATTAATGAATTTTTGTTTTTCCGACCAAACGCTGGCTCAACAACGCTACATAGACCAAATGTTCATATAAATAAAGTTATAGAAAATTAAATTTCCTACAAAAAAGTCTGAGACGACATATATCTAACATTGACGGTTCACGCGTGGGAAAGCTCGAGAATCGGGCAATATGACCTTAGCACAATAACAAAATCGATAAATTTTTATCTTCCTTCCCGAACGCTGTCTAAACAACGCTATATAGACCAAAATTTCACATAAACAATATTCTAGAGAATTGAATTTCCTACAAAAAAGTCCCCGACAAAATCTATCTAACATCGATAGCTTACGCGTGGAAAAGCTCGAAAGTCGTGGCAATGTGGGAAACCGCGCGACCGGTTGGCGTTCAGATCTCTATAAGTTCGTAATATGGGCATTCGAAGCACTGCGCGTTCTGAAACAACGATCGTTCTGAATTTCGATCCCCATTCGCAAAAGCTTGTTGGCTGTGGATACGACGGAATGGGTTGATAATAATTTATTAAAGCTCAACCGGTCTTGAGAACGTGAGCTGAGCCGCGATCGTGGGGGTTGAAGGAGGGTGCAGGGGGTGGGACTGCGGTGAAGGCGAATTCGCGGTGAGCGAAAGTACGGTTACGGAGTTACGCGGAGCGATCTCGCGGTAGACGGTTGGTCCTAATTCCGGTAATACCCGGGTCTTTGGCGAAAGAGGTCGGCGGTGGCATAATGGGGTGGAATAGGTTGAGGGGGGGCCTAACATTCCACGAGGTTTTACGTTCGTCGGGGGCCGAGGTAAAAGGAACGCGTAGGCAGCAGTGACAACACCGCGAGAACGCGACCCTGGATACATTAGAGGGATGATACGGGCACGTTTCATCCTCTCTCTTTCTCTTTTCCTCCAAGAGAGAGAGAGAGACAGATAGAGGGCGTCTCTCCCTCACACTCTTTCTCTTTGTTTCATCCATCCTTTCACGGTTTCTGGATACCCGCAGATACAAAGTAGTGACAAAGACTTTTGCAGTCAAATAATCAAATCCGATTATCCATCTGAATACTCTTTGATTTTTTCTAAATTCGATGAACGTAAAAAAAACGTTCCTACATTAGCCTAGAAAATTTGCATCAACTCACGAGTGAGTTCTAATAACGTAGAAATTATTATTCGTGCCTAAAACGTACGGAACCAAAAAAAAAACCAACAAAAATGTTTGTCCAGTAACAGTAATATTCCAACAATCGTTTGTTATCAAACGAATAATGATAATAATGATAATAAACGATAAAGACGATTTTAATCGTAGCCTTTTCATAACACGACCTCGCGAGTAGCCAGATCGCATAATCCAAATCCGTGTGGTAATCCGTCTGGTAATCTTCCGCTCTCGTTTCAAACCATATTTCACGAAATACCGGAGCCGAGAGATTTCGCTACGGATGGACGGAGAGAGTGGGGGAAGCGGAGAGGATCGGGGAAGGGGGAATCGTTTCATTGCGACGATAATCGGACAGGAACGCGTCGAGTACAGCGAGAGGCCATCGTCGTCGGGGTTGGTTGGGTTAACGTCGACGTCGACGTCGACGTCGACGACGATTCGGGATTCACGGAATTAACCATTTGCGTTTGCCGGGGGGCAGGGGCGAGGGGGTTTGTCGGGGGAAGGATGATTGCCAGCCCCGGGCGCTTGGCAAAGCGGACCATCGGTCCGAAATAACGGATACCAGCCACTCCGGGTCTATGAGCCCGGTCCTGTACCGGCGGAGACTAGTTATGAGGCTCCCACATCGTCCAGGTCCGCCTCAAGTCGCTCTATCGCTCTATCCTTACCGGCTGACTATAATCGACCTGTACTACTGTGAGACCTGCACCGTCAAAGCCTGTACTTCCGTCAGAGCGATTATAATTGGAGTCTACTGCCTTAAGGCTGACTATAATCGACCTGTACTACTGTCAGACTGACTGTGATCGACCTGTACCACTGTCAGGCTGACTGTGATCGACCTGTACCACTATCAGATCTGTATTACCGTCAGACCTGTACTGTCAAACCCTGTACTTCCGTCAGGGCGATTGTCATTGACCTGTAATACCTTAAGGCTGACTATAATCGACCTGTACTGTCTTAAGGCTGACTACAATCGACCGGTACTACCTTAACGATGACTATAATCGACGTATACTACCTAAAGGCTGACTATAATCGACCTGTACTACCTTAAGGCTGACCATAATCAAACTGTACGACCTTAAGGCTGACTATAATCGATCTGTACCACTGCCAGGCTGTCTATGGTCGAACTGTACCACGGTCAGGCTGACTGTGATCGACCTGTGCTACTGTCGGATCTGTACCACAGTCAGATCTGTACTACGGTCAGACCTGTACTACTGTCATGCTGACTATAATAGACCTGTACCACTGTCAGACCTGTACTACTCTCAGGCTGACTATAACAGACATGAACCACTGTCAGAACTGTACTACTGCCAGACATGTACCACTTTTAGGCTGACTATAATAGACCTGGATCCCTGTTCGACATTTACTACTGTCAGACTGACTGTAATAGACCTGTAACTATGTCAGCCCTGCACCAATGTCAGAGCTGTACTACTGTCGGACTTGTACTACTGTGAGGCTGACTGTAATAGACCTGTACCACTGTAAGACTTCTACGACTCTGTCAGACCTGCACCACTGTCAGAGCTGTACACCACTGACAGACCTCTATGACTGTATAAAACTTCAGCAATTTTTCTATCTCTGTTCTTCTCATTCGAACGGTGGTCCCGTTTGCATCTGATAAACTGTTAACAAATCGAATCTTCATTGATCAGAACGAATTCGAATTTGCCAGATGATGCAATGATTGGAATGAATTAACAACCGCAAAAATCCACGAGATGCACTAAAAGAAGAGAAATTTAATTCACTGTGGAATATTTCAGCAGCAAAAAAAAAAATAATAATCTCGAGAAAATGAACAGCAACAATGGACGATTTCACGCATTTCCGTTATAATCTCGTGACAAAGACACCGTCGACGACGTTCCCGTCGTCGATTCGACTGTGAAATTATACACACAAATATATATCTATGGGGCATTCTGTGTTAACTCAGCCGCCATTAAACTGCTGTCTAAAAATGTTAATAATATTATTAACAACGTTAATACCTCAATAATGTTATAAAATAACTTTCGAACTTTCTATTCAAGCTATGCAAACTTTCGAACTTTCTATTCAAGCTATGCAAACTTTCGAACTTTCTATTCAAGCTATGCAAAGGTCTCAACACATTTTCGTTTTCGTTCAAGAAATTCGGAACAAAAAATGAATTGAAAAAAATAAATTATAGCGGCATTTTTAATCTTATACGATTTTTAATTGATAAATCGTTGATAAAAATTTGTTCCATCCATGCAACATGATAAAAACAATATTTTTAATTCATCCCAAACCGTTGTCGAGCGATAAATCGATTCGAATCGAAAAAAACATCATCAATAGTTAAAATGAAGCATCCTTTAACCATATCTCAAAATCTCAAAATCTGACGTACACGTGTCTGTTCATTTTCCTCATAAATTGGCATGAAAAATCGCGGAGGCAACATTTTTTCCCTCAAACCGTTCAAATTCGAAAGTTTTTAAATCAACACGAAATGCCCCATACATCCATACACACACACACATATATCTATATATTTATCCAACATAATAAAATATTTAATTCCAATGCAGGTAAATGGCCGCATTTGTTACGCCGACGTTTTTCCGCCCTTGTCGAACGCTTCGGAGGAGGAGAAGGCAAGAGGAGGAAAATTTCCGTCGTCGTTGTGGCCCCCTGCACCCCCTTCCCCCAACCCCCTACCCCCACCGCTATTTCCTCAACCCCGTTGGGCGCCAGACTCCCCAACGTTACGAAGCTCTGCCGCTAATTGAATCTCCTCTCTTACTCGCTTGCGAAGGCCCCCCGGGGGCCGCTGGGAACCGTACCACCCGTGCTGCATTAAACACCCCCGACACCCTGGCACCCTCATCCACGACAAGCGGTCGTGGAGATAGTCGTGGTGCCCCGCCCTCTTCGTCCCCGGCAGCTCACCCCCCCATTCTCGTGGCAGGCAACCGCTACCCACCACCTCCACCCCCCCACCCCCCACCCCCACCATGAACCGTGACCCCACGTCCTCTTGCGATACGCCACTGCGAATCACCTTCAAGGTACACGAAAGAGAGAGATAGAAAGAGAGAAAGACACCGAAGAAATTCCTTCGACCAACCAACGTCATCCCCCCACCCCTTCGTCTTTCTTTGGTGCAAGTCCGAGTAGCAAAAAAATAAAATAGAAAATACAAGAAATGAAAATATATATCTATATATATATATAGAAAAACACACAACTCGAGAGATTGTGAGTCGCGAGAAAAACGCGAAAAAAACTGATATAAAAAAAAATGAAGAAGAAGCAAAAAAACAATACAAGAAATGAAAAAAAAAAGGAAAAAGGAAAATGAATAAAAAACGCAGCTCGAGATGGCGAGTCGGGTGGAAAAGATCGAGAGCAGGAGACGACGTGAAAAATGAAATACAAAAAAAGAAGTGAAAAAAAAAAAACAACGAAAGAAATGCAAAAAAACAATAGTGAAAAAAAAAAAACGCTGTTCGAAATGGCGAGCCGAGTGGAAGAGAGCAAGCGCCGGAGAAAAACGCGAAAAATAAGATACAATGAAAAAAAAAAAAAAAACAATTGCAAGAAATAAGAAAAGAAATGTAAGTAAAGGACAGTTTGAGATGGCAATACGAGAAATGAAAAGAAGAAGAAAAGAGCACAGTTCGAAATGGCGAGTCGCGTGGAAAAAAGCAAGCGCCGGAGAAAAACGCGAGAAATAAGAAAAAACAAATCGTAAGCGGATAGGACATTGAGGTGGTTGGTGAAGATGTTGCCCGAAGCGGTGAATCGAAAATTGATACGTCCTGGTGAGGGGGGGGGGGGGGGCTAAAAGACGTGAAAACTGCTGCGTAGCATGACGCGACGACTATTTTACACTTTATGCGAGTGAGATAATAATTTTCGAACGAGAGAAGAGGAGGATGAGGCGTACAGACATTGTTGAGTGTGAATGGTGGATCAATGATGCGACTAATCGAGGTGATAGCGTTGACGATGATTTTTTATTTTGATTTTTTTTGTTTGGTTTTGTTGGTGAGAAACGATGTTGCGTCTGTTTGTTGTTTTTTTTTTTTGGGGGGGAGTAATTGTGTTGATGAAAATTTTTTCAAGTGCGGGTAGAGGTTGGAAATTCAGAACGATCGATGCTCAGAACGACCATGAAAATTTCAAGGATGTGTAACCCTTTGAATTGTTGCGAGAAAATAATTGAAAGAATTATAAAATCGAAGAATAACAAAATCGATGAATTTTTATCTTCCCGACCGAACGCTGGCTAAACAACGCTATGTAGACCAAAAGTTCATATGAACAATGTTGTAGAGAATCGAATTTCCTAGAAAAAAGTCCTGAATGGCATATGGGTGGGTAATCGTGGGAAAGCTCGAAAGTCGTGCAATATGAGATTAAAACGAAAACGAAATCAAAAGATTTTTATCTTTATGTGTTTTTTTTTTTTTTTTTTTTTTGAGGTACGAAACCCTAAAATCGTGTTTTTTGGAGTACGAAATCCTAAACATGTTTTTTTTTGGGGTACGAAATCCTAAAAATGTTTTTTTTTTGGGGAACGAAATCCTAAAAATGTTTTTTTTTAATGAATATTGAAAATTGTGATGAATAATTGGTGGCAAGAGTGTTCGAAAGGATATTTGACGATTGTTACGAGACGTTTGGGTTATCGATTCGATTGGGTGTCTCGTTCCCCTCGGGTCCAAAGGATTGAAGTATAATCCTGGAGAATGGCGAGCCAACCGTGAAAGGCCAAAATTAATAGGATTTCGAAGTGCCAGGAGAACGGATCCCTTTTCCGTTTCCGTTTCGAACAGATATATATATATATATATATATATATATATATGAATCTCGCGAATTTTCACCGCAATTTCGTTGTTCCGAACGAACGTTTTTTTTCCCGAAGTGACAAAATGGCGCCGAATCGATGAAATTTTGGAAATTCGATATTGTCATACGAAAGAATGCCATATTTTTTTCGCGAGTGCGATGAAAATTTTACAATATTCACAAACGTTGCGAAATTGCGGTAAGAGTTTTGTTAAAAAAAAAATAGTTTCGTTCCTTCTTTTAATAAAGCGAAAAAAAAGAAATAAAAAAAAAAGTTCGAGACACGATTTAATCTGGACGATATTTTATTTTATTTTATTTATTCTATTATTTTTTTTCATAGTTGATGCGATAATTATTTGGAAAATAAGAATTTTGCAGTTTTAGCTGGTCAAACATTTATTTTCTCATTGATCACCTTTTATTTTATGCAGCGAAAATTAAAAAAAATGACAACAAAAAAAAGACGTTCGAAACGTAATTTTATTTCCACGAAAAGAATTTATTTTTCATTTTTGATTCCATAATTATGTAAAAAAATGTTGATTTTCCAGTTGTCGGTGATAAAAAAATTATTTTCACATTGATCGTCTTTGATTGTCATAATCATTGATCAAATATTTTATTTCAAAACAAAATGACCGAACGAAAGATCGTTGGTTTTTTTAATTTCTAATAAAATTTTTAGAACGTCGTTGCCAAAAAAAATGGTTTCGATCATTTCAACGATTTTGTTTTTTTTTGCGATAATGTTGGAAAGCATGTGTGAGGGGTACTTACCGTCTCTGTTCATTCCAACTTGAAAGCACTTGTTGAGGCGACAAGCCCGACACTGATTGCGATGAATTTTGTCGATCGGACAGTGCCCTGTCACAGATCCATGGACCTTGCAGGTGTATTTGCGTTTGTTGTGAATACTCCGTTTGAAGAAACCCGAACAACCTTCGATCGGAAAGCAAAGAAAAAAAAATTTATCAAACCCCAAAAATAACCATATTGATAAAAACAAATGAATCTCGTGATCCATAAAGAAAAATCATATTTTGCCTTTTTTTTAACAATCACAATTTATTTTAATATAAGGCGAGTAAATTTATTCGGCAATGTTGTTTCGCGACAAAATGGCGTCAAACTTACCGTCGCAACTGTAGATACCGTAGTGCTTGCCGGAACTACGGTCATCGCATACCTTGCAGGGAATGTCAAGCAGTCGGTCTCCTAAATTTGAAAAAAAAAAATGGAAAAATATTAGTTCCGAAACAAAGATTAATTTGAAAAACCAACAAAAAAAAAAATTTCGTCAACCTACAAAAATATATTCGAAATAATATATCACAATATATTCATTTTAACAAAATATTATATAACAATATGTGCATTTCACCGAAATATCATATAACGATATATCAATTTCAACAAAATATTGTATAACGATATATTTATTTCAACCAAATATTATATAACAATATATTAATTTTAATAAAATATTATTTAACAATATATTTATTTCAACCAAATATTGTATAATGATATATTCATTTCAACAAAATATTATACAACGATATATATTTATTTCAACTAATAAAGACTAATAAAGAACGAGACGTCGAGGCTGGACCACGGATTTTGAATAATACAAATGGAAATAATTGAAAGGACAAAAAAAAAAGAAAACACGAGTAAACGGGTGAGATTGGTGAAACAAGAAGAGACAAGAGATGGTGAATTGAATGATTGGGTTGAATAAAAAAAAACTCGTAGGGTGTGAGGGAAGGAGAAGGGTGGATTTTCGAAGCTTCGGGGTAATCTGTTCTCTCCCTTTCGCGGGCTACCCTAATCGTCCTAATGATCCGCGGCAAGAAAAACACGGTCGTGGCAACCTTCGCGGCTTCTTCTCCCCGTTCGTGCCAACGTCTCACGAGCTCACGACGTTCTTACACCGGCCAAAATCTCATACGTCAATATATATATATATATCTATCTCTGATGTATACAGGGTGGTTCACGCAATTTGCATACCTTCATAATTTGCGAAGTATGCATAGTATGGAAAATCGAGTTGAAACTTGCAATTTTCTTATTCTGAATCGTAGATAGTTAAGGGGACTGGATCGCCTTAAAAAATTAATTTTTAAGGGTACTGGGTCACCTTAAATTTTTTGTTTGTTTTTTTTTTGTGACACGATCAATCCAAATTTGAAATCGATTTTTCCCTCATGAAATATCTATACTCGGCTATCATTTCAAATTTTTACATAATAACATAAAACAGTATAACGCTGTACGATTTATCACAAAATGTTTTCACTTGTCGCAGCTTTTGGACCGCACCACTCAACGGATTTTCAATTCTGACGCCTCACGTCTTCGTTCAATCCAATATATTTCAATCGCTCAGATTTTTGGCCAATAAACACAAACATTTTTGAAAGAAATTTTGAAAGTTGCACGTGAAGCTCGTTTCAATACAAGTCTTCGAATTGCTAAAATCCAAAAACCCATTGTCCACGATGAAAACGTTTTTTTTTTTTTACAAAAATGTCACTTTGAACATCAACCTCGTCATCGTCTCCACCAAGAAAAAATTAAAGATTAAAAAAAAACAAATCTAAAGAATAAAAAACTAGTCACCAGTCACAATTTTTTAAATTTCCACGCACAAAATTATCAACTCTCACGAACGAAATAAAACAATATCCACATCTCAGTCGACGTCAAGCAGACCCTAAAAAACATTACCACACGAAATAAAAAAACGAATGACATGAAAAAAAATAAAAAATATAATAATAATAATACGTAGTTTGTTTATAATAATAATACAATAATTTATAATTATATAGAAATATGATAATTTGTAAATTTATAAATTTGTAAATTTATGAATTTGTAAATTTGTAAATTTGTAAATTTGTAAATTTGTAAATTTGTAAGTATGTGAAAAAAATAATAATGTGTTTCTTCAATAATAATAATAATAATAATAACAATCGAATAAAACGAAAAACAATGAAAAGGAAAAAAAAATTCACTGACCTGTGCCCATCCTCCGAATCGGCTCAAAATTCGTACATCCCCAGTGTCCGACGTTTTTGTAACCCGACGAATAACCGTTAACGAACGAAGTCAAATACGCGCTTTAATCGGGATTTGAATATTTTCCGTGGATTCTCTCACCCCCACCCCCGGGACAGAAAAAAAAAAGATTTTGTAGATAAAAACACGGAAAAAAATACGGCCGTGAATGGTTCACCAGATCACGACGTGACTGCGATTCGACGAAGATTCCGGGAGGCTCGAGTTTTCCACGTTTGCCACCCCGGCTCTTCGGGGTCTTGACGTTCGAGTATCAAAACCCTCCCTACGGGTTGGCTCGTTGGCCGACTCCGTGTTGCGTTGCACGCGGGTGGAGATGTCTCTCGTGGTAACCCGGCAGAGGGGTGGGGGAGAGGGGGGAGGGGGGCTCGAGCATCGCGCGTTGCTCCGACAGTTCGACTTGTGACCGTCGGTATCGGTATTCGCCAGACGATTTTCACGAGGGGTAGGAGATATCGCCCTTCCACCAACTCACACCAACGGGATTCCCCGAAAAAAGCCAAAAAATCGGAAAAAACAACGATTGTTCATCCGGCGTTTGGACGGGAAGGTAAAAATGCATGGATTTTCTTATTGTTTTTATCATTTCCGTCCGAACGCTGGATAAACAACGCTATGTAGACCAAAATTTTACATAAATAATGTTGTAGAGAATTGAATTTCCTACAAAAAAGTTTACAACGACATATATCTGACATTGATAGTTTACGCGTGGGAAAGCTCGAAAGTCGAGAAATGTTAAAGGGGCGGTTTTTATTTTTTTAAATTATCGCTAATTTAAAGATTAGCGTAAATTATCACAGTTAGATATATGCCGTTATTGACTTTTTTGTAGGAAATTTAGTTCTCTACAACATTGTCTATGAGAACTTTTGGTCTATATTGCGTTGATTAACCAGCGTTTTGACGGAAAGGTAAGAATGTAGTGATTTTCTTCTATTAATCTTCCTGTCCAAACGCTGGATAAACAACGCTATATAGACCAAAAGCTCACATAAACAATATTTTAGAAAATTGAATTTCCTATAAAAAACGTCAGCAACGACATACATCTAACTTAGATAATTAACGCGTGGGGAAAGCTCGAAAGTCGGGAAATGTTGAAAACCGCGACGACTGTTAGGCGTTCGGAATATTCGTACGTTCGGAATTTTCGACCCTTCTGAACTTTGCTCGTTCTGAATTTCTAGCCCCCCTTCGCCCCTCCCAATAATCAAAAGTTAGCCCCCCTCTGTCCAAGGGGGTTGCAAAAATCCGCCAGAGTCGCATCAAGACCGAGAGAGACAGCGAAAAAAAAAAAAAAACAAAACCAGAAACCGACCCAGACACACCCAGACGACGTATCGATAAACAAAAATTCATTGGCGCCTGTATTCCTCATAAAGAAAGCTCAAAGCTTGCCTGTCAATGTGTGTGACCCCTGCAAGGGTGTACTGTGTCGATGGTGTAACACCATCGTGGCTTGGGTGAAAGCTCGGTTTAGCGACTATATCGTTATCGGTATCGGTGTCGTTGAAAGATAGGGGCTCGCCCCCCCCCCGCCCCCGAGCTTGCATCAAGAGCAATCAGGACGGAGGTGCAGGGGAGACTGCAGGGCGAGGGGAGGGTGAGGGGATGGAGGGTGGTTCGGTATCTGCGTGGAAGCGATCCAGTCGGGTTCGTCCAGGTATAGTTGGAACGATCGGAACGTAGCAATGTCCTCCATGTCCTTTCTCGGAGGACCGGTGAGGTGGGAAGGGGAAGGGGAAGGGACAGGGGGAGGGGGAGGGGGCTGAACGGAGCTCGACTGGTGCACCGACACGTTTTCCACACCGTACGATTGGAGCGAGAGCGAGATAGCGAGGGAGGGAAGAAGCTTGAGAGACAGAGAGAGAAAGAGAGAGAGAGAGAGAGGGAGGGAGTGAGAAAGCTCCGTGAAAGTTCGTTTCTGCTTTGCCGGTCTATCCTCGGACTTGCTGGCTGAGTGGCTCCGCCGCGTTACGCCCGTCACGGCAAACCGTTGCACGCACACGAGAGGGCGGCGGGGGTGGAGGTGGGGGGGGAGGGGGTGGGGGGTTGCCCGGTGTACCGCTAGTTAGCCAGCGACGTGGGAGCGGCTCCGGCGAGGCCACGTTGTCAGCTGACTCTCCGGGAAACCAGCGTGGGCGGGGGGAGGGGGGTCTCGTCGAGGCCGAAGCTCCCGATCGGGACGCCGATATGTCATTGGTCGGCTCCGCCCCCTTCCCCGCCCGGCCCGCGCGGCACGACCTCGAGCTTGCGGCCGCGCGCCAGCGGAGGGGGTCTCGTGGGCGTGGCCGACCTCGGGAGGCTCGCAAGCTCGGCCACGCCCACTGCGCGAGACCTCGGGCGGCGGCGGCGTCGTTACGCGCAGAGAACTATGTTACCGTCGATGTGTTACCGATCGTAACCGTAGAAGCTTGTTTGTTTTTTTTTGGTTTTTTTTCAGGAGCTACGCGATTTCGAGGACGAGAAAATAGAAAACGTCCGTGGATTGAAATTGTGTGCGTTGGTTTTTTTTTTTTGGGTTTCGTTTTTTTGGTTTTTTTGTTGTCTTTTTTTTTCTTTCGTGAGCCGATGTGCATGCGTGTGCTCGATCGTGGGGATGGTGGAAAAGCTTTCGTCGAAAGAGTCACTCGGTACGTTGAATACGTGTTTGTAGAAGCAACTCGCTGGTTGAGGATGAGGGCGTTGATCGAAAATTGTTGGGACGATAATTTTGGGAGTTTCGGGGGATGAGGGGAGAGAGAGTGAGAGAGAGAGAGAGAAAGAGAAAGAGAGGGAGATTGATTGATTGATGTTGTGTTTATGAGCTTTCGCTACTAGCTTCTTGTGAACATATTCTATGTCAAATAGACATAGAATATGTTCACAAAAATCTCAATTTTGAGTACTTATCACAATAAGTACTTACGATATTTTTCCTGGCACACGAGAGTTGTAACAGCTCAAGTGTTATCGGACTCGATAAATTTCGATAAGCCTGATGAAACTGAGTAAACCTGTTAGACATTTATTACAGTTCAGGACACTTATCTAACATTATTTATAATGAAAACGAAACAAGGAAAACAGAGATAGAGAGAGAGGGAAGAAGAGAGATTGATTGATTAAATCAGTTATTTATTTAATTTTGTCCTAGTGCTTTTATTTTAGGCTATTTCGTGTGTAACATGAGTCTACAGAATTATTAACAATTAAGGTGAATTATTGTTAAGTTTACGCAATAACAAAATTTGAAATTAATAGGATTAACAAATGAATATAAAAAATATGATATTGGTGGAGTGAACAATTAATTAAAAATTGAATAAATTTTAATGCTAAGGAAACTCGAATGAAAATTATGATATTGGTAAACGTACCAATTAATTGAAAAGTTAATGGATTTTAATGCCGAAGAAACTCGAATTTTAATAATTTTGAGAGAAAGAGAGAGAGCGAGAGTGAGTGAGAAAGAGAGAAGAGGTAGCAGAGGGTGCGGATGGAGGGCCGACTGGCAACGTAATTTCACGAGCGAATTTCATGGCGAGGAGGGGGGAGGCGGAGGGGGGAGCTGCTAGTGATTTTTGGAGCGATTAGGTGAACAAAGTAGTTCGCTAATGACCTCGAGAAAAAACACGGAGGCTTCGTTATGTTTTTTTATATGTTTCTTTATTTTACTCTGCTAATGACTTCGTGTTTTTCAATTCGTAATCAGAGAAATTGTTTTTTTTTTCAGATATTCAATTATCACAGTATTGTTGAAGAATATTTTTGTTGCAGTTGGTTAAGATGATGTGTTAGTATCGGGTTGATTGTTATGTCGAAAATTCCTTTTTTTTTCTTTTCAATAAAGTTATGATGAATTTGGATGAAATCGAAAAAACTGAATTCGAATTGATGCGTTTTTTCCCAAATGCATATGAAATTTTTTTAGGCAGAAGAATGTGGGAGGGAAATTTTGAAAAAAAAATAAGCAGATGTTTTTGGGTTACTCCAATCTGAAAAAAAAAAACATTGACCTCGTTAAAAGTTCGATTGATTAAATTCATTGTAAAATAATAATTTACATAAATTCTTCATAATCATCACGAAAATGTTGAAATATTGATTTAAATTCGTCATAATTATCACGAAAAAGTTAAAATATTGATTTATGCATCATAGATAATCATAATAACTTGTTTAAAAAATTATTTAAAATGCAATTTTCACCAAATGAAAGCCCATCCCTGATGGAGAAGCAAAAAAAGAAATTAAATAAACAAATAAATAATGATTCACCTTCGACTTGTGATATTTTGTAATAAAAAAAAATTCAAACATCCACCGAACCGAATATTCGCGAGTAGATGCATATCATCGGTGTTATTACATTCGGCCGTGAGTTTAATTCCATTTGGGCGATGGGTTATGTGTGTGTGTCTGGTCGGGTATGGGGTTTTTCCACGAGTTTGCGAAGGGTGAAAACGTTTTCCCGCCAGCAAAGTAGATAAGCCGGGCACGCATCATAAAACTGCGTTTACACGATCCAACGGCCCCGTTGTAACACGGTTCCGTCGCCTATCGCGTACTCTCGCGGAATCCTCTTTACGTTGCGTTTGCCGAAGTGGGGAGAGGGGGGGGAGGGGAGGCTTCGCCCTCGCGCAAGGAGCTTTCGAGCTTGCAGCGCCGGCAAAGAGAGCCCGGAAATGGTAGAGCGCTTTCGTGACACCGACGTGACACACACTCACACACACACACACTCGGTCGGTTTTGTTGTGCTCGTAAGAGAAAGAGAGAGAGAGAGAGAGGGGGGGGTGGCTTTCCCATCTCTCTCTCTTTCACTCGCAAAATCAAGAATCGACGACTCAGGTAAATCAAAAATTGAAAAAATATCACAAACGAACATCTGCCTCATGTTCGAATCGTCTCATCGCTTCAGTTACAAATGAAAAAAAAAAAAATCTGAAATAAATTGAAAAAAAAATAAATCGTAATTTTTTTTTAATTCTGAAATAAATTTTTTAAAAAATCGTGAATTTTTTTTCCGTAGCTGGATGAACAAAAAATAATCAGGTTTGAAGGGATCAATAGGAGATTTTTCTTGCCGTGACTGCTCTGGGGTCACGGCAAAAAAAATCAAATCTATCATATTTGAAAGTTTTGTTCAACTTTGTTTCTTACGACTTTAAAACTTTGAATAAAAAAAAACAATAAATCATCGATCGAAACGAAAATTGAATGGAATTTAATTTGCAAAAAATTAAGAACTCGTAGAAAAAAATGATTATAAAGGATTTTGCTTTTAAGCGGGTACATCTGTGTAGATTGTTGAAAAAATACATAGGTGAATTTTGGAAATTATTATCTTAAAAATTATTGGTCCGATTGAATTCAAGTTGGTTTTATTCGAAAGTATATACATTGAGGTATGTTGACGAATTTTCTATTTGAATGTATAGCGAATGGGAGCGCTGTTATTCTGGCCGGCGTAAAATAACTATTTCAAAGTCGGTTCCCGGTTTTTTTTAGATAACGGATTGACCGATTTCTCTAAAATTTTGACACAATATGCACGGATAGGTAATGAAGTTCTGCACGTAGGATTTTTTTTTTCAAAGCTAATTTATTAATTTTTTCATCAATCACCAAATTTCGTAAATTGACGTTCAAAAGTGAATTTCAACTTCAATCAAGCGCCATTTTGTGAAAAAAAAAACAAATCCTACGTGCCAAACAGCGCGCGACGTTGCACTTTGCGAATCTTCTTGAAATTTTTCGTTTCGGACCAACCGAATGCCAGGAAAAACGTGGGAACCGCAAACCGTGCAGACGACAAAGTTATTTCACGCCGGCCGGAATAACAGCGCTCCCATTCACCATAAATTCAAACGAAAAATTCGTCAACATACCTCAATGTACATACTTTCGAACAAAACCAACTTGAATTCAATCGGACTAATAGTTTTTGAGATAATAATTCTCAAAAATTCTCCTATTTTTCCGGAAATCTACACAGATGTGCCCCCTTTAATTATCATCACAACCCCCTGTGAACCGGACGTGGGCACGTGCAGGATCGAGTCGAGTTTGCTCTTCGATTTCGGGTCGTGTAACCCGTGTGGGGCGGTGAACCGCGCGTTCGGACCGACCGCGACGTCGAAGTGGACGGGCCGGCACGGTGCCGGACCGACCGCGACGTCGACGTGGACGGGCCGGCACGGTGCCGGACCGTCCGGCGTTCGAGTCGAAGGCGTTGGCGTTGGTCTCGCTTCGCACGAGTTCAACATCGTGTCTCTCGTGTGTGTGTGTGTCACGTGTGTGTGTTCTGCTGAGCCTGGTCCATCGGTTGAACAAACTTCGCGAGGCCTGCCGACCGCCTTGTCAGGCACGCCTCGAATCCTCTCGACCACCGTCAGGACCTCCGATCCTTTTGCGACGACCGTTCCACGTGGATTTGGATAATCGAGGTTTCACGCCCGACTACACTTCGGTTTTCGGCCGGGTGCAAATCCCACAATCGACGGTAGACTCTATAGACCCATTATAAGTATACATTAGGGTGGTCCTTGATGGGGGTGTTGACGAATTTCGACAAGTGCACCCCTCATATAAGTTCGAAATTGATAAATAAAAATATGTGCGAAACCCCAGCACTGTGATCCAATGAGAAGACGTCCCTGTAACCTCGTTTTGTTTCCCATTTGAATAACATGGGATTTTCATACTAATTCGGTTATTATTTTTTTGAGTTGTCCCTGAGCTAGCAAAAAATTATTTATTCACACAAATCGATTGTCAATGGGTATAACTACTCGTACATTTTTTTACAAGACCTCACCTGTGTATTATCGATAACGGCGAACCGATGAACGATGATAACCAACTGATAAACGATTTCAACAAAAATTCAAATTTATTTGTGCTTATGTCTTGTGAATTGAGATATGAACACGAATAAATTAAGACATGTTATCCTAGGCAATGGAATAATATTCGTAAAGATGAAACATGCGTTTGGCACAATAAAAAAAAGCAACAAAAAAAAACAGAGTCAGCGTACTGTCACAAACGTCAAAATCACAGAGCATGTGTGCTTCGGATTTCAGGTCGATCGAGTCGAAATCAAAGTGTCAATCAGTCGAAAAAATTCTAGTGAAACGATCAGACAACACAATTAATTATTATTCATATTTATTTATTACAATACATTCATTATTATTATTATTATTATTATTATTATTATTATTATTGTCATTCTTCAAAAATCTAACCGAAATCAAAGTATCAACTAGTCGGAAAAATTCCAGTGTAATAATCAGCTAATACAATTTATTATCATTCATATTTATTCATTGCAATACATTCATTATCACTATTATTATAACTATCATCATTGTTATTATCAATATTATTGTTATTCTTTAAAAATCAATCGTCAATCGATGAGTTAATTTTCTTGCATGTAACTAGCTCATGTCAGGTGGTGTATCGGTGCCACCTTGGCAACAACCCCCTCCACCGTGTTCGTGTCTGGAACGAGCCCTTGCCCAAACGACGAAGCAGGGGTTGTTTGTGTGAAACGTCGATGCGGAAGAGCCACAATCGTTGCTTCCTTCCTGCAAATTCTGCTGCAGTCTGCCAAGACGATTTCGAGGAGTTGAAAATTATATTTAGTTCCTTCTTTTTCTTTCTAAATTTGAGAATTGCGATAATTAGTGAGAGAAAAGATGTTGGAACGGGAATATCTGGACGAGAGGTGCACGACGAATGATCCTGCGAGAGCTGGCAATCATCAGGATGGACACCTCGAACGTCCTTCGATGAATGATCGGATGAGAAATTTGTCTGGAAACGAGGTAAATTAAAAACAGATTTATAAATTGATAAATAAATTGGGAAAATAATTTTGCTTCCTCATGGCAAAAGCTTTGTGATGGTCCAAAACAAAAAATGTTATCGGATTTTTAATCATGACAACATTTTCAAAACATCCGGAAACTTCATTTGCAGATAATATTCGGATGTTTGTGTTTAGGTGTGAATAGATAGCAAAGATGTCTCTATGAAGAAGCCAAACACTTGATGAAAAATAAAAATGCAACTTTAAACTTGCAGCTTTTTTTTCTTTGTGATTTGAAATTGTTGAGGTTTTTTTTATTGATTTTATATTTCTAGCCGTCGAAGAGACAAAACCGCTGTCCGTTTGACACGTCGAAGGGACATTTGGGCGATGGCGACAAAGCTCCACCGTACTTTCCCCAACCTGAAGACGATATCCCGGCGAAGCCGGAGGGCCCGATGGGGCCCATCGGTCCGTGGGCCACCGGTCGAGTGTCTTACAGCCCGGCTTCCGGAATAATCGGGGTTCGGCCCGTCGTCGATCGTTATTCCATTACGCGATACAGTCCGGCTCAGTGGCGAGCTCACAATAAAACATTTTTCGATAAATCGAACAGCAAAATTGACGATGCTCGGTAAGTAAATTCATTCATTAAAAAAATAATAATTCAGCTTCTATTTATAATTTTAATGAGGTTATTAAATGGTGCATATTTTGGCGATATGCTTGTAGTCGCACAATCGATTTTCAAAGTCAAACATAATGCATAAGCAGGTAGAAGCGATTGAAAAAAAAAGAAACAGATGTCCAAATGGAGAAAAATTCGTATAAAAATATTAAGGTACTGGATGGATATAAAACAAATGTCAGAAATTGTTGGAAATTGGGGAAATGATAGTTCTTGTTATCATATAATAATACAATTAATTATTTCAGAATTTTTCACTGAATAATTTAATAGTTATAATGAAATGGAATAATGAATGAAACTAAATGTCTGTAAATTATAAAAATATAATATCATCAATATTAAGAATCAAGCGTACAACGGGTCTGATGGACCCCCAAAAAAAAATGTTTCTATCTCTGCTTCTCTGCAGTTGAACCCAAATTTCCCCCCCCCCCTTCCCACTCCTTTGGCTCAGCTTGATCCCTCCCACGCTATTTAAAAGTTACAGAGGGTAGAAGAAGAGGCAATGGGTCCGGCAGACCCACAGTAGGAATTGAGAGTTAATTGCAGATCATTTTGGCGAGGAGCTTTTCATTTCTGCTGGGGCATAACTTTATTCGACGATCAATTTTTTAGGACACTTTTTTGGGAGGTTCGCTTTTTTTTTTTTTTCTTTATTGAGAATCATTTGACGGTGTACCAACAAAAAATCCTGGATACTTTTCTCATTGAAATAATTGATTTTCAGATCCGTGGCGAATAACGCGAGAGAAAAAAATAAAAAGATTTACGGTGTGACGGACGAGATGCAATTGGAAAATCGTGATCGGTTGAGCGATCGTGCGGGAATCGTTTACGGTTGGAAGACCGAATTGGAACGCGGGCTCATGGAAATGACGGACGAGATCGTGCTTCTGGAGGCCGAACGTCGTCGGGTGAAGCAATCGCTTTCCGTTCTCACCGTTCCCGAATCCATAGCCGGCGATTTTTTGCAGCTTCGATCGACGCGTTTGGAACCAGATCTTGTGAGGGATCCCGTGGAGGACGAGCTTGTCAAGGTTGATATCGGTTCTACGTAATCATTCGCCCTCGCCGTTCAGCGATTCGAACCGTTCGAAATTTTTTGACGTTTGACAATTTTTTATTTTTATTTTTTATTATTATTATTTTTTTTTGTTTTTTTGTGAATCCAGATTTTTTTGTGTATTCTTGAGAAGTAGTTTCTTTTTACCCAAAGAACGAAAATACATGATCAAATCGAGGCAGAAATTGTAATCATGCCCATTAATTTTGTTTTTTAAATTTTAATTAAATTAAATGAAATTTTAATTTAATTTTTTTATTAATTATTTTTTTTTTGTTGTACTCTGATCGTGACAGGAAATAGCGTTGTGTTCGGAAATACGAGACACCCTAGTGAGAACACGTGAACGAATTGAGATTCAACTTGTCGAGCTGAGAACCGCAAAATCGCGAATGGAATTCGATTGGACGGACAAGAAGGACGCTTACGGTTTGGAAAGCGCTTGCGTCGAATTGACCAACGATTCGCCGTTGATCATGTTGAAACCCGGAGCAACGAGAGTTCCAGCTGAGTGAGTGATATTCGCGTAGTTTTTATTTGGCATCGTCAAAGACCGATGGAACATTTTTTTGCAGTTTGTTTTGATGTTTGAATATTCATTAATAAGTGTGGAAAAATTCAATTTCGCCTCAAATTTTGGATAGAAAACATTCTGGGTTGTCCGGAAGATCGGTCGCATTTGATTTTTCATATTCTGTTTTCTTTTAACTCAATTTAAGGGGGGAAGGGTTGAGCGTTAAAAAAAAACACTTTTCTGCAAATTTTTTTTTTTCGTTTCAAGACAATCGTCTCCCGCGGGATACGATCATTTTACGAAGGAGGCTCTGGAAGCGGGTAACCAAGTTCGACAAAAATCCGTCGATCTGAGATCGACCTTGAACGACGTTTACGTGAATTCCATCGGAGATCTGCGCAATCAGGCTCTTCGCGTCGATGAGGTTCTCGCGGAAAAAATTGACGTGACCCAGCAAGTCTGTAATCAGTTGGAAAGTCAATTGATCAAGGTGACAATATTTTTAAAAAAATGTTATTATTATTATTTTTTTTAACAACGAAACTTTGTGATTTTTTAAACGTATTGATATATGATTATAGAACCTCTTGGTTGTTATACATAGTCACATTACATTATCATTGATTCTAGTTTTCTTGTGTGTGTGTGTGTGGTTTATTGATTCCCCGTGGGGTTACAATGCCTTCCGCTTCCTTTCTTACATTTCCTTAAGCCTATTCTTACATGTTTGTTCTTACATTCTATCTTAATCTATCCTTATTCTACCGTCACGTTATCTTTGTCCGCTTGTCTCGCTTTGTCTCGCCGCTTGCCTAGTCCGTCACCTCGCCTCCTTTACATATATACAATTCTTTCGGTTTTCGCCTCTTTTTCTCTCTCTCTTATTTACATTGCTTAACGATTTCTCTCTCTTCCCTCTCTCTCTCCTTTTTCGTAATTCCGTTTCCGCTCTTTCGTTCCATTCCTTCTTTCATTCCTTTTCGCCCTCTCTCATTCTCCCGTTCTCCATCCTCTTTCTCTCTCTTCTCTCGTGTTCTCCATTTCTTTCATCCATTCCTCCCCTCTCCCTCCTTCATCCAGGATTTCCTTGACCCTCTCCCCGATCCCCCTCTCCCTCTCCCCTCCCCCCCTGCACCTTTCCAGCACGTGCTCCCATGTTTCTCCTTCCGAACCACATACCCTGCACCTCCTTTCCTCCTCCGTCTCCCAGTACCTTCCTTCTCTCATCTCGTTTCCCATTCTATATCTCGCGATCCTTCTGTATCTTTCTTCACTCCACCCTGCTTTTAGGTACCCCGGTAGTGATTCTAGTTTTCTTGTTGTGTTTTTTAATATTTAAAAAAAATTTTTTTTTTTTTTGAGATAACGAAATTTTGTAATTTTTCAGATGTATTGATATACGATTATAAAATCGCTTGGTTGTTATACATAGCATTATCATTGATTTTACTTTTCTTGTTGTATTTTTTAATATTTAAAAAAAATTAAATTACATTTTTTTTAAACATTTAAAAAAAAAAATTTTTTTTGGAGATAACAACGAAACTTTCTGATTTTTCAAATGTATTGGATATACGATTATAAAATCTCTTGGTTGTTATACATAGCATTATCATCTACTTTTCTTGTTGTGTTTTTTAATATTTAAAAAAAAATGTAATTTAAAAAAAAATTGATTTTTTTTCAGTGCTTGTCGCAATTGTCGAGCACGGAAAATCTGATCGAGGAGTTGCGAGGAGCTGCGAAGAGAGTGAGGGACGCGTTGAAAGTCGCCCAGACGCGATTGGACAATCGTCATCGTCGTCGTAATGTCGAAAGTTGTCGCGATTTACCGCAATACGGGTGAGACAAAAGTTTTTTAATTTTTTTTTTTTTGGCTTCGTGGCAAACTAGGAGAACCTTGTGGTTTCGTTCAGTTCACCAGTTTGTGAGTCACAGTCCTTCCAGGGACTGGTTTATCCAGCGTTTGGACGGGAAGGTAAAAATCCATCGATTTTCTTACTGTTTTTACCTTCCCAGCCAAACGCTGGATAAACAACGCTATATAGACCAAAACTTCACATAAACAATGTTGTAGAGAATTGAACTTCCGATAAAAAACGCCAGCGACGGCATATATCTAACTTTAATAATTCACGCGTGGGGAAAGCTCGAAAGTCGGGTTCTGAAATAGTTTATTAAAGAATTTAGAAATAACTTTTTTTTCAACAAATCATCACACGTACTTTTACAGAGATTCCATCTTTAGTCGTCATTTGGTCAAATAGTTGAAGAAAATTTTAGTGAGAATGGCTACAATTCATCTTTCTTTTTTTCTCCTGTTTTTATTTATTAATATTTTTTTTTTAAATAAATTTTTTATGTCAACATTTATTTGACATTGAAATTTGAATTTGAATTTAAATTTACAATTGCAACGTTAAAATTGATCGAAATTTCAATGTGTCGCAGCATAATCGAGGAGGTCAAAACACTGGGTGAAAATTTGTCAACGATGGATTTACAACTGCGACAGGCCGAGGAGGCTCAATCGGGTTTGGTGAAATCCCGCAACGATTTGGAACGCGAGATAGTGGTTAAAAAAAAATCTCTGTACATCGACAAAGATCGTGGACAATTGTTAAGGTCTTTCTATCCATCGTCCGAGGCACTTTCCGGCTACGAGTGAATCAACGTTCGTCGTGGATCTTCCAACCCTCTTTCACTCTTTAAAATTTTACACAAAAAAAATGTTTTTTATCCTTTTACATTGTTCGTTGTACATTTTAATTATTTTTTAAAAAAGTCACTTGTATTTTTTCTCAATTCATTAGTTTATCAATTTTTTATTTTAATTTTTTATATGTAATTTTGTGAATATTTAGGTTTGTATTTTTCTTATTATTATTATTGTTTTTATATTTGAATTTTTTTTCCATTTTTAAAAAATTATTTATTTCCTCAATTTTTCTATTCGTATTTTTTTTTATGTTTAGATATTTTTTTCTATTTTTACTTTTCTTTTTCTTCTTGTATTTATTTTTTTTACTCGGATTTTTTTTAAAATAATTCATTGAGATATTTTTTTATTTGTATTTCGTTTTTAATTTTTATTTGAATATTTTTCGCAATCTTTGTTCGTATTTCTCATCTTATTATAATTTTTTTCAAATTTATATTAGTATTTTTTTTTCTATTTAAAATTACTTACCTGACACTTATTTGAAAAACTTTTGTAAACGTATAAGAATATATACATATATATTCCAATTTACACGAGATCACGACTGTCATTCTTTTTTTCCCCCAGATATCTTCTCGTGTCACTGTCAGTGTCATTCACACTTTTTCGAACTGTCGATACTCAGACGATTATTTTTTTAATTTCGTGAACCATTTATTATTTCTAATTTCTTTATTGCTCTCATTACTATTTTTCATAATTTACCAACGAATTTGAATAATATTGTCGCAATCGTTATTGGTTTAAAAAAATAGATAAATAAATAAAAAAAACAAAATGCCGGAGCCTGCGACTTGTCAAGAATTGCAATTGTCAAAAACGCAATCACTTCCGAAACGTTGTTCCGATCGTTTGACGAATGTTGAAAATCGTGTTGAACCGCGATTGCAAGAATTTCATGTCGAAGAGTCATCGAACGTTGTTTCGAATCGGCAACAACGATCCGTCGAAGATTGTTCGGCTTTTGCCAACAGAAACATCAACGAACCTGATAAGAATAAATGTTCCGGCGATAACGTTGATGAAAAAAATGTGCAAAATATTTGTGAACCCGAAAGTGTTGTCGAAGGACCTTTGGGACCGATTTTGAGGACTGCCGAGGGTTCTGTGCCCAACGAATATTGGGCCCCTCTGGCCGATCTGACTAAATCGAGACCAGCGGTGGAAAATCTGTCAACGAATCGTTACAGCCCGGCCGAATTGCAATTGCACGATGATCGATTGTTCGAACAATCTCGCCAAAGTGTTCGCAAAGAATTGTCAGTGAAACCGTTTTTTAAATATTTTTTTTATACTTTATTCACTTGAAAAAGAATTTTTTTCACTATTCGTAATGACAATCGAAATAAGAATTTCAGGCTCCGTGAATTCAGGCCTTGTATACGTGAAAAATTTCGAGAAATATTCATTTTTGTTATAGTACATTGTGATACTAGTGCGCAAAATATTTTTCGCATGTAAAAGTCGCATTTTACGAACAGCGTGTCATAAAATATTTTTCCATTTCATTAGCCTGAACGGTTAGGAATTTTATCTTGAGCTTTGTGAAATTGATGAATTCGAAAAATTGTTGAAGTTGAAATTGTTGAAGGAAACTTGTTGATCGCCAATTTCAAAGTTGTTTTTTCACGATTCACTTTTTCGAACCTTGTGAAAGTTCTGACTTTCGAACGGAGGTTCAGATCGCTTTGAAATTTTTAAAACACATTCTTAGTATCATCAGCTATCGTGTAAACCACGGAAACAAACATTTCAATGAGACCAAAAAAAAAAACATAAAAAATAAAATACCGACGAAAAATTGAATAATAAAACTTTAAGTTTCGAATTTTGATTACACTAATTAAAAAAAAATAATATTATTGGTTCACACTGAAAGTACATTCATTATACAATTATAAATATGTTAATTTTTTTTTCAGACACCCACATCGATGCCAAAAACTTTCACCATTAACGCGCGCGCGCAAAAAAAAAAATACATTGCTTTATTATGCAATGCATTTGTTAATATTTCTGATTATTTTTTTTTTTACATATACTTAATCATGTGCATAAATGATCTGTCTAGAAAAGTACCTTTGAAAATTGGCGAAATCGCGTGTATAAGGCCTCAATAAAATATTCTAATTGAATTAGATCAAATTTGAATCATTTTTTTTTCTTTTTTTTTTTCTTTCAACGACAAGGTTGACGTCGTTCAAGGCCCAAAATTGCATGAAACGCGTTTTCGCACAAACGGACGGAGATCAAAGGGACAACGATGTGAAATTGAACGCGAGATTGAGTTTCGTCAGGCGATGGAAAGTCGAATTGCAACGCGAGATAGACGAATTAAGAATCGAGATAAATGCAATACAGGATGAGAAAAAACGTTTGTCGCGATGCACACACGCGTTGACTCTCGTGGAATCGATAAACCGTGACGTGAAGAACGTGAGACGTCTGAGAATGGAAACCGAACTCGTTCGTGACGAAGTCGATGATCAATTGAGCAATGTAATTTTTTTGGAGGTGTTATCAAAATTACGGGTTGACAAAAATTATTTTGCGCGTGAAGATATAGAACTTGAAATGAAACAGGAAGCATAAAAATGCTTTGAGTCTCAGGTCCTAGAATTAATAAAAAATTAATAAAAAATAATACCAATGGTAATAATAAAATGATAATGCGAAATATCAATGTCAATAAAATTTGACGATAAAAAATATTATCGCAGGAATACGATCTGTGTGCGGATATTCGAAACGTTTACATCAGATGCACGGATCACATTAAAATGCAGTTGCAAGAATTGAAGGACGCAAAGCGACGTGTCGAAATGGATTTGACTGATAAGAACGAAGCTTGGAAAATCGATGTGACTTGTCGAGCATTGAATAATAAATCTTCGACTCTAAAATGGCAAGCCGGAAGTGCTCAAATTCCAGGAGAGTGAGTACACGAACGTTTCCAATCCAACTTTGCTTTTTTTTTTATGCAAAAAGTTTTCTCAAAAATAAATAAATAAATAAATAAAATAAAAGTGAATGACAAAGAGGAATGAAAAAAATAAATTACAACGTTCATGATTGTAGCCAATCGACACCCACGAGTTACGAAGATTATTGCAAAGAAGCATTAGCAATCAGTCGAAAAAGTTTGGAGAGATCGAGAATGTTGCGTAAAAATTTTCACGATATTTACGAAAAATCTGTCAACGATCTTCGAACCCAAGCGGATCTCGTGGACATGGGACTGACCAGAAAAATTGACGAGACTGTGCAAATTTCCCGACGTTTGGAAAATGAACTTGCAAGGGTGAGACTGGGTCAATTTGACCCATTTCTTTGATCTAAGCCAATTTTTTTTTCGCAAAATTTATCTTCTAAGTCTGTGATAATATTTCCACTTCTGAACTACATCATCACATTTTAAGGTAGTGAAAGTTCACCCTTGATTTTTTTCAGGTCAATTGGACTCGAATATTTGGAATGGTAATCCTTCAAAGTCAGACAGGGTCATTTTCATATTTTTATATTTATCTAAAAAAAATCGATTTCAATTGGACGAAAAAAAAATGTGTTGTTACGTGTTAATTAATACGTTGAGCACACACTGGGTCTATTTGACCCATAGCTCGATTTTTGGTCGAAACCAAATTTTTCCAAAATCATTTTTTTTTCGCACAATTTATCTTTCAAGTTTGTGATAATATTCACACTTTTGTACTATATCATCACATTCTAAGATAGTGAAAGTGTGTTCCTGATTTTTTTAAGGTCAATTGGACTCGTATATTTGGAATGGTAATCCATCAAAGTCGAGAGAGGGTCACTTTGATATTTTTATATTTATCTGAAAAAAAAATCGATTTCAATTGGACGAAAAAAACTTTGTTGTCACGTGTTAATCGAGTCGTTGAGCACACACTGGGTCTATTTGACCCATAGCTCGATTTTCATCGAAACCAGTTTTTTGTTTTTTTGCAGAATTTATTTTTGAAGTCTATGACAATATTCGCAATTTTCAGCTGCATCATCAAATTCTAAGACAGTGGAAGTATGTCCCCGAATTTTTTCAGATTCATCGGACTCGTATATTCAGAATGGTAATCCATCAAAGTCAGGCAGGGTCATTTTGACCCAGTGTGCACAGCACGACAGTAAAAGCAGATGTGTGACGTTTAACTCGGCGGTTCAAAGTGCAAAATAATCGTCGATCGATTTTCATCGTACGATTCGAAACAATTTGTTCGCAGTGCTTGAAAGCCGTGTCGGATTCGGAAAATTTGGTCGAGGCAACACGAGCGGGTACGAAACGTTTGGACGGTGCCATGAAGTGCGCCCAAACGCGTCTGGATCTTCGTTCGCGACGCAAAAGAGTGGAAAATTGTCGCGACGTTCCTCAATTCGGGTAATTCGAAAAGGTTAATTAGATTTTTTAATGATTTTTTCTGACCAAACGAATGAAGATATTGACGATTACTTTTTTTCAATGTTCAATGCATTCATTGAAGAAGCTTCGATGTCATTTTCAAGCAAAAATATCACAAAATACATTTATTATTTCACAATCGGTGCCACAAAGGCTCAAAAATTTTATGATAGAAAAAAAAAATGTTTTAGAAAATTTTTTTTAGAAAAAAAAAATATATATTTTTTTTAGAAAAAAAAATATATATATTTCTCGTTGTTTTGGATGGGCTTTTGAGTGGACAACTTGATCATAAATCCGAGGTTTTTTAAATTGAAATAATATTTGCAGATTGATCGACGAAGTGAAAAATTTGTCGGAAGGCGTGACTTCGATGTTGTCGCAGATAGATAACGCGAGCATTACGATCGAAGAATTAACGAAAGCTCGTCAGGCACTCGAGAAGAGTATTGTGATTAAACGCAAGAGTCTGTGGGTCGATCGGGAACGTGCTCAACTCATCAGATCTTTTTATCCGACGATTCAGACTCTGGCTGGCTACTGAAAAAAAAAAATATCAGGAGCATACACGAAGTATCAGAGACGATCCAAATTTTGTGTAATTTACAAAATTAACCCGTTGCGGTCGCACCTGTAAATAATAACACATCGGTCACGTGGGGTCCACCGAATCCCACTCGCCAAAACTGCTCCCATCTGCGTTCTTTTCAATGTATCGACTTGAATCTTGCGCCAAACTTTGGTTCAACATGTTCTTCGAATAATCTAATAGTCGTTGGCTTTTATTTAAGATTTTTAAGTACTCAAAACACGATGAGAAACAAAAAATTCACAAAATCTGACTTTTTTACAAAAAAAAAAAATTCGTGAAAAATTGTAATTTTTGCCACATGGTGAAAAATCTTACGCCGTTTTAATCTTGAGATATTATATTTTTAAGACAAAAAAATAGAGATTTTTTGGACATTGAAGAAAGTTAATTTATTTTAAAGTTTGTAACTCAAGACTTTTGGTCGATGTCGAAAAGTGGAAGTGGGTTCGTTCAAATGGACAAAATAATATTATAAAATATTGTTATTGCATAAATCGTATATTTCATGCTTGGGGTCCAGCGGACCCCGAGTGACCGTAATGGATTGAAACAACTCACCTTGCATCATCGTCGAATAAAACAAAACGAAATACAAAAAAAAAAAAAAACAAAACAACTCGTCAATTAAAAAGGTGCACATTTAATGAAAACTCCAAAGATATTACACGGAAATATATATATATACAAAACAGTTTTTCTTTTTTTTTTATTCGTTCTTATTGTTGTTGTGTTATAGATTTTTTTTTTTTCATTTATTTATATTTTTTCTTCATTCTTCTTATAATTTATTCTTCATTTATCCGACAATGATAAGTGGGGTGAAAAAAAAACGAAAGAAAAAGAAACAAATTGAATTTCATATAAACCGGTGAAGCTGGGGACTTGCGTTTGACAATAGAAATATAATATAATATATATATACACAGTTATGGAAAAGAAAGAAATGAGGAAAGAAAAAAATAACAATTTTTTTTTTTTTTTTTCGTGAAGCTTAAATTGATACGCTGGGAATTTCCCATTCAAACAACGAAAGATGGAGAATTGCGAAAAAAAAAAGTTAAACGAATCAAAATGATAATTTACACATCGAAGAAAAAAAAATTCGTGAAAATCGATGATCGCGTTACAATGTTTAAAGCACGTCGTTGACAAAGACGCGTGAGTCTTATGAATAATTTTTTTTATTATTTTATTTTTTTTATATAGTCGCTCGTTAAATCGGCCGCAACTTAAGAATATTCCTAGAAAAATATTTAATTTTTTGTTTGTTTGTTTTTTTTTCTTCTTTTGCATTGTGTGTATTTTTTTTTTTTTTTGTCGTCTTTTCATGTTTAGAAAACCAACAATATTTAAGTATCAATTATTATATAACATGTAACAGTTTTGGAGGGCAAAAAAAAAATAAACAGAAAGGAAAACAGAAAAGTTTGTCGAACCGGTCGCAAGACTTACGTTGCGCGTTTATATATTTATATATATATATATATTTATTTTTTTTATTTATGTTTTTTTTGTTCCGTTTTTCTTAACATTTTTTTTTTTTTAATTTACTTATTTTTATTTTTATTTACTTAGATTTTTCTTTATTAGCAGTAGCTTGCCAGTCGTCTTGTCTATTCGAATCTCATACCGTTTTTTTTTTCACGGTAACACGAGCAAAAACAGAAAAAAAAAAAACACGTTGAACCCGTCAATTTAATTGTTATACCGCATTGATCACGAATTATCATGGAGTAAATTTTTTGTTGAGCATTTTTTTCCGTTTTTTTGTTTTTTTTTTTCAATGAAATTCGTTCCGGCGTATAATTTTGTTTATGTTTATTTAACACATCGACGATTATCGTCGAACGATATACACGCAAAAACCCCAAATTTTTTACGAATAAACGTGAATTAATCGAGAATTCAAACAAAAATTTGATATATCGAGAAACCAAAGGAAAACGAAAAAAAAAATATATATAAATTATTATTATTATTATTGAAAAAGATGTAGATATTTCGTAATTACCAAAATTACATTTTGTTTTTAATTCGTCTTTCATTAATTTACGACGTATCCGAAAACCGATGAATAATTTTACGATTGAACTCCGAATGAAATAAACGTAATTCGTTGGAAAAATCTTCGAGTTTCACGATTACGCGAAGATTTAATTATTTGTTTTTTTTCTTATTGAATATTTTTCAATAATCGACGATAATTTTTTTTTTGTTGTTATTATTTTTTTTTCTTTCTTTTCTCATTTGAAACCGCGATCCCCAGCTTGGGTTTTTTTAAGTTTATTCATTTTTTCGTGATGCAATAGATAAAGATAGAGATAGAGAGAGGAGTTTGTTTTAACGAAACGTATCGACGAAAGATTCTTCCCAAAGGTTCTTTCTTTCTCGTTGAATTACAAAAAAAAAGGTTTTTCGTTTTTTCTTTGTTTTTTTTTTTCATAATCACAATTTAAACGAAGAAGAAAAAAATTATTATAATAATAGTTACGATAATGATAATAATAATAATCAACTCGTTAATATTAGAAAATAACGTTGAAGCGAATTTTTATTTCGATTCGTTTTGAAGGCTTACGAAAAAGAAAAAAGCAAAAAAAAAAAAACAATTCGCGAGCCTCAATTGATCGTTTGAATTTTTTTTTCTTATTTTTTACGTTTTTTCAATATTTCTTATGTGTTTTTTTTTTCGATAAAGAAAAACAAATTTATGATGAATAAATATTTCTACACTTATGTTTTGTCATATGATGAATGGGCGATGCATCGTGGGGGGTGGACCAACTAGCATTACGTTACGTTATAAATATTATTGTTTTCTTCCTCGATTTTTTTTTTTTTTTTCGTTTTTTTTTCTGTTCTCGGTTTTTCTTTACGCTTTTTTTGTTTGTTTCTTCAATGGTCGGAGATATAATGTTTTACAGTATATACAGGAAGATTTATGATGATCATAGTCAGCCTGGAGCATTTTATAAAATTGAAAAAAAAAAAAAAAAAATTAAAAAAAAAAGAATTAACATACACGAACGGAGTTTTTTTTTTCTATTTGTTCTACGCAATAGTGCGGATTTCTTTTTCATTCAAAAATCTCCTCTAAGTCTTTTCGCACCAATCGCAATTAATCAGTTTCGAAAAAAAAAACAACGAAGTTTACAAACGTTCGTCGTGTGATTTAAGTCGTGAAAAAAAAAAAAATGATATATATATATATTCGTTACAATTCTTCGTGGCATATAAAAATGTAAGAAAGTTTACCCCAACTTGTAAATCTCGGTACGAAAGTCGTTTTTTTTCTTTTTCTTTTTTTTTCATTGATAAGCAACGTACTTTACGAACACATTCATTCACAGTGACACTCGTCGGTGTTATTGCGTCTGGTCGCAAAACAGGAAAAAAATAACCCGTACAAAGGGGCATTCGTTCTTTTTTCTTTCTACTTAATTTTTTTTTTTTTTTTTCATCTTGGAAAATTGGGAAAACCAAAATCAAAAGGCCGACGATAACAAACGCTCATTGACAACGAGGGGACAACTACGAGCTCTAATTTTTCGTTTCGTTACGTTTGTGTCCGTGGATTGTCGTTCACAGATTCGACAATCTTTGACCAGCCATTGATTAAAAAAAAACAAACAATCATTTACCATTCCACTGATTTATCGATTCGTTTCTTGTTTTGTTTTTTTTTTCAGTTTGTTTTTAAAATGCCACTATTAATTATGCAGTCATTATAATATATTTACACGGATCGGTGAAAACGTGGAACCCTCTGCGACGTTTATGCGGTCAAAAAAAAAAAAAAAAGTGATTGTGATTTTTTTTCGATGACAAGTATAAAGATAAAAAAATTACGATTTTACGAAATGAGTTTGATGCGTTAGGACCGGTGAAAAATATTCTATTAAAGCTATTTTAATTTGCTATTATATTTATTTTTTTTTTTTCAAAGTTAGCGAGATTGTAAATGGAAATTCGAACGAACGAGTTTGATGATGAGAAAAAAAAATGTGGGTCCACTTGTTTTCACACAATCGTTGACGCAGTCGAATACGGACGCGTTTCATCACACATTCATCGTTCAACGAATATTCGTTAACGATATCCGAATATTCAAATCTTAAAAAAAACGACGAAAAAAAAAATAATCCGGTAGTACTATTATTATTATTATGATTAATTCGTGATTTATGCGATTGGTAAATGCTCCTCGGGCACAACGTCGTCCAGTGTAACGGGTTCGGCGAAACCGCGAGCAACGAGCTCGTCCGCGAGAGATATTACACCGTGTTTTGGGATGTTCATGTATAGGCTTACGTAAACGTTGGAATCTATGTAACCCTCGATTTGTACTTGACCGATGCTGCCCGAACATATCTGGGCCACCACATCGTACGCTTCCTGCTGCCATTCACCTGGAAAATTGATTATAGAAAAAAAAAAAAGAAAGAAAAGGAAAAAGAAAGAAAATTAAAAAATAAAAACGAAAGAAAGAAAAGGAAAAGAAAAGAGAATTTAAAAAATGGAAGAAAAGAAAAGGAAAAAAAAGAAAAGAAAAAAAATGAAAGAAGGAAAAGGGAAAAAAAGAAAAGAAGAAAAAGAAAAAAAATGGAAGAAAAGAAAAAGAAAAAAATTAAAGAAAGAAAAGGAAAAGAAAAGAGAATTTAAAAAATGGAAGAAAAGAAAAGGAAAAAAAAGAAAAGAAAAAATAATTGAAGAAAGAAAAGGAAAAAAAAGAAAAGATTTTAAAAAATGAAAGAAAGAAAAGGAAAAAAAAAGAAAATGAGAAAAATGGAAGAAATTTTGATTAGCAACTTTAATCAGAAATAGCCCCGGAAAGATATCGTTCGCTATTTTCTTATCTTTGAATATTAACCCGTGATGGTCACACTGGGTCCAGCGGACCCTACGCAGAAAAACAGTTGCCATTTGCGTTCTATTTCATGTATCGACTCGAATCTTGCACGAGAATGAAGTTTAAGACTTCCTCTTTACAATCCAATTGTTTTTTCTTTTTAAATAATTTGTTTTTTACAAACAAACGCGAGAATAATTTTTTTTGAAAAATTACACTTTTTTACGAAAAATCACCAAATTTTCAATTTTTTAGATAAATCGAAAAATCTTGTTGGGTTGTACTCTCAAAATAGTGTACTATTGAGAAAAAAATATTATAATATCGAGCACTGGGTCCAGCGGACCCGAACGGAAAACACGCCAAACACCAACAAATGGCGCCACACATTCCATTTGGAACTATATTTTGGAAGTTACATCGATCGAAAAATTGCCTTGGGTCCGCTGGACCCAGTGTGACCATTACGGGTTAAGGTCTTACTGGACGGATAATCGGGCAAAAAGTTAGTCGAAAATGGGTGAATCGTGGATTTACTAATCCAGACCATGGACGTACATGTTCGCCATTACAAATAGCTGAACTAATGATAAATCAACACTCGGTAATGTTTAATTTTCCAATTCCAATGACGATTGAAGTCAAATTCGACGATTTTGGCGTGTGCTTGACTGAGATTTTGTCAGTGACTGTACAAACTGTTTCGACTGTTTCAACGGTTGCAATTCGTGAAAAAAGGCGATGTTCCTCATTACTTTGATTGATTTATCGACAACCACGTGGTCGATTCGTTTGAAACTCAGCGTAATAAATCGCTCGATCCTAAATCTTGATGATATAATATTTTTAATATTCACTGACATTTATTTTCCATTTATTTTGCAATCATCAACGTCTGCGGAAACCTGCTTTTCCCACAAGCGACCGTGTTAAATGCCAGTAAATTCATAAATTTATAACTACTAAATTATTCAGTGAGAAATTCTCAAAACAATTCATGTATCTCAATTCCAGAAAGAACTATCATTCCTCGAATTTTCAAGAATTTCTGACATTTTTCGATATCCATCCAGTAATACCTTAAAAAAAATGCAGCATCGAAAATTTTCAATAACATCGATAGGAATGAATTATTATCAAACTCACCGCCCACTGGTTGAATATTGGCGAGAAAAACTTCGATGGCTTGGAAAGGCAGAGTTAAGTAGTCGAAACGTATTTTTCGCATCTCCGCGTTACTGAACGTCCAATAACCACCGTGATCGACCAAACGCACGTAATTCTGTTGGCCCTCCGGATCCGGATTTTCCACGTAAGCTCTCACCCACAGATCGTACCATTTCACAACCACGAGCATTCCCTCTGCGAAATGTTCAACGATTAATATCGTACGACCTTAAAATTGCGATAAATTCGGGTGGGGCTCTCGAAATTCAGAACGACAATGTTACGAAAGGTCGTGGCGTGGAATGACATTGCAGCGAACGGTCGAAAATTCAGAATGACATTGTAGCAAACGTACAATATTTCGAACGTCTAACAGTCGTCGCAGTTTTCAACATTTGCCGACTTTCGAACTTTCCCCACGCATTAATTATCGAAGTTAGATATATGCCGTTGCTGACTTTTTTGTAGGAAATTCAATTCCCTACAACATTGTTTATGTGAACTTTTGGTCTATATAGCGTTTGAACGAAATGGTAAAAACAATAAGAAAACGCATTTTTATCTTCCCGTCCAAACGCTGGATAAACAACGCTATATAGACCAAAAGTTTATATAAACAATGTTGTCGATAATTGAATTTCCTATAAAAAAAGTAATCGACGCCATGCATCCAACTTTGATAATTAACGCGTGGGAAAGCTCGAAAGTCGGGAAAGGTTTTTAACTTTTCCCGACTTTCGAGCTGTGAAAATGTTTTCAACATTTCCTGACTTTCGAGATGTCTCACGCGTTAATTATCAAAGTTAGATATATGCCGTCACTAACTTTTTTTATAGGAAATTCAATTCTCTACAACATTGTTCATGTGAACTTTTGGTCTATATAGCGTGGTTTATCCAGCGTTTGGACGGAAAGGTAAAAAATCCATTGATTTTCTTGTTGTTTTTACCTTCCGGTCCAAACGCTGGACAAACAACGCTATATAGACAAAAAGTTCACATAAACAATGTTGCAGAGAATTGAATTTCCAATAAAAAAAGTCATTAACGGCATATACCTAACTTTGATAATTAACGCGTGGGAAAGCTCGAAAGTCGGGGAAATGTTGAAAATATTCGGACGTTTGAAATTTCGACCTTTCCGAACTTTGCTAGTTTCGAATTTCCAAGCCCCTCCCCCCTCCCTCCTAAGTACAATTGAAAATACTGACTCGTGAGTTGATCGGGCACGGGTGGCGATTCCACGGTGTCGTACAATTGCGTCATGTGTTGATCCAATATTCTCAACGACGGATAAGTCGGATGTGTGGGAAGTTGAACGAACAAACGTCCGGGTTTGAGTATGTGACAAACGATGATATCGTTGTTCACACCCTCGATCAACGACAGATGCATCAATTCCGATACCCATCGAATTTCTTCGGGACTTCGGGTTATGGAAATTTGTTCCAGAGTGAGATGGGGAAATTTTTTTTCCGGAAATTTTTGTCTTATTATTTGCAGGGCCGCGGTTATGGCATCGGGCGAACCCGTGATAGAGCACAATTTGTCGCGCGACGTGGGATGACGTTTCACGACCACATTGACACCGGCTTTGGCGTTTATCTGTTGAAGAAATTCTCCACGTTTGCCGATCAAACGTCCAACGAGATTCGGGGATATTGCGAATTCGTAAATCGTTGCTATGTTGTTGCTCTGACCGTGACCCTTGATACTTCCGCCTGGAATATTATTATTATTATTATTATTAATTGCCTTCTTTCTCCTTATTGGGTACTTAAAGCATATTTTAGAGGCCTTAGTCCATAACAAAATATGCATTTATTATTATTATTATTATTATTATTATTATTATTAATTTCGTAAGATTTTTTTTCCTCTCTTGGTTTAAGAGCGAGAACCCTACTTTACCGATTTTTTTTCGGTTTTCTTTTTTGTTTATTTCAATTAATTGCTCAGTTAATTTAGTTATTCCTTTATCAATGATGTTTGATTATTATTATTATTATTATTATATTTTTTTATAAACAAAAGATGAGAAAATATTAAGATGCTTTGTTTCTAATCAATGGTTTTTATTTTGTCCTCGTCATCATGGTGTCCAGTAAAAAGTTTGTAAGAAATTCAAGGACATTTAAAGACGATTTCCACGATATCAGCAGATTGTGTTGGGACATTTATCAAAAGTGAAAGTGGACAAAACTGTTGACAAATATTGTGTTTTTTTTTCTGTAGGAACATAAGCAACGGGAAATACTATTGGAGCAACCCTTCAAGGTCGCTGGGGGTTAAAATGACCCCCAAGCGAAACTTCAAGCAAAAAAAAATTAAAGAAAATAAATGAAATAATTAAAAACTCAAAAATTGTGAAAGATGGGATTTTCTTTTTAGTAAGAAATGTTATTTTTCACGCATTAACGCATTTTCAACTTTTGACGGGAAACGCTCATAACAAAAGATGTGGGAAATTTCATTGTCCGCAACTTCAGTCATTATAAGTTTTCGTCTACGATTGATATTTTCCGATGTAAATGGTAAAAACATGAATCGCAGACAAAACAATTTTAATGACTGAATTTTAATTTCCGGGTTAATTTGAAATATATCGATCGTAGACAAACATTTGTAATGACCAAAGTTGTGGACAATTAAATTTTCCACAATCTTCGTTATATGCATTTTTAGTCAAAAGTTAAAAGTGAGCGTGTTATTTAAAAAAAACAAAAAAAAAAGAAAACAATAAAAATCCCCCTCAAATTCAAGATGAAGGTCAACCGCACAGGGGTTGAAATTTCGAAAGCCTGAGTTTCGAGACTTCCCATGCACTTTCGGAACCGATCGAAACACGAATTTACGATATATTCAGCCGTCGAAAAATAAAAAATTTAAAACTTTTCGATCCTGAGCACCGATTTTCCGATTTATAAACCTTCAAGAATTTTTTCCACAAAATCGTACCTTTACCACTGTCGGTGCTGCCCTCGCTCCTAACCTCATCCGTAACGCTACCCTCCAAAACACCGGAAACCGGACTGTGATTGGCCGAGTCTCTCTCGCAAATAACTCGATTATCATTCTTTCCATCGTCGATCGTCATACCGATCAACGATTTCGAACAATTTTCCACGACTTTGCAATCGCCCGACGCTGCGACAACATTTCCCATCGAACTGTTCGACACGACACCGGAATTTTCCATTTGTCCATCTTCCTCGACGACTTTTTCAAACGATTTAACAATTTTTTCGTTCGTCACATTTTCAACGATCTTGGCACAATGTTTTGCACGATTGATCATTTCAAAATTATCGGATTTCGGATTACTACCGAGCACAATGATTTTCGCGTCGTTGACGTCGTCCACGCTGTTGTACCAAGATTCGTCGACGTTCAACGTAGATTCCGTCAACGATTGTGACACAGACCTGCGATTGGGAATATCGAGGCTCTCGCTCACGCGTCTCGGTGACGTGACAATTTCCGTCGACGGTTTTTCCAAAGTGTTCAACGCGAACGAATCGTCTATGTGAATTCCGGAATCATAGAGATTCAAATTTGTTTTTTTTTCATCATTTTTTTTCGATCTCTCGATGGAACATTTTTCGTCGGTTACGGCCGATGTTTTTTTCGGACGTCCACCGGGGTCAACTCGATCCACGCGTCGACGTTTGTACCAGAACAAACCGACGAGAAGAGCGAATGCGGGAAGCGACCACTTTACCAACTGAATCTGAGCGGCGGACATGATTCAAGTCCACGGTAGCTGGAATCACTTGAAACTCGTGCAAACTGAAAATTTGAAAAAAAAAAAAAAACAAAACGTATTTGAATTAAGAAATTATTTGACTGAAGTTTTTATTGATTTCAAAATTAAAAAAAAAAAAATTTAAATTTAACAATAAATTTAATGTTTAAAATAAACATTTTTTATTTCAAAATTTGAAAAAACAATTTTTTTTTAATCGCCTGTGTGGAACACCGATCGATAAATGTCCACAAAAAATGCAGATCGATCGACATTCGATATTCAATATTCAATAACATTTGAATTAAAAAATTCATTGACTGAATTTTTTTTTTCAAATTTAAAAATAAAACAAAAAATTTTAATTGTAAATTAAAAAAAAAAATTAATTGAAAAATTAAAAAAATATATATTTTAATTTAAAAATTAAAAAAATAAAAAATTTACTCAAAAATTAAAAAAAAAAAACATTTTTTATTTACAAATAAAAAAAAAATTTAATCTCATGTGTGTAATAACGATTGACAAATGTCCACAAAAAATGCAGATCGATCGACATTCGATATTCAATGTTCAATATCACCGATTAAAAAATGTTAAAAAAAAAAAAAAAAAAAAAAAAACATGATACACGATGAAATAATATCAATTTGACGATATTTGATGATTATAATTTTTTCTGGCATTCACAAGCAATTCACAATCGAGATTGCTCGGATTAACGCATGTACTTTTGGCTGGGATTATTATATGTCGTACATGCTTAATAGAGTTGCTCGTGTTAAATAATATTTTATGATAAATTTCAAAAACGTCCGTTACGAATCATCGACGATAATACAAACATGCGAAATCGTTAAAATCCGTTGTATAGTTGAATATTTATATTGTACTGAGACGCTAATATTGTCGTATATACAATACAGCGATCTAAACAACGCGTCTTGCGTCGATAGCCTAACGACACAAATGACTTTTTTTTTTCGTCTTTCAACGTGAGACTCGACGATGTAAACCTACTATAACCGTCTTGAGCAATGTGATATCAATAGCAACTTCCAATTCTTGAAAATAATAATTTTCAGGAATTGGAAATAAAATATATTATTTTTAAGAATTGAATTTGAAAATTATCATTTTTAATATTGAAATTGAAAATAATAATTTTGAGAAATTGAAATGGAAAATTATAATTTTCAGGAATTCAAATTGAAAATAATATTTTTCAAGAATTGAAATTCGGAATAATAATTTTCAAGAATTGAAATTCGAAATAATAATTTTCAAGAGTTGAAATCCTTTTAACATCGATGTAGAACGAAATTTCTCATACGCCACCGAGGGAAAAAAAAAAGTGGACACAAATCGAACGACTTTGAATTGTCGCAATAAAATCATTACAACGAAAACAAAATCAACGAATTTTTATCTTCACGTGCGAACGCTGGCTAAAGAACGCCACGTAGACCAAAAGTTCACATGGACAATGTTGTAGAGAATTGAATTCCCTACAGAAAGAGTCTTGGACGGCATATGTCTAACATTGATGGTTTACGCGTGGGAGAGCTCGAAAGTCGTGGGCAATGTGATAAATGGCGCGACTGCCGGACGTTCAGAATTTTGTAAGTTCGAAACATTTGACCATTCCGAATTTCGACCTCTACCCAAAAATGCCCGTCTCTGGTACACAGTCTCTCGCACTTATCGACGCCATTTTTTTTCATCATCACACAAGCCAATGAACCGGACAAAAAACGTGTTTGTTGTAAATTAAACAATCACGCGAAAATTAAAAATTTCAATTTTTATTCCAATAAAAGAATAAAAAAAAAAACTACAAAAACTGCATTTAACGAGTTGTCGAGTGCATCGAGTGCGATAATTACAATTCGAGCGCTATAATAAAAGCAAAAAAAAAAAAAAAAATCGCGACTCACCAAATCCATGCTGCCAGAAGTGAACGAACGAACGACGATCGTCGTTCGAAAGACCGATAAGAATAACGTCTTTCGGTTACAACACGACGTTATACAAACATTTGTCGTATTGTATAACAAAACACTCGAATTTAAATATTACATTTTATCACGACGGAGAAAAATAAATAAATAAACGAATAAATAAATGATTCAAACAATAACGAAAAAACAAAGAAAAAAAAACACGAAAATTCGTTAATAGCTACAAAAAAAAAAAAAAAGCACACACACACACAATCAAGTCCGCATAATTATCTCACAAATGCATAACGGAGAATAACAAAAACATGAAAAACAGAAACAAAACGAAGAAAAAAAAGAAAAAATAGAATCTGGAGATGCTCGGGGCGAGAAGCATATTTGCAAAATTTATTAAACTATCTTAACAAATATATATATACATATATATATATATATGTGTGTATATTTATAAGTATAACACGAAAATATAAACAAACAAATAAAAAACGGACAAAAATTGAAAATAAATATTTGTTTAACAGAATTAACAAGTCCGCATAATTATCTCACAAATGCATAACGGTGAATAACAAAAACATGAAAAAAAGAAAGAAAACGAAGAAAAGAAAGAAATAATAGAATCTCGGGAAGCTCACTACGAAAGGCATATTTGCAAAATTTATTAAACTATCTCAACAAATATATCTATATATATGTATATTTATAAGTGTAACGCGAGAATATAAAAAAACGAACAAACAAAAAACGGACAAAAATTGAAAAAAAATAAAATTTGTTTAACAGAATTAACGAAACGAAAATAAATAAATAATCGTAAACGTTAACGAAAAAAAAAGAAGAAAAAAACACGAAAATTCGTTAATAACGACAAAAAAAAACAATCAAGTCCGCACAATTATCTCACAAATGCATAACGGTGAATAACAAAAACACGAAAAAAAGAAACAAAACGAAGAAAAAAAAGAAAAAATAGAATCTCGAGATGCTCGGGGCGAGAAGCATATTTGCAAAATTTATTAAACTATCTTAACGAATATATCTATATATATATATATGTATATTTATAAGTATAACGCGAAAATATAAACAAAAAACGGACAAAAATGGAAAATAAATATTTGTTTATCAGAATTAACGAAACGATAATAAACGAATAATCGTAAACGTTAACGAAAAAATTGCAACAGCCTGTTGGCAACGATCGTTGTTCATCGACAGTTGGCTTCGTAACTGATAATAATTCACGAAACGGTTAGCCGAAAGCGAGAAAACGTTTTGCACGTACACGTGGTTCGTGTTCAACTGTTATTGGATAATAATTCCCGGTGAAAAACGGAGAATGTGTATTTCTAATGTTGGTCTAGTGCGCGAGAGGGCGCGCACAATCGACACGACACGATGGGTCCGGTTTGTAACCGGCGTGTTTGAAATTATGGTTTGCGCCGCCTTTCACGTTTGTATTTAGTTTGCCGGGAGTGGGAGTGAGATAGCGTTATGGGCGGCCGCTGGGGAGCGAGAGAGAAGGAGCGAGACGACGAATGAAGAAAGGTATGAGAGAGAGAGAGAGAGGGGGGTTCGACGAGCGACCTGCGATCCAGTTTGAATATGCTTTCCAATAACGCTATTCCATTCAACTATTTTACCTGCTGGTTCAGAAGGGTCGAAATTCCGAACGCGCAATGTTTCGAACGGTCGCGGCGTGGAATGACATTGCAGCGAATCGTCGAAAATTCAGAATGACATTGCAGCGAACGTTCCAATATTCCGAACGCCTAACAGTCGTCGCGGTTTTCAACATTTCCCGACTTTCGAGCTTTCCCCACGCGTTAATTATTGAAATTAGATGTATGCCGTCGGGGACTTTTTTATAGGAAATTCAATTCTCTGCAACATTGTTTATGTGAACTTTTGGTCTATATAGCGTTGTTTATCCAGCATTTAGACGGGAAGATAAAAACACTAAGGAATTGCATTTTTACCTTCCTGTCAAAACGCCGGATAAACAACGCTATATAGACCAAAAGTTCACATAAATAATGTTGTAGACAATTGAATTTCCTGTAAAAAAGTCAGCGACGGCGTATATCTAACTTTGATAATTAACGCGTGGGAAAGCTCGAAAGTCAGGAAAGGTTTTCAACTTTTCCTGACTTTCGAGCTGCGGAATTGTTTTTAAAATTTAGAAATTAGAAAGATGGGTTTCTGGATTTCTACGGAGCCCTAAAAAGGATGAAACTAGAGAGGGATAAACAATAAGAATATATAAGTGCATAAATAATTTTTTTTGTCCATACACTCATGTTTTCTCATTTTTTCTCCCTTCCTAGTTTCATTTCTTTTTAATTGAATAGATTAAATTCAGTTTCTTTAAAAATGTCTCACACTTGCAAAACAGACTTGGGGATATGCAGCACAATAAATAGAAAAGATTTTAAGACACTGAGATAATAATTACTCAATATTGATAAATTATCACAAATAATGTCATCAGGGTGTTTCGAGTTATATTTTGCAGAAGAAAACAAGCATTTTTATTCTGTAGCATTTTCATGTTTTGATCAAACAAACGTTTTAAATCATTCTGAGTTTTTTTCGTAGAGTAGTATAATTTTTTTAAAGTCACGCATTCATTTGTTGAATGATTTAAATTATGCAAAAATTTCTCTTGGACCGTTCAATATTTTGAATAGACAAATTCAATAAGGTCTAAGAAAATAAATTGAATAGATGACAAAAGACCTTTTGACTCGTATTAGCATGGATTTCCCTCATTTCATTCCAAATGGTAAATGCACATTTTCAATGAGATGCACAAAATTCTGAATGATGTCTCCAAATTACGTATTTCGAATTCGACAAAAATTCCAAAACACAAAAAATTCTCGAACACATTATATCTTGAAATTTTTATGAATTTTGAGCTTTGAACGAGAACTGAGAATGCTGAAGACGAAAATAAAAAGAATTAATTTTCTTTGCTTTTAGGATCTGAATAAAATAATTAATTGCCAGCAAAATAGTCGCAATTGACAAAATTCATTCGTGGAGGTCGAATTTCCACGTCATCAACAGTTTCACCGTTGCTCCACATTTTTCGACCGGCAAACTTATTATTTTTCCCCCCACAATCGTTTCAATCGTGTCCACATGATTTAGCAGATAATATTATTCTATTTCATTTTTTTAAAATAAAAAACCGTTGATTCTGCTTTGTCCATTAATTATCAACGAATTAAAGGACAAAAGCATGATCGCCAAATAAAAATTAACCCTTTGAGGTCACTGGGGGTCAAAATGACCCCCAATCGCAATTTCAAGCCAAGAGAAAACTAAAGAAGATTAATGAAAAATTGAAAACTTCAAAATTGTGAGAGACACGATTTGTTTTTCGAATTTCCATGCCATCGACACTTGACCAAGTTTTTTTAAATTTATATTTTTTCACATATTAGTGTCATTATAATTATTGCAAATATAATGAAATTTGATAAATAAAAATATTTGTGATAAATGTGATATTCCTAACCTATATTGCCTGTCTGCACTTTTTTTATTCATCATTATTATTATTATTATTATTTTTGTGATGACTCGACTCGACCAACGGCCACGATGGGAGCCACTTGTTACCGTAAACTATCAGGTTATCATGCTCTTCCGCAGCATGTGATCAAAATTGCCAGTTTTACGCGTCGGAAACTTCCACACGAGAAACTTAACGATGGTGAGGTATGCTTAGATTGCTTAGCGCAGCAGAGAAACGCGATAAACGCGGTCTCGAGTGTACGTGCAGTTTTTTTTTGTTTTGTTTTTTTTTTCTTCAAGCCGGCCTGTTTCGATAACCAAACAAGTGGCGGCGATTATCGCAGCCACTTCGTACTTCACAATACTTCATTCTACAATCTTCGATATTAAATTGGAACGCAGCAACTGACTTCTCTGGCTCTGAACAGGGCGTGTGGGGTCCGTGTGGCCCCCACGTGCTCTTTTTCCGAGGTTAGAGATAATTTTTGAATTTTTGTTTTATTTTTGAAAATTATTATCAGTCATTAATGCCATACAAATATTCTCAAGTATGACTCAAGTTTGGAACCCAGTGAAAAAAAAAAAGAAATTCTACGAAAATGTTGTTGCACAGTTTTATGAAAAAATATCGCCACTTTCATTGCCACTTTTGAAGTTGCAAAATTGAGTATCTTACTTCAAAATAATTAAATGCGATATTGTTTTTTTTTTTTATAAAAGCTACATCATTTCCCTTCAATATCCATTTTCAATCATTTCGATATCATCATTTTTCATAAAGTTATGATTCTTTTAAAGTAAACCAATGACTTTGTCCTTGGTTGCCTTATATATTGCATAAAAAAAAATATTGTATAAAAAATGTGATCATTGGGACTTTGAAATTAAAGGTTTGAAAAAACCTTCGTGAATTTTTTCCAATTTTTTTGAAGCACTTTGCAAGTTCGAAATATAGTCCGGACGAAAACGACCCACCTTTACGTGCCAAAAAAAAGTTTACAGAAGAAGGGTCAAGATTGAGAAAAGTAAGACTGACCGGAGTCAGACTGTCACCGTTGTTTCCCCGTTGCCCAGTTTTGGCATTTTTTAACGTAATAGCATAGCTGCAAAAGTCTGCGGATGGTTGAAAAACGTTTGTCGAATTGCGATCAGGTAACGCCATTGGAACGCCCCTTCTTCTTCATGGTGTGGTTTCGTGGCGGAGAATCGTGTGCGAGACGATACGAGAACGAACGAACGAACGAGAAGAGACGCATTGAAACGAAGGTGTCTTGGGGAGTGGAGGTTCAACGTGCGGTCGGAATGTCCGGTCCACACTGGTCGGTGAGATAACCGGACGAGAACGGACTTGCGCGACGGGTTACCAGCCGGTCAAGTGAGAAAAAAAAACAAAAGAAAAAGAAGAAAAAAATTAACGAAGAAAAAGAAAAAAAGACAAACCAATCCGAGCTATTGTGGGTGAGAGGGATGAAGGCAGGAAGAAAAGAGTTTGCAAATGAAGCACGAGATTACGTTTTTCATTTAGGTGGCTTTTCGAAGTTTCGGAATTTGCAATGTTTCGACGGTTCAAAATTTCGGTTGTAGTTTTGGAGAAAAAAAAAAAACAATCGGATTCCGAAAGGCAACGTTATCGAAAGTTACAATTTTCACGAAGGGTCGCACGACTCGCGGACTCGCCAATGTTTCGGCGGATCGGAAAGTTTCGACAAGTTTTTTTTTTAATTCTATTAATTACAAATTTTTAAATCCATTTTTTCAAATGGAAGAAAAAAGTTCTTTATTTTTTCAATGGAAAAAAAGTTCTTGGTTTTTTGATCGTATGAAGAACTTTTTTTTCGATTGAAAAATCAAAGAACTTTTTTTATTTTATTGAAAAAATGAAAAACTTTACTTTTTTAAATGGAAGAAAAAAGTTGTTTTCTTTTTCAAATGGAAGAAAGAAGTTCTTTATTTTTTTTTTATAGAAAAAAAAAGTTCTCTATACGACCAAAAAAGTTCTTCGTTTTTTAATCGTATACAGAACTTTATTTTTCAATCGAAAAAAAAAAGTTCTTCATGTTTTCAATAATAAAAAAAAAATTCTTAAATTTCTTCATGCGGAAAAAAAAGTTCTTTATTTTTCCAATCGAACAAAAAAAAATCGCTTCGAAATTTTGGGGAAAAAAAATCCAATTGATTGAGACAATGCGTTGTGAGAACACGTTGTGGTTGCGATTGAATCGAAATCACGACCACGGTGTGAATACCCCATTGCCGCGCATGGTCGGCGAAAAGTTGTTATTTCAGTCGCTCGGTCGTTGATACGGTTTTCGACACTGGATTCAAATCGAGACGAAAGTCTGTGGGAAATACACGTGGGAATTATCGGGTTGTCGCGATGCTTCACGAGTTTATATTCCAACGAAAATGATTATCGAAGAAACCATGTGCCCCCCCCTCTCATCCCCCCACAGGGGGACAACAGTTTAGTTAGTAATTTCATTCGGAAAATCGTGATCGCGATGCTACCTCGATGTGCCTATATATATGTGTGTGTGTGTGTATAAATATATATGTATAGCTATCGCTCAAGGCAACGGAAATAGAACGTAGTTTTCCAAAGGCCAAATGGCATCGAAGTAATCTGAAGAGGAGAAAAAAAAGAATACACACACACGGACACACACACACGGTGATAAAATTCTATGATGGTGAATTTTCAGTTCTATTTCCAAATCTTACTCATTTTCATTGAGTTTTATATATAAATATATATATATTTTTTTTCATTTTTTTTTTTTGTGATGACAGTCTCGTTTAGATCCGAAGGACGAATGAAAAAAAAATCTTCAAGCTTTTTTCTATTTCGAAACGAACTACAAATGAAAATCTACATCGAATTTTAATGACAATGCGAATCAATTGAAAAATTGCATCTTCCGATTAATTTTCGCAAGGATCGTTTATCTTATTATTCCATTTGTTATTATTATTTTGAACTTTGGACCCAAGAAAAAAAACGAATTTTCTTTTTTTTTTACTACACTCAAGTTTTTTCTTCAAGTTTTATTACACTCAATACTTCATCGGAGTCGTATTGTTCGAGATAGATCAGGTGCAAGATAAAAATGGGACACCCGGTATATATGACCACCGCCATCACGCTTGAGTAACGTAAGAAAATAATACATTGATGGAATCGTCGTTGTCGTGCATTAATTTCATGAGTTTCACCGATTAACGCAACAAATTACGTCCGATTCGTCATTTTCTGTCACACACACACACACACACACACACACACACGCGCGCTTTCAACAACTCACGCGGTCGGCAAAGTTGTTATCAGTGGCACGTTATCCCCTCCCCAACTGACCGGAAGCTAATCTCACGAATCCCGCGAAACTCATAGCATCGAAAAATAAACGGAAAAACGAAAAAATCATAAAACGACTATTCAATTTCGATCATATTACGAAAAACGCCTTTTTATTTGTTCATTCGATTATATCGCTCATAGAAATGATCGAATCAGCCATATAGCGATTGACCCTTGTACCAGGATAGTTTAAGACATTTCGTGAATTTTGCGAAATTTTTTACAGCACTTTGAACAACACTTTTTAAATCGCCAGGAAAAGAGTGACCCAGTGTTACCTTATAATGGTGCCGAAGATGATTTTACCATTAATGGGTCAACGGAGAAATGTTTCAACGATAACTTGGTAAAATTAATGGTTAGCGACAATTGTTACTCGGCCATTGTATCACGACGGACAAACAAAGACACGATTGAAAATTTTCAAACATATATAAACAAACAAACCGTGACAATAAGAAAATGTGTGAAGTAATTTTCAATAATATATATATCATATATATTGATTATGTATATCAACAATTTTTATTATATATTTTTCATACATACTTCTATTTTTATTATATTTATTTATTTCTATTTATATATATATATATATGTTTTTCTGATATGTGAATAAACAAACTATGACAATATTAGTGAAGAAATTCCCGGTAATAAAATAATAAATAAAAAAATTATATCAATTATGTATGTCAACAATTTTTATATATATTTTATATGTATATATTCATATTTTTATTCATTTATATATATATATATATATATATATATTTAATATGTAACTAAGCAAACCATGACAACATCAGTGAAGAAATTTCCAATAATAAAATAATAAATAAATAAATTATAGTCGCCGAATATTACACGGCCATTGTATCATGCGGCCTCCGCACACACGCACACACACACACTTACACACACGCGCGCACACACACACACACAACAACACGACGGTAAGAACGTCGCCGAGCTCAACGACTCCCCGGCTCGGCGTAACCGTCTACTCGTGGAATGCCAAAGGATCGCGAGAGACCACGCTATTTCCAGATGTTACATATACGTATACATCCCGCAACAATAAAATGTAAATAAAACATCACCATAGAAACACATTCATAGAAGAAAACAAAAAAAAAAAAGAAAAAAACATCATTTTTCAAATCTTCCGCCATTTTTGTTTTTTGTCCCCTCAAAGCATGTTGTCCCTAATTAGCATAAACAATCATGAAAGTGAGGTTAACGAACAGAAAGAAAACAAAACAATGCAAACTCCTTTTTTTTCTTTTCGAAAAAAAAAAGGTTGTTTTCTTAAAATCTTTCGGCATTTTTGTTGTTTGTTTGATGAAATTAATCATTTCATTTCTTCGTAAATTTTCACAACGCACAATGGTGGCCATGTTGTTATTTTTTTTTTGTTGGTTAGGAATCGATTGAGTTTGTTTTTCTCGTGAATTCGAGTCTCAGTGGTTTGTCAATCGTGTTGAGTGAGTTGGGACGATGATTTCCAACGTGTTGCGTTTGAGAGAGACGGAGAAAGAGAGATATGTATGAAGAGAAAGAAAGAGAGAAAGAAGATGTGTGCGACGACCGCGTCCATATTGCGGAAGGCTAATGGCCTACGGCGTGAAAATAGGATCCGCCCGTACTTATTTTTTTTTCTCCTTTCTTATCTTTGACTCTGAAAGCCCACACGTGCCGACAATAAGTAAATTCGCATGGAAATATCATCCCATACACGATCCTCGATGCGTACCGATCACACTTTTACGCGTGATAATGATAAATAACGATCAATATGCGAAATCGTCGAATAAACGAGACAGAAAAAAAAGCCGCCACGCCGCGAGACGTGCACGCGGTGACCGCACGAACGGTAAAATTTTTCCAACGATTTTTATACGTCGATGGAAATAAAGAAATTGCTGTTTTTACTCACCGCAGGGCCGTAAATTCACGCTGACAAGCTAACGAAGTATCCGATGAATTTAGCTCCCTTATTTACGTTGCACTTTTAAACTCAATTGAACGTTTTACAATCAACGTTTTTACACGTGTTAAATAACAATGTTTTGTCCTGGCTTCCTGACCGAGCAATATGGCGTCTGGGCGATGAAAAATTTTTTTTTCGTCGGGCACACACCGCATGTGCCGATGGGATTGTGGATTCTCTATTGTGTTTGTGAGGATGCGCGACGTCTGGCGGAACGTGGCGGAAGCTTGGCCGTCGTTTCGGCAATGGCCGACCCCCCCACCACTCCCCACTCTGACGCCACTTGCGTTTTTCGTGAGGCATGATTTTCATGGGAATCAACTTGAAAAAAACGAAAAAGATGAAGAAATTGATGATAATTTTGTGGGAAATTGTGTTTGAGTTGAAATAACTCGTTTTAAGATGATTGATTTGTTGAGATATTTTGAATTTTTGTTGGTAGCACTGAAATGCCTGTAGAAAAGGGCTACGTTCTGAAACTCTACTCGAATCGACTATGTAGTATAATTATAGTAATATGAATATATATATAGGTGCCTGTAAAATAAAATATAACTATAGTCATATGAATATAACGGCGCCAGTTAACTATAGTATAACTACGGTAATAGTTACAGAACGAGTTGGACTATAGTTGACTCGAGTAGGGTTTCAGAACGTCGGCTCACGGTCTCCCGCTGCGCCGGCGATTGGAACGCGCCTCGCGGCTCGCGAGAGAAGCTCGTGGCAATGGGAATCCGCACGCAGGTCGAGGTTCACCCGTGGGAGCGACAGATGGCGCCTCAGGTTCCGCGATCGCGATCATTCAACGAACGGTCGTTAATTCTGGCCGACGAATCCGGCGGTCCAGGTTATAAAATTTTAACACGGCACTGGAGATCTCTCTACTCATTTCTGGTCTTATACGAACAAGTCTATCTTCGTCAAGAAATTCTCAAGTCCGTGGACAAGTTGCGACTGTAAAAACCCGCCCTAAGCTCGATGTGCTTTGGCCTCGTGCTGCCTCTCTCGGGGCTCGCACGAGGCGAGAACATTTTTGTCGACAGATATTTATCCCGACACAGCGCCACCGTCTGTGTGCACTATTCGTCGATAATGTTGGCTGTGAATTTGAAGATAAGCGGGGGAATTGTCGATAGGTTGGGTTTCTTGGTCCGGGAGCATTGTCGTTCGTCGACGCGACACCTGGGGAAGGGGCCTCGAAGCTCGAGCGTACATGGCAACGGGAAAAAAATTCGATGCGGTTTGGATCGACGTTCATCGATACATCGATTCGACTAATCATTTCGCGGTAGGATAATTGGCGCAAGGCGCAGGCGCGGATCAGGGACGCTTGGACAATTACGTTTCCGATTCAAGCACGATTGTATTTTTGGGAACTCGTTGAGCTCGTTTATTGAAAATTAATATATCAAATTAATGTAAAACGCAAACCCGATGGTTGTTATATAGTATGTTTACTTTTTACAATTCGAAGAAACGTACATCGGCCAAACATCCGATTCTCCGAATCCCCCTCCGCCCCCCTCGGGGGGCGGGGGCCCGCGCGCGCAGTCTAGGCGCTGCTATTTCAACGGCCATCAACGGTCTGCAACGGTCATCCACCGGCAGTACGTAGCGTCGGTCCCCGAAGGATTGGTAACTATATCAAAAGCTCTGGTTGAATGATGAAAATTAATGAAAATATTATCGGTCGAACGAAATTCGACATCCGAACTGACTTTTGAGATCATTTTTGGGTTCGTGAATAAAAACAATGGGCTCGATGGGTTGGATGAAAAAATTGGCATAGCGGTTGGCGAAATGCAGGTTGGGTCATCGACCGACGCCATTGACGAATTCGATCCTTTCGTCGCCATCAAAAATTGTATCCGTTCATCAATTATTAGCTTTTTATCATTCAATCATTTGCTTCCGCGTTCGATAATCGAGTCTGAAATAATTTTTTTTTATAAGATTCGACGAAAAGGTCGCACGATACGCGCGGGGCTTCGTGCGACCGTAGAATTTCTCGCGTCACGCTGAATAAATGATAATATTCCATCAAAGAAAAAAACATTATTCGAAATAAAAGTTTAACCTGCGAGCAGAAATAATTGAGCTCACGATTGAGGTTATCTTTGAATCTTAAAATTTTTAAATTATTGAAATATCGTCAATCGAGTAAAATCAGTGTCGACGTCGAGACTCTCAAGTGAATGGAACTACGCGCGTGGGGTGGCGTCTTTGTCATCCAACGGTACAATGGATCGGCCGGGCTGCTTTGGATTATCAGTAAGTACGATTCAATCGTAAAATTCGATTTTTTGGTCATTGTCGCGGTGATCGTTAGTCGATATATTAGCAATTTCAAATAAATCCATTGCTCATTCTTTTTTTTTCTTTCTTTGTTAAGGTGTTCGTGAAAGTGATTTGGTGATTTGGTGTTTGTGTTTGTGCTTGTGTCTGTGTTTGTGTTAGTGCTTGTGTGTGTGTGTGTGTGTGAAATGGAGCGGACACCGGGATATCGACGTTGGATCTTCGTCTTTCTCATCGCCCAGTCCGGAGTTCATCGAAGCGGGTCCAGGACTCTTTCCATCGGTCGGTAAGTACATTTTATAATCCCTCCGGTGTTCTCATCGTGCTCTCGGAGCACCGGTTGTACTCCAACACTTTGTTCGCAATTATTTCACAAGATAATTTCTTCGCTAACCGTCGATAAAACAGTTGATACGTACAGTGAATAAAACCGTTAAGATGTACAGTCGGTAATGAAGAAATTTGCTTTCCTGCATATTTTTCGAACGTTCGATACGACAGATACATTTTTTCGTCGTAGTTCCGCGAGTGCCCGCTGAGAAGCGCTGTAAAATTTACCCATATCCATATCTATATATAGCTCATCGTCGTAGATATAGATTACAAGATGACAATAATTTTGTTACCACTCCTAATTTGTCCAAAAACATTTGGCATTTTTGGAAATATGGTTTTTCGTTACCGACCGAGCACGAAAAACGTGCGCGGCACGAAGCACTCAGCGCCACTTAATCCGCAAAACGCGGCAGTCGATGAAATTACAAAAATCAAAATTTCGTCTGCTAAAATTTCGTGGATTTAAGATATTTTTCGGCGAAAGCAACAAAATTCGATCGTCGGCGACCTCATTGAATGACTCGAATAGTCAATTGGCAACGATTTATAAAACAGATTCCCATCTAACCTCACTTTTGTCATTTTTTCGTGAAAAAAAATCTCTTTCGTTGCGAATTTTTTTGTCATACAAAATCGATCGGTCGTTCGGACAAGCGCAGCTTCGCAAAATATCACGACTCGACTCGAGACTCACCTCTGCTGCCAAAGCTTATGACGTAACGCGAAACGCGACCACAAACGTTTTTTCGGTCCGGAAAAAAAATGGCAGGCACCTGGGCGGAAGACGAAATCGGACGAAAATGGGACCGGTGCTTTACCGATGCGGTATTAAAAATGGGTAATTAACCATTGAAATTTTCATTATCAACGTTTTGTTTGATAATCGTTTTTTTTTTTTTTTTTTCGTCTCAATTCGTTTTGATGATTTTTTTATTTTTTAGGAGGCGGAATTGTCATCGGTTCGGTGTTTTCTCTGCTCTTCTTTAGACGTAAGTTCGAAATTCATCGATCAACGATTTTTTTATTACGATATTGGAACGATTATTATGCGAACTCGTTGCTCCAAAAACGACCATGATACACATAACCTAAAATCGTTCAAACGTGTAACCCAAACTTTTTTTATTTTATTTATTTATTTATTTTTTTAATGTCGATACAACAGTCAGACGACCTTTATCGAATGCTGAATTATTTGTTTTTTATCGTGACGACTTTCCTTTTTTTACTTGTGCGATTGTAAATGAGAGCAATATTTTTTTTCTTCTACGCATAACCGCATTCTGTTTGATGAGGGTGCGAGTATCCGTTGACGTTGGAGCAGCGACGAGCGGGTGTGGATTTGAGCTTCGATATGTGCAGAATGTTGAATATGCAATTTATCTCATAGTTTGGATATGAAGTTATTTTAACGCGCATCAAAAATATCTTTGATGAATCTTAATTGATTAACAGGTCGAGCGCGCAGATGATTTTGCTGAGCTGAACGGACAGCTCGGCGAAGTTGGCTGCGTAAAAATAATTTCATATCCAAAATACGACGTAAATTGTTTATTTAACATTCTTATAAGCTTATCGCTGCTCCAATATTGACAGATACTCAAACTCTTCTCTCATTTTTAATCGTACCGGTGAAACAAGAAGCTATGACGATAAAAAATGTATAATCGTGCATTTTGGGCGTGCATCGGAGGTGGTTTCCAGTCGATTCACTGTCAGTCACAGAAACAACGCACTTCCGAATAATATTTGCCGTTAAATCGATGAGAAGTCGAAAAAATATGATCCGATTAAATTCGTCTCGATGAAAGGCACGACTTCGGGAGGATCGAAAGTATTGTCGGCATTTGGAAAAAAATTCTATCATAGTTGCCACATAAAAACATGAACCGTAAAAGCACGGATTTCATTGCCACTGAGTATTTTTCTTCGAACTCTACAAATTTCATCCGACCCATTGCATTATCGTTCCTTTATCCGAGGAGTTATTTAAGGGGGCTGAGTCACCTAAAAAAAATGGATTTTTTTTTTTTCGCGATATTATCAATCTCAATTTGAAATCGATTTTACCCTTATAAAATACTTATGCTGAGCTATCATTTCAAATTTTTTCGTAGCCGTATGATGTATCTGAACGCTGCAAGATTTATTACAAAATTTTTCACTTGTCATAGATTTTGAACTATGCAACTCAATGGATTTTCAATTCTGACGTCTCATTTCCTTCGTAACAGACTTCATTTTTGGATCGTGTTGATCATGCAGCGGAAGAAAAACAAAAATCCAATTTTTTAGGTGACAGGAACCTTAAACGTCGTGTTTCTAATGTGACACCCTGTATATCCGTGAACAAGCGTCGAACATGGGATAAATCGCATCTTGGCTGCTTTATTATTTCAGGAAAGTGGCCCATGATAACCGGAGCGGGATTCGGATTGGGAATGGCCTATTCAAATTGCGAAAAGGACATCAACGCCTCTCTCACTCTGTACAAACCGAAGCCTCGAAAATGCGACGATGAAAAAAAATAATAGAACGACGATGACAATTCCACTGCTAAAAATGGGGGTAAAATAAAATGAAAAATAACGATAACAAAAAAGAAAGAAAGAAAAAAAAAATACGTCGAAGCAGCAGTCCGTCGAATCGATGCTCACGAGTGAACGCTGCTTGTCTAGTTGAATTTGTATGATTATAGCAAAATCTTTGCTGCTGTAACAATAAAATTCGTACCAGTGTACATATATATAATACATACATATATATATTTATCATTATTATACTGTAAAGTCAAGTTATCCGTGAATAAATTCAGTTGTCCGTAATTTTAATCATCGAACCGACGAATTTATACGCAAATATAATTCTTATTTGCGTTAATTTTTACGGAAATTCTTATTCGCGTGAAAAATTCCAATTCATTTTCAAATGAAAGCCATTTTCGTGAAAACTATGTTTTTTTACGTGGTATCAATCGGCCACTAATGAGAAATTGTATTATTTGAAAGCAAAAAAAAAAAAAAAATTCAAAATTAAACAATCGAATAAATCCAAAAAATTCACAAGCACGCTTTAATATTAAGATGGAGATCTGTAATTTGGAGCATCTCTTTTTTTTGAGGTCAACTTCAGATTGTTTAATTTAAAAAAAAAAAAATTTTTTTAAATAAAAAAAAAGTTAATAAAAAAGTAAAAAAAAAAATCACAGGCACGCTTTAATATTGAGATAGAGAACTGAAATTTGGAAAACCTGTTCTCTTTGAAATCAACTTCAGATTGTTCATTCGAAAGAAAAAAAATCGATAAAAATAATAATAAACATTATTTTTATCGATTTTTCTTTGGGGCTCAAATTTAGAAAACTTTAGTTCTACGAGGTCAACTTTTGATTTCCGAAGAAACATCGAAAATCCATTTTTCAACAGTCAGTCCAACATATATATACATATATTTTTTATTATCATAAAAACTGACGTCAATTTTAATTAATCCATCAAAAAAAATGTCGGCAAAAAAAATCAGCATGAAACAAAAACAGATAATCATTTATTTTTCTTCTTCTTCACAAAACAGCCCACGTGCAACAGAAAAAAAATATTCGTCATCAATCAAATCCGAATGAATCGAAACTTTCATTTCAATTCGTCGCAGAACAAATTCAACATGGCTTCGTCGTCGGAATTGTATTCCAATCCCATTTCCACTTGTCGCGCAGATTCGTTGGCTTTGACTTTGGAAGAAACATTTTCGTTGTTAGTCGATGATTTTTCATAATCGTTTATGCTCGCTCTTATCGCGAAAGCCAATGCACGATCGTCAGACTCGTTGTTGTCGATCTTCTGAACCTTCGACGACGAAAATTCGTCGTCCTGATCGAGTGAACGATTTTTTTCTGTATTTTTTTCATCGATATTTTTTTTCATCGACGATTTTGGATTTGATGATTTGGAATTATTATCGATTTTTGATGAATTTTTCATCGGTGTCGTTGATAGCAATTCGTCCTCGCTCGTGTCCATTCGTTCTGGAATAACGATTTTTTGCTGTTTTCTCGGAGTCGGACCGTCGATCGACTCCGAAGCACCATTTTTCACACCCAAATCCGGATTACTCGTCTCAATGGATTTCCCATTGGACTCAGGACCTTCGTTTTCAATAAAACTTTCATTTCGCGAGTCTCTGAATTTTTCCCAAACGTTTATCGTTTCTCCGACTTCCACATTTGACGTAGTCGTCTCACCGTCTTTCGGTTCCTCGCGATTCCAACGAATTCCAAGCTCACCGTCGAACGTCTCGTCCGTATTTCTCATCGGCAATTTCAAACTCGGTGCACTCGGATGTGAGATTTTTTCAATTTCCGACATTGCCATTTTGGCCACTCGAATGATCCTCGAACTTTGGTCGTTCAGAGCCATGGCAAACACCTCGATGGAATATTGGGTTGGGGGTGGGGTCGAAGGATGTGGATTCGATTGAATGGCTTTAAGGGTCTCGAGCAGATGCAAACGACAATCGTCGTTGGTTTCGTAAAAATTTTTATCACGTTTGCCGAGATAATAATCGTAGAGCAATGGTACGATGATATTTTGCGTGCCCTGTAATGCGAAAATGAAGATTTTTCAAGTTATCGAGGGGACTTATACAGGGTGTTTAATTTGAAACTGTACGGTTGAATTAACTCGTCGGGAAAAGCGGTGACAACGAAATGGGTCGGATGAAAGTTGTGGGAATCGAAGGGGGAAACATGGTTCTGATAAAATCTATGCTCTCACAGCTTATGTTTTTATGCTACGAGCATAATGACATTTTTGTGAAATGGTAACAATACTTTTGAACCACCTGAAGTTGTTTCTTTTTTCGAGACGAATTCAACGATACCCTGTGTTTAGGATTTCGAATCGATTTTTCATGAAAAAATCGATCGTATCGAATCGGTAAAATTCGGTATGCGTCACTGCGTGGAACACCGAAATCGCGTCCAATATCATGTGAACCAATATGAGCTAATAATAATAATCCTGATATCAGTTTACGTGATATCAGACGCGATTAAGGTGTTCCACGCAGTGAGGCACACCGAATTTTACGATTCGATGCGATCGATTTTTTCATGAAAAATCGATGATCAATCCTTAACATAAGGTATTGTTGAATTTGTCTAAAAAAAAAGGAACAACTTCATGTGGTTCAAAAGTATTGTTCCCATTTTTAAAAAATGTCATTATGCTCATAGCATAAAAACATAAGTTGTGAGACCATAGATTTCATCAGAACCATGTTTCATCCTTCGATTCCTACAACTTTCATCCGAAACATTTTGTTGTCAGTCCTTTTCCCGAGGAGTTATTCGACCGTATTTTGTTTCAAACGGGACACCCTGTATATAGGGTGGACCGCGCGACGTGTGCACCTCTTTTACGAACAAAATATGCGTTGCACGGAAAAAATGTGATATACAAAAGTTACATGGTCTATAAGGCTGCACTATGTGGCGCATTTATTTTTTTTATCGGTGGAGGCGCTTCGAAGATTTCAAGGTCAAATATGTTTTTTCGAATGGAAAGCTATATTTTTTTTTTAGAAAAATAAATAAAATAATAATAATAATAATAATAATGTAAAATTACTCGTTAGCTATTAGGTTCGTTCGTGCTAAATTTTAATATTCTAAGTCAACGTAAAGTACCCTATAGGTTTTGTTAATCAGGAAGTTGACGGACGAACAAAAACTGTTTGTATAAGAGTTAGATTTTTTTTTAGTTTTTTTTTTTAAAGATGTATGGAACCCTAAAAAAAAAAGGCTCATTACTCACTATGTAAAATGATTGTTTGAGAGTGCAGCTTGCGTTGATGAAAATATTTTCCAAACTCGTCAATGCCGTTATGCATAATTCGGCATTTATGCAAGGATCCTTCGTGGATACATTGGCGTTTCCAAGACTCGCGCTGTTCTCATATTGACTGTCCTTGAATCGTTTCAGAGCCCTTTTCGATAAATGATGAGTTTTTTGAACCTTCGAGAAAACACATTTTCGTTTATACATCGTCAATAACGTCGAATGGGCGAATTTAAGGATTCACGACACCGTGTGTCGAAGTATCAAGAAAATCCTGAAATTTTTACAGTTCGTAGCTTTTGTAATTTCGAAACAACATGCAAAATTTCAAAACGATCGACCGTCCCGTTTGGAAGTTACAGCTGTGTGAAATTTAACACGTGTTCTCATGGGAAATGAGCCTATTGAGGCTATTATCGACGATAAACCCACAGAACTAGAATCAAAAAAATTTTGAAAAAATTTCAGTGTGTGGAACAAAGATTGACGAATGTCCACAAAAAAATGCAGATCGATCGTCCGTCTGGTTGTCGAGAAATACACGCGAAAGTATAGAAAATTAGCCCACTCAAAAGTTTTTCGGATACAACATGAAACATGATACAAGATGTTAAAACATCTGTTTGACGATATTTCATGATTATTAATTTTTCTGGCAGTCACAAAGCAGTTATAATCGAGAATTCTCAGATTGTCGTACTTTTGGCTGGGATTGTATCTGTTCATACATCCTCAAAAAAGTTAGAAAAAAAAACATTATACAAGATGTAATAACATCTATTTGACGATATTTCATGATTACGAATTTATCTAGCATTTTAACAAATCAGTTATAATTAAGATTCATCAAATTGGGGTACTTTTGGGTGGGATTGTACGTATCATACATCCTTAATGGCGTTTATACTCACTGTCAGAAGCACACGTTCTTTCTCCGGTGTGATGTCTTTGAGAATATGTGGAAGAAATTCGTCGGAAACAATTTCAATGCCCGACAGAGTACCCACACAAGACAACCACATTGTCAGACTTTTGTAAACGGCTATTCGAACGTTTTTGAACGGTTTACCGCCGCTTATGGTCGTCTTGTCGCCACCGGGTTCGTTCGTCCATTTTAGAGTCTGTTGGTAAAGCTGCAATATCGTCATTCCGAATGGCACGAGTTCCCGTTTGAATCTGTAATTTTAACGTTGACATTTTTCAAGAATATTCTATTCACTGTCCCATTCAATTTTTTTTTTCATAATAAATTTGTTATTTAAAAAAATTTCGAAAATTGAGAACGGCTCGAGATATCAAGCTGAAAATTGTCACACATGTAAAAGGTTCACGGCGCATAGCATGATTAAATTTTTAGAAAAATCCATGAGGTTCTTTTGTTTTTGCACGATTTTAAGAAAATTCAAAAATTCATTTTCGGTCTCTAGCTCCTACAATTTTAGAGATATCGAGCTCAAATTCAGTATAATGTTTAACGACTGCAGGGAGATGCTTGTTACTGAATTTGAAAAAAATCCATGGAGTGCTTTTGTTTTAAGAAATTTTGAAAGGTGTAAAAAAACGGTTTGCGCACTCTAGCTGGCGCAATTTTCTAGATATCCGACTAAACGTAGTTGCACTATCATCAAAAGACGTTTCGTATTGAATTTGGGCAGAATCCATCGAGCCATTCGTATTTCATGTCGTTCTGAAATTTTTCAAAAATCAACGTGAGTGCTCTAGCTTCCACAATTTTCGAGATTCCGGGCTAAAATTTGGCACAAAGTTGCACCACTATCGAAAGATGTTTGGTATCGAATTAGAGGAAAATCCATCGAGACGTTCGGATTTTATGGGAATTATAATTTTTCAAATTTGACACGAATTGCCCCATATATATTGATTTCGACTTACATCACACTCACACGATGCTCTCAACGTCACGAAAGTAAAAAAAAGGATGCAAAGTGGAACCTTGCACATGGCTTCCTCATAATTTTACACATTTGCCAAAGCTTTCTCTATGAGGAAGCCAAATTTGATCGACACACAGTTCCTCATAGAGAAATCTTAGGCAAATGTGTAGAATGATGAGAAAGCCATGTGCTGCGAGGTTCCACATGGTTTTCGTCGTAAAATCGTCGTACTTACCCATCGATAAATGCATTGAGAACTGTAAACAGACTCGTGTGCAACTTTGGCAAAATAAAATACAACATTTGCGTTTTGAACGAATCTTCGTTTCTCAAATTTGTCGGTGTTACTGCCAAGCCTCTGCACAAAACTTGTAGAATATCGTTCGGAGAAACAGCATTTTTGCCAGCACAACCACTGCAAAATTTTTTTCGAGAATTATTATTATTAAAAAAAAAAAAAAAAAAAAAAAACGGTAAGAGTTTGAATGATTAAAAAATTACCGCAGTATCGTTGACAAGTAGATGCAAATGTTTGCAAATCTTCGTTCCAGACCGCAATAATATTCTACGACGTTGTCTTCGGAAATTTCGGGCAGATCCAATTTTTCCCAAATGTCAATGGTGTCGAGTTCGACCATACCAGCGAATAAATCGTCCATTATCGCGTGAAGAGTGTTGCACAGCAACGCCTGACTGTACACCCAACCGGTGTAAGTGGGTTTTGTCGGAGGTGGCTTGAAAGATCTTTCTGTGGCTCGAGCCAACAGAGTGTAACAATTTGCTCCTGCATTGACCAAGGTCTTTTGGTCGGAATCTATCAGAGGTAAAATCATCTTTCTGATCGATGTCTGCAATGTAAGTTTTTTTTTTTTTTTTAGTTCAAGGTTATTATATTTTTTTTCGAATTTTGACACAATAATAAATCTTGATAATCAAAATGTTGATCTTGATAATCATAATAAAACTTGATAATCAAGATGTTTCAAAATGTTTCATTATAATGTAATTAAACAAATTTAATTATCAATTATTTGTCTGTACCGAATGATTACATATGCATTCCAGATATGGAACACCTACTTTTGTGTAAGTGGTGGATGTAACTATTGCCTAGAGTTCTGGATACTTTATAAGGCGAGTTACCACCGTTTAATAATTTTTTTTTTTTTTTCGATGTTTAAAGTTGTGAATTACGAAGATAAAAAAAAATGGTCGAGTCAAATATGGAAGTAAAAAAATAAAAAATCATCGTCCCAATAGTTCAGAGTGAATTTTCTGATAGTTCGAACTCTTGCCTATAGTTCTTTGTACTTTATGTTAAGAGTTTTAAGCTTCCAATATTTTTTTTTCGAATTTCAAAGTTTTTAAATACAAAGATAAAAAAATTCGGTTGGGTTGAATATGGACAGAGAGAAAAATTCATCGTCCCAATAGTTCTGAGTGACTTTCTCGATAGTTCTAGTTATTGTGTGTTGAGTTCTTGATACTTGAGGTGGCTAGTTTCCAGCGTTCGATATTTTTTCTCCATTTCTAAAGTTGTAAAATACAAAAATTAAAAAAAAGTAGTCAAGTCAAATATGGATTGAGACGGAAATTCATCGTCCCAATAGTTCTGAGTGACTTTCCCTGATAGTTCCGACTATTGCCTATAGTTCTTGATGCTTAACATGGAGAGTTTCTAGAGTTCAATATTTTTTCTTGATTTTTTAAGTTGTATGATACAAAGATAAAAAAAAAGAAGTTTAATATGGACAAATGAAAAAAAAAAAACGCATCGTCCTAATAGTTCTGAGTGACTTTCTCGATAGTTCTAGTTATTGTGTGTTGAGTTCTTGATACTTGAGGAGGCTAGTTTGCAGCATTCAATATTTTTCTCCATTTCTGAAGTTGTATAATGCGGAGATAAAAAAAAGAAGTTCAATATGGACAAATGAAAAAAAAACGCACTGTACCAATAGTTCTGAGTGACTTTTCCGATAGTTTTAGTTATTGTCTATAGTTCTTGATACTTAAGATAACCAGTTTCCAGCATTCAATATTTTTTCTCCATTTCTAAACTTGTGAAATACAAAAATAAATAAAAAAAATTAGTCGAGTGAAGTATGGATCGAGGAGAAAATTCATCGTCCCAATAGTTCCGAGTGACTTTCCCCGATAGTTCCAACTATTGCCAATAGTTCTCGACACTAAACACGTCAACTCTCCGGCGTTCAATATTTATTCTCGATTTTCACAGTCGTAAAGCACAAACCGCACTATTTCATGCATCGCAACAAAAATTAATATTTTTTTTTATTTCCATTTCACCCAAACAAAAGTCCTTCCACGAGGAAGCCGGAAAAAGCGATCACCGACCTGCAAACGTTCGCTGGGTTCTTTGTAGTGATACAAAACAGTGGCGATCAGATAAAAAGTGGCGCCGCATCTTCTGTCAGTTTCCAAATTGGCGATAGCCAAAACCAGTTGCTTGACGATTTGCATGGAAACTTGTTTCTGCAATTCGGCAACGTCTTTGCACAAAACGCACAAGCTTCCGAGAATCTTGCAGGCCAAGATAATTTCACGTCGGCCGCTTTGAGCGTTCTCCAAAGTTTGACTGGCTTTGGCGATCCACAGAATGGCGTGCTTCGTCAACGCGTCGCGCGAACATTTTGGCAGTACGTGCGACAAAAGGTCCAGTCCTTCGTGACGGGTCGACGATTGATTCAATCGTGAATTCACGTGAGCTATAACTGCATTGTGCAAGCTATTAACCTAAAAAACGAAAAAAAAAAAAATGTTATAAGTCGAGGTTAAAAATTTGTAACTGACTGAAGCGAGAAATCGTGAAATGAGGTTATGTCGAAGCAATTTTATGATTACCTCGTCAATGTTCGATGGCAAGTCGTCGTTTTTCGAAAACAAATCTTTGACAAAACGATCGTACTCCTTCGCATTCGCGTCGATCGAATTTATCACGTTCATCACTTTTGCCATTTTCGATATCACAAATTTTTTTCAATTTGTGCACATTGTTTTGTAAGTACAAAGTTGGTTAGCACGTGTTCGACCACGAAGACGTGAATTGACGCAGCATGTGCCACGCGAGTTCTACCTTACCGACGGAGTAAACTTTGCGTTGACGAACAACAATGTATTTCAAATACTTTTTCACTCAAATAATTATTAGTAGTAAAAAAGACATTTATTGACAATATAATACTTTTTTTTTCTTTTCTTGGGATTCCTGATATTATAATTTATCAATATCAGTAAATGAATTATTATTATGAATTACATTTCAATAGGCCATTGACCGAGTTCCTTCAGTCTTCCAATGATTATTATTATTAATTATTACGAAAATATCAATATTTTCACATTTATGTAATAATTATGAAAAGTTTACGTAAATTATTATTTTACAATGGATTGAGATATTTAATAAATTCGGTAAAATAAATTATCATTCAGTCCGAATAGTATTTGAAATACATTTTCATTGAATGAATGAATGCCCATCCCTGTTCACGAAATGCCGGTCGGTCATATGTTGTGGCTCGGTCGGTAACGAAAAAAAGAAATCTGTAAACCGATGTTCGTTGAAGTTTCAGAACTGTCCTTGAATGTTGCTCGTCCTCGAAAAAGACGGTGGAATGTCCTTGAATTTCATTTTTAGCAATGGTCACACTGGGTCCAGTGGACCCTACGCAGAAAAACAGTTGCCACTTGCGTTCTTTTTTCATGTATCGACTCAAATCTTCTACGAGAATGAAGTTTAAGACTTCCTCTTTATAATCCAAATGTTTTCTGTTTTTTAAATAATTTGTTTTTTACAAACAAACGCGAGAATAAATTTTTTTTGAAAAATTATCCTTTTTTACTTAAAAAAAATAGCCAAATTTTCAATTTTTTTGATAGATTGAAACATTTTGGTGAGTTGTACTCTGGAAATAGTGTACTATTGAGAAAAAAATATTACATTATCGAGCACTGGGTCCAGAGCTCGATATTACAATATTTACACGATAAACCGTCAAACGCGTTTGTAAAAAAACCATCGACGAAAAATATCCGTGTGTTCGTTGATATTCCATTGCCACGTTTTTCGAAAATATATCATTTTTTTGCAAAAGAATAATCTTGGTTCCCAACGATGGAAACCGGGTGACAACGTTATAACAATGACAATATCGTGATTCATAAAAGCACCTGTGCTCCGAATTTTTACTCGTAATAAAAAAAAAAAATACATTGAATTTTGGAAAAATTTCAAAACGCCATAAAATCTGAACGTCTCGTTGGATTTTGTCCAAATTCAATACGAAACCTCTTTCGATGATAGTGCAACTTCGTACTGAATTTCTTTCTTTCAGCGAGATATTTCAAAAATTATGGAAGCTAGAGCACTTACATTGATTTTTGAAAAATTTTCAAAACGCCATAAAATATGAATGGCTCGATGGATTTCGCCCAAATTCAATAGGTTTTCTCTTTGGATAATTGTCCAACTTGGTACCAAATTTAAGTCCGATATCTCAAAAATTGCTCCAGTTAGAGTGTAAAGACCGTTTTTTTTCACATTTAAAAATGCTTTAAAAGAAAAGCAATGCGTGGATTTTTTCCATATTCGGTATCGAGCATCTGTACTCGTACAACATTATACTGAATTTGAGCTCGATATCTCTAAAAAAACAAAGCTTCCTCTATGAGGAAGCAAAAACCCACTCGAGACGTATGCCAGTGTGAATTTGGTTGAAAAGTCTCGATCGGTAAAGTAGAATAGTTGATTGTTATTCTTATTTACAATAAATGATCGCAAAGACTACGAAGTTTATTTTTAGGGTTTCGTAGAAATCTGGGAAATTTTATGGTTTGGCATGAAACGATCCACGTAAATGTGGCATGAAATGACCCATACACGTGTTATATTTTTTTCCTGAGAGCAGGGCGTATACTCGTGAGTTCCATATGGTTGTGGATTTTTTTCGAGAATAATAAGTCCTCCCGCCAATATAATTACCGGCATGGAGAAAAATTGCGTGTATTTTAAATGGGAAACTTTACCTGCTTCTCGGCAGGTAAAGCAGTCGGACTAGGAGGTTCAAAATAGGCTCAAAAGTTTAAAAAAATTGTTTGCCATTGATTGACATCACTCCCCATTCACATTTCAAAAATGACCCTAATAAGGACCACCCTAATATATATATGTATATATTTATTTTTTTACTTCGTTCTCTTGGCTCGGAAATTCGTGCGTTCTCGAAGAACGAGATTCCGTGACGTTGCATCGACGCGAAACTTCGTGCAGTTTAACAATGTTTAATTCCCCCATCGGCCATTATCGAGGTCTATCATTATTTAGGCATCGGTTGTGAATTATTCCGGATGAACGTTATTATTATACATACATCTCATGCACGTTGGAATCTTCGAGAATTTCTTAGACTTTAATCTTTCTGTCTGTCTCTTTATTTTATTTTTTTCATTTTTTTTTTTTTTGGAAAAAGCGAAAAAAAGAGACGGAAAAAAAATTCTTTTTTTTTTCATCTCTTTTCCATCAATGAGTATGCAATTGGTTTTTTTTTTTTCATGCATTTGCACGGCACAAATTAAAACGTCTCGCGAAGTTTTATGTACAGTCTTGTCTTTGTTTTTGAGGAATCTCTTAAACGTGGACCAACGCTTTACGTTATTTTCGCGACCAAAAGTCGCTCCTGCGTTAAATTTCCATCTCATTGGACATGCAAATTAGTAGAAAACTCGGCGGGTTTGTGCTAAAAGAGAGAAAAAAAAAGAAACAACGGACTACAAACTCGAAGGCACATCGCACGGTCGTGAAAACGAGATTTGCAGTATGCAGTTTGTATATATATGCATTAGGGTGGTCCTTATTTGGGGTCAAACTATTTTTTGGCCCTCCCATGGGTTCAAATGTCTCGAAAATAAATAAATTTCAACGTAGCCGAAGGCTCAGCCTCGTGGACCAATTCTAAGTACCTTCCCAAAGTCCTCGAATTTCGCCATTTGATTAACACAGGGTTTTTGGCACCTGATGGTTTATATTTTTTTCCTTCCGCAGTATTGCACCGAAAAATCCAAAACTCCGCACATTTTTCACTTAGGGTAGTAGGTCTTCGATGCCAATTTTAAACATTTTTCAGTGATTTAATTCGGCGGGGAATCGGCGAGTTGATATAGCTCGTTTCTTAAAAGCTTCGATAAATTTCATAATAACTCGAAAACCGTGTGAGATACGACGATAATGCAAATAACCGTTTTTGTAGGAAATTAAATTCTCTACAAAAAAGATGAGATTTTTTTCTTTTTACCAAAGTTTTTGAAATATTTGAAAAAATGAAGGGCTTTATTTTTTCGAATATTATGTTTAGGACCACCGTAATATATATATATAGCAACGATTCGCCTTGAAACCAGTTGTCAGCAAAACAAATTTTTTCGGGTTTCGTGCAGAAAAAAACAAACGGAGAAATAAAGATGAAAAAAGAAACAAGGAATAATACGATAACCGGATTGTTTTTGTCCGAAGATGAATATGCGAACGGATGATTCACAAATTCTCGAACTTAATGTATATATCGAATTTCTTTTGTTTTTTTTTTATTAAAAAAAAAAATTCTAATAACTGCATATCGACGATAGTTGAAATTTTGCTATTGCGTCAAATAAAATTGCAGTAGAACTTCGATTTAAATAATCGTTAAACGTGTTTTGTTTCCGAACGCAAATAAAATCAGTTGTCAGCCAAACAAATTTTTTCGGGTTCCGTGGGGGAAAAACCAGAATGGGAAAAGAAGAAAAAAAAACGAATAGTACTAGTGATGGTGATAGTTTCGCTCTACTGCTAAAAAATCACAAGTGGGGGTCGAAAATCAGAATGACATTGTGGCGAACGTACTTTCCCGACTTTCGAGCTTTCCCACGCTTTCATTATCAAAGTTAGATATATTCCGTCCGGGACTTTTTTATAGGAAATTCAATTCTCTACAACATTGTTCATGTGAAGTTTTGGTCTATACATCGTTGTTTATCCACCGTTTGGATGAGAAGGTTTAAAAAAAAAGAAGAAAATCAATGCATTTTCAAGAAGTATAATAAATATCAATATATATGAATATAATAAATATATGAATATAATAAAATCAATACATTTTCATAACTGAATTCCCCATCGATGAAAATGGGCCTCGCCACGTCTTGTGGCCACACTTTGCCGTCTTCATTTACATCAAATCAAGTGATTTAATATTCAGTCGATTCATTAATTCAGCAACTATAATAATATTTTCGTGCAGTTTCGCTCGGTCCGGTTTCCACTGACGTTACGTTAGTTCTACGATCGTGAACACTTCCGGACCCCCCCTCCCCCTTCCACTAATGGTCGAGTCTATATACATATCTGTACAGCACAATCGCCTCGGTTCAAGTTCCACGTGTATATATATATATATATATATATATATATATATATATATATATGTATATGTATATATACAACGATATACGTATTTCAATCGAAGATCGTATCGCGTATCACGTATTCCCGCGGAATTCCAAACGCCTGTATATATATATATATATATATAACGGCGGGGTAAGGTTAATTCGGTGAAAAAGAAGCATGCTTTTTAAGATTTTTTTTCCCGGCGATACAAATAGTGTGAATTTGTTCAATCAATTTCCATATAATGATACAACATTTGAACAATAATTTCCGAAATTTTCATTCCAAAATATTGAAAATCAAGCGGGTGATGGTGAATCTCCGGAGGCGCCTCGAAAAAAAAGTTGCTTTGCGGTGTTCATCATAACTCGCAAAAGAATCATCTGGAACAAAAAAATCGAAATGCATTCGTTGAAGGAGATGTTTCTCGAGGTAATCACGAGGGGATTTTTATTTTTTTATTTTTGATTGTTTCGTAGCACTTGGAAGCAAAAAAACCGATTTTCGCTATAAAAATTAGCTAATTTCTTGCTGTAAAATTAATAATTATTAAAAAAAAAGCTCTCGACAATACCTGGTGAATTATGTGAAAAAGTAGTGTGCGAAATTTCGAAAACTATTGGTCCAGTAGATTTAGCGTTATCGTGAACACGGACTTGAAAAATGTAAAGTTTAAGGAAAACGCTTTGAAGTTTTTCGCACTCGTCGCACTTGGCCCGGAGCAACGGACACTCGAATACTCATAACGTCGTCAATTTTGCTCCAATCGACTTGAAATTTTGACACAATATTCTTGCGATATTATGCATTCGGTTGAAAAAATGAAAAAAAAAAATGAATTAAAAAAAAATGTTAAATAACTTACCCCGCCCATAAAGCTCGTGAGGGCCGCTCGAGACGCAGTCGCGCGCTACTACGCCGCGGCAAACAAACGCGGTTCGGATATATTTCGCCCACGAGCGAGATTATCCCGACCAACTTCCTGGGCGAACGAATAGAAGTTTATCCGATCTTCGATAATGGCCGCTTTGCATTGTCGATTCTCGCTTCAGTCCCGCCATCTGCAACACGCGAATCGACTATTTTTTTTTTTTTTTTTTTTTCGTATTTACCGTTGTTTCAACGTGCGCTCAATCGTTGTGTATTTTTTTTTTTATTTTTTTTTTTGCAAAAATCCAGAATCACGAATTTTACGAATTTTACAGCTTTTTCAAATATTCTTTTTCGAGAATGCTTTTTTTGGTACTGTGGATGACGAATCTGGTGGGGGAAGTCGAAAAATATTGTCGAAAGTATTTTTTATTTACGTTGTTTTTTTTTTTTCGAAATTCGAAATTGATAAAAAATTTCTTCATTTATTTCTTTATTTGTTTATTAAATAAGCCGGTCAATTTTCAACTTGAAGCTTATTTCTTTTTTTCGTTAGCATTAATTGAAAGCCGTTTGGCTTTGTTTCCGAAACCGGCGCCATTGTTTTTACGCCGTCTTGCGGGCTACACACGTTATCTGTGATTAATGCGGACCAGATAACAAGTCGTTACGTTTGAAATAGTCACCCGCATGGTTAAACCAGTTGTGCCTAATTAAAAATTTTAAATTTACTAAGAATCTTAGTCTGGATCTTTTTTTTTTGGTTACTCGACAGTCGCAAAGGAAAAAATATTTGATTGCTGATGAGTGAAAATATTTCGTGAAAATGTTTCAAATAATTATGTATATATATATATATATACCCAAGGGTGTGGATTTCGATCAGGCGAATTATTTTTTCATGAAAATGGGGTCGCAATAATTCGAAATAATTCGCCTCAAACACAATTTCAAAGACGAAGGTCGCTGCCCTGAATATATTTTAAAAACTGGGTCGTTCGCGTCACATTGTTTGTTTTTTTTTCGTTTTTTTTTTTTTCACGTTTGTGAAACACTTGTTTGTCACTCGTGACGTTTGTGCAGCAGGTTTCCGAAGAAGTTGGATTGCTCAACGTGGCCGATAATAGACAAATAACACACACGTTACGAGGACGGTTCACACGTCGCGGAGACGTCGTTCGAATATGTTTCGTCCCTCGTTCGACGTAAATCATTATCGTTTGAAAATACATTTTTCCAAAAAAAAAAAAAAATTACATGGTCAATAACGATCCCTTAAACTTTTTATAATACGTAGCAGAAGCTTCTTCATCGTTGAAAAAAAAGGGTCATTTCTTAAATTTTTCACAATCCAAAACAATGACATGGAAAACAGATGTTATTGGTACATCTCGTATCATGTTCAATCTTGTATCCGAAAAAAATTCAAAGTGTCCTAATTTTCTATACTTTCGCGTGCATTCCTCGACAACCAGACGGACAATCGATCTGCATTTTCTTGTGGACGTTCGTCAATCTTTGTTCTGCACGCTGAAATTTTTTCAGAATTTTTTTGATGCTAGTTCTGTAGGTTTATCGTCGATAATAGTTTCAATAGCCTCATTTTCCATAAGAACACGTGTTAAATTTCCCACAGCTGTAACTTCCAAACGGGACGGTCGATCGTTTTGAAATTTTGCATGGTGTTTCGAAATTACAAAAGCTACTGACTGTAAAAATTTTAGAATTTTCTAGATTGTTCGACACATGTGTCATACGTCCTTGAGGTTCCTCGTCAGATTTTCACGAAACTTGGCATACTCATTGGTATTGATAAGAAAAGGGTTCAGTCAAATTTTCATGGCTTTCCGGAGCGCGAGAAAAAACTATATCAACACTTTTATTTTCACAAGTTTAACACGGAGCCTTATGAAGAATCACCCTCAATTCGATATAACACAAAAAGTCCTCGTCAGATTTTAATGTAAACACTTGAGCTGCAAGTTGAATATTCGGACAACATTTTGGGCACTTGACAGTAGAGATCAGGAGACTGTGATGATAATAATAAGCAAATGAACATCGGGGAAAATACAGTTTATATGAGGAGTTGGTCGTGATCCAGCAGACATGGCAACGTTACGCATTTGTTTCCCATCTTCTCTCTCTCTCTCTCTCACTAATCGACCTCACAACACGCGACGTTGCCACTTCAACCCCCAGTCCGTAAACCAGGGTCGTTTTCGTCCTTCCGAAAATCAAATGTTGTTGTAACTTCCCGAAAAGGCAAGAAAGGTCGCTACTAGGCTTCTGTAAAAAAAAACTTAGGCGCCCCGAGGACCTGTCCACCAAGTTTCAGCCCGGTAGTCCTCTCGTGGCCTTCATGTCAGGTAGTCGAAGTTTGCTCCGGACGAAAACGACCCGGGTTTACGGAGTACGTTGACTGAAACTATCAGTAATTTTTTTTCTATTTTCCGTTTTAAAGTGGTCATTGTCACCGTAAAAGTGCCCAAAAAAAATTGGGACCACGAAAAAAAAAAAAAATAGAAATTTTTTTTTGTCTAGTTTTGTGACAAAATAGCGCAGCGTCCAGTGAAGAAGTCTCCCGGATATTGCGTCCTCGTGAGAAGGACAAAATAAAAGACACATAAAAAAAGAATTATTGTTGATTTCATTCGTAATTTTTAAGGAATTAGATACTTTTCACTGTTATTTCTACGAAATAAGAGGTTGATTTTTACCAATTTTGACATTGCAAAATTAAGCATTTATTTCCAAAATAATTGAGTGGCATATGTTTTTTCACGAAAGCTACACTATTCCCCTCTAATATCCATTTTGGAACATTCCGATATCTTCATTTTTCAAAAAGTTATGATTTTTCAAATAAACCAATGATTTTGTCCTAGGTTGTCTCATATTTTGCATAAAAAATATATTTAAAAAATTAATTTTTTCATAATTTCATGATCGGGACTTCCAATTGGAGGCTTGAAGAACCTTCGTGAATTTTTTCAGATTTTTCGCAGCCGTTTAAATGTTTAAAAAAAAAACAGGCAGGTCGAAAACGACCCTGGTTTACGGATTGAAGGTGCCGAAAAAACGTTTACGGACTAAGGGTTAAAATACAATCCCCCTGATACACATGTACATATGTATATGTGTATCCATGTTGCTGCTGACGTCACGAAGCGTCGGAACCCGTGGCGGCAACGTGGAAACCCAATGTAACGTGAATTGTCGGTGCCACAGGTGGGCACTCAGGGCCGTAGTAAGCGTTGAGGGGGGGGGGGGCTTCGACTTTACCCGTGGAACCTGAAAGACCACCTACGCCCGTTCGTCGACGAGACCCACACGCGTCCTCCTCGTCGGGTTTGCCTGACCCACCGTCCGGTCCCCATAATAACACGTTCTCCCCGAGCAAAAGCCCTCTCCTCCTTCCTCCTTCCTCCTCCTCCTTCCTCCTCCACGAGCGAAGCTTGCCACCTTCTCCCAACATTCTCGTCTTCGCGGTTCACAAGTTTTTCCCCTACCAACCGGTGTCCAGTTATGTTGGCTTCGGCGAACGCCGCTGGCCGCACGAACGAACGAACGTCTCTCGTGTTTTGTACGACCCGCGCGGCTCTCGTTCCTCTCGACCAAGCATACGCTCTTCAAGCTCGTACCAAGTCGACACCTATGTATATAAGCTAGACACCTATATAACAGCCATAATCCAAGCAAAAGCCTTCACGACCTTTCGTTCACCCTAAACCATGTTAATATTTTCAAACTACAAAATCGGTCATCGAACAAAATCGTAAACTCGTGAACGTTGCATGCGCATGCGCGAACCCTAAATCGCTCACGACTCGCGATTCCACCATTTTTACAACCGAAAAAAACAAAAATAAACGTTTGTGACGTCATCGTTCCGGTGTGTTTTGTCCGCGAAAAGTCATTTTGAATTCCTAGTTGTGATAAAAAAAAAATGAAACAAAATAAAAGAGAAGGAAAATAAGGAATTGAAAGACGATGACAAATGGAGGAACGAAGTTGTTGAATTTTTTTATCCTACCGATTTGTGCAATTGGAAGATTCGATAGTTTTTTTATTTAAGGGAATCGTTTGTGAGTGATTGTGCATGTGTGTGGCATTTGTGTGTGTGTGTGTTTTTCATCGACCATAGTTGCCATTGCAGCCTCTGGGCGGGTTTCCACTGTGCATATATATATATGTATATGTATATGTGTATCGTTAATGGACCTCTTCGTAACGGTGAGTCGAACCGATCTGCAAATCCTCGACGTAAATTATAAATTCCAACCTAAGCTTAGAATTAGAATTATTACGAATCGTAATTGATGAGTTATTTGTTTTGATGGTTCCACGAATTTTTTGTGATATCGGATATCATCGGCCATTGAGGTGCTCGGTTGTACGTCGACAATCGTCACGAAGAGCCGCACCTGCCATATTGAATCGGTTCGGTTGTGTACGTATATATATATGTGTGTGTGTATATATGTTAGTGTGTGTCAAAAATACAATTTATTTTTTTTTCTTGTTTCCGAATGTGGAAAAAGTTTGTGGTAGGTTTAAAAAAATTCTCCCGTGAGGCGCACTCAAAAATATATTTTTTTAAAGGTTCTTAAGGGGGGGGGGGTCTTCTTTTTCGTTTGAATAACATGGGAAAAATAAATTTTTCGCTTCTTTCAATGCGTAAGCGAATAAAAAACATTGGAAACTGAATTCTCCGGATACCATTCTTTAGGGAATTGAATTTTCTTCAGAAAGTATTGGAGCTCTGAGTTAAAAAATTTCATATCTTCAAGACTTACGGGCACTTTAAACCGCTTTTCGACGTAAATTCGTCTTCAAACGAGTTTCACAGCTAAACTCTTCGTTCTACAAGAAAAATGTGCGAATACATTTTAGAGCCTATTGAATTCTCTACAATAAAGGTTTCTAGTAAAAATAGCCTGATCCAATAATTCACAATTCACAGCTTCTGGAAGTTTATTTTATGAGATTAAGAAAATTATATTTCACCTCTTCCGTCCCCAATATTTGCTTTAAGCAATGTAAAGAAGTAGGATTTATGTAGTAAGGATTTTTTTGAGGCCTGCCACTAACTCTTCCCCTTTCCGGAGACTACAAAAAAAAATTGTTTGTTTAACACAGTTTTGTATATATATGATACATGAGGTATTCCATACCAAATTCAACAAAATTTTGACGCGATAATTTTTTATTCAGCTGATATTCATCTGATGTTTTTGGAGTAACTAAAAAGTGTATTCATAATTCTTTCGAATTTTTTACTTCAAACAATTCGAAAGTTATGAATTTAAACGAAAAAAAAAAAACAATTTTTCGAATTTTGAAAATAAAATTAAACACTTCAATATAACAATGTTCAATCTCACGAAAAAATCGATTTTTTTATTAAAAAATTCGGAATAACAAAAAATCTTTTTTTTTTAACACAAAATGCATAAAAAATCTTCATCAATTTGAAATGTTGCACAATTGCTGTTTTCTCTTCAATTTTTGATATTTTACATTTTTTTAGTGACGAGGTGTCGGGGGAAAAATTTTGAAAAAAATCAAGAGATGTTTTTAGGTTACCCCAAATTGAAGGAAAAATTGACGACCATTTTTAAATGCGTGAGGGTTTCAACCCATTCGAATTGAGATGTCTATTCTCAATATACATATATATACAACAAAAGTCCTTGGTCCATTCTGTCACTCGCAATTTATCGAATATTCATTATCCTCTCGTCGAATTATTCAAATTCGACTTCCGGTTAATCACACACACACACACACACACACACACACACATATATATATACGCAGGCAGTTACAAGATTCGTTAATGAAAACAAAACCAAAATGTCGTACAAATGAGAGCACAAGAATGATATCGATGTTCAGTGACGACTTCCCGCAGGACCGGTCCCCCGAGTCCAGGGGTACGCGGGGTACCGTCGGCAGTCGATCCTCCGACTTGTCGCACGATTCCTTTCTCATAGTCCTCCTTGCCCGCCCTTCCGCCGGCTCCATCTGACGGCGCCGCGGTACCCGGCCTCAGGGCCGGCTCGATCGTATACGCCCCAAGAGACCCCCCTTCTAGAAGTTTCGAAATTTTTCAATGTTTCGACGGTGCGAAATTTCGAAAATTTCATGTTTCGACGACGGTCGATGTTTCGCACGTGCACCGGTTCCGAAAGTCCCACACATCCGAACGGGCACAAGTCTCAAACGTTCGTAGTTTCGAAAAAAAAACAAAAAAAAAATCAAATTTCGAAAGGCAACGTTATCGAAAGTTACAATTTTCACGAAGGGTCGCACGACTCGCGGACTCGCCAATGTTTCGACGGATCGGAAAGTTTCGACAACGTCTATGTGTATATACATATATATATATATATATCTAATATAATATCTAGGCCCGGGCTATGGCTATATATATATATACATATATACACATTCTCGAAACTTTCCGATCCGTCGAAACATCGGACCGGTCGGAACATTGGCCCGAGTCGAAACATTTATTTTTCGCAAACCTTTCGGATTTCGATTTATCGACCTGTCGGACATTCGAACGTTCAGGTTTTTTTTTTTCGAAATTCCGTTACGTTATCCAGTCGGAATAAAGAAAAATCGGAGGTTTAGATTTTTGGGAAATTTACAATTCGAATGAAAAAAAATGTCGAACTTATGATCCTTGGGAACGTTGAAGATCCGAAACTTCGAGTGGGCAACTGGGCGAAGAGTCAGGTAGAGGGAGACGGAAAAAGTTGAGGTACGTGCCTCACGGAGGCGCTTTCCAACAGGTGGAAGCCGCACCACCATCGAGTTTACAGTAGTGTGTGTGTATGTGTGTATATATGTATCGTACATACATATCGGTGGCTAGTGCCATCTCTGACTCTCTCTTTCTCTCCTTCATCATTTCCTACACTTTGAATAACTTGTTTTACGGTATTTCGATTGTTGAGTAAGCAAAATTTCGTTCATGCTGTGATGATGAATAGGTTTTTTTCGAACTGTTATTGAAACTAACGATTTGATGACACGGTACTTCTAGGAAGTATAGGTATGGACCTGTGTGGATGAATAAAATTCATCTCTCGCCCATCTCTCTCTCTTTCTCGATCACTCGTTCTCGATCTATTTATCTGTAATCTGTGTATGACCAGTGTGACGTCCCATGTCAACGGATTGATATCCTTCTATCGCACGACGTGGCCGATGACTTTTTTTTAAATTATCTTTCGGATCCTACGACTTCACAATTTTTTTTTTAGTTCTTCAGACTCCCCTTCCCCTCGCTCCACCTTTTGTTCTTTTTGCTTCCTCATAAAGGAAGCTTTGTGACGGTCCGAAAATTTTTTTTCGAGATCTTAATGTCAATAGGTTCAAAATGTCCTAAAACATCCAGAAATGACATTCGTAGAAAATGTCCGGATGTATGTGTGTGTGTGTGTGTGTGTGTGTGTGTGTGTGGATCGACCCTCCAAAATTCAAACGTCCATAACTCGAAAACGGTTATAGCTACAGCGCTCAGATTTTGCACACATGTGGTGCCATACAATCTCTATGTCATGTATAATTTTTGCAATAATCGACGCATCCGTTCGAATTTTACAGCGTTTTGAATTTTTCAAAAAATTGTCGTGAACACTCTAGCGTTCGCAAATTTTGAGATATTTGTCTAAATAGTTCTTCAAATATAGAGTTATACCCAAGGTTGTATGGTATTGCATTTGAGCCGAATCCGTCGACAAGTTCGGATTTTATGATATTTTGAATTTTTCAAAAAATGACCTTTGTCGCTTTATTTGCCGTTAACTTCCACAAATCGAACCCAAATTCTCTACAGCTATTGAATGTCATTAAGTTGTGATACATATTAAATTTGGCAAAGATCGGCCAATCAGATCGCATTTTAGAGCAATTCGAAATTTTGAAGTTCCAACCTCTGCAAATTCAAAAATAATTTACGGACCGTGCTGAAATTTATAGACGTGCATAAGCTAACGTTTACCTCTATTCGTGACTAAATTTGGTAGACATTGAACGACGCGTTCAAATTTTATAAAACTTTAATTTTTTATATACGGTCTAGTGTCAATAAACAGTAGAATGAACGAACTGCTCTAATTGAACCGGAACTCGCGACGTGGACTCAATATTATACATGTTGCAAGACATATTAACACATCACATATGTACAACATTCAGTGGAGGTTGAGAGGGCATATATATATATATATATATATATATATATATATATATATATATATACTCAACAAAAGGAGAGGGTGTCCGTAATTGCACACATTTGTTATATTAATATTTTATTCGTTATGAATTAACTTCATGTCCGGTTTATGCAATTTTCAAGATTTCCTTATGAGGGAGCCATGAGGGAGCATTTATCTTTTGGCTTCCATATAAAGGAATCTTTGTTCACTACTGACAATTCATAGGAAGCAAATTGCAAGATTCAACTTGCAGCTTGCCTAAAATTATGAGGAAGTAATTTGCAAGTTTCATCTTGCAGCTTGCCTTAAATTATGAGGAAGCAATTTGCAAGTTTCAACTTGCAGCTTGCCTCAAATTATGAGGAAGCAATTTGCAAGTTTCAACTTGCAGCTTGTTTTTTATCAAGAGGTAACTGCTATTTAAAAACTTTCAAATGAATTCAGGCAATGCGGAAGGTGAATTTAAAAGTCGGAAAAAATATGAAAATTCATTTTTCATGGTCTAGAATCGTTTGGAAGTAGCGATACTTTTTTCTTTCATGCCAAATAAGAACCACCTTTAAATTAATAAACTAATTAATTTAATTAATTCAAATGAATTAACTAACTAATATGTTAATCAATTAATTAATTTGAAAGAATGATTTTTCCGAAATTTCTCTAGCATTCACAATCCAGGCATAGTCTTTATTTCTCAGATTAACGTACTTTTGGCTGGGTTTGTATGCATAACACACCCTTTCCTAAATTACAGAAAGAGCAAAACTTTTTTATATTGCAATACGAGATACTGTGGAGAGGGCGCAAAGTGGGTTTTTGAGGAGTTTTTAAGGGGTTTTCGGACGATAAGTGTCGTGTGCGTCAGGGACCCAAGGCGATTTTGTCCTCTACGTCCTTGATACGTAATATCACTATTGGAAACTACTGTTTAGATAAATATGCAAATGGCAGGACCTATTTAGGTGGTCTTTGCCCTACAGTACAGAATCTTCGTATCTCGATCCACTTCATTCCCTCTCTCTCTCTCTCTCTCACTCTCTTTATCGATTTATTTTTCGATCAACTTATTATTATTGTATTTAATTATTGTTTTCATATTATGTTGACGATTTATTGTTTTTATATTTTTATTTTACTTTTAGTCTTATTATTGCGTTTATTCTTACAATTAGTGTTTTTATATCTTTAGTTAATTCTTAGTCTCGTTATTATTATGATTATTATTACTTTTATTGTTATATATATTTAATTCTTATTTTGTTATTACTTACAACTCTTTAATCATTGTAATCTTATTATAATTTTTTTTATTGCCTAAAGTTACGACTATGGCATAATAAACAAATCAAAATCAATTCTCTCTCTCTCTCTTTCCCCCTCTCTCTCTCCATCTCGCTCTTAGTGTCGAGCAGTTCTCGTCGTGCCCTGCACGATCACAACGACCATTGAAGTCAGTCAGGAATGCGCGTGTATACACACGCTATATACAGTCCATAGGTAGTAACTACTACACTATAATCCGAACTACAGGGAGCCCCTGCTCGGTTACCTGTGCGTTCACGGATACTCCACCCTTCTCTCTCTCTCTCTCACTCTTTCTCCCTCTCTCTATCTCTCTTTCTTTCTTACTCGCTCTTCGAGTGTCACGGATGCAGCACGGGTTGCACTCGACCAGCCTCTCTCCAGTCCTCTCCGAGAGCCCGTGGATTCTCTTGCATCCGTTTGGTTTCTGGAACGCGCGTACAAGAAACATAATCTCTCAGAACGCGAACTTGAAACGCATATAGATATATAGGGTGGTCCTTAATGGGGGTGTTGACGAATTTCGACAAGTGCACCCCCCAGATGGGTTCGAAATTGATAAATGAAAATATGTGCAAAACACCAGCACTGTAGTCCAATGAGAAGACGTGCCTGTAACCTTGTTTTGTTTCCCATTTGAATAACATGGGATTTTCAGACTAATTCGGTTATTATTTTTTCGAGTTGTCCCTGAGCACGCAAAAAATTCTTTATTTGCATAAATCTATTGTCAATGGGTATAACTACTCGTACATTTTTTTACAAGACCTCACCTGTGTATTATCGATAACGGCGAACCGATGAACGATGATAACCAACTGATAAACGATTTCAACACAAATTCAAATTTATTTGTGTTTATGCCTTGTAAAAAAATGTACGGGTAGTTATACCCATTAACAATAGATTTATGTGAATGAAGAATTTTTTCGCGTCCTTAGGGACAACTCAAAAAAATAATTACCGAATTATCCCGAAAATCCCATGTTATTCAAATGGGAAACAAAACGAGGTTTCAGGCACGTTTTCACATTGGACAACAGTGCTGGAGTTTCGCACATATTTTTATTTATTAATTTCGAACCTATCTGGGGGGTGCATTTGTCGAAATTCGTCAACACCCCCATTGAGGACCACCCTAATATTATATATATGATGTAATATATTTCTCGCTAGAATTTTTATGACTCTGCGAAAACCGATGTGCAAAACAATAATGATCAATAGTTTTGCAACATTGCTTTCATCATTGTTCCGACGCGGAGCGTTCATTCACTATTCTCGCGGTATTTATCGTTGTCGGATACGTCCGTAGGTATGAGTCATTGATGTCATTGAAATTGTTTGCTCGTACCTGCTAATGCTCGGGAAAATACAAAAATTCATTCTATCCGCGATTAGTTCTCGTGAGTCGCTCGAGCTACTTTTCCTTTTTTTATGCGGCGGGGGCTCAAAAATCAGAATGAGCGATGTTCAGAAGGGCCGAAATTCCGAACGCGCAATGCTTCGAATGACAATGTCACGAACTGTCGTGGCGCAGAATGACATTGCAGCGAATCGTCGAAATTCAGAATGACATTGCAGCGAACGTACGAATATTCCGAACGCCTACCAGTCGCCGTGGTTTTCAACATTTCCCGCCTTTCGAGCTTTCCCACGCGTTAATTATCAAAGTTAGATATATGCCGTCGGGAATTTTTTTATCGGAAATTCAATTCTCTACAACATTGTTTATGTGAACTTTTGGTCTATATAGCGTTGTTCATCTAGCGTTTGGTTGGGAAGGTGAAAATGCAATTTCTTATTGTTTTTACTTTCCCGTCCAAACGCTAGATGAACGACGCTATATAGACCAAAAGTTCAGATAAACAATGTTATAGAGAATTGAATTTGCTATAAAAAAGTCCCCGACGGCATACATGTAACTTTGATAATTTACGCGTGGAAAAGCTCGAAAGGGTTTCAACTTTTCCAGACTTTTGAGCTGTGGAAATGTTTTCAAAATTTCCCGGACTTTCGAGCTTTCCCACGCGTTAATTATCAAAGTTAGATATATGCCGTCAACGACTTTTTTCTAGGAAATTTAATTCTCTACAACATTGTTTATGTGAACTTTTGGTCTATATAGCGTTGTTTATCCAGCGTTGTTGATCGAACCAAACAAAAAAAATGACATTTCCAGAAGCAAAAAAATTTGCGGTTCCCAACGGTCAATGTGAGATTGACAAATTTGTCTGTTATCTTCCGTGCGTTGTGGCCCCGTCGTGTACAGTTAGTTTTTTGTGATCGGAAAGTAGCACCGGGCCGCGAAATGCCTGAGGCAGGGAGAGCCGCATTCTTGATATCGCAGCGTGTGATTGTACTCCGACGATTGAATATTGTGAGAAATGATGGCTCGAATTAAAACAAAAAATGTGCGATTTCCGCGGTACTCACGAGAATTGATTTGCAGACCTCTAAAATCATATCAATTTATTTTCAAAAATCTACTGTCGAACGACTCACAAAAATTCAGGATATCAATCCGAACACTTTAAAATCATGAAATCACGGAATTCTTTCCTATCGAATTTTCCAAATGGCAAAATAAAAACATTAAGGTGTCAATGCGTGGGAAACTCTATATTCACTGAAAAAAAAAATCATCCCTTTTCCAATTTATAATTTTTGTAATTTTTAATATTCAACAAAAAATGGTTTTGGCTCGAAATTGCTCTTGGGGTCATTTCGACCCCTCGAAACGACCCCGAAGGGTTGAACTCATAATTTTCAATCAAACATGGATTTAAAAAAACCAAAAAAAAAAAAAACCCGCATGAATATTTTCACGAATGATCTCACAATTGGAAAATAAAAAGTGGACGCACAGTCGAACATGAAAAGTTGCATAATTTGAACTTGATTAATGGAAATAAGACCGGCAACGACCTTGACCGAGTCAATGAACCCCATCAGTCTCTTTCGTAGTCCAAACACGTACAACGCACACGAATTTTCTCGCTGAACGGTGTTTTGACAAAAAAAAATCATTTCCCCTCCCCCCTCCCCCTCGCAGACGAATTCAAAGATTTTTGAGATAACGCAACAGATGGAACACGTGACTTCAACGGGTTTTCGCGTCTACGGTAAATGCAAAACTCGGACGCGAGACCTACGGCCGGAATCTTGAAAAAAAAAAAAAAAAAAAAAAAAAAATGAAAAAAGTTTTTAACGTTCACCGAGCCTCGGGGACCGGTCGAATAACGCAACACGCGGATGTATAACACGCCTCTCGCCTCGGACTCGTCGAAACTCCGCGCAGCGCATATATATATGTATATATTATGTGCGCGCGCACCTTTATATATATACGGCCCATAAGTCACGGCAAAGCGAATCAGTGGAGTCATTAAGAATCCGGGAAGAGAATGAGACGAGGGACTCTGTCAGGTCGACTTGTACGAAGCTGCGAGTTTCAGCTACACGAAGACTATATACCCGGATCTGAAATTAGGAAAAAAAAGAAAACTAAACAAAAAAAAATTTTTTTTAAATTGTAAAAACTGGTTTTTGAAAATATTTTTGCCGTTCGATCGATCGTTGGATGGTGAAAAAAAAAATGGGCAGCGAAGACGATGATATGGATACCGGTGACGCAGTAGAGTCTGACCGGTGAGATATATATATATATTATATATATATAAAAATCGCGATATTTTTGTTGACGCATTTGACAGAAAAAATAAAGAGTAAAATTTGTGACGTGACGGGTTTTATTTTTCTGTTTACTCGGAGCGTTTCATGGGCGATGGCGTTGAGGGCAAATAAGGATACTATACGAGAACGAGTGGTTAAGGTAGTATCCTAGATAATGTAAGAGTCAAAGCAAGTCTGAGATATACCATCTCCTGATTGAGGTACGTAGTACTTTGATGTGACAACGTCGCGTGTTGTGATGTCGATTAGTGAGAGAGAGAGAGAGAGAAGATGGGAAACAAACGCGCAACGTTGTCATGTCTACTGGATCACGACCAACTCCTCATATAAACTGTATTTTCCCGATGTTTATTTGCTTATTATTATCATCACAGTCTCCTGATCTCTACTGTCAAGTGCCCAAAATGTTGTCCGAATATTCAACTTGCAGCTCAAGTGTTTTCATTAAAATCTGACGAGGATTTTTTGTATTATATCAAATTGAGCGTGATTCTCCATAAGGCTCCATGTTAAACGTGTGAAAATAAAAGTGTTGATATATTTTTTCTCGCGCTCCGGAAAGCCATAAAAATTTAACTGAACCTTTTTCTTATCAATACCTATAAGTATGCCAAGTTTCATGAAAATCTGACGAGAAACTCTCTTATGGAGGGTACTACCTTAATCGGTACATAAATGAGAGAACGGGTGGACTGTGACAGGCAGACAGACGGACGGACTGACCGAAACCATAAGGTTTTCCAGATCCCCGCGGAATCCTGAAAACACGATTTCAAAAATTAGAATGAAGGAAAATTTCTGCCCAACGTTGATTTATTAGGAAACAACGAATGAAAACTAATATTTTGAAAATTCAAAAGTAAATATATTTAAATGATAAATAATAAAACGATTTCTAAAATTAGAATGGAGTAGAATTTCTGTCTAAAGATGATTCACTGGGAAGCAAAAAATTAAAACAATATTTCGGAGAATTCGAAAATAAATGAATTTGAATGATAAAAAGTAAAAAGATTTCTAAAATCAAAGTGAAATCCACAAATACGTATTACCAAATTTATGATCGACCGTTTTTGTTTATTGGCAAAAAATTTAGTTAAATTCTGATAACCCAACTTCTCGAGAATCGCGACAAAAAAATTATTGTATAAATAAATACATTTCGATAAATAAAAAAAAAATTAACATGAAACTTTTTTGTTAAGGATATAAGAAAAAAATAGTCGTTCGACGAGTTTCGATCGATCAACAATTTTTTGTTTATCCTCTCATTCGAAATGTCGGTTTTTCATACGGACTTCGTTTTTTTTTTTTAATCCTTGATCAGAAAATAACTTTCAAATGAGATGATGATTAAATATTCCGATGTTTGACCGTGAACGTGGAATCAAACTGCGTCGTGTCAAATCGTTTTTCATGTTTTTTCATCCACGATCTTTTTGTTCGCGACTAAACGGTGTGATCGATAGTGTGATTTGATGTATTAATCACTGACCGATCATTATCATTTATGCGGGAAACAAAAAAAAATAAATTAAAACCATCATGACTGATTGTTGGAAATAGCGTGAATTAAAAACAAAACCTTACCATAATAACTGTGCACATGTGCATGTATTATTCTAAGCGATAGTTAATTGATAGTCGTCGACACAGTTAAATCCAATGCTACAGGTCTATAACCATACAATTAACAATTGGTTTAAAATTCTGCACTATGCATCTCAAAAAGCTTGATATCGAAGGCCTAATTTCATACACATTTCATATACATGTCATACACATTTTATATACATTTCATACACGTTATATACACGTTTCATACACATTTCATACACATTCCATACACTTTTCAAATACATTTCATACGGATTTCATACACGTTTCATATACATTTCATACAAATTTTATTCAATTTCATACCCAATTTATACGAATTACATACACATTTCATACACATTTCATACACATTTCATATACATGTTATACACATTTCATAGACATTTCATACACGTTTCATACACATTCTATACACTTTTTAAATACATTTCATACGGATTTCATTCACATTTCATACGCAATTTATACGAATTACATACACATTTTAAACCCACTTCATACCCATTTCATACACATTTCATACAAATTTCATACACATTTCAAACCCACTTCATACCCATTTCATACACATTTCATAAACATGTTACAGACATTTCATACACTGTTCACACTAATTTCATACTAATTTCATAGAAATTTCATGCACATTTCATACACATTTCATGGACATTTAATAAATATTTCATACACATTTCATTCACATTTCATACACATTACATACACATTTCATACACATTTCATACACATTTCATACGCGTTTCTCACACCACATCAATTGTTCGTAAAAAAAAAAAAAAATTCCTCATTAGATCCTAATTATCATTCGTCATTCCGGAACCTTCGTTGGCATGCATAATCATTTTTCTTTCTCGTTATCGTTGAAAAAAATCGAAAGCAACATCATCAAACTAACCTGAATAATTGTCGATCTATCCGTTGATTATGCCACGAATAATTACAACGAAAACAAAAAAATTGCCGGTTATCATCAACCGGCCGATTAATGCGTCTCCCAACTGGTCTGGGAAGTGTTGCAGCACACCGATGGGCTCGGGCGTAACATGAAATGAAAAAAAAATATTTAAAAAAACGATTTGTCATTATTCGAAGGTCGTGAATCGGAGGACAATCGAAAAACTCGCGTGATCGGCATCCTTGAACGGGAGTATCTACCGCGCTTGCGCAATCCCTTTGACGACATATCACGAATGCATGTGTGACATATATCCATGTGTGTGTGTGTGTGAGCGTGCGTTACGATATGATTCGTGCTGTGCTGTAATATGCGCCATGCGCCACGACAAAAATGGTTACGCGAAACGATGATCGTGTATATATATATATATAGGGGAGACCGGGGCAAAATGGTATAGCTGGGCAAAACGGCACTGGGGCATAATGGGATCGGGGCATAATGGGATAGCAAAAAATGAAGTTTCTTGGGTGCTTGATTTGGGGCAAAATGGGATAGGGGCAAAATGGGACAGAGAGGAGTGGAATATCAAGTTGGGGCAAAATGGGAATCGGGGGCAAAATGAGACACAAAAATGAAGTGTCGCAGCCTCTCGTGAAATTAGTGTTCTCCGATTTTTCCTGTCCCATTTTGCCCCGATCCCGTTTTGCCCCAACCGCCTCTTTCTGAGGAGCCTGATTTTCTCCGGCCCATTTTGACCCATTCCCGTTTTGCCCCAATCACGTATTTTCCAGCAGTGTTGATTTTCACTATTCCATTTTGCCCCAAACCCGTTTTGCCCCGGTCCCATTATGCCCCGCTATACCATTTTGCCCCGGTCTCCCCTATATGAACGTTTCCGAGGATGCATTTGGGGTCGGCGATAACTCATAACGAAGGTCACGAGTTATAACGTTGCCGGAACGGAAGTCACGAAGGAAGCAAAAGCGCATGGTCGTTAAGACGAAACGTAAATACTCTTCACACGCGGAATTGCATCTCGCTCGAGGTCCCCCCTCCCCCCTCCCCCTCGTTGCATCGGCTGCGTGCATCGGCCACTTTTTTTTTAATAACCACGGCAACACGCGGAAATAAATGTGTGTCGTGGAGAGATAATGAACCGTGACCACCGATAGCGACAATTTTTTTTTCTTTTTTTTCAAGTATTCAATTAAATGTTATTTCTAATTTTTTAAAAATATTTTTTTATTCAACGAGCATTGATTATCATCAATTTCTCTTTCAAGGAGGCTAAAATCGGTAAAATTACGCATTACCGATCCCACGATATGAAAAAATACCGAAAATTCGTTTTTCGTATTCAGAATTTGGGGGAAATTTTGAAAACTGAAATAACGAATGCATTTTTTGAAAAAAAAAAATATTTTTTTTGCATATTTTGCCCTGAAACAGACGTTCAACTTGCTGTGTGAAATCTAGATCAATTTTTTTCCTAGTAGGCTATGAAACGACGCAAATTTACGTTTTTTTGCAAATGTAAATACGTCAAATCCTGCCGAAGATACAGAAATTTGAATGGAGCATTGAACAAGACGTTAAGTAACGAGAAAAACGTTAGAAAAATTGAACAAAAAATCGGCACTCGGTGAATATATTGCGAATAAAATAACTCAATTTTTTAAAAATGATTATTATTTTTTTATTTTTTTTTATATAGCTTTTCCAGTGATTAACTACAAGCTGCTATTATTGTAGCATTAAATAGTTGGTTTTTCTTGCAGGGTTTTTCGTTTAGAGGGCAAGTCCACCGATTCGCACTACTCCAATTATAATTTTTATTATTTAATTATTTGTGGACATTTTTTTTTACTGGCTGAAGTGATGTCGAATGTCTCATACACATCCGTACAATTTTCTGCGAATATGATTTCCGAACCTTTTATGGACATTTCGAACATGTTGACATCAATATCCTCCCAAAAATGTCTTCGACGATCACATAGCTTTATCTACGAAGCATCATAATAAATATCTCAATAAAAAAAAACATCAACGTTGTCGTATTATTTCAATGTGAAATAAATCAGTCTAATGATCAGTCTAATGCATAAGCAACTCTGTGGAGCCCGGCCATTGTAAGGCAATACATGAAACCACCGGAATTAAATTATTATGCACACGGCTTTTGCTTTTGCTGCGCCTCTTTTTTTTTCGCATTGATATTATTTATACCCATTGATAATCCATACACACACACACACCGATAAATACACTTTGACGTAATAATAGAGTCGATTGTCGAAGGCATAAGCAATTTTGTTTGCCCAAGCACACCCTCGAGCATCGAAACTTATGCACTTTGTCAGAAGTTATGCCGTGTGTGTGTGTTAATTTTTTTTTCTTTCTTTTTTTCAAACTCCGTCTCTCACTTCCTTCCCCCGTTGCCCTCTTCCCCTTCCCCTCCCCGCAGGCGTGCATTAGAATCGCTAGTCCGATAGACTCGAGTTTGCGTCTTAAGGGGGGGGGGGGGGTAATGGTCAATTCGGTGATGAAGTAGCATGTTTTTTAAGATATTTTTTTCTGGCGATACAAATAGTGTGGATTTGTTCAATCAATTTTCATATAATGATACAACATTTGAACAATAAATTCCGAAATTTTCATTTCAAAATATTGAAAATCAAGCGGATGACGGTGAATCTCCGGAGGCGCATCGAAAAAAAAGTTGCTTGGCGGTGTTTATCATAACTCGCAAAAGAATCATCTGAAACAAAAAAATCAAAATGCATTCGTTAAAGGAGATGTTTCTCGAGGTAATCACGAGGAGATTTTTGTTTTTTAGATTTTTGATTGTTTCGTAGCACTTGGAAGCAAAAAAACCGATTTTCGCTATAAAAATCAGCTAATTTCTTGCTGTAAAATTGATAATTATTTCTAAAAAAAGCTCTCGACAATACCTGGTGAATTATGTGAAAAAGTAGTGTGCAACATTTCGAAAACGATTGGTCCAGTAGATTTAGCGTTATCGTGAACACGGACTTGAAAAATGTAAAGTTTGAGGAAAACGCTTTGAAGTTTTGCGCACTCGTCGCACTTGGCCCGGAGCAACGGACACTCGAATACTCATAACGTCGTCAATTTTGCTCCAATCGACTTGAAATTGCAACACAATATTCTTGAGATATTGTGCATTCGGTTGGAAAAATGCAAAAAAAAAAGTTAATTCCTTACCACGTCCTTAAACGTTGTTAAGTGCACCGTGAGATGAGGAGAGCTTGGAGGCTTGCACGGGGTCTCACCAAGCGCACAAACTATGCAACAACACACTGTTATTCACTGCTATGCAACTTTACCACGGCTTCGGTAAAAAAACGCACACACACAAACACGGTCGAACGTACGTGACTGCAAAAAGCCGACGATGCAGTCCCGGCAGAGTCTGTTACGTGACGACGAAATAAATTTACACACGCGTAACGATCAGGCCCCTTGGGCTATTGTAAAACATTTATATTGCACAAACGTTCGACGATGAGACGTCGTGTTTACATCCCACATTATTGCACCAGAATTTCTCTTCCATGGACACAACACTTGTACGTGCGATCGTGACTTTCTCCAATGTACACGATGGGTGTATGTGTGTGACGGGTAACATGTCCAAAACAACTTCGTCAAAACAACTCCGTCAGAAAAAGAAACAACGCGTCAAAACAGGTCCGTCAGAAAAAGAAACAACGCGTCAAAACAGGTCCGTCAGAAAAAGAAACAACGCGTCAAAACAGGTCCGTCAAAAAAAAAAAAAAACACCCCGTCAGAACAACTCCGTAAAAAAAAACGCGTCAAAACAACTCCGTCAAAAAAAAACGCGTCAAAAAAACTCCGTCAAAAAACAACAACAACGCGTCAAAACAGGTCCGTCAAAAAAAAAAAAAACAACTTCGTCAAAACAACTCCGTAAAAAAAAACAACGCGTCAAAACAACTCCGTAAAAAAAAACAACGCGTCAAAACAACTCCGTAAAAAAAAAAACAACGCGTCAAAACAACTCCGTAAAAAAAAAACAACGCGTCAAAACAACTCCGTAAAAAAAAACAACGGGTCAAAACAACTCCGTAAAAAACAAAAAAAAAACAAAAAAACCAACGCGTCAAAACAACTCCGTCAAAAAAAAAATGCGCCAAAACAACTCCGTAAAAAAAAACAACGAGCGACAAAACAATGTTGCCCTTGAAAATCCAGTTTTGAAAAAAACTCCGTCCAGAAAAAAAGACTCTGACAAATAAAGTTTTATCCTCACCCAAAACAACTCATCAATAACATTAAGGGGTTATACACAGCTGCAAAGCCGAAAGATCGTTTCTTTACGAAATTTTTCTGAAAAGGGTTTCTATTGGATAATTACAAATAGTGTAATGAACAATTCAATGAAAACAAATTTTCGACCAAATTTTTTTTCATTGAATTGTCAAGAAAAAAACATATAGAAATAATGATTGGAAATCGAATTCCTTCGATCGATATCTAGATTTATTCTCTCATAGGATTTATCCAATATTATTGAGATCACAATAATAATAATATGATGATGATGCAAGACAATACATGATTACACGATTTACTCGATTTTTTCACTTTTACCTATTTTGTTGAGCTCTTTGTCGTCGGCGTTTTGGTTTAGGCGTTTTTACGTGTCACTATTGTTTATTTGTAGAGAAATAATTATGAATATTGTAATTCATAATATCATTAATAATGATCCAATATTCATTGTATCGTACTAATTTTTTGGAAGACACCTTAACGTAAAAATATTTTTTCTACCATTCAATATTTCCATTGTGTGAGATTTTGCTCACGTGTTTCGATTTGTTTCGAGCTATTTTTGGTTTTTTCGATTGTTTGCATTGATTCACACTCGATTCCGAGTATCTACGTTTCCATGAATTTCGATTTATTTCGACACATTTCTCTTCGATTCGATCGATATCGTCGATCCATTTTTATCCATTCCACGATCACGCGAATTCATTCCAGTTGATTTCAATCTTCCTCGATAATGAATTTCTCCCAATCGATCACGATTTATTGCGATCAATTTATTTTTACTTAAAGGGGCGAAAATTGTACGATTTTGAAAAAATAGATCACTGAAAAAAAAAAGTTTCTGTGTGCAAAATTTGAATTGTTATTACGCTGCAAAGTGAGTCGTAAATTCATTATCTCTGAGGTGTAATCCGCAATCAACACTCCAAACGTGTTTATCTCAAAACGAATTTCGTTGACCCGGTTGACAGCAAATCGAAGACGAATTCATGGATCGAATTTATAAGACCAAGGTCTCATTTTGTTCAGAAAACCTGTCTATATAGCAGGGATGTGCATTCGTTCGATGGAAATGTATTTCGAATACTTTTCAAACCAAATAATAATTAATTTTACCGAATTTATCAAATATTTCGATTAATTGTAAATAAATAATTTTCGTGAATTGGTCTGATAATTATTACAAAAATGTGTAAATATTTATTCTTGCTTGATAATCAATCATCGTTATTCGTTTCAAAGAGTATCTGGAATATATTTTCATTGAATGGATGCCCATGCCTGTTCTATGGACCCTCGTAGAATTCTTTTTCCCATAACGCTACCTCCAATTTTTATCCAAGGTAAAAGGCTTTGAAAAAAAAATTAAAATTGGGCCCTGAAAATTTCGAAGGTACGCCATTTTGTTATTTTTTTAGCAAAAAATGTTACCTCACGTGATGCTATAGCCAGTCATACAAAGATTATAAGTCTTTCTCATTTTTTTGATTCCAGATGCACCATATGGGCCAATCGCTGTCAAAAAGGTTGGACAATTTTTTTCAATACTAACTACTGAGGGCAGGAGTGGGGGAAAAAGGCTGACAGAATAATTAATGATACATTTTCTCATCTTGCACTCTTATCAACAAATTGTGGTCAACATTTAAGAGATATTCGATAATGAATTACTTTTCTTAAAAAATCGCAAAAATATATTTTTCAGCTCGCTAAATTCGTCTCAAAATTGGCAATAATTTCATCGAAACAAAAAAAAAACAAACATGCTTACATTCAAAAAAGTGTAGTTGACCTTGACGCAGCTTCAGCTTCCCCACCGATAAAAAAAATAGATTGGTTCACTATAACTGCCTTCAAGAACACTAAAATTTTATGTCTAAAAACATTTTTGGATATGATCGTTAGTTCGAGTGCCATTGCTCCGTCACACACTTCGTGTTGTCCACCCTGTATAAGTTATATCATTTGATATACGTATTTATAAATCTTGCGTCGATAAATCATCGAAGGAACGATGACTTTCAAGTGTTTCACGTCGATTGATAAAAAAAAAATAATGACAATCGCATCGTCGTTTGCATAAAAGCCCCCCTTCCCCCTCCAAGTCCCTCACTCGATCTATAAATAAACACCAGATGTCACGATGTCGCATATCGTGATGACAAATTTTGTCGAACGAGTGACGAGCGTTATTCGTAACACACGAATTATGGTTCGCCGGGGTCGGCTCATCTTTCACCGCGATCTTCTTGAATCACATTAATTACAACCGTGATTAACGGCCAATTGGTACTTGCAATCGCATTACTCATCTCGTGGGCAAAACATTGTTACGATTAACAATTCGCAAAACTCGCAAATACACGACGAGGGTTTTTGTGTGTGTGTGGGGCTCAAGGTGAGCAAATGAGGATATTTATACAGGGTGTCCCATTTGAAAAAATACGGTCGAATAACTCCTCGGAAAAAAGGACTGACAACAAAATCAGATAAGAGCGAATAATAATAATTCTCAGTTTACTGAGAATTATTATTATTCGCTCTTATTATAGCGATTATTATTATTATTATATTATTATTATTATTATTATTATTATTATATTATTATTATATTATTCGCTATTATTATAGCGAATAATAATAATTCTCAGTTTACTGGGAATTATTATTATTCGATAATAATAATTTATCGAATAATATAAATTATTCGATAATTTATATTATTATATAAATTATAAATTATATAATATTCAGGTCGATTATATAATTTATAATTTATAATTATAAATTATAATTAAACGACCTAAATCGCGTCTGATATCAGACGCAATTTCGATTTGATATAATTCGACAGAATTTACGATTCGATACGATCGATTTTTCCATCAAAAATCGATTCAAAATCCTAAACACAGGATATCGTTGAATTCGTCTCGAAAAAAGAAACAACTTCAGGTGGTTCAAAAGTATTGTTCCCCTTTTAAAAAAAATGTCATTATGGTCGTAGCATAAAAACATAAACTGTGAGAGCATAGATTTTATCAGAACTATGTTTCCCCTTTCGATTCCTACAACTTTTATCTGACCCATTTTATTGTCAGTCCTTTTCCCGACGAGTTATTCGACCGTACTGTTTCAAATGGGACACCCTGTATATATACAGAGCGTTATCAATCTGCACGGTAATCAGACAGTAATGTACGAACTCACACGCTCGTGAAACAATCTTGTTTATATTCATAAATGCGGCAACGTAGTTCGCCAAAGTTCAAATTACCGATGGAAATTGTTGTGATGATGGGGAGGGGAGGGGGGGGGGACTTTTTGCCACACGAGTATATATAGTTGTTATTCGGGTGAGTTATGCGAGTCCATGAGTCGATGTAGTTGCTTCGAGCAATTTCTGGGAATTGTTCTGACTCAAAATTTGTTTTTCCGAATCGTCTTGATGATGAATGACCTTGAATGACCTGTTGAGGTCAAACCTCCAACTTGCAGTTTGTTTTGATATTTAGATAATCATCAGTGAATATATAAAATTTTAATTTCTCCTCCAATTCAAATGACAAACAAGCCTAATGGTTAATTCATGTGAATCCATGAGAAGTCAAATATTTTTCCATCGGCAGAGGCTCATAGTTGAAAAACTTGAAATTCCGTCAAATCCGAACCATTCAACCGATCTCCGCCAAATTCGATATACATCACGGCTGAATGATGTTCTATACTTTTGTAAAGTTTAAGCTCGATTGGTCAGAGTTAACAAAAGTTATAGCCACAAATTTGATTTTTCGAAAAATTCAAAATACCATAAAATCAAAACTCATCGATGGATTTGACCCAAATGCAATACCAACCAACCTCGGGTACATATCTCTTTGTCAACAACTATTCAGACGAGTATCACAAAATTTGCGATCGCTGGAGTGATAACGCCCTTTTTTTTTTTTGGGAATTTGAAAACGACATGAAAATCCGAGTCGCAGCTTGAATCATCGCGAAAATTACGGACAAAGAAGGGATTATGGAGCTGCACGTGTCTGCAAAATTTGGGGGCTGTAGCTAAAACCGTTCTCGAGTTATACACGTTTTAATTTTTCAAGGTCACTACACCTTGACACACACACATACATCCGGACATTTTCTCCAAATGTGTGTTTTCTCGACGTTTTGGCACATTCTGAACATGGTGACATGAAGATCTCGAAAAAAAAAGGTCAGTCGCAATTGTTAGCTTTTGGGAAAATTATTGGCAAGATCTACCATTTAAAAAAATCGACTGCACCGAAGTGCAACGAGCGAGGAAGACCATGAGGCGAGAGTTTTCGTTTGAACCTCGGGTAGCTGGTCACCGCACACGACGCCAGCCACTCGGGCGCGCGAGATCTTCCAATTTATTTTCATTGCCGGTTAGGGTCAATTTTATTACACGAGGTTGCGAGTAAAAAAGATTACTCATCGGTTACGGTCACGAAATAGGCACCACAGTGTCACGCTTGATCCATCTTCTCGACACCTCGCCTGACTCCCTGACTCCCCCCCCCCCCCCCAGGGGGATTCCTTCCCAAATTACACAAGAGTATGATTGGTCATTAATTCTGGCACGAGCCAATTCTTTTTCATTTCACGTAGAATTATTTTTTTTTTTCAAATTTGTACCCAATTTTGCACAACAGTGGCGTGGTCTTTTAATTGTCTTTTGACTCTTAATTGGTAATTGGGGTCGAAGTTCAGGGAACGACGGAAGTTCAGACAACACAGTGCTCCGAAGGGTCAGAATTCGGAATTCAGTATATATGCGGTTTTCCATGGCTAATCACTCAGTTGAAAAAAAAATAAAAATGAAAAAAAAAAACATTTTTTTTTTAATAATAAAAAAATGTTAAATAAAAAAGTAATTTTTTTTAAATAAAAGAGTGACGCATTTTTAAGGTTTTTTTATGAGTATTTAATTTTTAATGCATTTTTAAGCATTTTTAAGGCCACTTTCTATTTTCGTAATGAATTTTTGAAAAATTTAATTTAAGTAAAAGAGTGACGCATTTTTAAGGTTTTTCATGCGTATTTAATTTTCAATGAATTTTTTAACATTTTTAAGCCCACTTTCTATTTTCGTAATAAATTTTTTTTAAATTCGTTAAAAATTTCAAATGCAAATATTTCCACAATGAAAATATTAAATTTAATGGCAGGGACGTCGAAAGGTGCGTTCAAAGATGCTCTGTGAGGAAACAATGAGCAAAGATATATTCATAGGTAATTCGATTGATTTATTTTTTTACGTCTTAATTACTAAACTTGAGTTGCTGAAGAGCACCCACTTTTTTTCGGAATTCCATACGTTCCGAACATTGTAACGTTCAAAGCATTGCCCGTGTCGAGTCTCGGTCGTTCTGAACATCGATTCTTCTTAATTTCGATCCTACCCAGATTTGTTTCCAATTTCACACAACAGTGACAGTAATATTTTAATTGCCCCTATGTCTCCCCTCCCTACCGCATCCTCCCGTACACGGTGATAAATTTTACAGCACCAATGAAACGTCGTAAAATTTGCATTGTGAGTCACAAGCATCCAAGTGCACCTGGCTTCCGGTCCGACAAAACAAATGGAAGACGACAACAACAAAAACGACAAAATTTCATGGCAAACGAGGAAAACAAAATAAAACAATTTAAAAAAATGAAAAAATGAAAAAATAAAAATAAAAACAATCGAAAGGTTTCCGGGCTGATGTTGGACACGGGGCTGCGGGTCGACGGGAGACAAGGCTATGGGGCATTCGATGCAATGAAAAAAAAAAATTTGAAGAAAAAAAATAAATTTAAAAAATAAAATAAAAATAATGAAAAAAAAAAAAAAATAAAAAAAATATCGGGAAACCCTGTTGCAATTATCGTCGGCACAAACCGTTATCTCTTATCGTCTTTCGCATCGTATACCCGTCTCTCAGCAAAAACAACACCATTATAATTCCCCCATTTGCTCGTTTTTTTTTTTTTTTTTTTTCGCGCCATTGTGCGTGTCTGTGTGTGTTTGTGTGGCTGAGGATATATGGAACATTGTCGTGCGTCTGTTGGTCTCTTCGTGTTGGGAACCTTCACGTTTTTCCCCCGTTGCAACACCATCCCGCGAAACGTGTATGAACCGTCGACCGAGCTTCCCATGAAATTTAATTGACGACCGAGCGGTGCGGGGCAGCAGCGCACACACCGTCCAACTGGATTCACGAGTCTGAGGTCACGTACAGGGTACACTCTAGTTCGTTTGTCATTTTTTTCATTTATTTTTTTCATTTATTTTTTTCTAATTTTGAATTTTTTCCAATTTCGATTTTTTTAAAATTTATTTTTTCCAATTTTGAATTTTTTCTAATTTCGATTTTTTTTTTCATTCATTTTTTCTAATTTCGATTTTTTTTCATTTATTTTTTGTAATTTTGAATTTTGTGTAATTTAGATTTTTTTTCTTTTATTCTTTCCTACTTTTTTTGAATATTGTCTCCGAGTAGGGGAAGCTTTGTGGGTTTTGGTGGAAAATTCTTTTTTTTTTAAACCTCGACATTTTTTTTCACCATGTTCAGATATAGTCGAAACTTTGAGACACACACATTTGGAGATAATGTCCAGATATGTTTGTCTGTGTGTGTGTGTATTGGAGTGCTCTGTTTTAACCCTTAGTTGGTACACCGGGGTCCAAATGACCCCAAGCTAAATCATCCTCAATCACGAAAAATGTTTTAGAATACTTATTTTTTATTTTAAAAAATGTCCATTTGAAAATTTGTCTAACTTGAGTTTGGTTTCATTTGTAACCTTCCAATCTTATCTTTATCTGGAAATACGGATGAAGATGATAGCGTTATAATAATATTAATTCATTCGTGCATTCATTCATTTATTTATTTATTCATTCATTCACTCACTCACTCATTTATTCATTATTTCATTCATTCATTTACACATCAATCAATTGATTAATCAATTTAATTTTCAATTTCCCTCGATAATAAAACCTTAAATTTCGAACAGTTCGTGACCTATTATTCTTCTTCCTTTCTATAAAACAAAAATAGAAAATTAAAGAAAAACATTTTTTAAAATTATTTCGTCATCGCCGTGGAATTGTAGCAGAGTTCTCTCACGGGATGGGCCGAACGAAAGGCAACAATCATTGGCGTGTAATCGGGTGAGAGATCTCGATCACGATCGAGCGTCACCTGCCCTCACGAACGTTGCTCGCGCGCGCGCGTTGCTCGTTCCGTAACCGAGATTCACACACAAACGAGACTGCGATCCGGAGCACCATCGGAGTCTTTATAAATCGGAGTGCAAGGAACTCGGAAGAAGACGGGAGGGCATCGTAATAGACAGATCCGAGAGCGTTACCGATACGGAAGACGTAACTCGGATGGAAAATTCTATCGAAAATCATCGGTTCGTCGATTCGAGTTCAAGCTGGAATTTCGATTCCGATCACGATTCTTATTGTTATACAAAACACGTTGGCGCAGTTCGTTATGGGCATCGATGATAATATAACCCACGAATAATAATATTGTTTACACATAGCAAAATTGATTTACGTGCGATATTTGCTTGGAGAAATTATCGTTAGTCCACGATAACAACAGAGAATTGAATCGCAATTTTCAAAAGACAATATTTTTATTCCGACATGACCAACGGGTGGTTTGTAAAAATTCTAAAATTTCTAAAAACTTTAAGAATTCTAGAAATTCTAATAAATCCTAAAAGTTCTTGAAATTCTAAAAATTCTAAAAATACGGAAAATTCTAGAAATTCTAAAAATTCTAAGAATTCTAAGTATTCTAGAAATTCTAAAAATTCTAAGAATTCTAAGTATTCTAGAAATTCTAAAAGTTCTAGAAATTCTAGAAATTCTGACGATTCTAGGAGTTCTAGAAATTCTAAAAATTCTAAAAATTCTAGAAAGTCTAGAAAGTCTAGAAATTCTAAAAAATCTTAAAATTCTTAATATTCTTAAAATTCTTAAAATTCTAGAAATTCTAGAAATTCTAGAAATTCTAGAAATTCTAGAAATTCTAGAAATTCTAGAAATTCTAGAAATTCTAGAAATTCTAAAAATTCTAAAAATTTTAAAGATTCTAAAAATTCTAAAAATTCTATAAATTCTTGGAATTCTTAAAATCCTAGTTTATAAAAAGGAAAATGACTCCCCATAGAAGGACTTCGTCCACTATCTAAGATTTGGGAAAAAAAAACATATTGCAAGCTTAAACTCGCAGCTTACTTTCTTTTCTTTCAATTCTTTTTTTAATTCATACATTTATTTGTGTTTTTTTTAGTCCAATCGAATATTTTTCACAGGCCCATTCGACTGGGCAATTACCGCGTTGGGTTTTATTATACCGCGGGCAATATCGCCCGGCGCGGCCGACTCACGTATGATCGCGTGATTTCACTCGGCACCACGTTTTGCGGCTTTCGCAATAACTTCGGTTCGCACGGATCTTTTCCGGGCACATCGCGTACGCATCCACCAAACGCGAATATATATATATATATATGTATATGTTTGTGTAATATTCGCCGGCGTTGCCGCCCAATACCGTCTTTCCATTCGTACACACGTGTGTGACCGGGCCTCCCGCGTGTCTTTTCCGGGGTGTCTTACTATATACATGGGGCGTTTCATGTCAACTCAGTCACCTTTGAACACTTAACTCAACGCAGGATTCTACTTTCGGCGCTCAAAAAACGGCTATTTTCATGAGATTATGAATGAAGATATTAGTGTAGGGTCTGTAGGGCTTAATAATATCTTCATTCAAAATCTCATAAAACATTCACAAAAAAAAATCCTTTTTTCGATCGCCCAAAGTAAAATCCTGCCTTAAAAATGCTTGCCCCAACATTTTTCATATCAATATACGTGGAAAATGAAGCGACCCGTATATCAGTTTTTTTTATGAATCTGCTATTGAGATACAGTCAAATTTTTTCCAGTTTTTTCGCTATTGATCATATTTAGTCATTCGAATCGATAAATTCCATATAAATAAAATTTTTTGAATCGATAAATTCGTATAAATAAAAATCGATCCAAAACGTCATTTGACTGCATCTCTATAGCGAGCTGTCAAGATCGAAAAAAATTGATTTACACGTATCTTTATTTCTCACGTATATATTGATGTGAAAAATGACGGAGAAAACAATTTTTAGTCAACTGCTTCAAAGTGGGCGAGTTGAAATTAAATGCCCCATATGTTCAAGAAGATATCAGCAGCGGCTCTGACTATCTTCTTCGGGCTCACGGTTCGAGCTCCTGCAGCGCGACAGCCAGACGAAGGTACACACTAAAGAGAGCCGCCGATGTTGCAACTTTACGTCTTTACATGTGTGTCTATACATATTATATATATATATATCTACACACATGTACATGCAGGTGGATTGCGAGCTGTCTACCGTACGTGACCGAATGGTTCGGGTTATATCGGACGCATCTGCGACGTTGACAAGTTGTCATCGTTGGATCTGTTTAGTCTATACTCCTACGCTTTGAAAATCATTTTATTTTCATCTATATATAGATTTCACATGAAATACATAAATGAGGCTTCAATTTGCGCATTCGAGACTCCGGTCTCTGATAAAATCAACGAGATATTCGTTCGAAATTACGTCGTAACGAATTTATTATTATTTATCAACATTCTGCAAAATGTTGAAATGCATTTGAAAAAAAAACCGCATGAAACATTGCAACAATGATGATATAATTTATGATTCGCTCGCTAACGCAAGTCGATTGACGAATCGATGATTGACAAACCATCCAATTTTGCTGGGTTGATGGAACGGTGAAAAGAAAGGGGAAAAAAACGGTTTTGCAAGTTTTGTGTCGCGCTCGAATCATCGTTACGACTGTACGTGTGGATAAATCCGAGCGCGTAAATTCTGCGCTGATCGGACGAGCGTGTTTCGTGCAAGGAGACAATCACAATGACCGGGCCGAGGGGGATGTGGCAATTGCGAAAGTCCGGAGTCGAAAGGAAAGACGTCGCTGGATTGGCGCTGGTATTCGTGCAGCGGTTCGCACGAGATTATCCGTGGAACGGGAGAGGCTTTCTTCCACAATTATGCTGTCTCAGGTTACCGGCTTTTCACCCACGAAGGGTCAGAATTCAGAATATGTTGAAAACATTTCAACAGCTCGATAGTCGGGAAAAGTTGAAAACATTTCCTGACTTTCGAGCTTAACCACGCGTAAATTATCAGAGTTAGATAAATGCCGTCGCGGACTTTTTTGTAGGAAATCAAGAGACGCGGTAGCGTCTCGAGACAAGTACATTTACCCCTACCTATTCAGTTACCTACCTTACCGGCCTCATCTCGAGACGCGACCGCAGTATCATTTACTCCTAACCGAATGAATTTTAACCCAACTTTGTACTATTTTTTAAAATTCAGAGCCCCATTCATGAATGTTTAATTACAGTTTGAAGCGTTATTTTCTTATATTCCGATTGGGACCAATACCAATGCTGTAGGTGTTGTTATCCGGGAGATATCGAATTATTTTCATGATTAAAATCGTGCTTCCGACGTTTTTCGCCAAAAACGATTTCAGAGCTGTCGCACACTTTTCAGTAGTCATAGCGTCAGTCAGCTTGTCAGATCAGACATGATTATTCTACCGTCACTGACATCTCAACATTCACTCATTCATACGAGTATTGACCACGGCTAGTGATGACGGTCACTGATGATCAGTCAACCTTCGATACGAAACCAGCTGTGACATGAAGATAGAGATAGCGAATACGTACAGAATCTGACAGTTCGTTGCGGTTAACCAGTTAATAACCAAGAAGAAATGGCGAATAAAACTGATGATAGACATATTATATTTATTCTATATCGGTGAGAATTTTCTTCGATAATGTTCGAGACGGACGAGTGGTATGTCTGGTGAAATTGATAGAAAGCACAATGAAATTGAATGGATCTGTGATCGGTGTATTTTCAAGGAACCTGGAATAATTTTCAATCGTTGAGGTACGTAAAATGTACGAACGAAAATGAAATTACATGTCAATTCAACTCTAGAATTTGTAAAAACTGTAAACTTTATTCATCTGATAGCACTGCGCATCATAAATCATATTATAACCAAAGTTTTAATATAAAGTTATTCCAGTCATTCAAAAGTACGTGACGCAACAAAATCATTTATCGAAAATGAATTCAACGCAGGTAACAAGTTGAAACTCCATTCATCTAATTATACGCAAGTGAAACAAATCATTGATTAATGGTCTTTCAGCTTTACAACTCGAATTATATTCTGCGAATGAGATGCAATACACAAAATCATGTATCGCAGATCAAGTTTGAAGCATGAACGATAATGAAGTTTCATTATTTTGCCTACATACTTCATTACGCATGAAAAAGGAATGCAAAATAAGGTTTTACGCAGGTATGAAATCAAAATTCCATTCATCAAGAGACGCGGTAGCGTCTCGAGACAAGTACATTCACCTATTCAGTTACCTACCTTACCGGCCTTCTCTCGAGACGCGACTGCACTCTCTTATTCTGTGAACCGAGCTAACTATAACCCCACTTTAAAATATTTTTATAGATACACCGCGCTATTCATAAACGTTTAATTGCAATTACATGCGTAATTTTTTTATATTTCGATTGGAACCAACACCAGTGCTGTGGGTGCTGTTATGCGGGAAATATCGAATTATTTTCATGATTGAAATCGTGTTTCCGACGTTTTTCGCCAAAATCGTTTTCAGAGCTGTCGCACACTTTCCAGTAGTCACAGCTTGTCAGATCAGACGCGTCTATTCCCTGACATATCGCTGTCATCGCAGTCTTCACAGGTTACAATCACTAAGGACGATCGAATATGACAGTTCGCGGTGTTTTTGAAGAATTAACTGAAAACCACGCATGATATAGGAAACTGGTAACGAATTATTCAAAACGCATTCGTTTGTGGGCTGGAGTAAGATGAAACGTTTTTAACAAGTTTATATATTATTTTTGCAAAAAGTAGTTAAATCCCAACAAAAAACCCAATGGGTAAAAAAATTGAGACAAGTACATTTACGCGAGCGCGTTCCAACAAAAAGGCGTAAGATCAACTGGAAACATTAAACGCATGTATTCGCATCAAGATGATTTTTGAATTTATAAATTCCAATTTTTTTGAAAATCACAGCAGTACTTGGCGAGTTTTTTTCAAAGTCAATACAGATATTTAATTATTCAATAATAGTGTAAAGATATAGTCTGTCCATTTTTACGAAATAAAGTTACATGTTCTATCATTGGATAGTAGCTGTAACATATTAACTCGCCAAATACTGCTGTGATTTTCAAAAAAATTGGAATTTATAAATTCAAAAATCATCTTGATGCGAATACATGCGTTTAATGTTTCCAGTTGATCTTACGCCTTTTTGTTGGAACGCGCTCGCGTAAATGTACTTGTCTCAATTTTTTTACCCATTGGGTTTTTTGTTGGGATTCAATTCTCTACAACATTGTTTATGTGAACTTTTGGTCTATGTAGCGTCGTTCAACCAGCGTTTGGACAGGAAGATAAAAATGTATTGAATCAATGAATATATTTTTATCTTCCTGTCCAAACGCTGGCTAAACAACGCTATATAGACCAAAAGTTTATATGAACAATGTTGTAGAGAATTGAATTTCCTACAAAAAAGTCCGCGACGGCATATCTCTAACTTTGATGGTTTACGCGTGGGAAAGCTCGAAAGTCGGGCAACGTGAAAAACCGGGCGTCTGGTAAGCGCGCGGCCGACCGGCGAGCCAATGAGACGCCGTACGCTGCCGACCGGCGAGCCAATGGGCGCGCCGCGTCGCGCCAGTGGCACTACTACGCGCGGTCACCGGACCTCGCCGTTGAACATCGACGCTACGGCAATTCCACTGCGCTTTGCACGCGCGTTCGCTTATTTTCATCAGCAACGGAAGCCCGTCGTTACGCCTTTCTAATTGAACCGTAATTTTCCCGTGTCCGTCGTTTTGCATCGTACGCGAAAAAGCCATCGACAATCGCGCAGCGGGCATGCGCTATTCTTCTCCCGAGTTGCACACATCGTCGAGCTCGAATCCTTTCGTCGAGTCGACTTCGAAAATTTGTAAATTTTATATTTCTCGGTAATTCGAATGATTATTGTAGATTCGTGTGGAACGCCGTTGCGTGGATACCGTACGAAACGTTTGTCACAACAATGACGGAGCTATTCGCTCATTGACGGGGACGTCACTTCTAATCACGTTCAGGCATTGAAACGAACGTTATTGAGACGCGAGAAATTATTTATTTACGAATATGGGCGAAAAAAAAATCACACCGACGTTCTGACTAAGAGGAGCATATATATAGTATTCACCTAGAAAGCAGAAAAAAGTGACAATTCATACTTTTTTTTGGTCAAGTGAATGAAGATATCAACAGAATTTTTTTAACTGTTTCCCATATTTTTCAAATAAGGAAGAAATAAAAAATGGCTACGAAAATGTTTCTGGGACACTATTTTTCACCAGATATCTGGAAACATCCATCTGAAAAAAAAGATCATTGCTAAACATTCCGGAAGAGTTGATGTAGAGAAATATATTTTTTCCTTTGTTTCTTTGCAAATGAGAATCGTGTGAAATGTTTTTTATGACTTTCTTATCACGATCTGTCAGAAAATTGGAATTTGATTATTTCGCATGATTTTTTGATTATTATTTATTTTAAAAAAATTGATTTTTATTTAATTGATTGAAAATTGATTATTTCCCTTTTTGATGAACGAACATTATCCTATATTGACATTTCGGAAAAAACTCAATCTTTTTCAAAATTTAGAACAATAAAAGAAAAACATATTAGGAACATGATGTTTGCTCCAATTTAACAAAAAAGGTTTCTCAATTTTGACAAAGTTTTTGAGAAAAAAATTCATTCAATTTAAAACGGAATAATTGATAGTTACCTATTGATTTAAAAAAAAGAGGCAGGATAAGGGGGAGGGTGGTCAAAAAATAAAAAATAAAAAATTTATGATCTCGTAGAATCCAAAAGATGCTAAAAAAAAATTATCGACCACATGAAGCGATAGAAGGGTTTCGATCCGGTGATCTGGGCCCTCTCGCCCCACACATATATATATATGCAACGACGAGTGGGCGGCCTGCAGAAGGCAAAACGTCGCTTTAAGAGCGTCGAGCAAAGAGACCTGATGCTTTCGAGCGAAAGCGAGTACAATTTTTTTTTTCTCATTCATCCGGTTAATAAGTATTCGCGACGGCTGAGACGAGAGTTTCCACGACTCGCACCAGTGCTCCCATATATATTTATGTATATATATATATATATATACCCTATCAACACACAGACTAAATATTCTCATATATATATATATATATATATATATATATATGCACACAACCAGGCGACACTGAAAGTTCGACGACTGTCTCTTCCTTCGTGTATTACGCAACGAAAAAAAATAAATAAATAAATAAAACTTTTCTCACTCGCGTGCAGACTTTGCGCCATTCCATAGAAAGTTATATCGGACAAAACGCGAGTGCCATCCAAAGCACCGGTTGCTGCCGATGAATCTGTCGATATCGGTGAATGAATGAAATACTACATTATATCGACCGATTTTTTTTTTTTGAGAATGCCTGAACAAATCGGTTTTTTTTTAATTTTAATTTTTCGAAAAAGTATATAACTATATATGCATTAGTCATATCCCACCCGTTAGATACTAAATTTTGAGCATCCTTTCCACCACTATCTTCATCATCGAAAATAAAAATAAACCCTCACAATGCACACATCATTGATTTACAAGTTATCGCGTCGTCGACGTGTCAACGAGAGGTTAATATTTTAGCGGGTCAGTAATAATTAGTTATTAGTTATCGCGTGCGCCAAAAGACTTGTACTGAAACCTGTGCATATATACACATGAGGTAACCGAAATCTCCGAACGGTTCGGAAAGGTGAAAATTTGGAACGCGCAATGTTTGGACGACAATGCTTGGAACGGTCAAGACTTAGAAAACGTATTAATATATAGGTCTAATTGGCGTACCTCGTCATCAGGGTCAAAATAGACTGCATCCGTAGAATCTTGCTAAAAATGGAGCTCGAACAGACCATTATTGGGCCACCGCCCGGATTTCAATGTTTTTATGTTTGAAAACCGTTTTTGAAGGTTTTCAAATGTAAAACCATTTTTCAATGCTTTTACATTTGAAAACCGTTTTTCAATGTTTTTACATTTGAAAACCGTTTTTGAAGATTTCAAATGTAAAACCGTTTTTCAATGTTTTTACATTTGAAAAGCGTTTTTCAATGTTTTCACATTTGAAAACCGTTTTTCAATGTTTTTACATTTGAAAATCGTTTTCCAATGTTTTTACATTTAAAAACCGTTTCTCAATGTTTTTACATTTGAAAACCGTTTTTCAATGTTTTTACATTTGAAAAACCATTTTTCAATGTTTTTACATTTGAAAAACCGTTTTTAATGTTTTCTGCATTTGAAAACCGTTTTTCAATGTTGCATTCAAAAACTTTGAAAATTCGGCGCCATCCAAAATGTGGTCCGATCGAGCTCATCTTTGAGCACGAATCTTGATCTCCGCAATGTACTTTGACCCTGATGCGTCCCGCAAAAAATCACGCGAACGTTTTTTTTTTTCGCCGGGGTCACCCTAATGTACATGCGTGCTTGTGCGTGTGCGTGTGTTATGTATATATCGCTTGTGTACCGCCGGCCGAACGACGGCGCGGAGAGAAGGAAGGGACGGTGAAAAAAAAAAAAAAAACAAAAAAAGAAAGAAAAAACAACAGAGGGGCCAGTCGGTGAGGTAGGTACAGGTGTGACGGAGCCGCGGGGCGCGATGCGGCGACGAGGCGCATCGTCCGTCCGCGCATCTCCATCACTCCTACGGGTCCTCGGACTGTGCAGCTCTCACCGTCTCGAGAGTAGCCGCCCCGCACGCTCGGCGGTAGCAGCGGCAGTCATCAGTCGTGCTCCGACCGTCGTCGACGTCGCATCGTGCGACGTTTCGTCCACGCGTTATTTAATAAAACGAAAATAAACAAAAATCCTCTCCAAATCGAAAAACACTTTAATTCACAATTGTTTTTCTCGAAGTTTTTGTGATTTATTTTCCAATCGAAAAAACAAAAAAAAAATAAACACTTTAATTCACAATTGTTTTTCTCAAAGTTTTTGTGATTTATTTTCCAATCGAAAAAACACAAAAAAACAAACACTTTAATTCACAATTGTTTTTCTCCAAGTTTTTGTGATTTATTTTCCAATCAAAAAACAAAACAAAAAAAACACTTTAATTCACAATTGTTTCTATCGAAGTTTTTGTGATTTATTTATTTTTTGTTATTTGTTTTTTCCATGAAAAATTTCGGTTTCTTCGAATTTTTCTTCATTGTTCGAAACACTCCATCGTCATTTGGATTAATTATGTGGTGCGTATGATTTTGGATTGAAACATTTGTTTTTTTTTCTTGCCAAAAATTGGAGTAAGAAAAGGAAAATGTATTGTTTGGAAAAACGTGTCGAAGTTGTCGATTCGATGGTCGAAGAAATTTTCGACCATGGTTTTTGTTCAAGGTAATTCGATTGTTGTTGTTACACAATTATTTTGCGTTGGTAGAACGGGTTTGATTTTGTGATTTTTCAAGCCCCAGCGAGAAAAGAGAACGACTGTATTATTTTGAATCGTTTCAGGTCACGACTTGAGAAGTCAAAAAAGTTGTGTTTTTTTTTTCGTGAAATAAATCGTTTTTTTTTGTTTTAAAGTTTGTTTTTTAATTATTGAAAATTTACATTTTGGATATTGTAAAAAATTGTAGTTGTAGAAAATGTTTGTAAAAAATTGTAGTTGTTAAAATGTTTTTTTTTTTCAATCATAACATTTGAGTCAAATTAGAGTTTGGTCAGACATTGGCACAAAAATTTATTCCAGCAACTTGTGAATTGTGTAATAAGAAATTTTGCAACAAACGAAGTGTGGTTTAATGAAAAACAAAAATATTGACCATATTTTGAACCTTTTTTTGACAAGTTAAAATTTTTATAACATCCATAATGTGATTTTTAATATGCTCCAACAAATCTTTAAATCAAAAAGAAAAAACAAAAAATAAAACTACGCTTTTTCACTAATATTGCTAAAATTTTTCAGTTAACAAAAATTATGTTGTTGTTATTATAATGTGTCATAATGGAACACGTGAAACTGATAACATATCTATGAAGCTTTATCTGTTTATCACAATTTTGTATATATATATATATATATACATATAAAATTATTATTATTATTGAATATTATTATTTGTTCTCTCGTCGCCAAAAAGTTCAACCAAAAGTGTCAATACGACTGTTCGAAATGCAACGAGAACGTCAAAAATTACCGAAATACAATTTTCATCGTCTCCCCCCCCCCCCCCCCTCCTCTTCTCCCGATGAGTCAACATTCACAATGCAACATCCGCTGCATTACGATAATACACGTCTCAATACAATCGAGCCCGAAGACGAAATGTTTCCCGACGGAAAAAAAAAATGAAAAAAAAAAAGAAAAAAAAAGAGAATACGAGAATTCGTCACGCACGAGCGATAATACAAACGTCTTGCGTTCGTAAGTTGCATATGCTGCGAGATGTTTGGAAAAAATAAAAAAGAAAAGAAAGAAAAAGATTTTTAGAAAAAACAAATGTCGCATCATCGCAATAATCTTTCACGACTGTTATATGGACATTTCGTCGCCCATGCGTATTACGTGTATCTGCGTTTCTCGTACGTTCTCCTTCTTAATTATTCATTCACTTTGTTTTTTCTCTTTTCTTTTTATTTTTTAATGGTTCCATTTGAAAAAAAAAAATGTTATTCGCAGCTATAGATTCTCGCGAGTCAGGGAGCAAAGGCGTGATTAATCGTAGTCCGGTGCTACGGGCTTTTGCGCACATCCCAACGATCGAGAGAGAGAGAGAGAAAAAAAAAGAGAGATACGAATTTGATTTTATTTTTATTTTTATTTTGATATGTATATATTTTTTAATTCCTGGGACGATGGACATTAGCAAAGAGCACGCGGGGGGACCTTTGATTACCTCAGTTTAGTTGTCGACGCACCGAGTGCGGTGCATCTACTACGGGTAGAGAGCAAAAGAGAGAAAGAGAGAGACTAGGACTGAAGAAAGAGAGATGGAGACAGAGAGCGAGGATCCAACCGTGAGAGAGACAGAGAGAGAGAGAGAGAGATAGAGAGAAAGGGAGGAAGAAACAGAGAGACAGCGGAAGCGAGCGAGGATCAAGAGAGAAAGAGAAAGAGAGCGAGTATCAAGAGTGAGAGGGAGAGAGAAACGATGGAAGAGAGAGAGAGAGAGACAGGGAAAGAGAGCGAGGGGCTGGGCTCGAAATTCGGAACGAGCGATGTTCGAAAAGCCGAAAATTCGGAACGGGCAATGTTTGGAACGCCCAATGCTCCGAACGGTCGAAATTCGGAATACGTATACATATATGAGCGATTCCACGTGACTTCAGCCACTCAAAAAAAAATTTTTCCACAAATAATTTTAAAAAATTGAGCTATTTTTTTGCAATATATTCACCGAGTGCCGATTTTTTAAAAATTTTTTTGACGGTTTTATCGTTAATTAAAGTTTTTTTGTATTTTTCCATTCAAATGGCTGTATCTTTGGCAGGGTTTGACGTATTTACATTTGTAAAAAACGAAAATGTGCGTCTTTTTAAGGCTTTCCAGAAAAAAATTACTTCATATTCTATTGAGCAAGTTGCACGTCCGTTTCAGGGCAAAATATGCAAAAATATTTTTTTTCTCAAAAAATGCATTTTTAATTTTTTTTTTCAAAATTTCCCCAAATTCTGAATACGAAAAAAGAATTTTTGGTATTTTTTATATCGTGGGACCGGCAATCGGTAATGCGTAATTTTACCGATTTCATTAATAGATTTTTTTCAGTTTGATTTTTTTTTTTTTTTCGTAGGCTCCAGTCACTTTACGCGAGTTCAGAAGCCTCCTTGAAAGAGAAATTAATGATAATCAATGCTCGTTGAATCGCGTAAAGCGAAAAAATCAAACTGTAAAAAATCTATTAATGAAATCGGTAAAATTACGCATTACCGATTGCCGGTCCCACGATATAAAAAATACCAAAAATTCTTTTTTCGTATTCAGAATTTGGGGAAATTTTGAAAAAAAAATTAAAAATGCATTTTTTGAGAAAAAAAATATTTTTGCATATTTTGCCCTGAAACGGACGTGCAACTTGCTCAATAGAATATGAAGTAATTTTTTTCTGGAAAGCCTTAAAAAGACGCACATTTTCGTTTTTTACAAATGTAAATACGTCAAACCCTGCCAAAGATACAGCCATTTGAATGGAAAAATACAAAAAAACTTTAATTAACGATAAAACCGTCAAAAAAATTTTTTAAAAATCGGCACTCGGTGAATATATTGCAAAAAAATAGCTCAATTTTTTAAAATTATTTGTGGAAAAATTTTTTTTTGAGTGGCTGAAGTCACGTGGAATCGCTCATATGTATAGTTGGCGTACCTCATCCGTCGGCCGCGAGACTACTTTGCCCGACTTTCGAGCTTTCCCCACGCGTTAACTATCAATGTTAGATGTATGCCGTCGCGGATTTTCTTGCAGGAAATTCAATTCTCTGCAACATTGTTCATGTGAACTTTTGGTCTATATAGCGTTGTTCAGCCAGCGTTTGGACAGGAAGACAAAAATATATTCATTGATTCAATACATTTTTATCTTCCTGTCCAAACGCTGGCTGAACAACGCTAGATAGACCAAAAGTTTACATGAACAATGTTGCAGAGAATTAAATTTCCTACAAAAAAGTCCGCGACGGCATACATCTAACATTGATAGTTTACGCGTGGAGAAGCTCGAAAGTCGGGCAATGTAGTCTCGCGGCCGGCGGACAAGGTACGCAACTACAACTATATATATATACGTATTCCGAATTTTGACCGTTCCGAGCATTGTCTTTCCGAATTTTGGCCTTTCCGAACATTGCTCGTTCCGAATTTCGGGTCCAACCCAGAAACGAAGAAAGAGAGAGAGAGAGACAGAGTAAGAGAGCGAGGATCAAGAGTGCATAAGTGAGAGAGAGAGAGACGAAGGAAGAGAGAGAGACAGAGAAAGAGAGCGAGGATCAAAAGTGCGAGTGTGTGTGTGTGAGAGAGAGAGAGAGGGCAAGAATCAAGAGTGAGAGAGAGAGAGACAGATAAAGAGAGCAAGGATCAAGAATGAGAGAGATAGATCCGAAGCAACGTAGATGGAAAACTCACACGAACGTTTGCACATTTTACCTTTTGTCGGTGTGTTGCACGAGGTCTGCGTGCCAACCGCTTGGGTGCATAATGGTAGTGGTGTAGGCAAGGTCGAGGCATCGTCAGCCTCCTGCTCTGCCCCGTGCCGTGTCTCTCTACTCCGACGATCATAAATTACCCTCCGTGCACTTTTTTTTTCTCTTCTTCTTGAATTTCAAACGTTCATTGGTGCAGCACACGCTCCTTCACGTACGCGATGCAACTTACTACGGTGTCCTGTCCACGTATGCATTTTCGGTTACATGTGTGTGTGTCTATGTCTATATATATCTACATATATATATGTATAGATGCCACTCGACGGACAAATATGCAAATTTCCCTCGGTGCTTGGTCAGCTCGGGACCGTCGCAATTACTCTCCACTATCTTGGCCCTTTGATTCCTAAGTCGCTCGCACACACACACACACACACACACACACACACACACACACACACACACACACACACACACACACACACACACACACACACATACACGAGTAATCAAGTGTGTGACTCTCTTAGCTCATATACATGTGACTCGGGTCCCTAGCCGCGCATGCGCGTACACGCTCGTGTGTCTTCTGGCGCGCACCAGCCTTTCTAGAATCGACAGAATTTTTTTTTTTTAACCCAAGACTCCTAAACAAAATGTGTTCTTCGTTGTTTATTTATTCATTTATTTATTTATTTGGTTTTGATTTTCACGTAGGCAGTGCGCATGACAAATTGCGCAACAAACGTTTTGAATGTGTGTTGAGGGTTTTAGAATAGCGTTGGGAAATGTTTTGGCTGATCGTGGAGAAAGCTTTGGAACGGTTTTAGAACCAATTTTTTGGGGGGATTTTCATGTGTTAATTGGTTAATTTTAATGTGTTTCAAATGTCCTGAAATCATATGGAAATAACAGTTGAAGAAAATGTTTTAGGTGTGTTTAGATTTGTCTTTGTAATGACCCTTCAAAATTCAAAGGTTTATATCTTGAGAACGGTTCAGGCTACAGCCCTCAAATTTTGCACGCGTGTGGTACCTAACAATTTCAATGTCATCTGTAATTTTTGTAGCAATCGACGCAGCCGATCGAATTTGACAGCATTTTGAACTTTTCTAAAAATGTCTGTTATCAATCTGGCGTCTACAAATTTTGAGATATTCGTCTAAATCATTGCTCTCATATACGTAGGTGTCTGTTCAACATTTGTAAATGTTGACACGCGGTCAATTCAACATAAAACTCAACATTATCTTTCTCAACATATAATTCAACATGTATAGTTCTTCTGGGGTTCTTTTGGGTTCATTTGACTTCTTCTCGGATTTTTCAAATTAATCGTTCTTCATTGGCGGGAAGATTGAAAAAATTTCTAATCACTCATCGGGGTGATAAAATAATAAAAATTGAAGAAGAAAAAAGAAAATCTCCGGCATCTCGTGTATCGTCAATTGTATAATTTGAAAGTGCTACACGGTCCAATGAAAAACGAGCTCAATCGCCATAGTGAAGCGTTTTGAGAATAATACGCGAGGTGTTTAATTTTGCGGATAGCGTTTTCCAAGCGCTTATGAGCTGCATAAGCCACCATAAAATGCAGTTTCGCGAACCGTTACAAGTACAACGGCCTGGTGCGCGCGCACACACACACACAAACACACACACACTCGCACATCTACATCAATATAATGTCTAAAAGACGTTGATCATAAAGCTCAAGTTTACGGTATACCGACAATAATATATATATATATATATATATATATATATATATATATATATATATATATATATATATATATATATACACAATGTTGCAGAGAATTGAATTTCCTACAAAAAAGTCCGCGACGGCATATATCTAGCATTGATAGTTAACGCGTGGAGAAGCTCGTATATATATATACATATGGTGATAGACGGCTCAATTAAAATGGTTTTCAAAACCTCCATCCCTTCGAAAATGTTCGTCAATATTTTCTTCACTTTGGAGTAACCCAAAGACATCTCCTGATTTTTTTGAACATTTTCCGACCCCTTCCTCCCCCCTAAAAAAATTAGAAGAATGAAAAATGAGGGAAATCAGGCAGAGCGACAATTCTAAAATTGATGAATTTTTATGCTTGAATTCTGTGCTTAAAAAAATCAAGTTCCTGTATAAATCTAGAATAGGATCTTTCCTGCTGATATTCATTTTTTTAAATATCTATTTTTTCGAAACTATGAAAATTCCGAAAAAACTTTGAAAATAAAAATGTTTTCTTGAAAAAAAAAAAAAAATGAAAAACAATTCTTATGAAAAAAATCGATATCTTGATTTTTTTTTTCTCACAACCACCTAAAACATCGTAATAACATTATCTCTCATTCGTAATGTTTTCATTTGCTTCGATTATCCTTCGATAGGTTATAAAAAAATTAACGAATTTATGTGCTGGCGTAAAAAAAATTGTCCTGAACGATAACACGTTGAACAATATTTTTGTCGCAATCGTGAACAATATTGAGCAATTTTATTGATTTATTTTATTTTATTTTTTTTTTAAACCGTATTAAATCATTGATTCGCCGTGTTGCAGCATTTATTAATTCTCACGTTCGAGACGTTACGCAGCGTTCGATGTTATCAACACACACGCATGCGCAACGTGACACGAATTGATCATCGACCAAATTAATCAACCTTCGGTCGTTATTGTCGTTGTAAAAAAAAAAAAAAATTGGCCGTTCCGTCGAGAATTTTTTATCCGCATTCTGCGAATAATTCACAAACAAATATTTCCCCGTTGTGAATATTCGTTATGATTTTTTTTTTTTTGGTTTTTTTTTTATTACAACGTTTTGTCTCACGAATTTTATTGTTCCATTGAAATGCGAACACACGTGTGCGGGATTACGTGGCGGTAAACTTTGTGCATTCGAAAGGATCTGCATGGAAGGTAGAGGGGGCATCTAACGAAATAACAAAATTGGCATATTGTTGCAACAGACCCGATGGCAATTCCGGGTAAACACGACAATTGCACGCTCCAACTGCATAGCGTTTCCCAGAGTGGCGTATTTTTTTTTCATTTTTTTATTTTAGTATTTTAGAACGGTGTTTTTTTTTTCCTTACGACTTTCAATTCTTCTGCGAATCACCCATGAACGACACAATAGCAATTGCATTATTATTATTTGAAAAAAAAAAAATCTTTCTTTATCTTTTCTTTTTTTTTTTGTTTGTTTGTGTTTGTATTGTGAAGATAATAAGGAGGGCTGTGATGCTCACGCAATTATTTGCATGGCACAGCTTGTATAAGAGATTAAGGGGGCATATACACCGAGAAAGCAAAAAAAAAAAAAATAATAATAATAATAATGAAAAAATAAAAAAAAAATAAGAAAACAAAAATAATAATGAAAATTTGAATATTTTTTTTGGGGAGATGAATGAAGGTATTGATACAATTTTTTATTCTATTTTTTCAATTATTCATTGAATTTTTATGCATATTTTTTTTAAATCAAGGAGAAATATAAAAATGACGACGCTACGTAAATGTTTCTGAAACGCTATTTTTAGCACGATGTCCATTAGATTAGATGTCAGGTAGAAATTTTTGGAATTTCTTGATGACAATTTTAACTACATAATTCTGCAAGTTGCTCGTTGAAAAACAATTACATAAAAAAAATGATAATGATTTCTATGTGTATGAAAATACGAGCAATTGAAATAAATATATGTATAATTGTAAAGAATGAAAATAATCATCAAAATCAAGAAGAAGAAAAATAATCAGTAATTGAAAAAAAATACTTTAATTAACAAAACGTCTGGGAGGATATGTCATTGTTTTAGTCGACTGTCGACTTTTTGGACGACAAAAAAACAAAAAAAAAAATGCATCACGACAAAACAATCGAATGGGACGAGGATTGATGAAAAAAAAAACACGCGGACGAAGGAATGTGATCGTGTAAAAAGTTATAGCGTTTTACGTCACCGCCGAAGAGTCGTTGCACCGGTAGCTTCTCCTTTCCCAGGGCTCGGTAACGTCAAGAACCTCGGAAAAAGAATTGCGAAACTACTGTCCGACTGTGAGAATTGCGCATGGTTGCGAATAAATGTCAGATTTCTGTATTCGACGAACTGCTTAGATTTTTGTTTTCAATATTCCCAACCGTTCAGGCTAATGAAATAGAAAATAAAAAATGAAACAACATTTTTTGAAATTTTTCGCGTATATAAGGCCTTAATTGAAAAATGACCCTTACTAAAGGCCACTCTAATACTGAGATGTAACTTTAACAATTTTCGGAATGTGTCGAGTCTGCAAAGCTTAAAATATTCCGAACCGTTCAGGCTCATGAAATAAAAAATAAAAAATAAAAAATAAAGAATAATAAACGGAAAATTGAAAATTAAAAATTAAAAATTAAAAATTAAAAATTAAAAATTAAAAATTAAAAATTAAAAATTAAAAATTAAAAATTAAAAATTAAAAATTAAAAATTAAAAATTAAAAATTAAAAATTAAAAATTAAAAATTAAAAATTAAAAATTAAAAATTAAAAATTAAAAATAAGGCCTTAATTGAAAAATGACCCCTGCTAAGAATCACTCTAATACACACACAATTCATACAATATACAAATTATTCGTTCGTGCGTTTGATTCGCGTTTCCGCGAAAATCGGGGAATGGACAACCGCACAGTCGAATACGTTCCGCATCGAGAGCCACCGGTTGCGCCGATGTTCACGTGTGTGCCCGGCAGTGTAGTGGCATGGCTATGCGTGCGTGGAGGCACTTAGGTGCGCGTCGGCCGACGAATGCGCCGTACGGGAAGAGCGGGGCCCGCGCGAGCTCGCCAAGAGTGTGAACCCGAGGTGCTCCAACTCAACGATCACATCGGGCCCCGCTTCGGGATATCGCTCCGGAACCGTATGCACGCTGGTCCCCGCCGCGTGCACCATCCGTCCGCGTTAATTGATTCTTTTTTTTTGAATTTTTTATTTCCATCATCATCGCATCGAAATTCGGAACGAGCAATGTTCAGAAGGGCCAAAATTCGGAACGCGCAATGTTCGGAACGACAGTGCTCGGAACGGTCAAAATTCGGAATACGTATATATAGTTATAGTTGGCGTAAATCGTCCGCCGGCCGCGAGACTACATTGCCCGACTTTCGAGCTTACCCCACGCGTAAACTATCAATGTTAGATATATGGCGTCGCGGACTTTTTTGTAGGAAATTTAATTCTCTGCAACATTGTTCATGTGAACTTTTGGTCTATATAGCGTTGTTCAGCCAGCGTTTGGACAGGAAGATGAAAATGTATTGAATCAATGAATATATTTTTATCTTCCTGTCCAAACGCTGGCTGAACAACGCTATATAGACCAAAAGTTTACATGAACAATGTTGTAGAGAATTGAATTTCCTACAAAAAAGTCCGCGACGGCATATATCTAATGTTGATAGTTTACGCGTGGGAAAGCTTTATAAGTTTTCCTCTGCATCACTTGCCCCCTGTAACAGTTTCCCTCGATTCAGTTGCCCCCCTGCATCCGTTTTTCCTATAACAGCTTTCCTTACTTCAATTGACCCTGCAGACAAGTACCCTACAGATTTTAATGATCAAACCCTACCAAGATAAAAAAAAAAATTCGTTCCATAGTATCAACGAATTAATTCAAATTCCACCTTAAAATCTAAATAATCCAAATTCTCTCCCCATTTGTATGAAATATCAATGAAACCGTTCCATTTTTCCTCTCGACCATAAATCTCTCGATGCTCGACGAGTTTTATACGTTAAACGTTTTAAATCACGTTGTAATTCGATTTGTCTGGTCGTGATTAAAACTCTCGTGTCTCACAGTTTATTCGTTTCCGGAGTCTCACGAGTGCTGACGATTGAAGGCGAGAGGCTTGAGACGAAGAGGGCCCAGGGGGTTACAGGGGGCAGCAATGCACCTGACAGGAAAGTGCACATCGTCGTCGGTTTATCCTGATGTTACTCGCGCCTTCCTCCTCCGGTTGTCGCTTAGTGAATATATACACATCTATATATATATATATATATGTGTGTGTTTATACACAGCGTAGATGTGTCTCTGTGGCTCGTCGATGGTTTTCTCACCCGCGCGCCAATGTGCAAGCTCGCGCTCGAGTACACCTGACAGGAAGGGGTCATTAAGATTTCCGTCACACCGGCCGATCCTGTCAGACCCAATCGTTATTCAGTGTCCCTCGAAACCGTCGTGTATATATATATATATATATATATATATTTCCGCGCTGGGCGATGCTGTGATCGGCTTGGACGGCATACTTAATGCTTGGAAAATGTACGGCGCCATTATATATATATTATGTATATATAAACGAACAATAATTACGAAATTTCAGCTGTGACAGTCGAGAGCTTTATATACCGGGTGGTCCACACAACTTTCACACTAGACTGCCTCTTTTTGGAATGATATACGATATACATTTTTCTCATCTTTCATACTGGAAAATTTTAGTTTGTGTCTAAAAAGATACCCTCGTGCAATGAGGGCGCTGTCAAAAAATATTTAGAGGTCCATCGGCGGCTTTGATGGATCTCGTCAACTTTCCTCATTTTGAGACTGGGAAGAGTGAGACTGGGAAAAGTGAGGCTGACAAAAGCAAGACTGAGAAAAGTAAGACTGGGAAAAGTTAGGCTGGGAAAAGTTAGACTGAGAAAAGTAAGACTGGGAAAAGTAAGACTGGGAAAAGTAAGACTGGGAAAAGTAAGACTGGGAAAAGTAAGACTGGGAAAAGTAAGACTGGGAAAAGTAAGACCGGGTAAAGTTAGACTGGGCAAAGTGAGACTGGGAAAAGTGAGACTGGGAAAAGTAAGACTGGGAAAAGCAAGACTGCTTAAAGTAAGACTGGGAAGCGTAAAACTGGGAAAAGTAAGACTGGGAAAAGTAAGACCGGGTAAAGTTAGACTGGGCAAAGTGAGACTGGGAAAAGTTAGACTGGGAAAAGCAAGACTGAGAAAAGTAAGACTGGGAAAAGTTAGGCTGGGAAAAGTAAGACTGGGAAAAGTGACACTGGGATAAGTAAGATTGCCAAAAGTAAAAACTGCCCGAAGGCAGACTGCCCCTATTCCGTTGTAGGTCAATACGTGAATATTTGGGGATGGGTAACCAAAAAGACCCGACGCAAGACACTTCGTGCAAAAAAAAAAAAAGAATAAAATCTCCAATAGTTTCCGAGAAAAAAAACGAAAAAACATTTCTTGTAGAACAGAATGTATGTAACATACATATATATATGTATCGGAGAGACCGCGGGTTTGCACAGCTGGTTATGTACCAAGGCCTGTTTTTATATTGTTCTCGCTATCAATGTGTATCTTCGACATTAACTTTACACACCACAGACGTTAGAAAATTTTGGATCAACCATTCCGCTAGGAATTTTATTTTCTTTTCTTATCAAAGGTCTTCTGAAATATTCAACTGTTGATACTAGGGTATGAATCATTTTTTTTCCGTCTTCCTTTTGTACCAGTTGGTCGATGAACCGGTGAATTTTATTAGTGTCGCACATTGCGATCACGTGGTAGAAGATATATCATGAACGAACGATATTACACGCTGTAAATTGTGCGTCTGCGCATTGGTGAGCTTGTGGAAAAATAAAATAAAATAAAATTATGGAAATTCGTTCCAGTGAATTTTCAAGCATATTTTTTTGGTGGTATTTGTTTGTTTCATCGCTATCAATCATCCTCGTGACAATTAATGGGTAACTTTTCATTTCAAATTTATAACTAACTAAATTCTTCAGTAAAAAATTCTGAAATGATTCATGTATTATTATTCCAACAAGAACTATAGTTTTTGAAAATTTCAAGAATTTGGGACACTTTTCGTTATCCATTCAGTAATATTTAAGGTAGTCATAAGAGAGTTCCTCGTCAGATTTTCATGAAACTTAGCATACTTATCGGTATTGATAAGAAAAAGGTTCAGTTAAATTTTTATGGCTTTCTGGAGCGCGAGAAAAAACGATATCAACACTTTTATTTTCACACGTTTAACACGGAGCCTTATGGAGAATCACGCTCAATTCGATATAACACAAAAAGTCCTCGTCAGATTTTAATGAAAACACTTGAGCTGCAAGTTGAATATTCGGACAACATTTTGGGCACTTGACAGTAGAAATCAGGAGACTGTGATGATAATAATATGCAAATAAACATCGGGGAAAATACAGTTTATATGAGAAGTTGGTTGTGATCCAGTAGACATGGCAACGTTGCGCGTTTGTTTCCCATCTTCTCTCTCTCTCCCTCACTAATCGACATCATAACACGCGACGTTGTCACATCAAAGTACCACGTACCTCAATCAGGAGATGGTATATCTTAGGCTTGCTTTGACTCTTACAGTTTGTGGGATACTACCTTAAATTTTTCATAATAAACCAAATGACAATCCAGGATTGTCGACCGCCAATCGCACCTCCTGGTGTTCATCCTCGTTCGGTTCAATCCTCCCGCAGGACCTCAAACACACACACGCATCATAACGACACAAATTTAATGACTAAAGTGCGGTTAGTAATCGCGGGTGGGTGTTGGATGTTGTACGTAGTTGTGCTGCATAGCGTGGCACACGGTGAAGTGGATTGCAATTATAATCCATGCGGCTGTTGCGGAGATTCGAGAGATAGAGGAGCCACCTCCCTTGCCCCCCCCCTCCTTTCCTCCATCCTCAGCTACCGAGACTCGCCCGCTTTTGTCGTGAGAAAGTCGAGAGTTCACTTCTTCCTCGCTTTATCCAACTCGCCGTAAAACCCGCGTGCGCCGTCTCTTTCTCTCTTCCACCCCAAGTTTTTCTTCCTCCCGTTGCACTTCCTTCCTTGGAAGAGATATGAACGCTCGCGACTCGACGATGGGTTCGTGTTTGTGCCGCACAACTTGATGTCGTATATACACAACGTACTGAACGTTGCAGCTTTGGCGTGCACGGAAACGTCGTTTTGGAAAAGTCGAAACAACGAAAGGACATTTTCCCGTTTGGTTGGTTGGTGGAAAACTGTGGAACGATGACAATGGGAATGGGAAAAGTGTTTGTTGTGGGTTGGTGTATTTGCGGAAGGGATTGTATGATGGCAGTTTGACCTTAGTTGGTCTGCCTTGTCCCAGTTTGACACGTTGATCGGGCATCGTTCCAGTTCCCTTCGGTTCCAGTTTCTACTGTGGAATTTTTTAGGAGAGGGGATGGCCACGAGGGGCAACTGACACGGTGGCAAGTGGGACTGGAGGAAACTGCCACGGTCAGAACTGGAACTGGAGAAAACTGCCTCGGAGAAAACTGGAACTGAAGTGAACTGCCATGGTGTAAACCGGAACTGAACAAAACTGCCACGGTGAGAACAGGGACTGGTAGAAACTGCCACGGTGTAAACTGGAATTGATATTAACCGCCACGGTCTAAACTGAAAATGAAAGAAACTGCCACGAGAAAAACTGGAACTGAAGTGAACTGCCACGGTGTAAAATGGAACTGAAGTGAACTGCCACGGTGAGAACAGGGACTGGTAGAAACTGCCACGGTGTAAACTGGAATTGATATTAACCGCCACGGTCTAAACTGGAAGTGAAAGAAACTGCCTCGGGGAAAACTGGAACTGAAGGAAACTGTTACCGTGAAAACTGGGACTGGAAGAAACTGCCACGATGGAAACTACCACCGTAGGAACTGGGACTGGAGCAAGGAGTTGGAAGGGGACAGTTTCAGGTTTCCAATGTTATCAGGCTGATTGTTGTGCGATCATTATTCTCGAAGATACATCAATTTAAAGTAAAAAATTTATTTTTTCCTCTGACGGTTGATAACTCGGTCGGAAAAAATCGTATAGGAATTTTTAAAAAAGCATTCTCAAGAAAAATGAATAAGCTTTCAAACTCTTGATTTTAATTTCTTGTTTAAAAATTTTCGCACTCCGGTTGAGCTTGCAAAATTTTGAAACATTGAGGGATAACTTTTTTCTCTTTAAATTCTTGGCACAGAGCTTCGGGAAATGATAAACATTTTTTAAGCCTTCGACTCAAAAACTATAAAGTTCAAGATTTCGAATGAGCGAAGAATCATCTGAATCCAACCATTTTTCTGCAGACTCTCTGAACTGCAGATGCTCTGAACTTTCAATAAATTTGGACGGTTTGAAAATGATCGTTTAATTATGTTTTTACGAAGTGTATTTTCTATCATTTCTCAAACAAAAATTTCAACGTAACTGAAAAATAAACTAATTCAAATTTAATAGTGTACGATCCCTGAAGTGATTATCCGAATATGAAAAATCGATGAACAAAAATATTCCAAATTTCACACGATTATCATTTATCATTATTAAAATAACAATAATTCATTATTATTTTTTCCTTATTTCTTGAAAATTTTGCTGTGCCCGCACGTACACTGGAATACATTTTTTTTCTTGAGACTCTCTGAAACCACCTGTTTCCGAAATCTTGATTAAAGTCCAACGTGGAAAATTCACGTCTCGAAATTGTCGAGCGATCGTTTCGCCGACAACTTATGGTCGGCACTTCATCACCGCGGGCCGTTGACTCTGCGCCAGCGAAACTTTCGCCGGCGCTTTCATGTGGATCAAACTCGTATTTATATACATATATATATATATGTGAGGCGGATGGAATACGCAACAGCAATGTCTTCACAAGGCTCTGGGCAGACGATCGTTTACACATTCACATGTGGCGATGGGAGCGTATACAAGGGACTGGTTATGTATGTACCATGCGTTGCACATTTCGAGCGATAGCTCGAATGACATCGATAAAAGAAAAATCGTGGAGAATAATTATCGTGGAATGTCTAGTTGCGAAATACACGAGCGATAAGGTAATAAAGTTGATTATGTTATGCAGTATCGATAATGTTATTCAATGACGGATTTTAATGTTAACATTATTTTGTTCAGCCTTGATTGTTTGTTTAAAACAGTGCTTTTCTGGAATTTTTATTCACTTCGTCTCAAGTAAGAGAGACCTTACCGATTTTTTGCCTTAAGCAGGTTGTGAAAGGGTACATTGAGAAAAAAAAATCATCGTCGAAACTCGGAAATTGGGACAAGCCGTGATGCACGACCGCAAGAAAGTATCAGACGACTTACCGCGCGCCTTGCAAAAAAACTAGTCGCGAGTTCAACAGATCGTAGCTTCGGTAAAAATGAAGTTACATTGTTTCCGTTGAAACTGTTGGAAAGCTTATTGAATTCTGCATCGAATGAGCTCAAGTTGAGTGAATTTGGATCTCTGCATATCGAGTCATCACGTGAGGAAGGCAAAAAAAAATTCGTTTTCCACAGATTTTTTTTTGGCCTTCCTCACGTGATAATTCGACATCCAGAAGTCCAAATTGACTCAACCAGAGCTCATTCGACGCAGAATTCAATACGCTTCCCAGTGGTTGTCGCGAAAAATGTATAGCTTTATTTTTTCCGTAGCTACGATTTTTCAAAGTCGCGACTAGTTTTTGTTAGGGCGTAAGAACAATATGAGAATCGATGCAGTCTTACCTTCTCGTGCAAACGCTAGATAAACAACGCAATATAGACCAAAAGTTTACATAAACAATGTTGCAGAGAATTGAATTTCCTATAAAAAAGTCAGCGACGGCATACATCTAACTTTGATAATAAACGCGTGGGAAAGCTCGAAAGTCGGGAAATGTCGAAGACCGCGCCGACTGTTAGGCGTTCGGAATATTCGTACGTTCGCTACGATGTCATTTTGAATTTTCGACGATTCGCTGCAATGTCATTCTACGTCGCGATGGTTCGTAACATTGTCATGTGCAACCGATGGTCGAGATTTCGCGATTTTTATCTTGCTCATGAGCCCACTCGATCTGTGAAAACGTTTCGACTTAGATGCATGAAAATGCAGGGGTCGAAGAGAACAACCGAGTGCGACGAACTCGTTCGCCAACGGTCCTAGCTCGATTATAACCATACGGAGAGCACCGTGGCGATATAATATGCACAAGATGTGCCTCGTGCAGCAGCCAGCAGCAGCCGGTACGAAAATTTTGCATACAATCGTCGGACGTTGCACGGCGATATCGCGCGTGGCATATTTTTCGTATTTGCGAGGGCCAGGAAACAACGGAATTTAATGGAGAGCGAGGGGGGGGGGAGGTCGAGCTCGTGGAAGACACTGGCTCGGATTTTTTCTTTTTTCGGGCATGTGAATGTACGAACTGTATAATCAACGTCGTTATCATTGAGAATACGCAAAAAAAAAAAACAATAAAAAGAAGTTAAAATCCTCTGAAGGTCACCAAGTTTTTTTCCATCTACTTTTTTTAATTCGAATTTTTATTTTGATTTTCTTTTTTTAATTCTCGACTATGCTGCAATACTATTGTCCGTGGAACTACGATGTTTTCCTGTCGTCAATAATTATCGAAGACAGTGATGGGTATAAAACTATAGTTAACTCTACAGCTCATGGGTGAAGAGTTCAGACGAAGGGTCAAAATTCCGAACGTGCAATATTTTGAATGACAATGTTGCAAACGGTCGCGGCGTATAATGACATTGCAGCTAATCGTCAAAATTCAAAATGACATTGCAGCGAACGTACAATATTCCGAACGCCTACCAGTCGGCGCGGTTTTCAACATTTCCGGACTTTCGAGCTTTCCCACGCGTTAATTATCAAAGTTAGATACACGCCGTCTGGGACTTTTTTTTAGAAAATTCAATTCTCTACAACATTGTCTATGTGAACTTTTGGTCTATATAGTGTTGTTTATCTAGCGTTTGGACGGGAAGGTTATGCAAGGATTTTCTTATTGTTATTACCTTCCCGCCCAAACGCTGGACAAACGACGCTATATAGACCAATAGTTCACATAAACAATGTTGCAGAGAATTGAATTTCCTACAAAAAAGTCCCCGACGACATGTATCTAACTTCGATAATTAACGCGTGGGGAAAGCTCGAAAGTCGGGAAATTCTGAAAACAATGTAATTCTACACCGTTCACTTAACTAATCATTCCACAACAAATTGAAATATTCAATAAATCCGGTTAAATCAATTATCCTCAAGTCCAAAAAGTATTCGAAATGCATTTTCATCCAACGAATGCCAATCCCAAACCATGAACACGATCGAACGAATAACTTCGGCATCGTCTTCATCATCGTTTCACGTCTTCGTCGTCTTCGTCGTCTCCGTCGTGTTCTGGCGTTTCTCGTTCGTCGGGTTCGACGATTACGGCGAAAACGGTATTCGTCGGTGCAGTTGATGGCATCTCGTGCGCCTGGGCGATCCGAGCTCGCTCGCCCGAACGTCCCCCGGAAGCGAGTGAACGCGCAATTTTCTTGTTGAAGCCTTCCCGGCCCCCCCCTCTCCTTCCTCTTCTCCTCATCCTCTTCGTGGCAGTTTGATCCGCGCGACTTTCGCGGTCGCGACTACGACGACCGACGACCATCGAAATCCCGTCTCTCGTGCGTGTCGCTATGTCGGCCACATCGCGAATCCTCGTCACCTCTCTCTTCCCCCTCATCCCCCCCCCCTCTCCTCACCCTCACCCTGCCCTGTGTTCTCTTGTCGTGAACCACGTGTGCCCAACGACGACGATCACGACGCCGACGGCGATGGTCGTCTTCCTGGAACCCACGAGAGAGTATCTTAACTTGTGTGGATCCCAAGTAAAAAAATATATATATATTAGGGGGGTCCTTATTTGGGGTGAAACATTTTTTGGCCCTCCCTTGGGCTTAAATGTCTTGAAAAAAATAAATTTTAAAGTAGCCGAAGGCCCAGCCTCGTGGACCAATTCTAAGTACCTCCCCAAAGCCCTCGAATTTCGCCATTTGATTAACACAGGGTTTTTGGCACCTGATGGTTTATATTTTTTTCCTTCCCGCAGTATTGCACCGAAAAATCCGGAACTCCGCACATTTTTCACTTGGGATAGTGGGTCTTCCATGCCAATTTTAAATATTTTCCAGTGATTTAATTCGGCGGGGAATTGGCAAGTTAAGATAGCTTGTTTCTTAAAAGCTTCGATGAATTTCATGATAACTCGGAAACTATGTGAGATACGACGATAATGCGAATAACCTTTTTTGTAGAAAATTTAATTCTCTACAATGAAGATTCAACAAGATTTTTTCCTTTTCCCGAAGTTTTTGGAATATTTGACAAAATGAAACGTTTCATTTTTTTATTTTCATTATGATCCTTATTGTAAAAAATAATGGAATTATTTTTATTATAATTCTCAATTAATAAATACTGTTATTAATCAATAATCACAACGGTTGGCGATATTCTAAATATTATTATCATCATCATTGTTCAAGTAAACAGCTATATCGCTCAGGCTCGGTTTTGCTAAGTCAAATTTAAACCGTTAAATCTAAAATCACGCGAATTCGCACGATTCGCGTTATCAACGGAAGTCCGGTTTCCTATTCATTTACATATATTATATATATAATAGGGTGGTCCTTATATGTCTTTATACAGTCTAATATTAATATGTATGTGTATATAAACCGTCAACAATCGTACGAAAGAGTAACCACACGCGTTTGACCACCAGTTATAGATTTCTCGCCGACGTTCCAATCGCGAGAACCACTCGTCGTTCAAATCGCGATGCTCCGTGTGGAATATATCTCGATCGCTTTCTCTTTCTCTCTCTCTCTCATACATTTTTTATGCCAGCACTCTTATTTCATTCGTATTATTATTATTATTATTATTATTATTATTGTTATTTGTATTATTGATATAAAAATCATGCTTATTCTAAATTGCCTAAAAGTCTAACTAAGGCATAAATAAATAAATAAATAAATAAATAAATCTCCCTCTCTCATTTATTGTTTATACCAGCAATCTTATTTAATTATTATTATTATTATTATTATCATTTGTGTTATTGCTAAAAAAATCATGGACTGTTTATTCTAAACTGCCTAAAAGTCTAAGGCATAAATAAATAAATCGATCAATAAATCAAACTCTCTCTTTCTCTCTCTCTCTCTCTCTCTCTCTCTCTCTCTCTCTCTCTCTCTCTCTCTCTCTCTCTCTCTCTCTCTCTCTCTCTCTCTCTCTCTCTCTCTCTTCTCTTCTCATATTGCCGGACTGTTTGAGCGATTTAATCGTAACGGGAGCATCGGGCATGGTGAGTCGCTGCTAAGTCTGTCAGTGAGCAACAACTCGGCGCGCCAACTCTCTATGGAACTAGCTTTCCGAGCATTTCAATATGCAGTCGGCGCTCGCGCGCGCGCGGGCGTTCCACACGCTGACTCTCGCGCTGCGAAGTCATCCGTGATATCTACGAGCTATAGCGCCGATAGCGCAGTACCGATCTGTACTGTTAGGTACGACGTAGCACGTGTGTGTGGCTCATGCATGTACCGTGACCGTACGGCTCGTCGCGTGTGTTTGTTCGTGGACAATTTAAGGCGGCATGACACCGTGACCGGCTTAGCGGCTGGGCGCGTATATCGACGGGCGACATTAATTTCCACGATCGCCACGGATAGTTCGAAACGGAAGTGGTAACATTTTTCTTGGCAATGAAGAATGTGATCAGGCGAAATCAAGCGTAACGGTTTGGCAATATTCTTGGAAAATTGTGGGAATTCTTTGTGTGTTGGATTTAACATTGTTTTTGGCGTTGAAGCAACGAAAGCGGGTGGGGCTCTAAAAATTCAGAACGAGCAAGGTTCAGAAGGGTCAAAATTCCGAACGGACAATATTTCGAACTATATATAATATTTCGACTACTGGTCGACGTGGTTTTTAACGTTTCCCGACTTTCGAGCTTTCCCACGCGTTATTTATCAAAGTTGGATACATACCGTCGGGGACTTTTTTGTAGGAAATTCAATTCTCTGCAACATTGTTTGTGTGAACTTTTGGTCTATATAGCGTTGTTTATACAGCGTTTGGACGGGAAGGTAAAACTATAAGAAAATCAATGTTTTTTGCTTTTCCGTCCAAACTGGCTAAACAACGCTATATAGGACAAAAGTTCACATAAACAATGTTGTAGAGAATTGAATTTCCTATAAAAAAGTCCTCAATGGCATGTATCTAACTTCGATAATTGACTCGTGGGAAAGCTCGAAAGTCGGGGAATGTCGAAAACCGCGGCGACTGGTAGGCGTTCGGAATATTCGTACGTTCGCTGCAATGTCATTCTGAATTTTCGACGATTCGCTACAATGTCATTTTCAAATCGATCGGACTGTCAATTCCGACCCTACAACTTTGCACCAATTCCAAAACGTAATTGGTTATAAAAAAAAACAGCGAAAGTAAAAAAATTCTCTCTGCTCCATCAGATCGTGGCGCCCTCTTTCCACTAATCGCTGCAACTCGACCCATCCTTCAATTTTAGAATTTTGACACCACTCTTGAATTGATAAATATTTTTGAGACTTTGTTCAACTTCGACGATGAATAATTTTGAAAAATAAATTTTCAAGGAACAAATAATTTTGAGACGGTGTCGTGGCACCTTTAAAAGTCTGTACTCGTGTGATTGCAGCGTGTGTAGTCTCGGCACACACGACTACCGGCTTTCCGAGTGCACAAACTTATAGACGTGCGCAACTCGTACACAAACACTCACTCAGTCGCTTACTCACACACACACACACACACACTTACACACATTCGAATAATACATACGCAACTACCGTTCGACCGCGAAATGGCTATCTGGAAATATGGGTCGTTCGGCGAGGAAAGGCCGATGGAACGCGTTCCGTGTCTCGTCCCGAGTTTTCTCCCCCCTCCTCCGCCCCCCACGTAGCTTCATCGTCGCCATGAATGGCACGACGAATTTCTCCATCGTGGAGACTAGAGCTAAGGAGTACGAACACGCAAGGCTGCAAAAAGCTGCAAGTTGAAACTTGCAATTTGCTTCCTCTGAATTATAAGTAGTGAACGATGATTCCTCTATGAGGAAGGAAGAATGAGGGCGCTGTGAGGAAGCATTTTCGCTTTGGCTTCCCCATAAAGGAATCTTCGTTCACTACCTAGAATTCGGAGGAAGCAAATTGCAAGTTTCAACTTGCAGCTTTTTTAATCAACCAGAGGCTTATAATCGAAAAACTTGAATTCCGGTCAAATCCGAACCATTTAACCGATCTCCGCCAAATCTGATATACATCACGGCTGAATGATGTTCTATACTTTTGTAAAGTTGAAGCTCAATTGGTCCGAGTTAACGAAAGTTATAGCGACAAATTTGATTTTTCTAAAAATTCCAAAATATCATAAAATCAAAACTTATCGATGGATTTGGCCCAAATGCAATACCAACCAACTTCGGGTACATATCTCTTTGTCAACAACTATTTAGACGAGTATCTCAAAATTTGCGGTCGCTAGAGTGATAACGCCCGTTTTTTTTTGGGAATTTGAAAACGACACGAAAATCCGAGTCGCAGCTTGAATCATCGCGAAAATTACGGACAAAGAAGGAATTATGGAGCTGCACATGTCTCCAAAATTTGGGGAATGTAGCTCAAACCGTTCTCGAGTTATACACGTTTTAATTTTTCAAGGTCACGACATCAAAATCCCGGTAACATTTTTTCGATCGGTGACATAGCTTCCTCTATGAGGAAGCAAAATATCGCGAGAATAAAATTCGGTAAAATTTATGCAACGTAGCAAAGAAACAAATCGGCAACAGGTACTAAAATATTGTCGTCGAATGAGATGCGAAAACCGAGTTAAAAAATGTAACTACAGTGCCGGTCGATTATGAAAAATTGAAACGTTCACAGCGTCTCTATTTATACAGTGGCAACAAAAAATACAAAAACTTACGTACAAAAGGCAGTAAGATTATTTCGTAATTCATGATAATACCTTGAGCTCAAACAGTCCTGAATGTGTATTCTTGTCGGTCGTCTCATTGTGTTTCGCCACGACCTCGGCCCTGACCGTGTTCAGTCGGTCAAATTTTTCAAGGACTCGAGGGCCAATGGTTTCTCGCTTTATCTCTACTCGTCGGGCTTCCTCCGACGTATTTTATATTTTAACTTTTATAATTTATGAATTCTTGGATAATTGTTACGAAACAATGAATTAAAAAAAAAAAGAAGAAAAAAAATGATTACGAGTACATGATAAAAAAATAGTTCTCGTTGAGTTATCTCGATTTTGCTAAAAACTGGAGGACAAACGGCTTTCGTGGTTTGTAAATATTTGATGCTGGACATTTTTATGATTTTACATCAGTGTTTATATTTATTTATTTATTTATTTATTTGTTTATTTATTTATTTATTTACTTATTTATTTATTTATTTATTCATTTATTCTTTCATTTATTCATTCAATAATTTACTCACTGACTTACTTACTTTTTCATTCAATTAATTTTCGGAAAACGCGACGTATGACGAAGACGTTCGAATGAGACACGTCTCGGTAGTGATTATCAGACTGTGCGACAAAAAATATAAATTTTGAAAAAATTTGTCCAGGCTTGTAATTTGATGACAGCAGTAGCAACATAAATAATTATGACGATGTCGTCAGTGTGACAACGACGACGATGATGACGATGATGATGATGATGATGAAGGAGCACACTCCAAGCTAGCACCAGCTGAGGACGCGCTCTGTTAGATCGATTAATTGAAGGATATTAATTAGTCGCAGCGCGAAGCAAGCGCGAATATTCCGGCCGTCGTCACGCTGTACCCACGACGGTACTTAAATCACAAATCCCGGTATTCCATTCGCAAAATGGCACTTCGGAAACAATAATCTCATTTACGAAGAAAAATGTTTTACGTTGCGATAACTCATTTTCAAATGATTGCAGCAAATGAATTTTTAGGTTAATTCTAGGACGGTTAACTGGGGTTATACGTAACCCCACTCGAAATTCAAAGTACGCCTCTGACTCAGCGAGATTTGAACTAGTGTCCTGGATATGTCGTAAAATATCAATCGTAGAAGAAAAATTGTGATGACTAAAGTTGTAGAAAATTAAAATCCCTACAACTTTTGTTTCATGCATTTTTACTCAAAAGTTGAAAGTTAGCGAGTTATTTAAGAAAAACCGGATTTTAGAAAATTCTAGAGGGCGCCCACTGGTTGGGCCCAAAATTCAGAACGAGCAATGCTCGGAACCGTCAAGATTTGAAATACGTATATGTATATAGGTATAATTGACGTACCTCGTCCGCCGGCCGCGAGACTGCATTGCCCGACTTTCGAGCTTTCCCCACGCGTTAACTATCAATGTTAGATATATGCCGTCGCGGATTTTTTTGTAGGAAATTTAATTCTCTGCAACATTGTTTATGTAAACTTTTGGTCTATATCGCGTTGTTCAGCCAGCGTTTGGACAGGAAGATAAAAATGTATTGAATCAATGAATATATTTTTATCTTTCTGTCCAAACGCTGGCTGAACAACGCAATATAGACCGAAAGTTTACATGAACAATGTTGCAGAGAATTAAATTTCCTACAAAAAAGTCCGCGACGGCATATATCTAACATTGATAGTTAACGCGTGGGCAAACTCGAAAGTCGGGCAATGTAGTCTCGCGGCCGGCGGACGAGGTACGCCAACTATACCTATATACATTCGTATTCCGAATGTTGACGGTTCCGAGCATTGTCGTTCCAAAAGTTGCCCGTTCCGAATTTTGGCCTTTCCGAACACTGCTCGTTCCGAATTTCGAGCCCCCAACGAACTTTTGCTGCAATAACGTAGTAAAATTGTTTTCTCTGCAATCCATTTCAACGTCCGGATATTCCTCGCGTCTAATTATCATTCGTTCGCCAATCACGGGGTCAATACGATACACCGCCGTAAATTGAAACGCTCGTTCGTCCATCTGCAATTACTTTTGCCACGTGTCATCGCGAAATATCCTTTCGTCCTCAACGTTGTCGTCGTCGTCATTCAAAAACTTGTTTCGTCGTCGTTAAGATCGTCTAACAACAGTTTGTCACTCCTCGTGGCATGAATTATGTAAAAAAAAAACCCGATGAACAAAGTTGCGGATGCATTTATGCAGCCGGCGTGAGATCGTTTGTGGTCGACAATGTTGAATATAATTATTTCAGGAAAAAATTTCAAAAAAAAAAACAATTACCCGGAAAATTGTCGAGCGTGCAATTTTCCGAGTGACATTTCGCGACGAAAAATTTATTGTTCGCGGAAATTGCGTCTTCGGTTGCAGCAGGGACGAATTAAAATCAAAAATAAAGAAATAGATAATTAAACATTGTGTCTGCGAATTTGTTATTTAAAGTCGACTTTGCTTGCATGCATGTGAGCATTTTACATTGTTTCAAGAGGACACACAGTCTTCATTTATTTTCTCACGGTAAAAATAAATAAAACATTTTTGCGTTGGAATTAAAAAAAATTGTTTTAACATTATCTCAATTATAAATCGAATCCACGATGATGAGGGAATGAAAAAAAAAATAGTTGTCAATTCAGGAATATGTTTGATTTGGATTTTTCCAACGAAATAATATAGAATGGATATTTAATTTAATGTCACAGATACTCCCTGATAAACTATAAAAGCTGCAAGTTGAAACTTGCAATTGGCTTCCACTAAATCTAAGTTAGTGAATGAACAAAGATTCCAGTATGAACAAGCTTTTCATTTTTATTTTTTTATCTCTAAATCGAAGGCAGTAAACGGAGATTCCTCTTTGAGAAACCATTTTTTTTAAAACAATTTTTGGCTTCCTCATAGAAGAATCTTTGTTTACTTCGTACGATCAGGAGGAAGCAAGTTGCAGGTTTAAACTTGCAGCTTGTTTTGATATTCAAATATTTATCAGTGATCATAATATAAAAATATAATATAATATATTATATTTTTATATTATGATCATAAAATTTAAATTCCTCCTAAAATTACATACAAAACAACTCTAACTTTGCTCGTTCTGAATTTCAGCACATTCTCGAGATGAATAATTTCCACTGTCATCCAGCTTCCTCTATGAGGAAGCCAAAATCCAAGTAAATTAACCGTCAATCAATTCAAGAAAAAACGTCCACTCGAATATTCATCTTTTTACTATGTAACATTGTAAAAATTCTTTATTTCTGTATTCGTAAGCGTGCCCGCAGCTCGCGACCATCTTCCAGACGATCTCCAAATGGTCCATGCAAGTTTGTTCCTAATCGTGTGTTGTTTCGCGTTTCATGCCACGCATCGTAAACACAGACTCGATCGAAAAATAAGGGTTTCTCGTGTTTGGCACAACTTCTAAGATGATGTGCCACATATCCAGCTCGTAAGCTCTTCGCCACGAGTGCGAGTGAGATAGCTCGAGAGGGGCTCGCTGGGGAGCAAGAGAGGCGGACGACCGTGTAGCACATCACCTTAACTCGCTTGTACACCTTGTATACCTCATTTTCCGATCGTCTCGGATCCCCCGAGCGCGTCTTGATGGCCTCTAATAACAGACACAGTACCTTTGACCCCTCCTCCTTTTCGTCCTCCTTAGCAGAGAGAGAGAGAGAGAAAGAGATATATACCGGGTGTCCCATTTTAATCTTACACCTGATTTATCTTGAAAAATACGACTCCGATGGAGTATTGAGTGTAATAAAACTTGAAGGGTTCGTAAGGTGACGTACAAAAAAAAATTCCCTTTTCGTCCGAAATTCAAAATGGCGGTGTTAAGGTGGCTAAAATGTTTTTTTTTTTTTTAATGGGACCGTGCTTTTATCTTTCCGCCATAAATTTTGTCATGTCAAAACTAACAAATTTTGTAGGATTGGTTTTTTTGGTAAAGTCCATAATTTTTAGGTTAGAACACAATTTTTGATTATTTTAGACAACCGAAATAATTTTTTTTTTAGATGAATCAGGTGTGAGATAAAAATGGAACACCCGGTATATATATATGTATATGTACTGTTGCAAATTGTAATTTTGCGGCGCCGTTAGGCCCCACGTGTATTATCCATTCGGCAAGTGCGCTTAATTAGATATTTCATTCTGAGCTGTTGCTCGACAGTTGTTTATCCAATATCGCGTTGTTCTATATCGAAACAATTCACCACACGATTCAATGGGTTCGATGCTATCATGACATCAAACGAATGTTAGGTACCCACGAATAGACGATAAAATATTATATTTTGTTTACTCTTAAAGTACGAAAAAAAAACCGAAACTCAAAAATATTAATTATTGTTATTTATTTTATTCAAGGTTACGTTTGCCAATCAGCTGCCAATTTTTTTCAGTGTTTTTGTGGTATTATTTTTTGATAATATATTTTTTTTTCAGATTTCTTTTCCCGACCTTTTTCGTAAAAAAAGTAAATGATTTTGGAAAACTTTCAAATGAATTCAGGCAATGATAAATTTTAATATCGGCAAAAAAATATGTATATTTTTTTTTATGATCTAGAATTATTTGGAAGGTCGGTAGGGATACTTTTTTTTTTTTAAGAACCACCCTAATGTGCAACGATGCACCATGCAGCAGTGAGGGGGGGAGGGGGGATTGTGTATAGCTCGCGACTGGGGTACGAGAACACCCACGTACCTCCTCCCACTTTGGTAAAACTCGACGTCGTCGTCGTCGTCGTCGTCGTCGTGACCGTCAACAATTTTTAGACAGTTACTCGCGAAGCCTCGAACGTTCACGACTGAATTTACTTCGAAGTAGGTACAGCCTGTCTGTGTCAGACAGATTGAGAAAATTTGTTGTCACAAGTTTCACAACTTTTCGTTCAACTTTTCACGTCCACTATACATTTGTGTGTGTGTGTGTGTGTGTGTGTGTGTGGGAGGAAAGAACTGTAACAGGTTCAAGGGGACGTTTAAGGGGAGTGGAAAGATTTGAAATTTCGAAAAAATCGATTTTCTGTTTTTTACGAAATCTCATGTGACAACTTTTCAAGTTTATTTCGGGGCAAACAGAATTGAAAAATTTGAAAAGTTAAAGTCAGGGAAAAGGATTTTGTGGAAAATAACTCGTTCGGAACTTCAAACGCTTTTTTCTGAAAACAACTTTTTTCGACCTTAATGACACGATATCTCGAGAAGGGTTTGACATATTTTTATGTTCGACGGCTCATATTAAAGATTAATAAATTTACTACAGATTGACTGTTTTGGAAATTTGAAAAAAAATCCGATTAATACATTTTTTTCTCAAACGAAACGATTTTTCGGGTTTTTGACATTCTTGTTGTTACTATTTTGTTAAAATCGATTTTTTCGTTTCGTTTTAGATTCAATTGATACAGTGGCCATTTGCAAAGATAATCAATCTTCAGAAAAATGTTGTTTATTTTTATTCCGAATAAAATCGAGGGAATAAAAATTTCTCAGCCTTTAAAAAAAAAATCACAACTTTGTCGAAAGTTATTTATTCACAATTTTCATAAAGTCGTTGTGAGCTTTAATGAATGAAGAATTTTACGCACTTTACAGAATTTATTTATATCCATTTGTTCGTGAGTTGTAAATTTTTCTAACACGACCGATCATCCAGGTTTCAAAGCTTTACCGCCCCCTTAATGAGTAACGAGACCCCTTCCGATTGAACCACCGACCGTTTCTGTTAACTTTTGCCCGTTGCGATTACCGCCGAGAAGGGGGAGGGGGGAATTATCGTCGGTTCAAGCACGTCTAAAAATAAACTATTTTTTTTTTTTAACCCCAGAACGTTTACCGGTGAATCGGCGACGAGACTGCGCGTGGGTGTGATAATCAAGATATCCTGTATTTTTGTATCAAGAGGTGTCTGTGGTTATGGGTGGTGTGGTATATCTATGGTTGGATTTTAATTCTACACTGTGGCGAGAAACGTAAGTGAGAAAAATTATTTCGTTGGGGAGAACGGATAATTGGGGCGGGTTGGGACGGGGGGGGGGTGTCGGATGATGCGAAACGAGAGTAATTTAACTATGTCAAAAAATATATATATATTCGATTCTACTTTAAATGGAAAATAAAAAAAGACACATTTTTCTAAAATCGAATGTTTTGCACTGGTCGACACTTGAAAATATTTTTATATGAACAAAAGAAGGGACAAATCAGATATTCAATTTTTTTAACCCGTTGCGTTCACTCGGGGTCCACTGGACCCCAGACCAACTTCTTGGTATTTATGCGATAAAAATACAATTTTTCTTCAAAATTTTAAAATGTTTCAAACGTTTTCAAACTTTGGGTCATGAGAAAATAAATTCAAAATTTCTGCTCATGCATATTATATATGTATAACAATTGTTAGTTGAAATTGATTATTTGATTTTTTATCGAGAAACAAAATTTCGATCCGAATATCGATCACGTCCTTTCAATTATTTTTTGATGAAAAAAGAAATAACGTTACGATCAAAATATATATATGTATCTCGGACGTAAAAAAAAAAATAGAAAGTAACGGTCAAGGTTGTGCTGAGTTTGATGTTTTCAACTTCCGAAGGCACTTCTATTTTTTCCCGCGACCTTGATATCGAAGTCTCAGGATAGGAGAGAGGAGACTGAAGAAGGCGCAAAAAAAAAATCGATTACAACGAAAATAGCCTTCGTGCCCGTTCTCGACGAAATTCCAAAGTTTTTAATCGATTCTCACGCCTGTCAGAATCGATTTCTCAATAAAGTTGTAGCTCGAGGATTCAAATGCGACCCCAAAGCTTTAGCACGATCGAATTCATTCACGAATTCGATAAAATTTAATATTCATCCATAATTTCGATAAAAGTTACTTTTGCACTATATTTTATTTCGAACACACGCAAAATAGTTGGAACGTTTTTTTTTTTAATTTTATTTCTAGACGTCGATGAAATTTTCCAGCATTGTGCAAAATGAAATTAACATTTTTTACATGGTTAAAACGTAATAGAAATTTGAGCTAAGTTTATTGAAAGTTTGTAAAAAATCTGAAGTTTGTGATCAAATTCGAGATTGAAACGATGTCAAATTTTAAACAGAAAAATTATGCTCAAACGAATTCAAAGTTAAAACGAAAATTTTAAGTTTTTGCTATAATGTTAAGTTAAAACAAGTTTCAAGTTTGAATCCATTTCAAGTTCAAACAAACATTACCGTCAAACAAATTGTAAGTTCAAACAAATTTTAATTAGCAACAAACTCGAAGTTCAAACCAAGTTTAAATAGGGACATTCGAAGTTTCAACGAATTTTAAATATGAACATATACAAAGTTTGAACTAATTCAAAGTTCGAACTAATTTCCACTAGAAACATGTTCAAAGCTCAAACCAATTTCAACCGCGAACAAATTCAAACTTCAAACGAATTCAAAATTAAATAAAAAATATTAAGTTTGAACAAAATTAAAAATGAAGACGATTTTAAATTTTAAAGGAAAAATGAAACAAATTCAAAGGTTAAACTAATTATCACTGGAAACATGTTCAAAGCTACAACAAATTCGAAGTTTAAACGGATTCAAAATTAAATGAAAAATATTAAGTTTGAAGGAATTAAAAATTAAGACGATTTCAAAGGTTGAAAGAAAAATGAAACAAATTCAAAGGTTAAATTAATTATCACTGGAAACATTTTCGAAGCTATAAAAAATTCCAAGTTCAAACAAATTCAAAATTAAATAAAAAATATGAATTTCGAAAAAATTTAAAATAAAGACGATATCAAAGTTTGAAAGAAAAATGAAACAAATTCAATGGCTAAACTAATTTTCAGTATGAACATGTTCAAAGCTTCAACAAATTTGAAACTAATTTCAAATGGCGAAAAAATTCAAAGCTCGAGCCAATTTTAACCAACTAACAAAACAAATTCGAAGTTTAAACAAATTTAACGAATTTATCGAAGAAAAATTATTTAAAATTGTTGAAAATTGCGATATAGCGCACTTCCGTGCTCGGGGTAAGTTATTCCTTGGAGCAAGAAGTCGGTTGCGGCGGTGTAGCTGAAGTCGTCGGCGCGTACACTGTACTTATATCATATATTGATCCTTTTGCCCGAGGCCCTTGGGTCTTCTCGCGTGAGACTCCGAGCCACGCTATGCATCCGACTTACATGTAAGTACCGCGAGGACGTCACACAAACACTTACACACACACACACACGGTCCGACATAAACGCTTGCCAAACCGTACTCCATGGAATCGAGTAACCAACTTTTCCTTGTGCAACTATATCGATCGTTTATGTTTAACCCCGTCGTCGCTTCAACCCTTCCACCAAGCGTTTCTTCGCGTTTGCCCCCTCCCCCCTCCCCCTCGCCTCGCCCCTTGGCCAACCTCCCAAGTAGAAATATTACCGATTCGATCCTCTTGGCTCGTCGCCCGAAGCCACGAACAACAATCCACAGACGACTGAGACGATTCACGTAAAAAAGTCTTATTTCTCTTCTTTCTCTTCTGTCCTTGTTCAATCGAGTTAAGTATATTAACATTTTTTTTGGCCGAATTATTGAACAGGTCGATTAATTTTTTTATTTATTTTTTTACTTTATTATTTATTTTTACTGGATTATTTTATACAATTACTTTTTTTGGTTTTTTTTTCATTGTTTCAATTATTTATCTATCTTTGTCTCGTATTTTAAAAATGTTTCAAAGCTCTTGACATTCACGTCCGATAATTTAGATTTTTAACAATTTATCTTTCATTCAATTTTCTTGTTTTCTTTTTTGTGGTGGTGAATTTTTGAATTTCGAAAAATTTAGCAATTTATGGCAGTTCGAAAAAAAAAGGTATAACGTCGAAAATGTTACACTTTAATTATTTTTATAAAATTTTTAAATCAAGATATCAAAATTTCGCTTCGACATAATATAACTACAACTTTGTTCTACAAGAATTCTTTTTCGCCTGTCTTTGACATCGAAATTGGGCACGAAAGAAAGAAATCGTGGCGTTACAATATTTTTCGTCGATCGAAATCAGTGAAAACGTTTTGTTTCGTAATTTCACAAAAAAATCAGAAGCAACATCATTGCCACAATGTCAACATCGAGACCTGATTATCTCAAAGTGTCAAATGCTGTGGAGTCCATCGATGACAGAAACTTGCATGAATTATTTTATTTGTCTTTCTTCTTTCGTCCTTTTTTTTCTGGATTCGTTTATTCGAAGAGAAAAGACGTTCGCTTATTGTGCTGTTAATAATTAAATGAATTCCGTCGCATTATCATTTTCACTTTAGATGGTAAACTTTTTTTTTCTTTTTTTTTCTTTTTCAAACAGACGACCCACAGACCCCGTAGCCTCGAAGACAATCGACGGTTCTCGTCGTTGCTATTTCGTCGTTTGTTATTTTCATTTCTTTTATTGTCTTTTAATTTTTTTTTTTTTTCATTTCTTTATTTCATTATAGTTTTTTTATTATTTTTTATTATCTTTTCGCTTGCACTCTCACACTTATTTGTGTAGCAACGATGAATCGTCGTCGTCGTCGTTGAATGAGAAATTGGCGCGGGCCATTCACGAGCCAAACCGTGGAGAAAATTTTTCCCATCGTTTCTCGGAGTGTCTCGCCGAGTCACCTGACGGGGTCACGTAAATTTTCTTCTCGTTATCGCGACAATCCCTCGTTTTTTACGAGGTCGTTTATTCTTTTTTCTTCTTCTTCTTCTTCTTCTTCTTTTTTTTTTTTCATCCGTTTGTCATTATTTTTCGCGACGTAGAACGACCGTGAAAACAAATATATATATATATATATATATATATATATATGTATACGCATAATTTAGTCGGTTTTTTGCGAAGCGAAATTCGTCGTGGCAAAAGTTTCTTCGCCGATGGTTTTTTGTTTCCTTTTTTTTTTGTTTTTTGCGGACAGTCAAGCGACCTCGACTGACAATGAGACCGAAAACGGGCGATTAGGTTTTTTTCCTTTTTTTTTGTCATTCCATGGGTTCCATCGGCCATTTTCCACTAGATAGCTCTCTTCTTACCATTTATATACCTATTTACCCTTAAATGGTAACACTGGGTCACTCGTGCCTTGATCAAATAGTACGTTCCCAAGTTAAAAAAATATATATCATCTATATATAAACTATATATGGAATTGGGCAAATATAGTTTATATATAGGGGAGACCGGGGCGTAATGGGACCGGGGCAAAACGGGTTTGGGGCAAAATGGAATAGTGAAAATCAACACTGCTGGAAAATACGTCATTGGGGCAAAACGGGAATGGGGCAAAATGGGCCGGAGAAAATCAGGCTCCTCGGAAAGAGGCGGTTGGGGCAAAACGGGATCGGGGCAAAATGGGACAGGAAAAATCGGAGACCACTAATTTCACGAGAGGCTGCGACACTTCATTTTTGTGTCTCATTTTGCCCCCGATTCCCATTTTGCCCCAAATCAAGCACTCGAGAAACTTCATTTTTTGCTATCCCATTATGCCCCGATCCCATTATGCCCCAGTGCCGTTTTGCCCCGGTACCGTTTCGCCCCGCTATACCGTTTTGCCCCGGTCTCCCCTATATATAGTCTATATATAATCTATATATGAACCATATATTCCCAATCCCATATATAGATTTTATATAATTTTTTAAATTGGGTTATTCATCTTTTCATCGTTTCATTCAACTATAGTGTCCAAACAAATGATCAAATCAACAATATTGTGATTAATCCTTATATCAGGATAGTTGAAGAGATTCCATGAGACGAAATTTGGTATACGGACGTAGATTGATTACCCAAAAACACACAAGATGAGATTTTTGAAAAAAATTATTTTTTTTCGAACCCCTTCTCATAGACTGAAAAGTGTAATCACCTTTTTTTTCACTTACCCTATCGAGTGGCGTGTCATTGAATAGGTCTTCTAAAATGCAACAAATAACGTTGTCATGAACTTTTGATTCAAACCCTTCAGTCACGAGATATTTGCCTTCAAAGTCGTTATCAGATCGTCTCTTCCCCGCCAGCTCTAATTTCCAAACCATCGATCCATAAAATGCGAAAAAAATTCAGAATGTAGCATTTAATCAGTTCTTCCAATGAAAATTAGAACAAACACCGCAGCAAATATATTTTATGAAATATTTGGAAATAACGATTTTTTGGAAGCAAGCAAATTCGTCAAAATTAAATAGTTCATGATAAGTATTATAATAAATCTAAGTTTTTTTTTATTCGCGACGCGTGTAACTCGCGAGACGATGCGCGATGACTGTGCGCACGGTGAACTCGCTTTATTCGATGTCGGTTTGCGCATGCGCAAACGTGAAAAACCATGAATTAGGACAAACAAAACCGGGGACAAAAATGTAATGACGCGGAGAGTTAAAGATTTGAACGTTGATAAGAATTTAACATGTTAGTCATGCGTTGTTTGTTGGATTTTACGACAGAGCCTTACTGACCTGTAATTCATGACAATGTGGCCTCGTCATTCGGAGGATGAGACGGCTCACCGAATGATCGAGACGAAATTCTCGCGAAAATTTTTGGTTCGGACTTTGAACATGCGTTCTGCACGTGCGCATGCGCAAAGTCCGAAATTTTGAAGAGAACCGTTATGGAAAGTGGGATCCGATCTGTTTAACATTTTTAAATGTTGACATGCGGTCGACTCAACATAAAACTCAACATTATTTTTTTCAACATATATAGTTCTTTTGGGGTGCTTTTGGCTTCATTTGACTTTTTCTGGGATTGTTTTTTGTTATTTTGGCTGCTTTTGGGTTCTTCTGAGTTTTTTGGGTTGTGTTTTGTCCGCACAACGATAATTCACACGATCGCGAATCGGTCTTTCGATTGGGTCGTTAATTCATTCGAAAAATATGTCCTTGTATTGTTGATTTTTTAAATTTGATAGAAAAGGGAAATTTCGTTGCCAGCATTTTAATTTTTGAAGTGGGGAACATTTTTCTATTTATTCTCATCCTTTGAGTTATTTCTGAATTGACTGTTAGTAATCAATGTTGAATGTGATTGTTTTCTGACAATATGTACATATATGTGTGCTTATAATGTTTGTATTGATTTTTTTTTGTTTTAAGTTGTGTGTGTGTTGATTTTTTTGTGTTGAATTGTGTGTGTGTTGATTTTTTTTTTATGTTGAATTGTGTGTTCTTTGAATTTGTTTGTGTTGAGTTGTGTGTGTGTGTTGAGTTTGTATATTGAATTAGTAAATGTTAAATAGACATGTAACCCGTAAAAGTCGATGTACTTTGCCCCGATTTGGGAAAAAGATTCCAATAATTTCGATTTAACCAAAAAAATTTTAATAATTCCAAGTAACAGTGTTTTAATAATTTCATGTAATTTCATAAATAAAGTTTTCAATAATTTCAATTTAACTAAAAAAAATTTAATAATTCCAAGTAACAGTATTTTTATAATTTCATGTAATTTCATAAATAAAATTTTCAATAATTTCAAGTAATCTCTAAAAAAAAATTCTAAAAAATTTCTCTAAATATATCTCATCGAAGATTCAAAATGGATTATCGATCGAACTCTTGTGTATCGCCTTGAGAAATCTTCGAACCCATACAACCATGTTTTTTTTTCTTTTTTTAAATTTCCGATTGCAAACGACGCAATAAAATTTTCATCTCATAATCATTAACCGTCGTTTTTTTCTTCTTTATTTCTGTTACAGCTCGTAGCCATCGTTGAACGTGGACGCACAAGGTGTTCGACTATTTCCGGAAACATTGTCCCGACGTCGTAACACAAACACACTCGACTGGAATTTCCGCAAAGGACGTAGTAGAAAAAAAAGGAAGACAAAAATAAAAGTGACGAATTTTTCTTTTTTCAAAAACCGTATCGTGACTCTTGAAGAAAAAAAAAGTTGATCGATCGATAGTCATCAACTTGTCAGCGAGTTCCTCGACTCTCATCGATCGACCCCGGAAACTTCCGGCCGAGCGACGAACAAAAGTGAAAAACAATAAAAATACGAAAAATAAGAAGAGGAAGAAAAAAAAATATTGTGTCGTGTCGTTGTAATCGGTCATCGCGTTAACGATTTTTCTCTTCCTCTCTCTCTTTCCGTCCTCGTCTCAACCTCGTTCGATCGATGAAAGATAAAACAAACCCGGAAATGATAACTTCCGCGTGTCGCGTTTACGTCGCGTTAATCGTGCTTTCGCGTTTTTTTCACGAGTCCACGAAATAGAACGACGACGAAAAAAAAAAGAAAAAACAAAAATAATCACAAACTCAATCGAAGAGAGAGTTTCACGAATTTTCTCACAGCTGCAGGAAAATTACAAAACGACAATTACGCTGAATTTTCCTTTTTTTTCTTTCCTCAAAATAAATAATATAATAAATAAATAAATACATAAATAAATATTTGACCACGTGTAAAATCATTCTGATCGATTGACAAACTTTCGATAAATTTCGTAAAAGTCGACGAAGTTTTCAACAATCGAATATCGAAAAAGAATTTGAAAATAGATAAATAAATAAATAAATAAAACGTGCAAAAAATAACGAAAAAAAAACGTGCGAAAGAAAGAGAAAGAAAAAATAAAGAAAAAAAGTGCAGAAAAAAAAAGAGAAATAATAAATAAATTTTCTAAAAACGTGAAAAAAAAAGAAAAAAAAACGTGAAAAAAATAAATAAAAAGAAAGAAGTTGAAAAAAAAATAGTTTCGAGTTTGACGATCGAGATGTAGAAAGTAACGACGAAGATTTCTCGAACGTGGACAACCCCTTAGGGGTGGAGGGGGGGGGGGTGGGTCAATAACCGAAAGTCGTCGAGACCGGAAATCCTGAAACGTCCAATTTCGTTCGTGTGGCCAATTAACGCGACGAGAGTGAGATTATATAAAAAAAGTAATTTAATTGGCGATTCGAGTTGCATGTAAAAGTGTGTGTTTGTGTGTAAGAGAGAGGGTAAAAATAATGAAGACGATGGGGGACGTGGTGGCGGTAACGCCGATCGACGACAACGCATCGTCGATAACGGATTCGGTTCAACATCCGTCAGCGGGCAAGGAACTCGGTCAGAGAACTTTCAGATCGTTGAAACGCGGTTTGGGAAGATTGTGGAGGCGTCACAAGGGCAACGCTTCGATAACCGAGTACGATCCTTGCTACAAGGTCGCTTATCTCGGCAACGTTCTCACCGGATGGGCCAAAGGTCAGTTTGCAAAACGTTTGGATCAAAAATTTTCGCCGACTTTGTTAAATCGACTTATATATTTATAGTATTTTCTTTTGGTTGTTTAAATATTGTTTTTCCCTCTCTTGGTTTGAGATCGAGAACCCTACCTTACCGATGTCATTTTTCTCCCCTTTTTTTTGTTTTTTTTGTTTTTTTTAATTAAATCAATTGCTCAGTTGATTCGTGAGAATTAACGAAGCAATATTCTTCCATCTATGATGTTGTTGATGAATGAAAATTAAATATTGCTTCGTTCATTTTTTTCCTTCCTTCATTTTTTTCCAAAAAAATCTCAGACTCGTCTCTGAGAATGTAGAAAACTGTTACGAACAAATTGAGACGTCGAAAAATTGAAAAATCCGTCGAGTCATTCTGATCCAAAAGCTACGACAAATCCAAAAATTTGTGATTAATCTCACAGCGTTCATATGCTTCATATGGCTATGAAAAATGTTCAAACGATAGCTGACTATAGATATTTTCATAAACGTTGAATCGATTTTAAATTTGGATTAATCGTGTAACGAAAAAAAAAAAAACAAACGAAAAAATTCAAATTTTTGAGGTGACCGTTTTTTCGGCGCCTTCAATCCGTAAACCAGGGTCGTTTTCGTCGTTGCCTCTTTTTTAAACATTTAAACGGCTGCGAAAAATCTGAAAAAATTCACGAAGGTTCTTCAAGCCTCCAATTAAAAGTCCCAATCATAAAAATTATGAAAGAATCAATTTTTTTCATATATTTATCATACAAAAGATGAGGCAACCGAGATGAGGCAACATTTGATTATCGACAGGACGAAAACGACCCTGGTTTACGGACTGAGGGTTAATTCCCATTTCTGCCTAGAACCCATTCTAGGGATTAAATTCATCACAATCTTATCATCGAACAATATCTCAATTGTTGTCTTTGTTGTTGTTTATTTTTTTTTCCTTGTTTTTTGAAGTTCAATTTATTCTTATATTTTTAGTTTTTCGTGCTCGACGAAAAGATATTCTCTTCGGCAAAGCCGGTACGCATATGTAATATATATATGTTCGCCCACGCGTGTATCGTGTCGCAACCAACCAACGCATATATATATATATCACACACAGTATAAACATATATATATCTACAGAAAGTACAGAAGCGGCGATCCGTTAGTCCAATTGTGTCGAGAACGGAGAAGACAAACAGTAATTGGAGCCGTTAATCGTTGACCGGCACATTCACCGGACGGCTATTAAAACCGCACGTTAAATGCAGTGTAATTCCGAAGGGGGTGGATGAGCCGGGTTCGGTGGATCAAGGGGGAGAGCGACGAGCGGGGGGGGGGGACAAGGATATTCCGCTCGATTGATAGTCTCGTCACGGCGAACCGTGCGTCCGGAAGTGCGTACAGAGACGGCTTTCGCGTGTGTCATTGTTTCATCGTCGACCATCGTCGATTGACATTCCATTGTGCCAATTTGGCAAGCGTGACGCTTTGGGGCAGCGAAATAAAAAAATATCGAGCCTACTGTTCGCTTTATCGTTGTTTTTTTTTTTTTTTGTTGTTTTCTTTTTTGGGGGGGGGGGTTTCTTTTTTTTTGGTTTTTTTGTTTTTTTTTTTGTTTTTTTGTTTTTTTTTGTTCTCTTTTGTTTCTTTTTTAATTTTGTCTGTCGAAAGAATCTACGTGATCGACGATAATGTCTTTCGAATCGGTCGTACGAAATTGAGATATGAATTTTTTTGTTATCGTGATATTGGTGAGCGTGATAAAAGTAATTGATTATATCAATGCATCAATTATATAATGTATATTAGACTGCTTTTTCATAGAGGAAGCTTTGTTTTCGTGTAATTTTTTTTTTTTTTCGAGATTTTTATGAAAACGTGTTCAAAATGTTCGAAAATATCTGAAAATTACATTTAGAAAAAATGTCCGGATGTATGTGTGTGTGTGTGTAACATTGGTTGAGCGTTCACAACTTGAGAACGGCTCGAGATATCAAGCTGAAACTTGTCACACATGTGAAGGGTTCACGGCGCATTGCATGATTCAATTTTTGGAAAAATCTATGCATTTCTTTTTTTTTTACACGATTTTTAAAAAGTTCAAAAATTTATTTTCGGTCTCTAGATCCCACAATTTTAGAAATATCGAGCTCAAATTCGGTATAATGTTGAACGACTACAGGGAGATGCTTGTTACTGAATTTGAAAAGAATCCCATGGCGTGCTTTTGTTTTAAGAAATTTTGAAAAGTGTAAAAAAAACGCTGGGCGCACTCTAGCTGACGCAATTTTCTAGATATCGGACTAAAATTTGCCACGAAGTTGCACCATCATCAAAAGATGTTTCGTATTGAATTTGGGCAAAATCCATCGAGCCATTCGTATTTCATGTCGTTTTGAAATTTTTCAAAAATCAACGTGAGTGCTCTAGCTTTCACAATTTTCGAGATTGCGGGCTAAAATTTGGTACAAAGTTGCACTACTATCGAAAGATGTTTGGTATCGAATTTGAGGAAAATCCATCGAGACGTTCAGATTTCATGGGGATTATAATTTTTCAAATTTGACACGAATTGCCCCATATATATTGATTTCGACTTAAATCACACTCACGTAGTGCTCTCAACGTCACAAAAGTAAGAAAAAAGATGCAAATTAGAACCTTGCACATGGGTTCCTCATCATTTTACACATTTGCCTGAGCTTCCTCTATGAGGAAGCCAAATTCGATCGACACACAGTTCCTCATAGAGGAATATTTGGCAAATGTGTTGATTGATGAGGAATCCACGTGCAAGCTTCCACATTACAGTTCTACACGTAAAATATGGTGTTGGTGAAGGTGCATTGACCGGACATATGGGGACATGGCCGGTATATGTATATATGTATACCGGGGGGAGCACTGTGCCGCTACTTTCTCTGCATACCTCGGGTTCTCCGACTGGGTCGGCCTTAATCATCGAAAACCCGTGCAATAATAATTATAATAACAATTATGACAATAATAATGATCATTATAATAACAATTATAACAATAATAATGATCATTATAATAATAATTATTATTATTATTATTATTATAATAGATAATTTTAGTAATCACCAGACAATAATTATAAGTGTGTGATGAAAAGTGTTAATAACAATAATGGTTATTGAACAAATTAATTTTTTTTAATGTTTCTGGAACAAAAAAGTAATAATGGTATAATATGATTATACATTTTTCATTAATGATTAGTTGAGCGTTATGTATTATTCAATTATTATATTATGTATTATACAATATGTATTAATTATCATTAATACATATTGTAAAGTTATCGTTGATATTATTATTGTTATTATTTATTGATTAGTTTATTTTTCATTAAGGGGACTTTCCAGTACAATTTTGAAGACCTTAAGTCCAGATAAAATTAAACTATGCTACGTTGATAATTTCATTGTAGACATTTTCGCGATTCTAGACGCGGTTGAAAAAAATGACGCATATTTTTACAACATTTTGAAAATTGTTGACATCGAAATTCTCGACATCGATGTGGGTGTCTGAAAAAAAAATGAACATATTTAAAATTCCATAATGAATGTATCTTCAGTGTGAAGCAACAATATTATGAAAAAAAAAATTGTTATAATAAAAATTCGAAACTTGAAATTTTTTTAGTCAATTTTCGGTCCGTATTTTATTTTTTATATGCTTTTTTGTGTCATAGAAATGTTTATTTCTGTGGTTCACACGATAGCCGATGATACTAAGAGTATGTTGTGAAAATTTCAAAGGGATTTGAACCTTCGTTCAAAAGTTAGAACTTTCACGTGATTTTAAAATTTTTCGCGTATAGGAGACCTAAATCAATTCCTTTGGAGACTGCACACCGCCCGACTTTTCGTCTCTTCTCTCTCTCTCTCTCTCTCTCTCTCTCTCTCTCTCTGTCTCTCTCTCTCAAGAGAGAGACATCAACTCGTCATCCTCTTCAGCTGAAAATAAAAAATTCGAAATTAAAAAAAAAAAACAAAAAAAAAATAGATAATTAAATAATCCGGAAAAAAAATGCACAGTCGAGAAAGCCTCGACGAGAAATTCGAAATTGCGCAATACATTTATTCCGCGAATGGCCAAACAGCAACATTTTTATGTCGTAAAATTCTGTTTTTTTTTTTTTTTTTTTTTGCTTATCTCTTTTCACTCGATTTTCTCGCGGCGTAATGGATCTTACATTGGCGAACCGTCGACAAACATTGGAATGTCGTTGGTTTCTTTTTTATTTTTCGTAGTCTTTGGTCGGTCGTTCATTGAGTAAGATCGGCTTCTATGTGCGAAAGTGAGAGATTCGAATTCTCCGCGGATGAATGGAGTTACGAGATTTTTCCTTGATCACACTGGCCGGGCACTTCCGCTATTTCCATCAATATACCGGGTGAGGCACTAATTCGTGCCACCTCAAATATCTCTGTAATTATCGACGTCACGAAAAAATGTTCCAAATAAAAAATGTACGGTCCGAAGAGGGTCATCGAGTGCGACCATTTGTTTTTATTTCAGTGGAGGCGCTGACGCACAGTGAAGGTCACCTCCAATTTTTTTAAATGGAGCGGTACATTTTTTATTCAACCATCTTGCAGAGCATCGCAAATTACATAAAAAACATTCGGGGGGGTCAGAGTCGTTCAAGGTCATTCAAGATCATCATTAAGAACGTCCAACTACGCCTGATGATACGCGAGAGAGAATTGTTCGAGTGTGTGATTCGATAAGTGCCGAAGTGATAAGAAATTCTACACAATACGTGATAAGGAGATTGCAATACCTCATTGATTTCAATGGAGATCACTTTGAACACCTTCTGTAAATAAAGTTGATTTCACATAAAAATTAAGTCAATGTCACTTTTTGATCTTGAATGACGTTTTTATTTTTTTTCGACCCTTGGAGTTCAGAGAATTTTATCGAAAATTTTACCGAACATAGTTCAAGATGTGAGAAATGTTCGGTAAAATTTTCAGCTTGCCTTTTTTTCTTGTTCACTGGCAATAAAATTGATGAGTTCTGTTTTAATGACAATAATAATATTAATGCAATTTAATTGTTCAAGACGAAACTTATTAATTCATAGAAAAATTTATTTAAAAAAAAAGTTTTTCATGCATAAAAATGTTCACGATTTCGTTTTCATTTCGAAAAATCGTTGATTCAACATAATTTATCAATCACTATCGATATAAATTATTCCCAAAAGAAATAAAAAGTTAAAAAATATTTGCTATAGAATTTTGTCGACTACTCGACTATCGATATTTTTATCTATCGCAAAGCTATAAATTTTCATGTCGACTTATAACCGACAAACGACGAGCCTGAATGTAGAAATTAATAGCTGGGGGAATAATAATAGCCGAGTGAAAAAAAGGCCGAAAAAAAAGGGATTGGGGAAAAAATAGCCGATGAGAAAAAAAGGCTGGAAAAAAAATGGCCGATGAAAAAAAAACGGCTGGGGAAAAAATGGCCGATGAAAAAAAAGGCTGGGGAAAAAATGGCCGATGAAAAAAAGGCTGGGAAAAAATGGCCAATGAAAAAAAGGCTGGGAAAAAAATATGGCCTGGAAATTAATGGCCGACGGAAAAAATGGCCGGGAAAAAATGGATTGGGAAAAAAAAAAGGCCGATGAAAAAAAAGAAAATGGCGGGGGAGAAAATGGCCGGAGAATGGCCCAAGAACTCAAAGAAGAAACCAAAGAACCCTAAAAAAACCCGGAGAACTCGAACAACCCCAACGCTTAAGAACTCTTTATTGGATTAGCATTTATTTAGGTTTATCGGCCATTTTTTCGTGGACCATTTTTCGGGTGGGTCTCGAAATTCAGAACGAGCAAAGTTCAAAAGGGTAAAAATTCTGAACGCGCAATGTTTCGAATGACAATGTTACGAACGGTCGCGACGTAGAATGACATAGCAGAGAATCGTCAAAATTCAGAATGACATTGCAGCGAACGTACAATATTCCGAACGCCTAACACTCGGCGCGGTTTTCAACATTTCCCGACTTTCGAGCTTTCCCCGCGCGTTAATTATCAAAGTTAGATATATGCCGTCCATGACTTTTTTTTAGGAAATTCAATTCTCTGCAACATTGTTTATGTGAACTTTTGGTCTATATAGCGTTGTTTATCCAGCGTTTGGACGGGAAGGTGAAAATGCAATTTCTCATTGTTGTTACCTTTCCGTCCAAACGCTGGCCAAACAACGCTATATAGACCAAAAGTTCACATAAACAATGTTGTAGAGAATTGAATTTCCTATAAAAAAGTCGAGGACGGCATAAATCTAACTTCGATAATTTACGCGTGGGAAAGCTCTGAATTCCAGTCATTACGAATTTTGACGATTCGCTGCAATGTCATTATACACCGCGACCTTCCGCAACATTTTTCATTTTTTCCATCGGACAATTCAATCAGCTCCATTATTGTTGTATGACAGAAAAGAACAGTAGACAAAAGAATTAATTACGCAATAAAATTGTGAAATAGATAGTGAGTGAAAAAATGAATAAAAATAAAATCGGTAGATTCGTTATCGATCGTTGAATGTTGGCGACCGACGTTATAGGTGAAGAGCATGTTTACGCGAACGCAGACGGAATCGGGTGATTTTTCGAGTGGTCGTGGCTGGTTCTGCGTCGTGGACACGAGATCGCGATAACGAAGCAGTTCTATAATTAGAGCCTGGCAATCAATCGGAAGCTCGTTATTGTCGAGTGCAAACAAATTGGGACACACAGTTTCACCATGTCGTTCGTAATCCCGGGTTGACAGCGTATGACGACAGCGGACCTCTCCATATTTTTGTTTTATTATTTTTAGAATTCTTTTTTTTTTTTTTTTTTTCTTTCCTCATTGAGGAAGCTGTATAGCGGTCAGAATAGATTCTATCGGAAATTTGATGCCAACTTGTTCAAAATGTTCCGAAACATCCAGAAATCACATTTTCAAAAATGTCCGGATAGGTTTGCGCAGGTGTGATGACCTTGAAAAATTGAAACGCGTTTAACTCGAGAACGGTTTGAGCTACGGCGCTCAAACTTTGCACACGTGTGGTCCCTCATAATCTCCGTGTCATCTGTAATTTTTGCAATGATCGACGCAGCCGCTCACATTTGACAGCGTTTTGAAATTTTCAAAAAAAATTTAGGTGACCGCTCTGGCGTCCGCAAATTTTGAGATATTCGTCCAAATAATTGTTAGCGAATAGAGTTGTGCCCACGGATGTTCGGTATTGAATTTGAGCCGAATCCATCGAGAAGTTGAAATTTTGTGATATTTTGAATTTTTCGCCAAATCAATTTTATCGATATAACTCGCGTCAACTTTGACCGATTGAACGTCGACTCTCCACAAAGTTGCAATGTCATTCAGCCGTGATACGTATGAAATTTGGCGACGATCGGCCGAACGGATCGCACTTTGGAGCAAGTCGAGTTTTTTAGATTTTGAACCCTCGCCGATTTGAAAATATTCGACTTGTCCTGCTCAATTTTCTAGATACAGACGAATCAACGATTAGGGTTATTTGGTATTAAATTTCATCAAAATCCACCAACGCGTTCAAATTTTTCGGTGACATTGAAATTTCATTCATCGACTGATCAATTAACATCAAAATATCAAAACAAGCTTTAATTTGAAACTTGCATATTTGCTTCTTCCGAATTCTCGCTACCGAACGAATATTTCTCTATGAGAAAACCAAAAATAAAAAAAAATAATTTTTTTTTCTAAATAACAAAAATCAAAATAACAAAATTTCTTAAAAATAACAAAATTAAAAATACCGTAATTATAAAAAAATAACAAAATTATGAAGAAAATAACAAAATCAAAAATAATGTAATTATTAAAAAAATGACAAAATTTTGAAGAAAAAAAAATAACAAAGTTAAATTAATGTTTCAACTTTCAACTTGTTTGATATCCGCCCACACAAATAATTCTCATAACAGACGACGACATAGTCTTTTGTTCGTCTTCGACGAATTCGACGCTCGTCGCCCAACAGGGAAAAAAAATGGAATCAGTCGTATAGTCAGAATTTTCCGCGATGATCGAAACGACCCGCGGGAACGATTAGCTTTGTTAAACTCGCAATTACGACGATTGAAATTCAATGATCGCGGCAATCTCCGACGACGACGACGTTTAATGCGCCTACGTCGGTACCAACTGGCACCGGAAAACGAATTCCACATTCACCATTCATCGATCGTCTGCCAACTGAGGCCGTGAATCATTCGCCGAGGCGGAAATCCAATCTTTTTTCTTCCTGATAGTTTTTTTTTTCGATTTTCGCGACTGCAATCGAGATTGCAACGAAAGATATTGAATTTTGTTTTGAAATAAGTCGTTGCACGTCCAACGTAGCTATATATAAGAAAGGTCGAGAGGAAATGTGAAAAAAATTATAAATATTTTAATTTTCAAATATTTTTATTTAAAATTTTTCTTCCTGATAATTTTTTTTTTTCGATTTTCACGACTGCAATTGACATTGCAACGAAAGATATTTAATTCTATTTCAAAATGACGTTGCACGTCCAACGTAACTATATATAGGCAAGGTCGAGAGAAAATGTAAAAAAAATTAGAAATATTTTAATTATCAAATGTTTTTGATTAAAATTTTTTTTTTCCTTATAGATTTTTTTTCTTTCGATTTTCGCGACTGCAATCGAGATTGTAACGAAAGATGTCAAATTTTATATCGAAAGGTCGAGAGGAAATGTGACAAAATTAAAAAATATTTAAATTTTTTAATATTTCAATTCTTTCATTTTTGTTTTATTTCTTTTTTTTAATTTCGTTGAAATTTGTTGCAAAACGAAAATAGATGCCAACGACGTTCAAGAAGCTGTGATCGCATTTTTGACGTCATTCTAAGCTTGGATATTTGTAGTTTGGAAAGGATATGAAATTTTGAAATTTTCATTGAAAAGTATTTGCGAGGCTGATGAAAGTTTAATTGAATCAAAAGCCTTTACTGCTCAATTGAATGATTTATTTCATTTTCGATGATGGATCATCGAAGATGAAATAAAATTGGGAGCCCCAAGAAAATCGTTACAAGTCGGACCGTCGATGAAATCGAAATATCAACACTCATAATTAAGAACTGTATGATCGAGCTGTTGACGACGAGAGTAAAATAATAATGGTGACATGGAAATTACGATGAAATCTCGTTGTACCGACACATGCAATTACGATATAAACACCACTGGAGGCTCATCTGCTGATTAAACTTTTTTTTTTTCCCATAAATATTTAACTTCCGGTAATGCGCGACTTACCACATGAACGTCTCTGCCATGTCGTTCGTGGTGCAATCCGGAAAAAAAAATTGAACTAACAATAATAATTCTTTGCTGATGATCGTGATAAACCGTATGTCAGTCAGTCTTGTACTTGAGTTTCGATTTTTTTTGTCTTTCGTCACGAACGAAGCGAGTTTAAGGTCGAGACGAAGCCTTGCTTTTAATCAAGTGGTGCTTCCTTCAGCTTCGTATTCTCTTTCAACACCTGATCCACGATTTCCCCCTCCCCTTGCCCCCCGCCCCCCTAAAATTAAAGGTGTAGTAAAAAAATTAATTTTATTAGGTTTCCGCACCCCCAACGAAAAAAAAGGAACCCTTATAAAATTACTCGCGTGTCTGTCCGTCTGTCCGTCTGTCACATTCGATTTTTTTTCCGAAACCATGGGACGTAGAAATTTAAAATCCAATGGTTAGCACTTGAAAATATTCATTAAAATGTGTCAAAACACACAATTTGTTTTTTTTTCTTGTTTCCAAAGGTGAAAAACAATGGAAACCGAATCAACCGGATACCATTCTTCAGGGAATTGAATTTCCTTCAAAAAGTATCAGAGCCCTGAGTGAAAAAATTTAATATCTTTAAGCCTTACAGGCATTTTAAACCGATTTTCGACGATAATTCGTCTTCGAACGAGTTTCACAGCTAAACTCTTCGTTCTACAAAAAAAATGTACAAATACATTTCAGAGCCAATTGAATTCTCTACAACAAAGGTCTCTTGTAAAAATAGCCTAGATCCAATAATTCACCATTCACAGCTCCTGGAAGTTCATTTTATGAGATTAAGAAAATTATTTTTCACCTCTTCAGTTCTCATAATTAGCTTCATAAACCGTAATAAAACTGTTTTTTCTTCAATTCTGGTACTGGCTTAGTGTGACGTTGGTGTGGTCGAGCTAATTCAATTCAGTCCCCGAAAAAAAAAATATAAGAAAATAAAAACGCACTTTCGAGCACATTTAATTCACTCGAAAATTTGTTTTTTTCTTTCTTCTTTCTTTTTTTTTCGATGTCTGCGAACTTTCGATCGGGAAACGAGGCAAGATTGTGGAAAGGGGTTCCATTGATAAATTTACTATGCCATAGTTGGACTTTAGGCAAAGGTAACAAGCCGATGAATACAATATGGGTGAAATAAAAATAATGATTATTAATGAAAACAATAAAAATAAGAAATAAAAATAATGTATTGAAGAATAAGGTAGAAACGTAAAACGAAAAATGAAAATGAAAATCGAAAATGGTCGGCAAGGTGTGGGATGGAGGTGCGATGGCGTCGAAGGAGAGCTCGTGCAGATTGCCGGACTTCCCCCCGGGGAACCTTTCTCCATTTTGGTCCGGTCTGTTGGACATCGAGGAGAGAAAATATCCTGTCATGCACTTCCGATACGTCCTACTTGACACACACCGACGGTTTTGCCTTCGAGATACAGCCATTTCCTCTCCAAGGAACGCAATTATTTTCGCGAGAGTAACGATAAATGTTATCGGTTGAGAGGTGTCGAGTCGAGAGAGGGAGGGGAGGGAAGGGGAGGGGAGGGGGGAAACGGGGGCGAGGAAAAAGTTTGTAACAACCGTGATAGCCGGACGTGCAGATAATCGGAAACATTGCCACGCTCTCGATGCCATAGTCGTTATCATTGTGCATATTAGGGTGGTCCTTATTTGGGGTGAAAACATTTTTTGGCCCTCCCATGGGCTCAAATGTCTCGAAAAAAATAAATTTCAACGTAGCCGAAGGCCCAGCCTCGTGGACCAATTCCAAGTACCTCCCCAAAGCCCTCGAATTTCGCCATTTGATTAACACAGGGTTTTTGCCACCTGATGGTTTATATTTTTTTCCTTCCCGCAGTATTGCACCGAAAAATCCGGAACTCCGCACATTTTTCACTTGGGGTAGTAGGTCTTCGATGCCAATTTTAAATATTTTTCAGTGATTGAATTCGGCGGGGAATCGGCAAGTTGAGATAGCTTGTTTCTTAAAAGCTTCGATGAATTTCATAATAACTCGAAAACTATGTGAGATACGACGATAATGCAAATAACCTTTTTTGTAGAACATTGAATTCTCGACAAAAAAGATTTGATAATATTTTTTCCTTTTTCCAAAGTTTTTGAAATATTTGAAAAAATGAAGCATTACATTTTTTCAAATATTTCAGTTGGATTTAATTTTTACTTTAATGAATTCTTACTTCTACCTTCGCTCTAATGACGACGTTTAGTTGCGTTTGCCACGTGTAATGATCCAGAATCAGTTTGCCATGACTGTCAATCCATTCTGAAAAAAAAAACAAGATAACAAATAAAAAGCCAATCTGAATTTCCAATAAAACAATGCTGCTCTACTTCAGGCTCGGAATTTATTTCTTTGGGTGCATTATTCATTTTTTGAATCGTCATTCAGCTGAGTTATTTATTTTTTTTTTTCAAACAAAATCGTCGTCGAAATGTGAGAAGAAGAAGACAAAGACAAAAGAGAATAAAAAATATTCACCGTTGAGTCAGCGGTTCACTGTGCGGTACATTTCGCTGTTTGCATTATGGGATACGTCTATTTTATATGTATATATATTTATATATATATATATATGTATATAACTGACGCACCGTTGCACTCGTTCCAGCGGGCTGCGCCGAAGGACTGCAGAGCGCGTTAATCCGGCAACATAGATATCATGAGAACTTCATTCTACATATACATACACTATATACACATACACTCACCGAAACATGTAAAAATGAATGTATTTTCATATTTATATTTATGAATTCGGGATTAAATTTGATTCAGTAACAGTAAACATTTTCGGTGAATATTTTCTTCGGGGTAATATATATATATATATATATATATATATATATATATATATATATATATATATATATATATATATATATATATATATATATGTTAGGGTGACCGGCCAAAAACAAAATTTTCGATGATTTATGTACGATGATCCGATCAAGCTCTAAAAAATGAGCACGATTCTATACGGATGCAATATACTTTGACCCTGATGAGTCCCGCGAAAATCGGAGTGATAATTTTATCAGGGCACCCTCTCTAATGTATTAATATGGGTGTCCTGAAAAAAAAATATCAATATCAGTTTTTGTAACTTTGAGATACGAAAGACCTCATCGAGAAATGAACTCTCCAATTTTTTTTCACATTTTTTCCTTGGTTATTTTCGCTGTAATTGTACGGGTCATTCTATGAATTTTTTATGTTTTTTTTATCTTGTTCATCCATTTCTCAATGTATTTGATCGAAAAAAAACGTAGTATCGACCAAGTTCGGAAAAACTCGGATTTTTTCTCAACATCGAAAAAAATAAAACAACAATATTAGGATCACGATTTTGACTGGAATTTTATGGAAAAACGTGGTGACCTTGAACGACTCTGACCCCCCCCCCCCCCCAATATTTTTTATGTAGTTTGCGATGCTCTGCAAGATGGTTGAATGAAAAATGTACCGAACCATTAAAAAAAGTAGAGGTGACCTTCACTGTGCGTCAGCGCCTCCACTGAAATGAAAAAAAATGATTGCACTGGATGATCCCCTTCGTAACGTACATTTTTCGTTTGGAACATTTTTTTGTGACGTCGATAATCACGGAGATTTTTGGGGTGGCAACATTTAGTGTCCCACCCTGTATATGTGTGTGTATGGGTAGACTGTGTGCGGGTGTCTCAGAGCGTAACGTATTTTCTTCGCGCATTGCGCAATTCCCCTCGCGCGCCTTGTTCTTATTCATGCGCTTCTTTCCACCGCGATAAACATAGCGCGAAGAAAGATCCGCCTGCGTTATCCCAGGCAAACGCAGAAAGCAGTTTGAAATATAGCGGAAAATATGAAGTACCGATATGCTTACGGAGTCGTGGCGCCCATATAACCATGGAGAACAGCCGCGCAGCCCGGGAAGATTTTCCCGCATTGCTAAAACGCCCCCCCCCCCCCCTCCCCTCCTCTTCACCTTTTCCGAGTCTGTGCCGTTCGTGACCACCGTGGACGAAAAAAAAAAAAAATAGCGGACTAGTGGAGCTTCTCTCATACGCTAAGTCGTGCTATATATACATATAGCACGATTTAATCCTTCCCGGAAGTACCGCATGCGGCATGCGGCATGCGGCATCATGCGAGACGATTCTCGAATCTCCATCTCTTTTCTGCAATTTTGTGCGTCAATTTTTCCTCATGGAGAAAGCGGGATGGGCTCGAAATTCGGAACGGGCAGTGTTCGGAATGGCCAAAATTCGGAACGCGCGATGTTTGGAACGGCAATGCTCGGAATGGTCAGGATTCGGAATACGTATATATAGGTATAGTTGGCGTACCTCGTCCGCCGGCCTCGAGACTACATTGCCCGACTTTCGAGCTTGCCCACGCGTTGACTATCAATGTTAGATATATGCCGTCGCGGACTTTTTTGTAGGAAATTTAATTCTCTGCAACATTGTTTATGTGAACTTTTGGTCTATATAGCGTTGTTCAGCCAGCGTTTGGACAGGAAGATAAAAATATATTCATTGATTCAATACATTTTTATCTTCCTGTCCAAACGCTGGCTGAACAACGCTATATAGACCGAAAGTTAACATGAATAATGTTGCAGAGAATTAAATTTCCTACAAAAAAGTCCGCGACGGCATACATCTAACATTGATAGTTTACGCGTGGGAAAGCTCGAAAGTCGGGCAATGCAGTCTCGCGGCCGGCGGACGAGGTACGCAACTATACCTGTATATATACGTATTTCGAATCCTGACCGTTCCGAGCATTGCGCGTTCCGAATTTTGGCCCTTCCGAACATTGCTCGTTCCGAACTTTGGCCCTTCCGAACATTGCTCGTTCCGAATTTCGAGCCCAACCCGGCCGCGAGACTACATTGCCCGTCTTTCGAGCTTTCTCACGTCTTAACTATCAATGCTAGATATATGCCGTCACGGACTTTTTTGTAGGAAATTCAATTCTCTGCAACATTGTTCATGTAAACTTTTGGTTTATATAGCGTTGTTTAGGCAGCGTTTGGACTTGAAGATAAAAATGTATTGAAGAAAATCAGTACATTTTTATCTTCCTGTCCAAAGGCTGGCTAGTATTTTTCAAGATAAATCAGGTGCACGATTGAGAAGGGACACCCGGTATATTTCGACATAAACCCGGGAAAAATCCATTTGTTTCTTTCAAAAATTTACAGTGTCTTGCTTCCTCAATCGTCTCAAGATTCTCTCAAATATTCCATTTCATTGATAAACATTATCAACAAAACTTTTTATTTCCCACATCTTTCGCTGTTTCATCGCAAAACTGAACTTTCGAGCGCGTTCGATCTGAATTTCGCTCGGAAATTTAATCACTCATTAACCGTCATTATAGTCATATATAAAATATGAAAAAAATTGCATTACACGCACATCTCGTTCATACTCTGAATCCTTCGGATATAAAATGTTAGAGAACCGACTAGTGATTACATTTTTGCGCGAGTTTGTTACTTTCGAGTCGTGTTTGACTCACTTATTCGCCTAATTAAAAAAAATAAAAAATAAAAACGTCTATGTATAGATAATTTATTCGTTGCCGGTACGCAAACCTGTCCTGGAACTAATTCTTTTCTTGTTTTTTTTTCTTCTGCTTTCTGGGATTCGCGGTCATCCACGATCGCATTACTTTCTTGGTTACTTTCTTAGCCACTTGATATCTCGCGCGGTTGTCGGCGGTAAATGGATGCCGGATGGTCTTTCGCTTTGCACGAGATTTTTCATTTTCACGGAGACTCGAAATTCTGCCTCCGATTACACATACAGGGTGTCTTAATTGGATTTGTAAACATTTTTCTCGTTTTCTTGCAAAAGTTTCTTTAAAAAATAAACAATTTTGAGTCGCATTGACCCATATCGATTTAAAGATCAGCATTTGTAATTTTAGGATTTATGTTTCTGATCTAAAATTTTTTCATGACAATAATTATCCAGGAATAAGATAAAAATATAAACCATGTTTATATATCAGGATAGAATGACCCCTAACGATTTCAAAGTCAAGCCGAAAGATTTTTTTCTTCATCCATAAACGTACCACAAACTCCTTGATACACTTATCGTATTTTTAAAAGCGGGGTAAGGTCAATTCGGTGAAAAAGAAGCACGTTTGAAAAAATAAAGCCCTTCATTTTTTCGAATATTTCAAAAACTTTAGAAGAAGGAAAAAATCTTATCCAATCTTTTTTGTCAAGAATTCAATTTTCTACAAAAAATTTTATAAAAAAAGTTATTTGCGTTATCGTCGTATCTCACACAGTTTTCGAGTTATTCTGAAATTCATCGAAGCTTTTAAGAATCAAGCTATCTCAACTTGCCGATTCCCTGCCGAATTCAATCACTGGAAAATGTTAAAAATTGGCATCGAAGACCTACTACCCCAAGTGAAAAATGTGCGGAGTTGCGGATTTTTCGGTGCAATACTGCGGAAGGAAAAAAATATAAACCATCAGGTGCCAAAAACCCTGTGTTAATCAAATGGCGAAATTCGAGGGCTTTGGGGAGGTACTTAGAATTGGTCCACGAGGCTGGGCCTTCGGCTACGTTAAAATTTATCTTTTTCGAGACATTTGAGCCCATGGGAGGGCCAAAAAATTGTTCGATCCCAAATAAGGACCACCCTAATATATATGTGAATAATTTTTTGCAAGACAATCGTTCGTGAATAGTCGATCAATTTTTTATCTCTTCAGCACGCATCTGCAGCTCAACGTTGACCATGACCCAAGAAAAAAAAAATCATCATAAAGTTCATACATAATTTTCTCAACTCAGAGATGCACCGTCCTCAAACGATTATCTCTTGAAAAATAAATAAAAAATAGCAAAAAAAAACCCGCAAAATGAAATACCGCGTCGTGCAACATAGTCGTTGAATCAACAATGACATTGGATTTTCATGCACATTCCAATTTATCCGGATTAACATTTTTTTTTGCCAGAAAAAAAAAACAGCTAAAACCGGTTTTTACAAAATACGCAATTAATATTTTGAAAAAAAAAAATGAAAATAACGAAAAAATATATATATTTGCACAGTTTATACGATTCTTTCCTCGTGCAAGAAGATGGAAGAGGATTCTCGACATTGTAAAACGTACAATGGTCGACCGGTCTCTCTCCCGGGTAAAGAATTCATCGGCTATCGTGAAATTTTTTTTTTTTCAATTTTTTTTTTTTTGAATCTGGTTTTCTGGTCGTCGCGTCGCCGAATGATAATTCCAAGATCGTTTCAAGTTTATTCAACGGGTCTCGTTCTCACCGTTCCGAGACCGTTAAATATATTACAGTTTCGATAAATCAACTTGTATATATTTATATATATATATATATATATATATATGCACTTAAACTATCTTCGCATTAAAAACCTCCACCAAAATCCGTCACATTGTCGTTGCTACGAAAAAGAAGTAAGATTTGAAAAAAAAATATAATAATAACCTCCGCGAAATTCTTTTATTGTCGAAATAAAATTATTATCGAATTTTTTTAGGGGGGGGGGGGGGGGGTTAAAATTCGATAACTTTTTCTGACTAAACGGATAAAGATATCGACGATTTCTTTTTTTTTATATTTACTGCATTTATTTGAGGAGCTTTAATATAATTGTCAAGTAAAAATATGACAAAATGGCGGAGTTATACTGGTTCTACCGGCGGGATTTTTTTTTTTTGCGGTAGTCACGATATTTCCCAAAATAAGGATCTGAAATCAAAACGAGTGATTGCTCATCGTTTTAGAAGAGTTAACCTTGAGAGTAAGGAAAGGATTTTTTTTTTGGGTGAATGGCAGCTATTCGAACGTTTTTTTTTTACGTTTTTGACCCCATTTTTCGTTAGTTTTTTATAAATAAAACGCGAACAAATTTTTTATTTCAAAAAAGCTTTGCTCACTCTCAAGAGAATGCTTTTTTACAGAAGCCCTCGAAATTTGAGCAAAATCGGTCCAGTGGACCTCGAGATATCTTGACTACCGATTTAAAAAATGTCATTTCGAGATAAACGCGTTCCAAAGTTTTGACAAAGTTTTCGCTCCCAAGAGCATTGAGAAACACTCATGTGATGGAAAATTAGTTGTAGACTACAATTTTTAACCGATTCAAACTTTTCTTCCTTCGAATGAAAAATTATAATATTTCGCACATAAATAATACTACAGATTTCATGAAAAAGACGCTGAATTTTGTTTATTCATCAACAAAATTAGAAAATAAGATAGTCGTGGCTCGGCCGAATAGGCACAACGTAATTAGCTATAACCTAGCCAATTTCGAATTCCTCAATGCTATTTCCAAAAAGTACTTTTAAACAGTTCTTCTTTCCGAAAATGCAAAAAAAAAAAGGAAAAATGAAAATGTCTCCATGGCGATTCGTGAAATAAAAATATTTCAATTTATTCGACGGGTCAATTGACATTTTCGAGACATCGCGATTTTATCGAGATGAATTCTACGTCGCTGTTGAAGAAGCGAAAAAAAAAAAAAAAACAGTTTGTTGCAAAAAAATAAACGCTCAATATTTTTCGCTCGTCTCATCGTGACATGCAAATGTTCACATGAGTATGCGACCAAATGATGCGACAATGTCGGTTAATATCGAAGCATTGTATATACATATATGCATTAAAAAAAAAAAAATATATATATATACACATTTTTTTTCTGCACCAAATCATCTCCGGACGAACGTTCGAGACTCGTGCGAACGGAATCTTCCTTTTTGTCGTTAAACGTCGTCGTTCGCATGTCGTTTCAAATGTCGAGGACGTTTTCGTTCAAGGCAACTTTTATAACGAGCTGCAGATCGTTGCAGACGTTCGATACACTCACGTTTCTTCAACCATGTGCAATATTTTGTTGGTCTGTGCGTTTTGCACTCCGAAAAAAAGAGAAACAAAAAACATTGAAAGAATTATTATTGTTATCAGTAGCAACGAAAGATATTAATTGGCAATATGTTGTGCACTTTTTTTCATTTCTGGTATTGCTGTATACCAGGGTGGTCCTTAATGGGGGTGTTGACGAATTTCGACAAGTGCACCCCCCAGATAAGTTTGAAATGGATAAATAAAAATATTTGCGAAACCCCAGTACTGTGGTCCAATGAGAAGACGTGCCTGTAACTTCGTTTTGTTTCCCATTTGAATAATATGGGATTTTCGGACTAATTCGGTTATTATTTTTTCGAGTTGTCCCTGAGCACCCAAAAAAATTCTTTATTCACACGAATCTATTGTCAATGGGTATAAACTACTCGTACATTTTTTTACAAGACATAAACACAAATAAATTTGAATTTTTGTTGAAATCGTTTATCAGTTGGTTATCATCGTTCATCGGTTCGCCGTTATCGATAATACACAGGTGAGGTCTTGTAAAAAAATGTACGAGTAGTTATACCCACAAACAATAGATTTATGTGACTAAAGAATTTTTCACGTGCTTAGGGACAACTCAAAAAAATAATAATCGAATTAGTCTGAAAATCCCATGTTATTCAAATGGGAAACAAAACGAGGTTACAGGCACGTCTTCTTATTAAACCACAGTGCTGGGGTTTCACACATATTTTTGTTTATCAATTTCAAACCTATGTAGGGGGTGCACTTGTCGAAATTCGTCAACACCCCCATTAAAGACCACCCCAGTTGTTTATTTTCAACATAATGCCAAAGGGCCATCGACCGTAGTCCTTCAGCCCTGTTTTCTTATCATTTTTTTTTCGAGCAAGGAACAAAAATACTTCGATGCCTAATAATTATTGTAGTCGTTTTATTTTAGGCGGGGGGTGGGGTGTTTATTCGAGCGTGTCATTTATTCGGGCAATCTTTCGTTATAATCGAGAATGGTAATGCGTGACATTCTGGAATTTGAGCATTCGTCCGAGTGAGGGCGAGTCGGAAAACAGGTTGCCACGATTAGGTTTCTTGTAGTCGTGAGAGTGGGGGGGGGGAAGGGGCGGAAGGGGCGTGGGGAGGGGTACAAAAGACGTGGGGAAAACTTGTCAGACCTCTGAACAGGCTCTACGTCCAATTCAACGACGAAATTCCCCATTCGCTCCAAGTTGAAAAAAACATTGTATAGAATATATGGAACACATAGATTAGGGTGGTCCTTAATGGGGGTGTTGGCGAATTTCGACAAGTGCACCCCCCAGATAAGTTCGAAATGAATAAATAAGAATATGGGCGAAGCCCCAGCGCTGTAGTCCAATGAGAAGACGTGACTGTAACCTCGTTTTGTTTCCCAATTGAATAACATGGGATTTTTAGAGTAATTTAGTAATTATTTTTGCGAGTTGTCTCTAAGCGAGCAAAAAAATCTTTATTCACATAAATCGATTGTTAATGGGTATAGATAGTGACTGTAAAAATTGCAGAATTTTATTGCTACTCTGACACATGTGTCATACATCCTTAAGGGGTGAGTAAGGTTAATTCGGTGAAAAAGAAGCATGTTATAAGATTTTTTTTCTGGCAATACCAATCGTGTAAATTCATTCAATCAATTTCCATATAATGATGCAACATTTAAACAATATTTTCCCAAATTTCCATTCCAAGATATTGAAAATCAAGCGGGTGACAGTGAATCTCCGGAGGCGCCTCGAAAAAAAAGTTGCTTTGCGGTGTTCATCATAACTCGCCAAAGAATCATCTGGAACAAAAAAATCAAAATGCATTCGTTAAAGGAGATGTTTCTCGAGGTAATCACTAGGGGACTTTTTTTTGATTTTAGATTTTTTCGTAGCACTTGGAAGCAAAAAACCCGATTTTCGCTATAAAAATCAGCTAATTTCTCGCTGTAAAATTAATAATTATTTAAAAAAAAGCTCTCGACAATACCTGGTGAATTATGTGAAAAAGTAGTGTGCAAAATTTCGAAAACTATTGGTCCAGTAGTGTAACGTAATTATTTTGTTATTATTATTATTATTATTTTTTTTTTGTTTTATTTTGATTTTAACAAATGGGACGTCAGGAGGTCCATTCAATTCGACACGTTCAAATTATTCATATTTCAATCCAAATTCAATACACATTCAATATATTTCTTAAATTATTCATGTTTCCTCTTTTTTACTTTTTTTTTTTTTTTTTTTTTTTTAATTATTTTTTATGCCTCACATTCCATAACTCACCCATAAATTCCACACCTTACAATAAGTCATAATTGACTGATAATAATAATCGGATGCAATAAAAAAAAAAAAAAAAAGAACTTAGCTCGATTTATTCGGCCACGTGAGGGTTGATCTCGCTCGCGCGACTCATCCTCTGGGACGATCTATTCGACGAATCGTCGCCCCATTCTTCATTATCCGTCTTGGGTGAACCTCATTTTTCTTCTTTCAGAAGTTGTTCGGTATTTAAAAAAAAAAATCGCACCAGTCGCCGGGAGTTTACTAGATAAATTACGACTGTTAGTGATCACGTGGTTTGGTGACCCATGAAAATTAAATTGGCAAAACCAGCGACAAACATTATATAATAATATAATAATATGATTTACAAATATCGTCTCACCTTTTGTGTCGAAAACTCGTACATACCACACCGATAAAGCCAAAATTAACAAATATATGTTTTTACACGTGCGGCGAATTAAACATTAGCACGTGTGCTCATGGTGAGGTGTAACCGACGACTGGGAAGAGGCCGGTACCGAGAGTTCGGAAATGGGTCACGCATTACCTGTGATTGGCTAGACGCATTGTACCGTGACGCAAGACGGTGCGTACGACATTTGGGTCACGCAAGCGCTCGGGGGGGTCACTCATCGAGCGCGCGAAATTTAATTGAATATAAAACATTTCTTACAGTAGATTTAGCGTTATCGGTGAACACGGACTTAAAAAATGTAAAGTTTGAGGAAAACGCTTTGAAGTTTTTCGCACTCGTCGCACTTGTCCCGGAGCAACGGACACTCGAATACTCATAACGTCGTCAATATTGCTCCAATCGACTTGAAATCTTGACACAATACTTTTGAAATATTATGGATTCGGTCGAAAAAAAATTAATACCTCACCCCGCCCTTAAATATATTGTTTTTTTTTTGTGTTTCCTAAAGAAACGAATTAACCCAATTAATCGATTTGCAGGCGAGGGATGTGTTGAAAAACCCGTGTCGACGCTATGGCGTAATTACGTGAGCAGCAGCAGACCGGACGTGACGATGAGACTGACGGTGACGAACGGCGGTTTGACAGCCACTACCAAGGATCACGGACTCACCGAATATTGGGCCCATCGGGTTACTTACTGCACCGCACCGGCTTCCCATCCACGTCTCTTCGTTTGGGTTTATCGACACGAGGGACGAAGATTGAGGCCCGAATTGCGATGTCACGCAGCACTATGCTCCAAAGAATCGACAGCGAGACGACTCGCCACGACCCTCAACGCCCGATTGCATCAGGCGCTTCTTGAATTTCGCCGGGACAAAGTTTCACGACAAAATGCCAGGTAAAATAATAATAATAATAATAATAATAATAATAATAATAATAATAATAATAATAATAATAATAATAATAATATGAGATTGCTGGTATAAAAAATGAATGGGAGAGAGAGAATGAGATTTATTTATTTATTTATTTATTTATTTATTTATGCCTTAGACTTTTAGGCAATTTAGAATAAGCATCATTTTTCTTATCAATAACACAAATAACAATAATAAAAATGATAATAATGATAAAAATATGGAAAGGGACGTCCCAAACGTTTTAAAACCCTTTTATCCCTCGATGTGGTCCATGATGATTTTTTTTAGTATCTTTTCGATGCTACGCCCTCACAAAATTCTTTTTTACGTTTTTAAGACCCCCGCCCCCCCTCCTTCCCCCTCACCACACTGACTTTGGTTTTTTTTATCCAGAGGCAATTGCTATTTCGACTGTTTATTTTATTGGATGATATTGCTTTTTTTTTCTCAGATACTTCATCAAAATTGAGGAATTGTGTTTTTTTTTAATCAAATTTGAGCGCGCATCATGTTTCTAATATTTTATTTTTTATTTAATGAAATTTTGAAAAAAAATTCGAGTTTTTTTTCGAAATTTTAATGCATGGTAATAGTTTTCTATTTGAGAAGAAATGAACATCAAATCTATTCGCCAAAAAATCGATATTTCGATTATTTTCGATAGAAAATCGATTCTTTGATTATTTTTTAATTATTATTTATGAAAAAAAAATTGATTTTCTATCGAAAGTAATCGAAACTTTGTTTTTTAATTTTGATTTTTTTTTTTCAATAATAAACGAAGAAAGTATAATCAAGGATTTTCAAGAATCAAAACTAAATCGCGAAAAAAATTGCTCTGGCTGTTGGGAAATGTTTTTTTCACGATTTAAGATTTTCTTTCATAAAACTATTGGACTTTGGTCTTTTTTTTTTCATTTATCATTGGATTTGTGAATATTTGTAAATTCGACGTGGGACGTCGTCGGGAGTTAACGGATGATTATTGGGTGACCGGGTCACCATTGAGTTCAATAATGCATTTAAGTCTAAACAAAAATTTCAATCACGTATATGGAAACGCACGATCGAGAAAATCAGGGTCAATCGAAACGATTTAACAAATTCAACGCGTTTCGGTCGTTCCAGTTTATAAACTTGTTTTTTTTTTTTTTTTACTATTTTGTTTTTTATTTCTTTACAACTTACTCGATTTTTTTTCGCACTGTCCTTGAGAAGGTTTTTTCTCGTGTTTCTTTTTCGTTCTTTTGTTTCTTTTCGCCACCGTTCAACGACACACACACACACACACACACACACAGACACACTGTTTGCGTGTCGTTGGATCGTCGAGGTAAAACGATTGGAAAGTCTTCGCGTGACGATCAATAGGGAAATCGTTGGGATACAAAAATTACGAGTCTGTCGGTCGGATATCACGGAATATCCCGACGGTCTCTGACCGTCTCAAGTCCAAATGGAACACATGTCCTCCTCCCATTACGAAAAACGCAATTCGCATTTTTAATCATTATAAGTCCGCGAAAATAAAAAAAAATTTCTTGTTTATAAATTCTCTGAATTTTTTTTTATAAATTTAAGTGGAAAATAAATTGAGTCGGGCTCGAAATTCGGAACGAGCAATGTTCGGAAAGGTCAGAATTCAGAACGCTCAATGTTTGGAACGACAATGCTCGGAACGGTCAAAATTCGGAATACGAATATATATAGGTATAGTTGGCGTACCTCGTCCGCCAGCCGCGAGACTACATTGCCCGACTTTCGAGCTTTCCCCACGCGTTGACTATCAATGTTAGATATATGCCGTCGCGGACTTTTTTGTCGGAAATTTAATTCTCTGCAACATTGTTCATGTGAACTTTTGGTCTATATAGCGTTGTTCAGCCAGCGTTTGGACAGGAAGATAAAAATATATTCATTGATTCAATACATTTTTATCTTCCTGTCCAAACGCTGGCTGAACAACGCTATATAGACCAAAAGTTTACATGAACAATGTTGCAGAGAATTAAATTTTCTACAAAAAAGTCCGCGACGGCATATATCTAACATCGATAGTTAACGCGTGGGAAAGCTCGAAATTCGGGCAATGTAGTCTCGCGGCAGGCGCACGAGGTACGCCAACTATACCTGTATATATACGTATTCCGAATTTTGACCGTTCCGAGCATTGTCGTTCCGAATTTTGGCCTTTCCGAACACTGCTCGTTCCGAATTTCGAGCCCAACCCGATAGAAAGCTCCGGAACAATAATATAATCGTGACACGAGCATGTCCCGCTTTAATGGTCTCAATCTTCTCTCACATTGAGCTTTGATTTTTCCTCCAGATTGTCACTGGCGAACGCTGTCTACGACAATCCGTCGCTTCCACGGAGAAAAATTCTGCTGAGCACCGGTGGCCAGAATTACCGACCTCCTCTGGAACGTTCGAAAAGCGCGCCGAAACTCTCGGCCATCGAGGAAGACGCGGTGGCCGAGGAAATCGAGCAGAAACGATTGCTCGAAGAGCTCAGGTAATTTTCAGTTGAAATGTTCTCAACTTTCTTTAAAAAAAATATATTTAAAAATAAATTCAGACATGCGGGATGCCTGAAAAATAGCTTTTTACGATCAAAGCTCAATTCCAAGAGCTTTTAGTTAGTCCAAACTGAAAATCAACATTTTTTTCGGAAAGTTGAAACAATTTTACATAGAAATGCATTCTAAGTGTAATTTTTATTTCGCGATAAAATGTACTTAGAAATTAAATTGAAAAAAAAAAAAAAGAAAAACGGAAATGTCACGAAATGCCGATAATAACTACAGCCAAAAAATAATGAAGGCAAAAATCTGAAAAAAATTCAGGTGCATACAGTTCATCAATGACTAAATCCTAAAAAAAATTAAAAAGATTCGGAGGATTCGTATTCATCCAAACCGATGTCTATATTTGGTAGAATGGTCCATATATAATGCCCCCCCAACAGGGATGGTCATTCATTCAATGATAATGTATTTCAAATACTTTTTCGAACAAATAACTATGATCAATTATCATGGAACAATCAATATTTTCACATTTCTGTAATAATTATGATCAATTTACGTTAATTATTATTATACAATAAATTTAAATATTTAATAAATTCGATAAAATTCATTATCATTTGGTTTGAAAAGTATTTGAAATACATTTTCATTGAATGAATGCCCATCACTGCCCCTCAAACCGACGAAAAACCATCGTTCAATGTCACGGCGAAAAAAGAAAATAAATATCCCGAAAATCTTCGATGCAATAAAAAAAAAAAAAAAAAAAGCCCGCGATCGAAGAAGAAGAAAAATAATTCATGGCCTCGAACGTCGTGTCTGAAAGAAGATTGAGGAAAGGGAGAGGGGGGCGGAGGGGGAGGAGAGGGGAAAGGTTCGAACGGTGAGAAGACATCCCGAATGAATAACGACGTAATTTTTTTTCTTCTTCTTCTTCTCTCTCGTTAAATATAGGTCACTGGAGAACGTTGCGCGAAGTTGGCAGGACCAAGACGGTTGGAGACTGGCGAGGTTGGTCGACGACCTGAATCGTGTCGGCGCCTCCGGCGAATATTCCGACGAAAACGGTAGCATATCGAGCGGATGTGAAACAGCGAGTACGTCGAACAGCGAGGAGAGAGCTCCTGGTGTCGACGATCATAATAATCATCATCATAATCATCATCATCATCAGCATCAGCATCATCATCATCATCATCATCATCGGGCGACCATCGATAACGAACCCCGAACAGGACGACGAGTATTGTTCGCGGACGATGTGATTACGGGCGTTGTTCCGAGTCCGCGAAGAAATTCCGAAGGTTCGCCAAATTTTTTGACCTGCGCCGGAAGTCCGAGATTTCATTGCGCTCGAAAAATTCCGAGAAACAGATATCGCGGCGGTCGGGGCGAGGACGACGAGGCCATGGAGGAGGAAACCGAGGAGGAAGACTCCGAGGAAACGACCGCCAACGTATTTGATTTCGACGATCCCGAAGATTTCGATGAGGTTAATTTATTTATTTATTTGGCATTTTTTACGACTTGATTGTGGTTTTTTTTTTCGTGTCACGTGTTTTTTCCGTTGTCTCGTTTATACGGTTGGCGAGATGAGATTTGATATAAGGACGTATTTTTTTTAATGACCCGAAAATAAGAATAATGAGATTTTTTGAGAAATCGTTTTTTTTCGACGCGGTTTTCAACGTCTTGACGACTTTCGAGCTTTCCCCGCGTGTTAATTATCAAAGTTAGGTATATGTCGTCGGGGACTTTTTTGTAGGAAATTCAATTCTCTGCAACATTGATTATGTGAAATTTTGGTGTATATAGCGTTGTTTGACCAGCGTTTGGACGGAAAGGTAAAAATGCAATTTCTTATTGTTTTTACCTTGCCGTCCAAACGCTGGATAAACAACGCTATATAGACCAAAAGTTTACATGAACAATGTTGTAGGGAATTGAATTTCCTATAAAAAAGTCAGCGACGGCATTTATCTAACTTTGATAATTAACGCGTGGGAAAAGCTCGAAAGTCGGGAAATGTTGATTTTCATTATTTAATTAGAATTTCAAAAATATGTAAATATTCAGTTTTCATTTTGTTGTATTTGCACAGCAAATTTTTCTTTTTACAAAAGCAACTTGCATTCTAAATGAAGATAATTTACGCATTCTTAATTTATATTTTTCACATTGTTCTAACTGTGAATAATGTATAAATCGATTATTAAAAAAACTTTACTTGGGGCTTTTGGTACCGACAAAAATATTCATACAACTCACGCTTCCTCTGAATTATAGGTAGTAAACAAAGATTCCTTTATGAGAAAGGAAGAATGAGGGCGCTGTGAGGAAGCATTTTTGCTTTGGCTTCCTCATAAAGGAATCTTCGTTCACTACCCAATATTCGGAGAAAGCAAATTGGAAGTTTCAACTTGCAGCTGTTTTAATCGTCAAACTTGAATTCCTGTCAAATCCGAACCATTCAACCGATTTCCGCCAAATTTGATATACATCACGGCTGAATGGTGTTCTATACTTTTGTAAAGTTTAAGCTCGATTGGTCTTAGTTAACGAAAGTTATAGCGACAAATTTGATTTTTGCGAAAAATTCCAAAATATCATAAAATCAAAACTCATCCATGGATTTGGCCCAAATGCAATACCAACCAACCTCGGGTACATATCTCTTTGTCAACAACTATTCAGACGAGTATCTCAGAATTTGCGATAGCTAGAGTGACAACGCCCGTTTTTTTCGGAAATTTGAAAACGACATGAAAATCCGAGTCGCAGCTTGAATCATCGCGAAAATTACGGACAAACAAGGGATTGTGGAGCTGCACGTGTCTGCAAAATTTGGGGGCTGTAGCTAAAACCGTTCTCGAGTTATACACGTTTCAATTTTTCAAGGTCACCACACCTTGACACACACATACATCCGGAAATTTTCTCCAAATGTGTGTTTTCTCGACGTTTTAGCGCATTCAACAAAAAAAAAAAAAAATATCTCACCGTCACGTAGCTTGCTTTATGAGGAAGCAAAAAGTAAATATTGAGAAATAAAATATGTTTTGTTTTTTTTTTTTCTATTATTTCGCAGGTGGTGGATTACAGGCCACACGGTGAGAGTCCGTCGAGAATGGAAAACCCTTCGGGACGTAGAATCGAGGTGAAGGGTGAAAAATATCCTTGCAGGATGCGTCAAGTGGACGAGTTGATAGAGACCGAGGAAACATTTTTGACTCTGGATTGTCTGGACGAGGAGGAAGCGGACAGCGACGAGAGCGGTTACGTCGAGGCTCCGCCCAAGTCGCTCCTCAGCCAGGACGACCCGAAGACCGCTCTCGAAAAATACGTCAATGACGATGCGACCGTCGTCGACGGCGTCGATTCGAATATTCACAAAAATTCCACACCAACGACGATGGAAAACGATTCGGAACGAAGATCCACGGACAACGACATCTCGAACGACGAAAAAATCACGTGTACGAACGACGAAACTAACGTCAACTCGACGAAAAAATTTAAGGATCGTGAAAAAGTCGATTTTATAAAATGTCCGATTTCGGAAACGATTAAAAAATTGGCAAACGCGTCTATGAGATCGTCAAAATCATTGGAAATTTCCACGAGCACGTGTATCAAAGCTTTGAACGATTTGAAAACTTCGAAATCTTTTGAAATAACGAGAACCAATAACGATTGCGACGACGAATCACCGAGTTTGCATCAACGTAAACAATTGCTCGCGCAGCAAGGCGTTACAGTCTGAAAGAACGAAAAATTTGATGAAAAAAAGAAATAATTATAATAATAATAATCAAACACACAATGTAACGTGGACTGTACCCAGTGAAAAAAAAACGATTCACATACATATATATTGGGGTGGTTCTTAATAAGGGCGTTGACGAATTTCGACGAGTGCACCCCCCAGATAGGTTCGAAATTGGTAAATGAAAACATGTGCAAAACCCCAGCACTGTGGTCCAATGAGAAGACGTGCCTGTAACCTCGTTTTGTTTCCCATTTGAATAACATGGGATTTTCCGACTAATTCGGTTATTATTTTTTCGCGTTGTCCCTGAGCACGCAAAGAATTCTTCATTCACACAAATCTATTGTTTGTAAGTATAACTACTCGTACATTTTTTTACAAGATCTCACCTGTGTATTATCGATAACGGCGAACCGATGAACGATGATAACCAACTGATAAACGATTTCAACACAAATTCAAATTTATTTGTGTTTGTGTCTCGTGAAAAAAATGTACGAGTAGTTCATACCCATTGACAATAGATTTGTGTGAATAACGAATTTTTTTGCGTGCTTAGGGACAACTCGAAAAAATAATAACCGAATTAGTCTGAAAATCTCATGTTATTCAAATGGGAAACAAAACGAGGTTACAGGCACGTCTTCTCATTGGACTACAGTGCTGGGGTTTCGCACGTATTTTTATTTATCTATTTCAAACCTATCTGGGGGGTGCACTTGTCAAAATTCGTCAACACCCCCATTAAGGACCACCCCAATATATATATAAATATTGTTTTTTTTTGTTACGACCGAGGAAACAATTTGGTCTTCTCTCGTACGACAATGACGTACTCACCACGTCAAGCCTCGTACATGGGGCAAAAAAAAATCAACCAGTAATTACATTGTCGCGAAAACACTTGAGGAATACTTTTTTTTTTCCAATCAGAGACGGTTACGCGAATAATAGCCAATGAAATATTTCGATAATTGCAGTGCGAATGCGAATGGCAATTATCGTCGAGTTATAGTTATTGAGAAATTAAAAAAAAAATATATATATATATATGTATATGTATATTTTGCATCGCCGATCGTCGTTTGAGTGCAAGTGCGAGGGGACCACGAGTAATTTTTGTTTTTCTTTTTTTTCGATAAAAAAAAAATATATAGGAACAACTCGTTGCGATGTGGAACGTTATTTTGACGACGGAACTGTAAGATGGAATTTATGATGCAGCATCTCTTGTACACGTAGAAATTAATCTTGGGACTGTTTTTTTTTTTTTTTTTTTTTTTTTTTTTTTTTTTTTTTTTAGACGTTGACTCAATCTTCGACGTTCCATCGAATGTTCGGTTTTTTTAATTCTTTTCTTTTTCTTTTCTTTCATGCAGTTTGTAAGTTCTGTTATCGTCCCATGTAACGTTTATTCGATTGAAATATCATTCGTGGGCTGGAACTTGGATGAGAAAAAAAATTTTTTTAAATAAAAAAAAAATAGAAGAATAATTCCATCGATTTAACCCGTTGCGGTGACTCGGGGTCCACTGGACCCCGGGTCAACTTCATGGCCATTGTTCAATAAAAATTCAATTTTTCCGCATTGTTTTGTTTCTTTAAACGTGCCACTTTAATTTTTCTCGACATCGACCAAAAGTCTCGAGTTCAAACTTCAAAACAAATAGACATTTTTCAAAGTCCATAAAAACTGTATTTTTTTCTTCAAAATATAATATCTCGAGAGTAAAACGGCGTAAGATTTTTTACCGTATCGCGAGAATTAGATTTTTCACAATTTTTTTTTCTTTTTTTTTTTTGTAAGAAAAGTCAGATTTCGTGAATTTTTTTCTTTCTTATCGTGTTTTTTGACTAATTAAAAATCTTAAATAGTGGACAACAACTGTCGAATTATTTCGAAAACATGTTAAATTAAAATTTGGCGCAACATTCAAGTCGATACGTTAAAAAGAATGAAAAAAAAAAGAAGAAAAAAAAAACAGGCCCACAGGATTCAAAGTTGTAGAAGTAGGTGTCAATGAATTGTCGTTTTCCTTCTGTGGATGAACTTAATTTTGTTGAGTTATATTCAGCCGAAAAGATTTTTCTTCGATTACGTGAAACCAGTTTTTTTAATTTTTTTTCTTATTTCACATCGTCGGTTGATTGATTGAAGGATCGATGATCGTTCCGCATGGAAATTCACGACGAGCTCGATGGTGTTTGCCAAGCTTCGATCTATGAAGCCGATAACGTTTCGAGATTGTGACAAAGCACAGATATATCGATGAAATTTCGGTTATTCGAAACCGAAAAAATAAATAAATAAAATAAATAAATAAATAAATAAATTCACGTAGTTTTATCGTAATTATAAATAAAATGTAGCAAAACTACAATTGAGTTTTAATGCGGAACAAGTGTGTGTGTGTGTGTGTGAGTGTGCGTTGGAACAATGAAAATTTATAACTATTACCACGACGCGAAATAGCCAGAGATTATAGATCAATAAAGAATTGACATTGAAAATTGTGTTTGACAAATATTGTTGAATTTAATTACACGATATTCAATTTTAAAACTGGGGTCGTACGTGACCCCACTAGAAATTCAAACTACGCCTCTATTTACACACAATATTGCTGTTATTTATAGATTTTATTGTATTTGTAGTCGAAAATTGTATCGATCTTCATTTTTCTGACGATTATGCATAATCGACGGTCTCGTCGGTGTTAACGCCTTAGCGTTGAGTTGGCCGATCCATCGAACCGATTCAATTTCGTACGATTGGAAACAATAATGTTTCATAAACCGTTAAAAACTGGTACAAATCAATCAAAAAAATTATTGTTCATTGCTCGTTCTTTTTCAAACGCGAATAATCAGAAATTTCTGAAATCCCAAACAATAATTTGTTCTTTGAGTGCTCAATTGATGCGGAAAAATCTGTTCAACCCGAATATGATGATTGAAAAAAAAAAAAAACTGTTGACTCTTATTTTTCGAAAAAGTCCGGAAAAACGAAGCTGGACAATTATTGAAGCCCGGTACCGACCAATGAGGTACTCGCATCGACCCGGCTGGTTCAAATCACCCGCGGGGATCTCTACGGTACGTCAAAATAACCCCTGACAATTCGCAATAATTGTTTATCCGTGATTCATGAATAATTATGAGGTGCAAAAATGCCCAAACCTTGTTCCATAGTAAATTGCGGAAGCAAATATCTCGGTGGTGGCTTGAGTCAGAGAAAACTGTTTGGGGGTTCCAAAGGTAAGTGCATTTTTCAATCGAAGTGAATTAATCATACTTATAATATACAAAATCACTTTGAAACGTGTTTTTTCAAAAAATACAATTAATACATGTGTACCTCGCTCACATGGACTTTCACAGTGCTCTTTATTCTCTCCATATTAAGGACGAACATTTTTTCAAATTCTCTTATCATGCATTTTAATTACAATTTTATATTTTACTTTCATTTTAATCACAACTTACGGCTTCAATCAATTTGCGTATAAAATGCGGCAGCGCGTCACACACAAGGGTTATGTTCGTTTGCTCTACACAAATGTGAGGGCAGCTTGGCAAATGGTGAGCATGATAGCACCGCATTGGTCGGACTTTTGCGAACGTTTTTTAACTTCCCGATTATAGGGAAGTTATTGTGATGACCCCGAAAATCGAAAATCGTTTTTTTTTTTTTTTTTTTTTTTTTTTTGGTGCAGATCTTCACGTTTCGAGATCATTGGGTTCATTTGAGCCTATTTTGAGCAAAATGTTTGTGCGCGTGTGTGTGTGTGTGTGTGTGTGTGTGCGTATGTACGTACGTACGTACGGTCAAGTAGTTTTTTAGTTTTTCAGCAAAAATCATAATTTAAGAACGGAATTTACACCGGAGGGTAGCAATTTGCAAGTGGCCACTGAGTGGCAATAATATAAATATAGTATTGTTGTTGTTGTTTTTTTTTCTTTTTTTTTTCGCGATTTAGACTCGGGAATCGGGAAGTTACCGACGCGTATACTATATTTGAAAATCTTACGTCGATAATTGAGATATTCGTATCAATTGAATTTGCGATTACCAGATAATACCGGAAAAATTGTCAATAGTTGAACAAGGCGAATATTTAATGAATAATAAATATTGACGAAAGTAAAAAATTAAAATTCATTAAAACCGAATAAACACACATGACCTATGTAGGTATTGTAGGTAATCAAAAGTTTTATACCGATTGGTTGGTATCGAAACCCGTTCGAATCAAAATTTCTTCGAATGGGACAAAACTTCAGGTATGGAATTTGTACATCTTCAAATTCAAGTACACCATTATTTTCGTTTCAATGTTTTTATTTATTTATTAATTTCACCTCGGATTATGGTAAAATACATCGTAAGATTATTCATGACATAATAATCACAACAACTTACAATCCATCGACAAAGCAATATAATATATGTATGGATAGAATTTCAAGTACAATTCTTAGATGTTGGAATTTAGTGCAAACGTATTTCCAAAAAAAAAACAATAATAATAATAGTTTTATAATGTGGGTTCGTTACACATTGTCGAACATACCGGCTTTCATTACATCGATATGTGTGTTATCGATGTAAACAAGGAAATCTGATGTTTTTTGAACCCCCATGAATGTACCAAACTCCAATCTCTTAAGTGGATTTCCATTTAATCCAATACGTGTAAGCTTATGCATTTTTTTGAACGCTCCCTGTTTAATAATTGCAATCTGGTTATACTCGAAATATAAAAGCGTCAAATTCGGTAGATCAAATGTTTCGGCCTCAATAGTCGTTAATCTGTTATAACTTAGACTGAGTAGTCTCAGACGTTTGAGCTTGGTGAAAACTCCTTTCTCAATAGACGATATCTCATTATGGTGCAAATAAATATAGAGTAATTCCCCATTATCAAACGCACCGGGCTCGATAGTCTTAATACTGTTATACGGAGCAAAAAATTCCCGCAGTGATTTGAGAGAAGAAACAGTCCCGGCTTTTAACGCAACAATACGGTTGGCCGTAACCCACAATCCCTCAATCGACGATGGCAACGTCGCCGTAAAGTTCAGGTCGCTGAGGAAATTGAAACGCAGATTAAAACACGTAATATTCGTCACAGATCGGAAAACATTATCCTCGATCGAGCTTATTTCGCGATTATTTAGGGATAATTCAACCATACGCAGTGGTGTAAGAGTAGAAACAACAGGTTTTTCTATCGAACAACCGCTCGGCATGGTTTCGTTCTCTTCGAAATATTTTACTTCGGTTAGGATCCCATTGTGAATACAAACTCCTATCGGTCGCAGATCTTCTGGCGAATGTGGCCGTGGATGTGTCTCTGATGACGTATCAAGATTGCTGTCTACTCCGATGGTATTTTCCGGCGTTTGCCAGCCAAATGCATCACCATATACGCCACGAATACCTCTATTATTTTTCGTGATTATACAAGCTGACTTTGTAAGTCCGTAAAAGAAATTGCTTCCTATAATTTTACCGAGTGGGTTACTCGATATATTAACGTACGCGAGTTTATCGAGTCCCTTAAAAGCATTTCTCGTGTTCGTGATCCGATTGTCATTCAGAAATAGGTATGTCAAATTTTTGTTTTTTTCAAAAACATTTTCGGGAAGCGTCGCTATTTCATTCTGACCGAGATTCAGGAGATATAGACTTGGCACATGGGCAAAGGCTTGATCATGTATAGCTGTGAATCCGCGTCCAGACAAATCCACGTAGTTCAATTTTGGCACGTCTTTCGCTGTTAGAATTTTTTCTGTCTTGCCAGGGACGAACCCATTGATCACGATGAGCACGGTTATCAGAATGAAGTTCGGAAACACGATCATTTCGTTGATCGTGAGTTATTCAAACACTCGTAGACTGGAAACAAATCGGGGTTGTTTTAATCGGACGATAAAATCGATAATGGATGTTGCACAATTGAAATAGCACAGTGGTAGTTGGTTTGAATGATACGATGAAAAATAACACACGGTTAATGCCAGTTTAATTGTGGTTATCAATTAAGGTCCACAAATATATGTGGGTCGGCACGCGCCGAATCCCTTTTATCCACCGATGTGGTCGATGATTTTTTTTTTAGTAGGTATCTTATGGATCCTACGACCTCACTAATTTTTTTTTAGATTATTTGCATCCCCGTTTAGCTAAACATTTTTTTTTATCTACGAGGTAAATGCTATTTTGCCCCTTTTTATTTGGATGGATTTTTTTTTTCCAGATATTTTGTCGAAATCGAAAAACTTTTTTCATGAAATTGGCGTGGGCATCAGGTTCCTAATATATATATATATATATATATATATATATATATATATATATATATATATATATATATATATATATATATATATATATATATATATAACTTTTTTCTGAATAGTATTCTCCGTAGTATTTCTAAAAAGTTTTGAAACACGTTCTGAACACACGCTTTAAACGAAAAACATCGCGATTGTCATTTAATAGTATATTATGACACTAGTACGAAAAAATGTTTTCTGACGAGTGTGAGTTTGCAGAACGAGCCGAAGGCGAGTATTGCAATCACACGAGTCCAGAAAACGTTTTTCATACGAGTGTTGTACGATTTTTTATGTCACAAGGTCCGTAAATGCGGTTTGAAGTGAACGAAGTGAGCGTAAAACCGCACTTTTACGGACAGCGTGACATAAAATTATTAGAGATAAAATTTATAAAAATATTATCAAAACAAAAATTTTAAATAAATTTTCGAACAAAGAACTTCTATAATAGTTAATCTTACGATCGAAACTCAAATTTGTATGAATTTTCCTAAAACCCATAAATTAAATTAAAATTTTCCGAATTATTAATCAAAAACTGTTAAAATTGGCGTGCATTGAAGTTCGACGATGAATATCTTTTAAACGCTTAATTCAATCGAATATTCATAAACGACCATTTTTGTAGAGCAGCGAACTTTCTACAAAACTACGTATTGCGCCTTCCATAATGATTTTTCGTTAACGAGTTATAAAATTCAAAAGCAAAACAGAAATTTGTCTAAAAATGATCAAACTTGAACCTTGAATATCTTCAGAACAGTGAGGTTTACGAAAAAATTGTAAGAGACCTTTTTTGTAGAGCGGACAATTTCCTACGAGTATAGAAGGAGGGATATTACAAGAGATCGGTTGATAAAGCGATATGAATTTTTTTTTCTGATACTGCAATAAAAAAATGAAAAACTATGAGGCGGAGGATCTCAACATTTAAATAAAAAGCTCAAATTTGCTGTGAATTTTCTGAAGGTGTCTAGTAACCTATTTTTCGGGTAAAGAAGTAAAAAAAAATAGTCGATTTTTTTTACCCACCCTAATATATATATATATATATATATATATATATATATATATATATATATATATATATATATATATATATATATAGTATCCGTCGAGCCGGGATCGGTTAGTCCGGGATAAGGGTTTTGAAAAAACTAAAAGAAAATTAGTGAGGTCTCATTATTAGAAGACATAAGATTTTCAGTCCGGTGATTCGGTGCGTCCCGCCCCACATACAATATGGTAGGGAAAAAATCAACTACGATGAACGAGTTATCTATATAAAAACATTCAGATTCTAACTCTTTGAATCGGGATACGTAAACTGGAATAGGCCCTGTTCTTAATGAAAGCACATAGCAATGAGAACGAAGACGAATCTACGACGTGGCAGTAAAGTTTTTTACAAATTTAAATTGACGATAAAAATGAATTAAGCGACAATATTGTGAAAGCACACAAATGTGAGGAACAAGATGATCAAGTTTTGACGTTGAAATTTACTTACGGGTAGTCGGAGCGGAGATCTCGATGATTCTTCGTTGCGAAATTTTTCTCGTACAAAAATGTCGTAGATGCGACTGATCGATTAACAACTTGAAATAGTGTGTAGCTGGGACACAAAGTGGCTAGGTGTTTTATACCCGACATAACTTTGCACACTGTCCGAGTTTTTATTTTTACGGAGTAGTTAAAAAAATCCACGCACGAGTGCTGACGCACATCACGATTTTTTCGTTATTATCACGCTGTAGAACCGAAAAGCAGGTTCACGATCATCCTGCGAGTCCGCGAAGTCGATAATTTTCATTTGCTTCGGCAAAACGAGACTTTTCGATGGTATTTCTGCGTTGAGAAAATAATTAAATTCACGCTGAAGACTGAAGTAAAAATATAAATAAATTCGAAAATTCAACAATTGCGGCATGATCACGTCGCAAATCTAGCTCTTATCGACGAGCCATTCAAATTCGAAATCAAATCTCTCCGCTCGTTTTTAATTGAAAAAAAAAATCAGTCTCGATAATTGATTGACGTTTCAAAACTTTCGGCTCAGACGAATTATGTTCTGGAAGTTTTATCGATGAAAAAAACCATATCGATATTTCATTTTTGACGCGGTATTAATTTTTATGATCGATGTTTTTTTTCAATTTCATCGTGAAATGAGCAGAGATTCTACGAAAAATATACGTTTTCCCAAATATTTGTCCATTCGACGATATGTGTGCGTACGAAATAAAGAATTTAAACCTTAAAATATTTGTGCGAAAGAAACTCCGTTTTTTTTTCATTATTATCACGTCGTCGCACTACTTTTACATCCGAACTCGGTATATAAAATTAACGATCATCGTGAGTCCGCGAAATCGATAATTTTTATTTGCTTCGGCAAGACGAGAGTCTTCGATGATATTTCTGCGTTTTGCAGAAAAAAAAAGTCGCGCCAACGGCTAAAGTAAAAATGAAAATAAATTACAAAAGTTTTAAAAAATTTGGCAATTCACATCGCAAATCTAACTCGTTCCGTCGAGCCATTCGAATTCGGGATCAGATTTCTTCACTCGTTTCTTTTTTTCTCACTACAATCATGGCTTAAAATATCTACAATAATTAATCGAAGCTAGAACCATTTTTTTTTTTGCCAACTCAAATTACATCGTTCAGCAAACGCTTTGAATTGTGGCAACGACAATCCATTATCGAAAATCGATTCATATAATTTGCGGCTCGAACATTTTTGCCTTAGACGAATAATGTTTTCGGTAGTTTTATAGATACAAAAAAAAAAGCTGCAAGTTGAAACTTGCAAATTGCTTCCTCATAATTTTAAGCAAGCTGCAAGTTGAGCATTGCAATTTGCTTCCTCGGAATCGTAGGTAGTGAACGAAGAATCCTTTATGAGGAAGCAATGTGATGCTTATGGGAGCGCTATGAGGAAGCATTTTCGTTTTGGCTTCCTCATAAAGGATTCTTCGTTCACTACCTACGATCGAAAAACTTGAATTCCTGTCAAAACCGAACCATCCAACTGATCTTTGCCAAATTTGAGATACAGCACGGCTGAATGATTTTCTATACTTTTGTGAAGTTTGAGCTTGATTGGTCAAAGTTCACAAAAGTTATAGCGACAAATTTGATTTTTTGAAAAATTCAAAATATCATAAAATCAAAACTTATTGATGGATTTGGCCCAAATGCAATATCAACTAACCTTGGGTACGTATCTCTTTGTCAAGAACTATTCAGACGAGTATCTCAAAATTTGCGATCGCTAGAGTGATAACGCCCTTTTTTTGGGAATTTGAAAACGACATAAAATCTGAGTCGCAGGTTCAATCATTTCGAAAATTATAGTCAAAGAAGTGATTACGGAGCTGCACATGTCTGCAAAATTTGGGGGCTGTAGCTCAAACCGTTCTCGAGTTATGCAAGTTTGAATTTTGGGAGGCCATTACACACATACACACACACACACACATACATACATCCGGACATTTTCTCCAAATGTGTTTTCTCGACGTTTTGGAACATTCTGAACATGGTGACATGAAGATCTCGAAAAAGAATTTTCCCACCGTCACAAAGCTTCCTTTATGAGGAAGCAAAAAACAATACAAATAGTTCAACTTTACCGCAGTATTGATTTATTCAATCGATAAAATTATTCAATTTGAAGCTGAAATTAGCGACGATAGTATTCCGTATAACAATTTTGTCAAATATTTTCCATCTTACGATATGTGAGCTTGCGGAATAAAGAATTTAGGCCTCGGAATATTTGTGCAAAAAAAACTGTTTTTTTTTCCACCCATTATCATGACAACGTCGCATAACTTTTACACTCGGACATGGCACACCAAGTTTACGATCATCGTGAGTGCAGGCAATCGATAATTTTTATTTGCTTCGGCAAGACGAGTGTCTTCGATGATATTTCTGCGTCTAGAAGGAAAGAAAAAAAATCGCACGGACGGGTAAACTGAAAAATTGAATTAAACTCGAAAATTCAAAAATTGCGACGGACAAACATATTTCGTTGAATGAAAAATATTCGACGAAAACAAAAGAGTAGCTAACAATTATATTATATTTTTTTAGTCGCGATTATACTGAAAAAAAAATAAATAAATAACTGAGGGAATCTAATCTCGATTGCTACTGGTTCACTCGAACAAGATAGACTTGCCATGCAATCTGCCGCAATTTTTGAAATTTTCGCATTTATTCAAATTTTTTAATTTAGCCGTCCGCCCGATTTTTTTTTCTTTCCTTTTGAACGCAGAAATGTCATCGAAGACTCTCGTCTTGCCGAAGCAAACAAAAATTATCGATTGCCTGCACTCACGATGATCGTAAACTTGGTGTGCCATGTCCGAGTATAAAAGTTATGCGACGTTGTCATAATAATGGAAAAAAAAACGGTTTCTTTCGCACAAATATTCTAAGGCCTAAATTCTTCATTTTGCAAGTCCACATATCGTCAAATGGAAAATATTTGACAAAATAATTATTCGCCATACTATTGTCGCTCATTCCAGCTTCAAATAGAACAATTTTATCGATTAAATAAATTAATACTGCGGTAAAGTTAAACTATATATATGAGCGATTCCCCGTGACTTCAGCCACTCAAAAAAAAAATTTTTCACAAATAATTTTTAAAAATTGAGCTATTTTTTTTGCAATATATTCACCGAGTGCCGATTTTTTTAAATTTTTTTTGACGGTTTTATCGTTAATTAACGTTTTTTTGTATTTTTCCATACAAATGGCTGTATCTTTGGCAGGATTTGACGTATTTACATTTGTGAAAAACGAAAATGTGCGTCTTTTTAAGGCCTTCTAGAAAAAAATTACTTTAGATTCTATCGAGCAAGTTGCACGTCCGTTTCAGGGCAAAATATGCAAAAATATTTTTTTTCTCAAAAAATGCATTTTTTATTTTTTTTTTTTCAAAATTTCCCCAAATTCTGAATACGAAAAAAGAATTTTTGGTATTAAAGTTAATTAACGATAAAACCGTAAAAAAAATTTTCAAAAATCGACACTCGGTGAATATATTGCAAAAAAAATAGCTCAATTTTTAAAAATTATTTGTGGAAAATTTTTTTTTTGAGTAGCTGAAGTCACGTGGAATCGCTCATATATATATATATATATACATCTTGTTGCTTCCTCATAAAGGAAGCTATGTGACGGTCCGAAATTTTTTTTTTCGAGATCTTAATGTCAATAGATTCAAAATGTCCTAAAACATCTAAAAATTACATTTGTAGAAAATGTCCGGATATAGGTGTGTGACTGTGTGTGTGGATGAACCCTCCAAAATTTAAACGTCTATAACTCGACAATGGCTCAAGCTGCAGTGCTCAGATTTTCCACACATGTGGTGCCTTACAATGTCCGTGTCATCTGTAATTTTTGCAATAATCGACGCATATCCGTTCGAATTTCACAGCGTTTCGAAATGTTAAAAAAAATGTCTGTTACCACTTTAGCGTCGGCAAATTTTGAGATGTTCTTCCAAATAATTCTTTAAATATAGAGTTATACCCAAGAATATTTGATATTGCATTTGAGCCGAATTCGTGGAGAAGTTCGAAATTCCGAAAAATCCGAATCGAAGCAATACCATTTACTATATATTTCCAGGCGATTACCACGACATCTTAGCGGACGGGTTTGGTACTACGTGGCCAAACGAGCGCTCGTTGAATACAAGCTCCAGCGATGCAGGTACCAAAATATCAACACGTGTAGAGCAAGCGAACATAACCCTTGTGTGTGACGCGCTGCCGCATTTTATGCGCAAATCGGTTGAAGCCGTAAGTTGTGATTAAAATGAAAGTAATATAAAATTGTAATCAAAATGTATGATAAGAGAATTTGAAAAAATGTTCGTCCTTAATATGGAGAGAATAAAGAGCACTGTGAAAGTCCATGTAAGCAAGGTACATATGTATCAATTGCATTTTTTGAAAAACACGTTTCAAAGTGATTTTGTATATATAAGTATGATTAATTCACTTCGATTGAAAAATGCACTTACCTTTGGAACCCCCAAACAGTTTTCTCTGACTCAAGCCACCACCGAGATATTTGCTTCCGCAATTTACTATGGAACAAGGTTTGGGCATTTTTGCACCTCATAATTATTCATGAATCACGGATAAACAATTATTGCGAATTGTCAGGGGTTATTTTGACGTACCGTAGAGATCCCCGCGGGTGATTTGGACCAGCCGGGTCGATGCGAGTACCTCATTGGTCGGACCCAGCTCGATCGCAGCGCCACCAGTGCAGCTATGTGCGGTCTCACCTGAACTAGTGAAGGTCGGTCTCCCGGTCTCCAGTCTTATTGGTCGAAAAGCACGCCCGCACGCCTACAGCCCCGTGCGTCACGCTTCGTCGACGGCCAGAGGGCGCTCTGTACCGCGAAGGCGCTGTTGTAGTGCCAGGAGGACCGCGGCGACGGCGGGCGGTGATTCAGGGACCCCCTTATCTCTACGCTACAAGAAATTTCTACCTACGACATAAAAAAAATTCTACACACAAACACACACATATATATATATATACATATATGTGACGCGGCACTCGACGGAAACGAGCATGAATCGTCGCTGATATACAAAAAAAAAAAAAATAAAAGACGGCTCGACACCATTTCACAGTGCATTGCCGCGTAAAACCGCGAAAGAACGAAAAAAAGCACACACAAAATAAATCGAAAAAAGTAGAAAACTAAAAAAAAAACAAATAAGCAGCGATACCATCCAACCTACACGTTGTATTAAATATACAGGGGCGAATCCACCAGTGTGTTCGGTCGTTTGTTGTTTTACTTGTTTAAAAATTATCTTTGTTATTATTATCATTATTATTATTTTTTTAAATTCGAATTCATTTAATGTTGGCTGTTAAGTTCGTTGGGTAGTTTTTTTTTTCGGTGGATCAGAGACAAACGCGAAGGGACATGATGCACGAGGCGGGGGTGTAAAAAAAGTCGACGACCGTGAGTGTGAATCACGTTTGGGGAGAGGCGCCCCCCCCCCCCGGCCGTGTGTGCCCCGTCTTGAAGTTTGCTTGATCCGTGACCACGACATTGACCTGAGAGGGAACACGGACTCGAGACCGGGCCTATCCCCATCCTCTTCCGTCGTCGGGTTCTCTCTTCCCCGCCGCCGCCGCCGCCGTCGACCCCCCCCCCCCCGCCTCCTCGTCGTTCTCCCCGCCGCCGCTCGACGACGTTCCAAACCGATCGTTCCCCCGGGTTGTGTTTTCGACGCCCGTTGGAAAGAGGAATGAGGTGACGAGGAATAACCGTGAAACCAGTCGATTGGCCGAAAAAACTTTTGTCGCAGTCTTCGAAACACAAAAATTTTCATTCAACGATCCTCGAAATCTTTTTTTTTTTTGTCGTTTCGTCTCGCTCGCTCTTTCTCTCTCTCTCTCTCTCGCACTCACGCGCTTTCGTTCTCGCTCTCTTTCTCTCTCTCTCTCTCTCTCTCTCTGTCTCTCTTTCTGAAAACCGCAACGTTGCCAACGATCCATCCACTAGGTTAGTTGTTTATTTGAGCTTTTGTTTCTGTGAAAGATTTGAGAAAAAAGTTAAAAAAAAACAAACAAACAAAGACGAAAAGAAAAAAAAATAACCTAGATGGGTTTCGATTCACGTGTTAAACAAATTGTTGGGTTACGTCGACCGCCGCAGAGTCGCAGGATCTGAAGCTTCGTCGAGGACTCTCCGAAGTTTTGGGCAATCGTCGACGAGCGTCGGTTGGATCCACGACCGTCGTCGGTACGACACGAATGGCACGATCGTCGGCGTCTGGCCGAAAGATTGTCCGAGTCGAAGAGCGGAGGACGACGGCGGGCTCGACGGGACGCCGAGGAGAACGATCGTGATAACAGCGTGGATGGATCGCTGGAGAGGCGAGCGGGCGAATGCTGGATCGCTTGTACGACGGACCAACCAGCGCGAGGATCTTCGTATCGCACCGCGTCGTACGGCGATGTTGAAGAAAATTGTGATTTTCCAATCGGTTTGATCGGCGCTCGCGGATCGTACGATAGAATATTGGATTTTTTGGCGCGGGAAGGAGCACGTCGTGCGTCGCGCGACATTCGGATCGACGATCGTCGTCCGAAAGCCTTTTTAGACGTAGTCGAGGTTCGGAGTCGGAGGGGACGGTGCGATCGCCAAGCACCCAGCAACGAACTGAGAAAGGGATAGTGGAACAAGGTTTTTTTTTTTTCTCATACTTTGCAACAAAAAAAAAACGGCTCGATCGACGGATTTTGGAAAGAAAATACGGAAAACAAGTGTAATTAGAAAAATTTTGAAGAAGAAACGGAATTAAGACGACGAATCATCAGACGACGAGCGCAAGCCGGACGTTCGATAGGGAAGATATATATATATTTTTGGGATCGATAGAAGTCGATCAAAGTTTTTACAAGATACAGCGAAGAATTTTTCGTCGGAGAGTTATAACGTGCCTAATCAACAACGGAGCGACGGAGGGCGGACAAGAAAGAAACGCAGCGGAGAAGGAGCGTCGTCATGTCGGACGAAGAAGACAAACCACCTGCGCCGCCGGTGCGACTCACCTCCAACAGGTGAGATTCTGACTTTTCATTCAGATTCGATTATTTATTATCGATCGTCGATAAATCCCAGTCAGTTGCATCGTCTCATCGACTGGATCCGAATTATCGGAGAGCGATTGAAATAATTGATACCGATGAATAATTGAAAATTGGGTTGACGACTGAAATTAGTTCGATCGTTCGATTGGCTCGTTTATTTATCGATTAGAGTGTTGGCCAGACGTTGATACATTTGTAATTGAAGAGTCAAATTGCTGAGTTACGTGGACGTTACAAATCAAATTTGACCACAAGCACGAAAGTATTTTGTATTTTGTAAACGCGAAAGTACAAAAATTGCATCTGTAATTTACCGTTGGCAAACGTGGAGGTACAAAATACATTTGTATTTTGTATTCGGCGAACGAAATATTTTCAAGTACATCTGATTTTGACATTGTTACAGTACTCATATCGATTGTTGTATTTCCACTTTCTAACTTGGAATTGGAATTAAAAATGTTCAGTACTGCGACAAGCCGCAGTGTGCGAAACAGTTTTGTTTTTTTTTGTTTCGTTTTTTTTTTTTTTCGTTGACAATTTTGATTATATTATTGGACACAAATTGCTTTATGTATTTTTGAGTCTTTTTCTTTTACATATTCCAAATACCGAGCACAAATGTACTTTGTATGTAATTGATGCATTAAAGAATACACGGTACGTCTGTACAGTGTGTCCGACTCACGAATGAAAATGAAGTACATCAAATACTTTCTTCTCGGAGCTTAGATAAATACAAAATTACTTCTGTAATTTGTAATTTGATAATCTGTCAGTATCGATTTGCTCAACTATGATTGATTATTGAAAAAAGTTATTTCACGCCGGCCAGAATAACAGCGCCCCCATTCGCTATACATTCAAACGAAAATTCGTCAACATACCTAAATGTATATACTTTCGTATAAAACCAACTCGAATTCAATCGAACCAATAGTATTTGAGATAATAATTCCCAAAATTTACCTATTTTTCCGGCAATCTACACAGGTGTACCACCTTGAAGAATGCAATATTTCGCGACAAAAAATGTCTCCATTGTCTCATAGTATTGATAAAAATAGTCACTGAGTTTCATTGCAATAAATATGCGAAAAAAAAAATTCTTCAAAAAAATTTTGGAAATTCTACTTAAAAATGCCCTAAAAACCTCGAGGGGTTAAACCTTCTCTCGAGGAGTCACCATACGTTTATCAGCGCCAAAAGCGCGCTAAAAGAAAAAAATTTGTTCAGCAGGGATAACAATAGAAATTAATAAAAACAAATAGTACACATTGTTCATTGGTATTTGAAATTTATAAAAAAAAATTAATTTCACTTTATTTTTACAAAAATTACCATACAAAAAATCACGTGATCCACAACACTAAAAAAAAAAAAAAACGTTGCTCCACGTTCGGCATCGTATCTCCGGTAAATGTTGATCGATCTGCAAAATCGAAAAAAAATTCTCGTAAAATAAAGTCGTAGCTGTAGAACGTCGAGCCGGAATTTTGATATTTCGATTGAAAAATGTTATAAAAACAATTAAAGTGCAAAATTTATAACGCAAAACGCATAATTTTTTTTTTTAACTGCCATAAATTGCTAAATTTTTCGAAATATCAAAATTCCGGCTCGTCATTCTGCAACCACAACTTTATTTCACAATAGATTTTCTTTCAAATTTTGCAGATCGATCAACATTTACCGTAGATACGATGCAGACGGTATAGCAACTTTTTTTTCTCAGTGTTGTGGATCACGTGATTTTTTTTATATAGTAATATTCGTAAAAATAAAGTGAAATAAATTTTTTTTAATAAAGTTTAAATATCAATAAACAATGTGTACTATTTATTGTTATTAATTTTTATTGTTATCCCTGCTCAACAAATGGAGAAACTTTTTATTGTTATCCCTGCTTTACAAAAAAAAAAAAAATGAAAAAAAAAAATGAAAAAATAAAATAAAAACGGGATAAACTTCTAGTGTCGAAGCCCTCAGCCAGTCGTCGAGCAGACTCGGCGTTTGTACTCTTTTGAAATTAACGTCGGGGGGTTTAACGTCTCCCAAAAATAGAGAAACGGTCCACTGATTCGTTCGGAGCTAAAAATAATATTGCTCACACACGGTACGAGAAGACGCGATAATATTCCGAGTTGTCGACGAACGTGAGGACAAAAAAAATATTGCACTAACGTGCCCCCACACAAACGTTGCGAATAATTGATTATACGCATTGCGTACATAAAACGTGGATTACCCATTGCAATTAAGAATTTCGAGATTGATTGATCGAGAATTGCGTTCGAGTTTTGGTGCCAGACGAACTCACGACGAGCCAGCCAATTTCACATTCACCTTGAAAATTACTTGGCCCTCAATGCTCACTATTGGCATAGAATTACAATTCATAGATCAAACGTTATTAATTTTTTTATTTCAATTTATTTACTCTGAACATGGTCCGGATCTCATTCGGCTATCGTACCAGCCATCTCATCTCCATGGTTTTATTCTAATTTTAAAAAATTCCGAATCTCATGGAAATGTATACAGTCCGACCTTGGAATAAGAGACCAAAAGCCCCCGAGGGGCAAGAGTTTTTCTCGGAAATCGCATATCCCCACCAGGCGCGCGCTCCGCGCTCGCTACCTCTGTCTGTCTCTCTCACTCTTTTCCCCATGCGATCCTGTCAACAAGAGACACCCCTCGAACGAGTTCAAACTTGGTACATTCACATCGTCCATGCGGAAAAGTCTTACGACTGCGCGTGGACATTTATTTCGCGAATTTTTTCGTCTCACGTTAATACATACTATTGAATATTATTGTGTACTACTGCATCTGAATGACCATTAACTGTCGTAAAATGACCGGAAACTGTGAAGAAGCGTGAGAAATCAGACTGTGGTACACAAGTCGAAGAAAATATTACAGAATCTGCGCCACAATGTGATAATTCGAACAAAGAGCTGACTGTGGCCAAACGTTGATCGATATACGTTTGAGTAAAACAAGACAATTTTGTAAGACCGTAAAACCCTAAACTCTCGAGATTTTGTGTTGCATTCACAAACGCGCACACACACACATACTCACGCGCGCATGCGCACATCAATCAACACTAAACGTTCGCTCTATTTCGCCCGAATAATGTCTCCCAGAGGCTGGTCTCTTAACCACAGGTCCGCGCACGAAATTCTTGACCTCGGAGTTCGAGTCGGAGTGGGGGGGAGGCGCTCGAGTGCGAAACTGTGGAAAGTGTCTTATTGCCGAGTCTCTTATTACGAGGTCGGACTGTAATCCAAAACTATTGTCGAAATCATTGACTTTCATCTTCCGGTCTGTAATTGATAATGTACCTAATAATGTACCCAAAAGACCTGAAGAGCCCTAACCTCTTTTATCACACTTTATTGTGTTGCTTCTGGATAAATTTATTTTTCTTCAATCACGTTATTCGTTACAGAGGTGAATCGGCGCCGAATCTACCGGTGGACATGCGTCCATTGCCGAAGGAGCCGGATTCGGACGAGCGAAAGAAAAAAACTTTGAAGGGAAAGATGAAGGTGAAGGAAAACAAGGACAAGCCTAACATTAGTTTACCAACCAATTTCGAGCACACCGTTCACGTTGGTTTCGATGCCGTTACCGGCGATTTCACGGTACGTTTTTGCAATCAACGAAATCTAATGTTGCTGATTTTTTTTTTAAAATAATTTTTAAAAATTTTGGGTTTTTTTTCAATTTTTTTTTTAAATACAGATGCACTCGCTTGCTGCTTTGCTGTTGTATGAACGAACGGAATATCCACGATGGGTTTGAATGAGAAAATTCGTAATGCTTGAACATGCAAACTCCAAAACAGAAACATTAATATATATGTATATTAGGGTGGTCCTTAATGGGGATGTTGACGAATTTCGACGAGTGCACCCTTCGGATAGGTTTGAAATTGATATATAAGAATGTGTGCAAAACCCTAGGACTGTGGTCCAATGGGAAGACGTGCCTGTAAGCTCGTTTTGTTTCCCATTTGAATAACATGCGATTTTCCGACTAATTCGGTTATTATTTTTTTCGAGTTGTCCCTGAGCACGCGAAAAATTCTTTATTCACACAAATCTATTGTCAATGGGTATGAACTACTCGTACATTTTTTTACAAGACATAAACACGAATAAATTTGAATTTGTGTTGAAATCGTTTATCAGTTGGTTATCATCGTTCATCGGTTCGCCGTTATCGATAATACACAGGTGAGGTCGTGTAAAAAAATGTACGAGTAGTTAAACCCATTGACAATAGATTTGTGTGAATAAAGAATTTTTCGCGTGCTTAGGGACAACTCGAAAAAATAATAACCGAATTAGTCGGAAAATCCCATGTTATTCAAATGAAAAAAAAACGAGCTTACAGGCACGTCTTCCCATTGGACCACAGTGCTGGGGTTTCGCACACATTTTTATTTATCAATGTCGAACCTATCCGAGGGGTGAACTTATCGAAATTTGTCAACACCGCCATTGAGGACCACCCTAATATATTACGATAAATTGTGAAAAAAAAGGAAATCAAATACCGTTGTTTGGATTTTCCGTAACCGTGTCGGACGACACGATCTATCGAAATACACATGTTCACACGATATGTATGAAGAAAAAAAATACACACACACACATTGCGAAACGATGATATAAAGTATTGTGTCTGACGGCTTTTTATATATATTATTTTTTTTCCACGTGTAAAACTAACTCTACACGTATTTCTTTCAAGCTGCCACTAAAAGTAAGTAAATTCGAATGACCCCCACAGAGTTAGTTTGTCTGCATTATTATTATTATTTTATTATACTTAATTTTCACATGATTTTCACGTATTATGATTTGACATCTTTGTTTTAGTTGCGGTTTGACATGTTGAATTTTACATTTCTGTATATAATAATTGTAATACACAGATAACACGAATAATAATATTCGTTACGAGAAACATTGGCTTTGTAGGGGAAAGAAAAATATTATCGTACAATTTAGAAGCTTTAGTCAACGTTGCTTACGATTGAATCTCATAATTAAAAAAAAAAGGAGAAAAAAAAATCTATTGAGATTAAATTGATCGAGTGATAGCACAATTATTATCATAAGTTTGTTGCACGCAAATAAATCATCGCCAAAAAAATTTTGAGTTTGGGATGAGTATATTAAAAAAAAAAAAAAAAAAAAAAAAAAAAAAAAAAAAAAAATAAAAAGCTTGATCATCGAACGTACAAAAAAAAATAGAGACGCACTGTAGATATCATTCGTGCATGTTCACAATACAGGCAATTTGACAATATTTACGTCCGAAGTTTATCAAAAATTCGTTTTCTCGTTTCGCGTCGATGAGAGCGATTTTCAATTGCAAAAAATGTTTTTTTTTGTTTTTATTCGCAGGGTATGCCGGAAGCGTGGGCGAGACTTCTCATGTCGAGCAACATCAGCAAACAGGAACAGAAGAAAAATCCACAGGCCGTGTTGGATGTGTTGAACTGGTACGACAACAGCAGCAAAGAGGCCAAAGGTTCAAAATACATGACCACCACGAAAATGGTTGCGATTGGCGGTAAGTCGAATTATTTTCGCGCAAATCCCGGGAAAAAAAAAATTGTGTGACAACCGTCGAATCAAGACTCTCCTTTCCAGAAATCAGATTAATAATCCTAAAATACAGACGCGAATTAAAACAAACTGTTATTCCGAACAATTAAAGGGGGGAGGTAAGGTTAATTCGGTGAAAAAGAAGAATTTTTTAAAGATTGTTTTTCTGGCGATTCAAATAGTGTAAATTTATTCCATCAATTTCCATATAATGATACAACATTTAAAAAATATTTTCCTAAATTTCCATTCGAAAATATTGAAAATTAAGCGGGTGACAGTGAATCTCCGTAGGCGCATCGAAAAAAAAATTTGCTTTGCGGTGTTCATCATAACTCAAGAAAGAATCATCCGAAACAAAAAAAATCAAAATGCATTCGTTAAAGGAGATGTTTCTCGAGGTAATCACGAGGGGATTTTTTTTTTTTATTTTTGATTTTTTCGTAGCACTTGGAAGCAAAAAATAAACGATTTTCGCTGAAAAAAATCAGCTAATTTCTTGCTGTAAAATTAATAATTACTAAAAAAATAAGCTCTCGATAATACCTGGTGAATTGTGTGAAAAAGAAGTGTGGAAAATTTCGAAACGATTGGTCAAGTAGATTCTGCGTTATCGTGAACACAGACTGTAAAAATGTCAAGTCTCAGGACTTGAGACGAAGATTCGCTGTCGATGACTCATTTCTTCATAAAAATTGAATGAAAATTCCATAGAATATTTTTCAAATGTTACTTCATCATATAGTAATTATAGAAATTAATATATACATTAACTGTGTCGGCAAAAAAAATTATCGAAAATATGCTTTTTTTTTTGTATCGAATTAACCTGACTTCCCCCCCCCTTAAATATCAATTTTAAAAAATGTCTTATTCGATAAATTCACAATTATATGAAACTCATGTAATTTAAATTGTTCGATTATTCGCTGTTTCACGAATTATTTCTCAAACAAATCAATGAAAAAAAATAAAAAAATAAAAATAAAATAAAAATAAAATAAAATAAAATAAAATAAAATAAAATAAAATAAAATAAAATAAAATAAAATAAAATAAAATAAAATAAAATAAAATAAAATAAAATAAAATAAAATAAAACAAAATAAAATAAAATGAAATATATTTCAAGGATCGATAGAAAGAGCAAGTAGTCCCCGAAGCGTCGGTGGAATGGGTGTGGGAATCGGTATGGGAAATGTTCGTGGTCAAGCAATGTCCCAAACGTCGGGCAGTTCGCACTCTCAACACTCGCTCAGCAGGTGAGAGTCCCTTCGTCGTTTGACGATTCGACGACGATAGCGATTAAAAAAAAAAAAAAAAACAATTTTATTATTTTTGATACACGATATCGTTTGCAGAGTAAGCAGTAGTAGTCCGAGCAGTACACCGACGGACGCGTGTGCGACGAGTTCGGAACAGGAGGACGAGCCACCGCCACCACCGATATCAGCGCGACCTGAACGCACGATCTCGATCGTGAGTACAAAGTTTTTTTAAGGGATCAAGACTGGGGTGGTCCTTAATGAGGGTGTTGACGAATTTCGACATGTGCACCCCCCAGATAGGTTCCAAATTGATAGATAAGAATGTGTGCGAAACCCCAGCACTGTAGTCCAATGAGAAGACGTGCCTGTAAGCTCGTTTTGTTTCCCATTTGAATAACATGGGATTTTCAGACTAATTTGGTTATTATTTTTTCGAGGTTGTCCCTGAGAACGTAAAAAATTCTTCATTCACACAAATCTATTGTCAATGGGTATGACTACTCGTACATTTTTTTACAAGACCTCACCTGTGTATTATCGATAACGGCGAACCGATTAACGATGATAACCAACTGATAAACGATTTCAACAAAAATTCAAATTTATTTGTGTTTATGTCTTGTAAAAAAATGTACGAGTAGTTCGTACCCATTGACCATAGATTTGTGTGAATAAAGAATTTTTTCGTGTGCTTAGGGACAACTCGAAAAAATAATTACCGAATTATCCTGAAAATCCTATGTTATTCAAATGGGAAACAAAACGAGGTTACAGTCACGTCTTCCCATCGGACCACAGTGCTGGGATTTTGCACATATCTTTATCCATCAATTTCGAACCTATCTGAGGGGTGCACCCGTTAAAATTCATCAACACGTCCCATTTTGATAATTCGTTCGATAAAAAAAATTCCGTTCGATAATTCGTTGAGAGAAAAAAAGCTTTCCCATAAAATCGGAATAATAATAATAATAATAATGATAATAATAATAATTTTTATTGTTCTCGCGACAGTACACAAAACCCATAGAAGAAGAACAACAACCACTTCCGCCCTTAACGGTGGGCTCGCCTCAGCACAATGGGACACAGCCGCAGCATCAATCGGGACTCGACAGAAACAAGAATCAGGCGACACCAACGCCCACGGTCACAGATCAGTCGCGACCCGCTCAGAGCGACAAAGCTCGAAAGAAAAAAATGTCGGACGACGAGATATTGGAAAAATTGCGAACCATCGTGAGCGTCGGCGATCCGAACAGAAAATACACGAAAATGGAAAAAATCGGACAAGGGTAATTTTTTATTTTTATTTTATTTTATTTTTATTTTATTTTTATTTCATTTTTATTTTATTTTTATTTTATTTTTATTTTATTTTTATTTTATTTTTATTTTATTTTTATTTTATTTTTATTTTATTTTTATTTTATTTTTATTTTATTTTTATTTTATTTTTATTTTATTTTTATTTTATTTTTATTTTATTTTTATTTTTATTTTATTTTTATTTTAATTTTATTTTTTTTCCTCATAGAGGAAGCTTTGTTTTGGTGAAATTTTTTTCTTTCCGAGACGATCATGAAAACGTGTTCAGAATGTCTTAAAACATCTAAAATCCATGCAGATCTTTTGTTTTTACACGATCTTTGAAAGATTCAAAAATTTATTTTCGGTCTTTAGCTTCCATAATTTTAGAGATATCGATCTCAAATTCAGTATAATGTTGAACGACCACATGGAGATGCTCGTTACTGAATTTGAAAAAAAATCCCATGCAGTGCTTTCGTTTTAAAAAATTTAGAAAGGTGTAAAAAAAAACGGTGTGCGCACTCTAGTTCGCGCAATTTTCTAGATATCGGACTAAAATTTGCCACGAAGTTGCACCATCATCAAAAGATGTTTCGTATTGAATTTGGGCAAAATCCATCAAGCCATTCGTATTTCATGTCGTTTTGAAATTTTTCAAAAATCAACGTGAGTGCTCTAGCTTCCGCAATTTTCGAGATTCCGGGCTAAAATTTGTTACAAAGTTGCACCACGATCGAAAGATGTTTGGTATCGAATTTGAGAAAAATCCATCGAGACGTTCAGAGTTTATGGGAATTATCATTTTTCAAATTTGACACGAATTGCCCCATATACATTGATTTCGACTTACATCACACTCACACGATGCTCTCAACGTCACAAAAGTAAAAAAAAGGATGCAAAGTAGAACCTTGCACACGGCTTCCTCATCATTTCACACATTTGTCAAAGCTTCCTCTATGAGGAAGCCAAAATTGATCGACACACAGTTCCTCATAGAGGAATCTTTGGCAAATGTGTAAAATGATGAGTAAGCTTTATTTTATTATTATTATTATTTTTATTATTATTATTATTTTTATTTTATTTTTATTTGAAAAAAAAAAATCATTTTTTTTATTCTTGTTTTCAGGGCTTCCGGTACCGTGTACACGGCAATCGAAACTTCGACCGGCATGGAAGTGGCGATAAAACAAATGAATCTGTCCCAACAACCGAAGAAAGAATTGATAATAAACGAAATTTTGGTTATGCGGGAGAACAAACATCCGAACGTTGTGAATTATCTCGACAGTTATCTCGTGGGTGAGGAATTGTGGGTGGTGATGGAATATCTGCCCGGTGGAAGTTTGACCGACGTTGTCACGGAAACTTGCATGGACGAGGGTCAAATTGCGGCGGTTTGTCGGGAGGTTCTTCAAGCATTGGAATTTTTGCACTGCAATCAAGTCATACACAGGGACATAAAATCCGACAACATACTTTTGGGTCTCGACGGTGGTGTCAAACTCACGGATTTTGGTTTTTGCGCTCAAATATCGCCCGAACAGAGCAAAAGAACGACGATGGTCGGCACACCCTACTGGATGGCACCGGAAGTCGTCACGAGAAAGCTCTACGGTCCTAAGGTGAGAGTTCACGATTATTGCTTCCTCATAGAGGAAGCTAGGTGGAACGATGTTTTTTTCTTCGAGATCTTCATGGCACCGTGTTCAGAATGTGCCGAAACGTCGAGAAAACACACATTTGGAGAAAATGTCCGGATGTATGTGTGTGTCAAGGTGTAGTGACCTTGAAAAATTGAAACGTGTATAACTCGAGAACGGTTTTAGCTACAGCCCCCAAATTTTGCAGACACGTGCTCCACAATCCACAATCCCTTCTTTGTCCGTAATTTTAGCGATGATTCAAGCTGCGACTCGGATTTTCATGTCGTTTTCAAATTCCCAAAAAAAAACGGGCGTTATCACTCTAGCGATCGCAAATTTTGAGATAATCGTCTGAATAGTTGTGGACAAAGAGATATGTACCCGAGGTTGGTTGGTATTGCATTTGGGCCAAATCCATCGATGAGTTTTGATTTTATGATATTTTTGAATTTTTCGAAAAAATCAAATTTGTCGTTATAACTTTCGTTAACTCGGACCAATCGAGCTCCAACTTTACAAAACTATGGAACATCATTCAGCCGTGATGTATATGAAATTTGGCGGAGATCGGTCGAATGGTTCGGATTTGACGGGAATTCAAGTTTTTCGATTATAAGCCTCTGGTCGATTCAAAAAGCCGCAAGTTGAAACTTTCAATTTGCTTCCTCCGAATTGCAGGTAGTGAACGAAGATTTCTTTATTGGATATGCAATTTTTTTCTTTTCTTTCTCATAATATCCTTTCGCACATTCGTTGTTGTTGTTTTTGTTTTCTTCTAACCGTGTTCGAATTTTTTATTTCAAACGACAGGTGGACATATGGTCTCTGGGAATAATGGCCATAGAGATGATAGAGGGCGAGCCACCGTACTTGACCGAGAATCCTCTGAGAGCTTTGTATCTCATCGCGACTAATGGCAAACCCGAGATCAAGGAGAAGGAAAAATTGTCGGGAATATTTCAAGATTTTTTGGATCAGTGTCTCGAAGTCGAGGTTGAAAAACGTTCCGCGGCTTCTGAACTATTGAAGGTACAAGAAAGGACGGCGAAAAAATAAATATATATATACATGTATATAGTTGCTGTGCCCACACGCTAACGGGTGGGGTTGGAAAATCACATTGAGCAACTTTCGAGCTTTCCCCACGCGTAAATTATCAAAGTTAGATACACGCCGTCGTTGACTTTTTTTATAGGAAATTCAATTCTCTACAACATTGTTTATGTGAACTTTTGGTCTATATAGCGTTGTTTATCCAGCGTTCGGCCGGGAAGGTAAAACCAAAAAAAATCAATACATTTTTACCTTCCCGTTCAAACGCTGGTTAAACAACGCTATATAGACCAAAAGTTCACATAAACAATGTTGCAGAGAATTGAATTTCCTAAAAAAAAGTCAACTACGGAATATATCTAACTTTGATAATTAACGCGTGGGGAAAGCTCGAAAGTCGGGAAATGTTGAAATGTTGGCCTTCGGAATATTTTACGTTCGCTACAATGTCATTTTGAATTTCCGACGATTCGCTGCAATGTCATTCTACGCCACGACCGTTCGCAAACATTGTCATTCGAAGCATTCCGCGTTCCGGAATTTTCGATGAAAAATTTTCATTTACCTATTTTTATTTGCATTTATTAAAAAACGTTTATTTTTTTCCAGCATCCTTTCCTCAAACTGGCGAGGCCTCTGGCGTCACTAACGCCACTGATAATGGCAGCCAAAGAGGCTGCGAAGGGTCACTGAGAGCGCACGTCTGCGTCAAACCGAACCCCACGAGTACGGAATCGTCACGACATAACGGAGCTTTTTTTTTTTTTTTTTTTTTTTTTGCGAAAAGATAATGGAAAGAAAGCAAACAACAACAACAACAGAAACAAACAAATAATTAATAATAATAATAATAATAATAATAATAATAATAATAATAATAATAATAATAATGATAACTGAAGAGAAAAGAAATCACCCTCCCAAAACGGTAACGGCACAATAATTCAATGATATATATACACACACATATATATATATACATATATATATATATAACGGTTAATGAATAATGAAAAAAAAATTATAATAATAATGATTAAACATTATGTGTAGGAAATAGTTAGGTAGAAGTTGATATCGGTACCAGGGCAGTATCGTGAGATATGGTTTTTTTTTTTTTTTTTTTTTTCAAAATTTTCGAGGCATCAGATTCTCACGAGTCGGCCGAGAGATTTGCGAAGAAAAAAACCTCAAAACAGCAACGCGGATAATGATCTGGCAACAATAAGGGCTTGGTTTGCCTCGTGGCCTAGAGTCGATCACGTTTGTTGAACGGTCCGCGAGGGTGAAAAAAGGGTGAAAAAACTCGCGAGCACCCCCTTAACACCTCGTGAGCACCTCGTGAGCACCTCGCGAGCACCTCGTGAGCACCTCGTGAGCACCTCGCAAGCAGCTTGTGAGCACCTCGCGAGCAGCTTGTGAGCACCTCGCGAGCAGCTCGTGAGCACCTCGCGAGCAGCTTCTGAGCAGGTTGCGAGCACCTCGCGATCACCCCGCGACTTTTTCGCACCCGCGCGAGCTTCGACTGCCGCCACCGGGTAATCCCAAGTGACTGTCAGTTATTTTCTAAAACACGAAGATGAATGAAAAAGAAGAAAAAAAAATGATTAAAAAAAAAAAAGAAGAAAAAATAATCTAGTATTACAGACTTGCAAGTTGGATAATGAGTTAGCCGATGAAGAAGAAAGAAACAAACAAAAAGAAGAAGAAAAATTAAAAAAAAACATTACCTATAGCAAGAACTTTATTGAATAATACCGTAAGCAGATACGAACTGATACATAGGGAGAACACACCTATTCTTAATATATATTATCGTTTGACGAGAAACAAAAAAAAAGACAAAAAAAAATAAATTAGTAGCAAATGAAGTGAAAGAAACAAAAACAAAAAAAAAAAAAATAGATGAAGACGATGATAACGGAAGAACGAAATTGGTTCACATCGGACTTATATTTTTCGAGACAAGTTGATAAACGGGTGAGCAAGTTTATTATTATTGTCATTTTTTTTTTTTTTTTTCGCCCGGTCGAGCGTAGTATGATTGAGCAACAGCCTAACTAAAATTTATCCACTTCGTAAAATTCCACCGATCCCGTACTGTAGGCTCCCGAAAAAAAAACAATTTTCAAAGCGACAATGTGTAATTATTAAAAACAAAGAAAAAAAACAAAATAATAATAATAATAATAATAATAATAATAAAAACAGTTTAGGCTTGTATATACAGTGAAAAAAAAAACAAACAACATAAAAAAAAATCGTAAAAATGACATTTATTTAGCCAGATAGCTTGAAACAATTTTTTCATTTGAAATTTCTTAAATAAAATGCAAATTTTACGAATGCTTACGATCGGAGTACTGCATTAAATGATAAGTCCATTGGGTTACGTTGGTTCGACGTTCGTGAACGTGAATTTGAAAAAAAAACTGTCACAGCTTGTGAATGGGAGAATTTTACAGTCACCGCTAATTTTTTTCATTGTCCTTATCGTGTGTCGTAACGTGAAAAAAAACTTCAACCGTAGATCGATCGACGAATTTTTTTTGGGTTGGGGTCGAAATCCAGAACGAACAATGTTTAGAAAGGGCAAAAACCCGAACGCGCAATGCTTCGAATGAAAATGTTCAGAAAGGGCAAAACTTCGAATGAGATTGTAGCGCACGTATTATATGCCGAACGCCTACCAGTCGGCGCGGTTTTCAACATTTCCCGACTTTCGAGTTTTCCCACGCGTAAACTATCAAGGTTAGATATATGCCGTCGCGGACTTTTTTATAGGAAATTCAATTCTCTACAACATTGTTTATGTGAACTTTTGGTCTATATAGCGTTGTTTATCCAGCGTTTAGACAGAAACAAAATAAAACGATAAAAAAATCGATGCATTCTTACCTTCCCGTCAAAACTCTGGTTAAACAACGCTATATAGACCAAAAGTTCACATAAACAATGTTGTAGAGAATTGAATTTCCTATAAAAAAGTCAGTGACGGCATATATCTATCTGTGATAATTTACGAATGGGAAAGCTCGAAAGTCAGAAAATGTCAAAAACCGCGGCGGATTTTTATTTTTTTAAATTATCTCCAATTTAAAAATTAGCGTAAATTATCACAGTTAGATATATGCCGTCACCGACTTTTTTATAGGAAATTCAATTCTCTACAACATTGTTTATGTAAACTTTTGGTCTATATAGCGTTGTTTAACCAGCGTTTTGACGGGAAGGTAAGAATACATCGATTTTTTTATCGTTTTATTTTGTTTCTGTCTAAACGCTGGATAAACAACGCTATATAGACCAAAAGTTCACATAAACAATGTTGTAGAGAATTGAATTTCCTATAAAAAAGTCCGCGACGGCATATATCTAACCTTGATAGTTTCCGCGTGGGAAAGCTCGAAAGTCGGGAAATGTTGAATACTGCGCCGACTGGTAGGCGTTCGGCATATAATACGTTCGCTACAACCTCATTCGAAGTTTTGCCCTTTCTGAACATTTTCATTCGAAGCATTGCGCGTTCGGGTTTTTGCCCTTTCTAAACATTGCTCGTTCTGGATTTCGACCCCAACCCTTTTTTTTTCCCAAAAAAAAAAACGAAAAAAAAAAACATTTTACGTGACACTAATTGAAGTGCCTGTTCGTCTCTCGTCGCGTTTGGACAAACGTGGAAAAACAAAAAAAAAAAAAAATTCGCGACATATTGACCCGTGATCTTGAACCACTGTTTACGAAAATTCGAAAAAAAAAAATTCATTCAACCCGCCGAGTTACACACTGGGTCAATTTGACCCACACCGTGACTTATGATCGAAACAAATTTTTTTTTTTCGCAGAATTTATCTTTCAAGTCCATGATAATGTTTCACACTTCTGAACAACATCATCGCGTTTTAAGATAGTGAAAGTATGTCCTGAATTTTTTCAGGTCAATTGGACTCGTGTTGTATAGAATGGGTAATAGGGTGGTCCTTAATGGGGGTGTTGATGAACTTCGACAAGTGCACCTCCCGGATAGGTTCGAAATTGATGAATAAAAATATGTGCAAAACCCCAGCACTGTGGTCCAATGGGAAGACGTGCCTGTAACCTCGTTTTGTTTTCCATTTGAATATCATGAAATTTTCGGACTAATTCGGTAATTATTTTTTCGAGTTGTCCCTGAGCACCCAAAAAATTCTTTATTCACACAAATCTATTGTCAATGGGTATAACTACTCGTACATTTTTTTTACAAGACATAAACACAAATAAATTTGAATTTGTGTTGAAATCGTTTATCAGTTGGTTATCATCGTTGATCGGTTCGCCGTTATCGATAATACACAGTTGAGGTCTTGTAAAAAAATGTACGCGGAGTTATACCCATTGACAATAGATTTGTGTGAATAAAGAATTTTTTGGCGTGCTTAGAGACAACTCGAAAAAATAATAACCGAATTAGTCGGAAAATCCCATGTTATTCAAATGGGAAACGAAACCAGCTTACAGGCACGTCTTCTCATTGGACCACAGTGCTGGGATTTTGCACATATTTCTATTTACCAATTTTGAACGTATCTGGGGGGTGCACTCGTCAAAATTCGTCAACACCCCTATTAAGGACCACCCTAATGGGTAACCCATCAAAGTCGGGCAAGGTCGTTTTGATATCTTTATATTTGTCTCAAAAATACGATTTCAACTGGTCGAATCCTTTTTTTCTTGTTACGTGTTAATTAATTCGCTAGGTAAACATTGGGTCAATTTGACCCATACCTCGATTTCGATCGAAACAAATTTTCGATAACAAACATTTTTTTTTTGTAATATTTTACATTCAAAGTTTATGATAATATTTCGGACTTCCGAACTAAAATAATCACATTCTAAAATGATGAAAGTACATACCTGAATTTAGAACGGTGACTCATCAAAGTCAGACAGGGTCCACCTGACCCAGTGTGTACTCGACGATCGGGGGAAAAAGTAAGGTGTGTAATCGGCGGGTTGAAATAATCGAAAAATAAAAAAATGGCATAACGAGTGACGTTGAATAATCGTCACGATTAGAGAGCCCAAGGTTTCCCCAAAAATGATTTTTACATTGTAATAATTCGAACGTAGCCTGAGAGAACTAAGTCTTTTATAATTATCATAATATCGTTTCAAAAAGTACGCGACAAAATCATTGGGGGAAACCTTGACATTTAGTTTAAGAGAATCATCGAGATATTCAGCTTTGCATCGTGTTTACATTTTTATTATTATTATTTTTTATTACTTTTGTTCTTATACATTGTTTCTTCGACATAAACATTTTTTGTCGAACGTTGAGAATGAATGAGAAAAGCCTGAGATTATCCGTAGTTATCGGATTATACGTTTAAAAAAGTAATTTGAAAAAAAAAAGAATAAAAAAAAAAACAACAACCAGCAACAACAAAAAGGATCAATATACTTAAACTGCACCGAAAGATAAAGCGACATATTATTATTTTTAATTTTAATATTATTGTTATTATTATTATTATTATTATTATTATTATTATTATTTTTATTGAGACTACTATATATATAAAGGTGCTTCGTTTTGAACCAATTTTTTAGGGTTCCGTACCTAAAATGAAAAAAAAATGGAACCCTTATAAGATCCTTCGTGCATCTGTCTGTCCGTCTGTCACAGCCGATTTTCTCAGAAACTATGCAACGTAGAAATTTCAAAATTTCGGCATAGTAATACATCTCATTGACGCGAATATTTTGCACTGGTTAACACTTGAAAATATTCTTATGAGACTTGAAGAGGGGGTAAATGAGGTACTCGAAAAAATTTCATGTATCATGTGGGGTATCATTTGAAAGGGCTGGCTATGAGAAATACAAAAATATTTTTTTTAGAATTTTGAAAAGCATATTCAAGAAGATATGCTGAAAAATATGCGAAAATAGAACGTTCCTCCCCTCCTCCCGCTTATTTCCGAGACTGCTGATCCTAAAATTTTCAAAAAATCAGGAAATATAACGCCTTGCTAGAACTTTACCGGAAAATTATACCGCAAGTCCTGGGTTTCATAGATTTCTAGAAATCTAATTTTACAAATGAATTTTCAAACTTGCGGTCGACCGGGAACAGAAGAATCGCGTGCGAGAAAAAGCCAGCCGATCAGAAGAAAATGAGACGTCAGAACTGAAAATCCGTCGAGTCGTATGGTCCGAAAAGCCTACGTCGAGTGAACAATTTTGTGATAAATCTTACAGCATTCAGATGCTTAATATGGCTATCAAAAATTCGAAATGATAGCTAAGAACAGGTATTTTATAAGGGTAATAGTATATTACGATACTAGTGCGAAAAAAGTTTTTCTGACGACTGTGACTTTGCAGCACGAGCCGAAGGCGTGTGTTGCAATCACACGAGTCCAGAAAACGTTTTTCGCACGAGTATCGTATACAATTTTATGACACAACGTGTGTGAATGGGGATTTGCCCACGCGAAGCGTGGGTAAAACCGCATTCTACGCACGGCGTGTCATAAAATCGATTTTCAATTTGGATTGATCATGTCACGGGGAAAAAAAACAAAACGAAAATAAAACAAATTTCTGCCCAATTTTTTAGGTGACTCAGCCCCCTTAAATACCAATAAATTCATAAATTTATAACTACCAAATTATTGCGTGAAAAATGTTGAAGTAATGCATGTATTATTATTTCAACGAGAACTATCATTCCTCAAATTTTCAAGAATTTCTGACATTTTTTTACATCCATCGACTGATACCTCAAGGCCTGAAATTTTTAGTGAATTCCTCGAATAATATTTGCAACGAAATTTCGATTCGAGCAAGAAAAAAAAAGTTGGTTCAAAACGAAGCACCCTTATACATATATATATATATATTATTTCATAAATGAAGAAACAAAAAAAATTGTAAAAGTTTGCAGGATTGATTAACACAGAGCCTGATGATTTTTTTTTCTTTCAAATCGACATCCACGATTTCTTAATATCACAATTTCAAACAAACGTCGTGCTTGGATTATTCAGGGAAACGCTCGTTGTCGGAATTACCGATCGTCATTGAGAATAAAAAATCGATGAAACACAATGATGCGTCGAACAAACGAAAAAATGAGGCAATACAGATGAACAGTATTCCGATAGAAAGAAATGAATGAAAAAGAAAAAATCTGAACTCCTCGGGCCACTCTCAACGTCTCCTGCTTCGAAATGATGATAAATTGTGAGCGCGGTATTAGAAGTCGTAACGAGAGTCGGAAGAAGGGAAAAAAATGAGGAAAACGAAATAAATAACTATGCACGTTTAGTATTAGTAAGAATATAATTGTGTGAGAAGAAACGAATAAGAAGGAAGGAAAAAAAGGGAGAGGACAAGTCTCGGATGGGAATCGAAAATCAGAATGAGCAATGTTCAGAAGGGCAAAAGACTTTCGAGCTTTTCCCACGCGTTAATTATCAAAGTTAGATAAATGCCGTCGTTGACTTTTTTATAGGAAATTCAATTCTCTACAACATTGTTGATGTGAATTTTTGGTCTATATAGCTTTGTTTATCCAGCATTTGGACGGGAAGATAAAAACAATAAGAAAATCAATGCATTTTTACGTTCCCATCAAAACGCTGGTTAAACAACGCTACATAGACCAAAAGCTCACATAGACAATGTTTTAGAGAATTGAATTTCCTATAAAAAAGTCCCCGACGGCATATATCTAACTTTGATAATTAACGCGTGAGGAAAGCTCGAAAGTCGGGAAATGTTGAAAACCGCGGCGACTGGTAAAGCGTTCGAAATATTCGTTGCAATGTCATTCGGAGTTTTCTACGATTCTCTGCAATGTCATTCTACGCGATAATGCACTGTGAACATTGCTCATTCTGATTTTCGAGCCCCACCCCAAGTTTCGTCGAAGTTTGAGACGAAAAAAAAAATAAAATTATAATAATAAAAAAAAAAAACAAACAAACATTATTATAATTGCGATGTCGGTGTGAGGGGGAAGAGAGATAATGCATTTTCACGAATATCCATGGATAAAAGTTTATTATATGAGCGATTATTTTGCATCATCGTATTGTTATCATAGTCTATACGTTTTTTTTTTATTTTTTATTTGCTAGCAGCTATTATTGAATTATTATCATGATAATTATTGATATATTTTTTTTTTAATTGGAGAATACGAGATGAGGATTGTTTGGAAAATTAGGCATATCATCGATGCACCAAGCGTTGGGATAATCCAGCATTCTCATCTCGAATTATTTCGTTCCAAACGCATTTATTTATCATGGTTTAAGAAAACGTATTATTATAGTTTTAGAATTGTGACATAGGTTCCTATTGACATCGGATTATGAGTCTATAATAATTGACATTTATTTCGTCGCTGTTTTTATTTTTTATTTTTGAATTTTTTTTTTTTTAAATGTGATGTTTCTGAAAATGCTTCGTAATCTTCGTGAATAGAATGAGCATGGCCTAGCGATGAAGAAGAAAAATAAAACAAACTATTTTAACGAATATGGCGACACGCGCGTCTCCCGTGAAAGCAATGAGTTATTTTTTTTTATGATTTTCGAGCGAAAGGTTTTTTTTTTTTTTTTTTTCAAACATTCATCGACAATGATTAAATAAAATAATAATGATAAATGAAAGAAGAAAAAAATTGAACCGCGTGAATTTAGCGAATGGAACCTGATATATATATATTTTTATTTTCGTCAGGCAAAAGTAAAGATTTTCTAAGCGACAATGAATTTGAGAGAATATTATTGGTAGAAGATGAGGGATGATCAGCGAGAAGAAAAATTGTAACGAATTATTGTAAAGTATAAAGATTATGCCTAGAGGTTTGCGTATATATTGTACTGTAACTATTATCAGTTTTTATGATTATTATTATTATTTTTTCAATTTTTTTTTGTCATTTTAAACGTTACAATATAAGAAAAAATTTTCTAACAAATATCTGTCGTTGGTTAAAATTGATTACCTCCCCCCCCCCCCCACTCCCGCGCCCCTTGTTGGAAAATAATTTACAGTCCGACCTCGTAATAAGAGACTCGGCAATAAGAGACTTTCCACAGTTTCTCACTCGAGCGCTTCCCCCCCACTCCGACTCGAACTCCGAGGTCAAGAATTTCGTGCGCGGACCTGTGGTTAAGAGACCAGCCTATGGGAGACATTATTCGGGCGAAATAGAGCGAACCTGTAGTGTTTATTGATGTGCGCATGCGCGCGTGAGTATGTGTGTGTGTGTGCGTGTGTGAATGCAACACAAAATCTCGAGAGTTTAGGGTTTTACGGTCTTACAAAATTGTCTTTTTTTACTCGAACGTATATCGATTAACGTTTGGCCACGGCCAGCTCTTTGTTCGAATTATCACATTGTGGCGCAGATTCTGTAATATTTTCTTCGACTTGTGTACCACAGTCTGATTTCTCACGCTTCTTCACAGTTTCCGGTCATTTTACGACAGTTAATGGTAATTCAGATGCAGTAGTACACAATAATATTCAATAGTATGTATTAACGTGAAACGAAAAAATTCGCGAAATAAATGTCCACGCGCAGTCGGAAAACTTTTCCGCATGGGCGATGCGAATGTACCAAGTTTGAACTCGTTCGAGCGGTGTCTCTTGTTGACAGGATCGCATGGGAAAAAGAGTGAGAGAGACAGACAGAGGAAGCGAGCGCAGAGCGAATATGCGATTCCGAGAAAAACTCTTGCCCCTTGGGGGCTTTTGGTCTCTTATTCCAAGATCGGACTGTACTTGCAAGAAGATGGATGAGGTAAGGTTTGTTTCTTATATAATTTATTTATATCTCAATAATGATGAATTACACAATTATTTACATTATGGCATTATACGGATAATTGAAAAAATAAAATTACTCTTCATGGCTTACAAAAATTTATTTTCGTTAAAATATATATATATTTATATATATATATTTTTTAAATTATCGTTATCGAATGATAATTATGCTAATTTCCGTTGAACATAATATTAAAATATTATCACGGTTAAATAAGTCAATGTTTGAAAAAAAAATCTTCGTTTTCACGATAATATAATATTTTTTAAATTATTATCATTATTATTATATTAAAAATCTTTTCGATTGCAATATATCGATGAAACTTTGGAAGATTCAGCTTCGGCAAAAATTCGAGGTGTTGAAATTGGATAATTTTTTTTTTTTCAAAAATTGAAGCTTACTAATATAATCGCGATGCGATTTTTTATTGCTTGGATCGGAATAAGATGTGAATATATTTTTTAAAAAAATTTTTAATAGTTAATTGCGTTGCGACGAAAATAAATATCTTCGTGATTTTTTTAATCACATGTTGGACGACGCTGTTTCGTAGATTCATGGGCCAGTTTTTTTCTCATCCCCGGCCTCGTGGAAGCTTATCGACGCCGAATTGATGCAGAAACGTTTTCTCGTTGGTTTCGGACCGTCGTTGAACACGTGTCCCAGATGAGCCCCGCAACTCGAACAAGTTACCTCGGTCCGCACCATATCTGGGTTTGCGATCAGCAATAGTAGATTGCCACCGACTGTTTCGTCGTGTCGTTTGTCGATGCATTTTTTTTTGGGGATTTTTTTTTTTTTTGGTTTTTTTTTTTGGGGGGGTTTTCATTCACATTGGTGATAGTGAGGTGGTGGTAGGCGGAGCGGTGGGGGAGGCAAAGGAAAGACAGAACAATAGAGTGTGATTAAACGGAGACCAACACCGAATTTTCATTTTTTTTCTTCTTTTTTTTCGATTTATTAAATTAGAAAAAAAAATTTTTTTTTAAAGCAACCGAAATAAAATTAGCAAATAGAATGAAATTTTTTTTCTAGTCAACATTTGTTTTCTACCTCAAGCAAATGAAAATTATTTATATCGTTCTATATAGACTACAACAAAAAAATTGAATAAAATAAAATAAAAAAAAAATCCTCGTGGCTTTGACCAAACTACGTTGCAAAAATGTTTCAAGCCAATTGGAAATAATAAAAAAAATTCTACAGACTGCACGATTACATGATACAGTAGGGTGCTTATTTTTAAACCAATATTTCTTCTTCTTTTTTTTTTGTTCGTAAGTATCGAAATTTCGTTGGATGTTTGAAAAAAGGATACGATAAAAATGTCAACTCTTGGTATTAATTTTTTATGGTCCGATTGTGTTCGGAAAGTTTTGCCATTTGAAATGAATGTAACGGTAATATTTTTTTTTTGAAAACTTATTAAAGTTCGACCAATCTGAACGATACAACTTTGAATCCTCAAAAATGTATTACAGTATTGTCGTGTTTTCATAAGTGTCCATTGAAAAATGTCTGCAACTCGAATTTTTTCATGTGTATAACTCTCAAATCTCATTTTTATTGATGATTAAAATATCTCGATAATTAATTGATTTTCTGAAAAATTACCAAATAAATATTTCGTAGACAATTAAATTTGCTACAAAATTATATTTTGAAATTTTGCTGTAAATTAGCGGTTTCATTGTTATTTTCGGAAAAAGCTGAATTTTTAAATGATAATGATGTTAGAGAAATTTTTCAATTGTCACTTTTGAAAACAATTATAATAATGTACAAAAAATTGTTCAAGATTCAAAGTTATATCGTTCGAAATGGCTGAATGGTAATAAGTTTTTTTTTTTAAGCACGGTTATTACATGTATTTTAAATAGCAAAACTCAATAAAAATTAATATTAGTAGCTGAAATTCTTTAGAGAATTCCTTAATTCATATGCACAGCGAAATTTCGATACGAGAAAAGAAAAAGAAAAAGTTATTTAACCCGTAATGGTCACACCTCCAAAAAATTACGCAATGGTCACACTGGGTCCAGCGGACCCTACGCAGAAAAACAGTTGCCATTTGCGTTCTTTTTCATGTATTGACTCAAATCTCGTACGAGAATGAAGTTTAAGACTTCCTCTTTCATAATCCAATTGTTTTTTCTTTTGAAAATGATTTGTTTTTTACAAACAAACGCGAGAATAAATTTTTTTGAAAAATTACCCTTTTTTACGAAAAAAAAAATCGCCAAATTTTCAATTTTTTAGATAAATCGAAAAATTTTGTTGGGTTGTACTCTCGAAATAGTGTGCTTTTAAGAAAAAAATATAATATCGAGCACTGGGTCCAGCGGACCCGAACGAAAAACACGTCCGCACAAATCAACGCCAACCGACGCAACGACGCCGCAACGGTTTTCGAAAACCAATGGACACTGTTGTGAGAACCTTCAAACAATAACAAATGGCTCCACACATTCCATTTGTAACTATATTTTGGAAGTTACATCGATTCGAAAAATTGCCTCGGGTCCGCTGGACCCAGCAGTGTGACCATTACGGGTTAAAAAAAAAAGCACTCTAATGACACAGTTTCGACACCTCTACTTATACATACCCATGTCAATATAGCAATTTGGCAGCATTTGAATATGTTAAATTTTAATAGAATTTATTCTTGTAAAAAAAAAATTAAAAAATTAAATAAATTGATTTAAAAAATTAAAAAAAAAAAATACACAGCCTTTTGTTAACTGCAATTAGTCTGGTAAGACAGCGAGGAAACATGTCGCTTGTTTATTTTTATAAAAAAAAAATAATAAAACGACTAATTTTTGAAGATCCGCTGCGCTAAAATTTACAGCAACAATCGTGATAGCGGACCAAGAAAAAAAAACAAAAAAAAAAAAACAAAGTGATGTAAGTCTATGACAATCACACTCTAAGCATGGACATGCGGGACACATTTGGGACGAAGAAGATTTTTCATCGCTAATCGACGAGGCTTGTGGATTTGGATCGCAGCGAAAAATGTCAGACTCGACCGATAAAATTGTCTCTGGAATTGCGAAGCTATCGATGTCGACGGAAATGAAATATTGATTTGCGAAACCCAACAGCGGCGACACTCGATACCCGCTATACGTTCTCGATTACATATTTCCGATCTACGCGTTCCATTTTTCTTTGGCGAACTCGCCACAAAAAATTTTGTCCAGCGATAATCGAAAGCGAAAAAATTTTCTCTACTCTCGTCGGCGAAAGCGAATCTTTGGACGACCAACGATCGACATTTTTTTTGTCGCTGGGACAGGATCGTGATAGGGGCGAGGCAACCGTGAAGGATTTTGTCAATACGTAAATGAAAATTATATTTTTTTAAAAAATGCGATACGACAAATACTTGTGAAAAAATTAAGAAAAAATGAATAAATGATTTTAAAAAAAACAAACAGAGTCTCTCTCACCGCAAGAAGTGTCTTTGGTGAGTTTGACGCGTCCCTGATCCAACACCTCGTTGAAAGCCGGCCAACCGCATCCGCTGTCGTACTTTGTTTCCGACGAAAACAATTCTTGTTCGCAAACTATGCAAGTGTAAGTGCCTTTGTCGTAAAATTTGTTGTAACATCCCGTGTAAGGCCTGCGAACAACGAATCAACGTCAGACAAAGAGAAGCAACGAAAACAAAAATTCAAAAAATACAAAAACGATGGAAAAAGAAAAGTGTCTTGGCTGCGACGGAGAAGTGTCGACGACTCGCCGCGGACAAGTGTCACAGGGCCGCGCCTGCATCAGAAACGTTATTTATAAACCCGGCTTGGCCGTGGCGAGCGTCTCCTTGACGAGTCGATGGTCTTGAAAATGTTATTTCGGTCACGTGGTCAGTCCGCAATCATTGGACATCATAGTCTGAGAAACAAACCGATTCGCTAACCAAAATTCTAACCTATCTTTTTTCGTTTATCCAACTATCAACAATCATTCACATTTGTTTGACAAAAAAAGTTTTAAAAAAAGAAAAGAACGACCCAAGAGTTTGTGGATTCTACTTTTCGCATGATTAATCAACTTATCAACCACGCCTGGAATACGATTTCAATTACCGAATGACCTTGCAACTTGATCCAAAGAATTTGGTCAAGGTGACAATTTTTTTCTTCTTTTTTTTTTATCTCTCTCTCTCTCTCTCTCTCTCCCTCTCTCTCTCTCTCTCTCTCAATGATTCATCATTTTATCGATGCAGAAAATGCACGATTTAAAAAAAAAACCAAAAAATTGAGTTATGGGCACCAAAATCACAACAATTATTCGTCGCTTTTATCAATAGAGAGAGAAAGAGAGAGAGAGAGAGAGAGAGAGAGAGAGAGAGAGAGAGAAGAAAAAAAACAATGTTCTCATCGATTCAACATTTAATTAATTGACAATAGTAAAAAAAAAAACACATAAACAAAAAAGAAAATTTTACGACTCGTCTTAGACGAGTAATTCTAAGACGATAATTCAATAATTTCCAACTACCAAGGTCGAACTGTTAGAAAAAAAAAAGAAAAACAAGATTGACATTTTTTTAAATTAACATTTTTCTTTTTATTTAGAAAAAAAAGTTCAATTCTTCGTTGCATCAGAGAACATTGACGATTAAAAAATCGTGTATACGCCCCGTGTGCATCGTGACTGTCGAAAACCATTATCGTCATTATTGCCCAAGGCAACAAAAAAAAATAACAAAGCAAAAAAAAAAATTTAAAAAAAACTACGGTCATTGCGTCGCAAGACAAGGACAGCGTGCTACGGTCGCACGGGGTTTGACCTGTGGCTGCGTCTCGCGCGACTCTGCGGCGAAAAAAAGAATCAAAAGTAAAAAGAGAAAAAAAAACACACACAATGAAACCCAAAATCCCGTCATACCTTTCGGTGCCTTTTTCTTGAGTGACGTGCCACTGCAGAGGCGTCAGTCGCTTCTTCAATTCGTCCCTCTTGTTATCGTTGCTCATTGTTCGTTTGGAATCTTCGATCGTCAACGGAAATCAAAAAATTTATTTTAGAAAAATAAGAAAAAAAAACAAAAAAAAGAGGAAATCAACGAAGAAACGACACGCGACTATTAACTTACTGCGAGAAAGTGAAAAATGCGTATGAGGTAGCCCGATACCGGGTTACCGGGAGGGGGGGGGGGTTTCCTGTAGCTATATGTATATAACTAACGTGTTTCCCCCACCATCGCGGCAACGTGAGAGAAATATCATATTCGAACCGGTCCTGACCGTCGCCGTTTTATATGCGTGTGAGTGTGTGATTTTGTGTGTATGCGCACGCTCCTATATAGATATAGATACACACATACATATATATATATATGTATCTGACGCGGGGTGTTCCAGTTTTAGAATTCGATTGAGGGACGAAGATATGCGACGGTGGAATCTTGATTTAGATTGTTTAAGTGAGTTATATAAATACATACATGTTTACTCACACACATATATGTGTCTGTGTGTGGGTGGGTGTATTATATATTTTATGTACATACTTACAAAGTTGTACATATGCAGGGATGGGCTGATTCATTCAATGAAAATGTATTTAAAATACTTTTCAAACTATAAACCATAATTAATTTTACTGGATTTATTAAATATTTTATATTCATTGTGAAATAATAATTTACGTTAATCGATCGTAATTATTTCGAGAATGTGAAAATATCGATTTATGCGGCATGATAATTAATCATAGTTATTTGTTTTAAAAAGTATTTCAAATACATTTTCAGTGAATGGATGCCCATGCCTGTACATATGTATGCATAAATCAACATGAATCGTCGATATATTTATATCCGTATAAGCCAACTGTATATACATATATGTATATATGCATATTAGGGTGGTCCTTATTTGGGGTACAAAATTTTTTTCGCCCTCCCATAGGCTCAAATGTCTCGAAAAAAATAAATTTTTGAGTAGCCGAAGGCCCAGCCTCGTGGACCAATTCTAAGTACCTCCCCAAAGCCCCTCGAATTTCGCCATTTGATTAACTTAAGGTTTTTGGCACCTGATGGTTTATATTTTTTTCCTTCCGCAGTATTGCACCGAAAAATCCGAAACTCCGCACATTTTTCACTTAGGGTAGTAGGTGTTCGATGCTAATTTCAAATATTTTCCAGTGATTGAATTCGGCGGGGAATCGACAGGTTAAGATAGCTTGTTTTTTTAAAAAGCTTCGATGAATTTTCATAATGACTCGGAAACTATGTGAGATACGACGATGATGCGAATAACCTTTTATGTAGAAAATTGAATTCTCTACAAAAAATATCTCATGAGATTTTTTTCTTTTTCCAAAGTTTTTGAAATATTTGAAAAAAATTAAACGCTTCATTTTTTCGAATGTTTCAAAAACTTTGGAAAAAGAAAAATCGACAAAACGAATAACGACAATGTTAATTCAGTCAGATGAAAAGCTTCTATCCGTCGATGTCGCCGATAATTTTTTTTTTTAGTATCTTTTAGGTCGTAAGACTTTGCTAATTTTTTTACAGATTTTTGAGACACCCCCCTCTTTCTCTCACTCCACCCCATATACAGAAATGGGGCAAGTCACGCTATTTCAGACGACTGATCCCCGATGCAGTGGACGATTTTTTTAAGTATCTTTCGGATCCTACGACCTCACTAATTTTTTTTTAGATTTCTTAGATCCCCCTCTTCCCTCCCCGTTTTTTATCAAGAGGGTAACGGCTATTTCGCCATCCGGGTTATTTAACTGACACTTTTTTCCAGAGACCTTATCGAAATTGAGGAACTTTTTTCATAAAATTTGAGTAAAAGTATTTTTTCTAATATTTTATTTTATTTTTTTTTTGTTTTGAAAAATAAAAAATAATTAAATAATGGGTTTTCTTTAAAAAAATAATCGGAATATATAACTTTGTGCAAAATAGATTTTATTTTTTATTTTTTTTTAAATAGGAAACCATGAATATATATTAAAATTTCGGAGAAACTGGAATGTTTTGAAAATTGAAAATTGAAAATAAAATATTAGAAATATTAGTTCCATTCCAATTTTCTGAAAAAAGTTCCTCAATTTCGATAAGGTATCTGGAAAAAAAATTTCATTCAGTTGAAAAATGGCGAAATAGCCGTTACCTCTTAAAAAAAAAATTGGGGGGTAGGGTGGGGAGAAAAGGGGGTCTGAAGAATCTAAAAAAAAAATTCGTGAGGTCGTAGAGTCCGAAAGATACTTAAAAAAAAAATCGTCGACCGCATCGGAGATCAGCCGGCAGAAATAGCGTGGCTTGGCCCATATTTTTGTATATGGGGCGGGCCGAGGGGAAGGGGGGATGGGGTCTATCAAATCGGTAAAAAATAAATAAAAATATATTGATTTTCTTAATTTTTTTTCTTGTCTCTGAGGACGACCGATTCTCATCATTTTATTTTATCTATACGAAACTTCCCAACCGTTTAAACCCGGCCTACAATTTTTTCCTATGCGGATAACAATTTATCTGCAATACATTGACGACCACGATTTTTTTAGTTTAAATTTTTTCATTTTATTGTGACGTCATTTTATTCAGAAAAATATGCTATCAAGGGGAGTTTTTATTCACTCAACATGGAATATGAAAGGCCACGAATTCTTCACAAAACTAATTTCACATGATTTTTTACGGTAATTAATATTCAAAAAGTTATTAATACAAAAATCAGATAAGGTGCAGCTCAAGAAAAATTGCATTTTTTAAAAAAAACGAAGAATCACCCGACAGAAGAGCAGGAATCACCCCCTGGTTTTTTTCGACTTAGAATGACCTTGGGTACCCACAGTTTTCGTTTGCGGCGTCGATTTTGGGACACCCTGTATATCAAGGTGTCCCCTAATATGATAATTTTGGTTTTTTTATGCTCTCACCCTTTAGAACCATTCAACACATAACAAAAAATGTGGACTAAATTGCAGATCTCTGCTCGATCGATAACCCGTGCCCCAAACCCTTTGAAATTTTCTATTCGAATATAACATTAGATTAATTCGATTATTTCGTTTTTGACACGATTTTTTTTTAAGGGTTAAAAACTCAGTCAAAACCAAAATCCTCCAGTCGCTTTACGTGATTCAAAGAGCATTGATTATCATCAATTTCTCTTTTAAGAAGGCTTCTGAACTCGGGTAAAGCGACTGGAGCACATGAAGAAAAAAAACCGAATTGGAAAAAATCTATTAATAAAATCGGTAAAATTACGCGTTACCGATTACCGATCCCGAAGAAATTTTTAGACATGATAAAAATCGGGTGGTTTTTTTTGTTGTTATTTTCGTTTTTTCAACCGAAACTATTTTTCCAGTGTCCCAACTGCCTAGTTTCTTACCCCGAGCTAAAAACTTTACCAAATTGATAAAAAAAAACTGCAAGGAATCCAAAAAAAATATTTTCGTTGAACTTAAATTTTAGGTTTACTACGAAAAATGACTTTCCGATTTTGTTTTGCGTTTCTCAGTGTTTTTCTGGAGACGAATTGCATCGGCAATATTTTCATCGGAAAGCTGAGAATTTTTTACAAAGAAAACTATTTTTTCCGGAATTTTTTTTTCAACGTTGATATGCTGAAAAAATTCATCCATAAGTGAATATGTGAAAAAAGCCAAAAGACAAATGACTACGCCGGAGACGTGAATGCCGTCTGAAAAATCTGAAAGAAATTGAGTGTCCTCTGTTTGACATATATAAATGAATTTCAAAGTTACAAGTCGATCGAAAATTTCGAGGTACAGAGCGTGTCGTGTTTCAAAAGAATCACCCGTATGTATATGGAACACGATTAAAATAATTGATGCAATTATCGCGAATCGTGTTAAGTACACCGAAACGCCGCTAGAGCGCGCGCCACATCGTCGTGGGTGCAGCGAATGACGTTTAATCCAATATTCACAATACTATATATATATATATCGACGTCACATTCGTGTTTCGATCCAGCGAAATTTCGTGAAAATACGTAACCGGCATTTATCAATTAAAAATGGCAAATGTTTAAACATTTTATTTTTCGTACCGTTCGTAGTTGCATGTAGCGCCACACTGTTTCCAAGATATATATATATATATATGTATATATTAACGGTGGATATGTTATTTTTTATGACACGCGCGTTATCTTGACAACCAACCAACGTGGCGTTGGTCACACACACACACACGGTTTGCTGCGGAGTTGCGAATATTCACGGTCGCTCGTTGTTGCAAAAAAAAAAAAAAGAAACAGTGGAGGTGGCACGAAGTTCTGTGCCGCACAAGATGGCGGCCGCTTAGTCCCGAATGCGCCCAACGAATACGAATTGATCGAACCTCGAAAACGATTGTCATACGTTTTGTGTTCGAGTGTGTTTCAGATCTGTGTAACGATATTGTCGAGATTTTGCAACGTGCAATTGTTACGGAAAAGTTGGAAAAATTCGTTGACGACGAGTGAAAAACATCGTCGCCCAAGCTATACAGACTGGTACGCACCCGTTCGAATCGCGGATATCATCGTCGCTCGCATCTCCGAACGTAACATCCGAATCTTCGACAAATTTCTACAAACAACCATCATCTTGCTGCAATTATATATATATATTTCTTATCTCGCGTCAAGTTTGTTTACCCCCTCTTAATATTTTTTCCGTTTTGCGTAACCGTCGTCGAAGAATAAAAATATATAACCTCTTAAAAAACAGTAGAACGAGGAATAGTCCGAGTTGCAGCGCCCCTCGCGGAATATCTTGTAATTCAATGCAGTGATTCTCAAACCGATGTACAGTAAAACGTCTCAATAGTTCGAAATAGGGGGTGTAAATGAGCGGGATTGTAGTATTAATGGTTATTTGCATGGAGATTAGAGGTAAGGACAAGAAGACTAGAGAGCAGGAGACCGAACTTCACTACTTCGGTGAGAGCGCACATAGCTGCTTTGGTGGCGCTGCGATCGAGCTGGGTCCGACCAATGAGGTACTCGCATCGACCCGGCTAGTTCAAATCAGTTCAAATCACCCGCGAGGGTCTCTACGGTACGTCAAAATAACCCCTGACAATTCGCAATAGTTGATTCTCCGTGATTCATGAATAATTATGAGGTGCAAAAATGCCCAAACCTTGTTCCATAGTAAATTGCGGAAGCAAATATCTCGGTGGTGGCTTGAGTCAGAGAAAACTGTTTGGGGTTCCAAAGGTAAGTGCATTTTTCAATCGAGGTGAATTAATCATACTTATAATATACAAAATCACTTTGAAACGGGTTTTTCAAAATTGCAATTAATACATATATGTACCTCGCTTACATGGACTTTCACAGTACTCTTTATTCTCTCTATATCAAGACAGAACATTTTTTCAAATTCTTCTATCATACACATTAATTACAATTTTATATTACTTTCATTTTAATCACAACTTAGGGCTCCAACCAATTTGCGTATAAAATGCCAGTGCGTCACACACAAGGGTTATGTTCGCTTGCTCTACACGTATGTGAGGGCTGCTTGGCACATGGTGAGCATTATAAATTTGAATTAAAAAAAAATAACAGCAGTACGAATAGGTTAAAATTACAAAACAAGATTCAGCAATCCCCGTTTTTATTATTAAAAATAAGAAAAAAAACAATAGTTTTATTTTTAATGTCTGTATGAGTCGAATTATCGTGATTAATAACGAATTAAGAAAGTGTTAATGGATTTGATTTGGATATATTGCGATGGTTTGATTTACGGCTCATGATGATGAGGTACATCGAATGAATAGTTTGTCATGAGTGCGAGAGAGACAGGGCCACCGGCGCTCCCCGCGGAACGACAGAGAGCGAATGAGAAATGTGTGGCAATTATTTCTTCGATTTTACGGCTCGCTTCTTTTTCTTCTCGTCCGGTCTATATGGACCCAATTTTCGTCGTACCATCACACCACGCCACCACGATTGAATCACGATCGAACAATCCCGACGATAAATGTCGCGTTTTTCGCGTTCCAACATGATCGCTTTTGCCATCGAGTAACTGTCGATGAAATCTTGTCGTTCCTGATACTGCAACGAACGTAAGAATTTTTTTAACGATCCGCACGATTTTACACACAAACAATTTGTCCTGTATATGTATTATAGTTACTAAAAGAAAAAGAATACGAGGCTTTTCACTGAATTTCGTCAAAGTTTGACAGTCGACTCAAAATGTCTGGCCCATGATTTTTTACGTCAATATATGTGTGAAAAATTAAAGGACCCGTTTATGAGCGTTTTATGTTTCGAGTCCCCGCTATTGAGATACAATTGAATGAAGTTCATCAACTATTGATCATCCTTGGTCTTTCACATCGATGTATCTCAACAACGGAAGTGATAAGTTAAAAAGAAAACCATGTGTTTAATCTTTATTTTAGACATATTCATAATTATGTTGCACCTATGAAATAATGATTTATTAACAACTCGATAGTTAAAAGTTGCGTTAAAAAAAATCTAATTCTCTTTAAATTTATTGTTTTTACCCTGATACTGTCTGATTACAACAGGCAATGCGAAAAGTCAGTCAGGCAAGCGGAAACACGAATGATTTAGAGAGAAAACACCCGAATCGAATTTTTCAGCTTTATTTCGACTTGTTTCAACATCACTTTCGGGGTGAAGTATATGTTAAAAGTAGGATGAAGTTAAAACATTATAACTCCTCATTCTAAATTCGAAACGAAGGTGAAAAAATTTCGAATCGGGATTCCATCGAATCCACATACAAAAGTCCATCGTAAAATCTCGCACAAACCTCTCGTCGAAGCTTTTCCAACAATTGTCTTCGATTTTTCATGTCCAACGTCAAACGTTCGTTCTCGTCTGCATACATTTTTATCTCGCGATCGTAACGCAATTGCCATTGCGACGCGGCCATCTCGTTTGCCTGTATCGGTCGTGCGCTTGCGCGCAATAAAATACGTGGTAGGTACATTTTTAATAATAATAATAATATTAATAATAATAATAATAATAATAATAATAATAATAATAATAATAATAATAATAATAATAATAATAAAACCGCAGGGGAGGGCATCTAATGCCTTACGTGTATGGCACACACGCGGACCCTAGCCAAACCACTATAGGGTTAACCTCCCTATAGTGTGTTTTTTAGGTTTTCAACGACGAAGAAGAAGCCTCGGACAGGCGGTGCCACGGTCGGGAACACCGCCTGAACCCCACACCCGATCAACCCAACTCCACGGACACGGCTACGGAAACGGACAGCGAGACAGCACCAGCTAGTAGTGTTTTGCAGGATCTCATGCCTGCAACCACCCTAGCTGGACACCGAAGACAGCGGATGAGATGGTCAGACCCCATCAACCGACACCTCATCCTCTGCTACTACCGAATAACTAATTTAGGAACTAATAGAATTTCATACCGTTCACAATTACATACCGCATTCATCCACACATTCCCAGAACTCCACTTCATCTCAGAACAACGTCTAGCAGATCAAGTCAGAACCATCTTTAGAAACAATAGAATACCACAACCAGAACTCGACAACATCAAACAACAGGCCCGTCAATTACTAGAACGAACCAGTTCACAATCAAGAGAACAAACAGAGAATAATCAGCATCAACAAACAAACAGACACGAACACGAACACGAACAAGTAAATTCAACTGAACAACCACAGACAGAACTTCAACAACAACAACAACAACAACAAATACAAACACTACAAGACCTGACACAAAGAACAGAAATAGAAGAAAAATTCGAACTGACATTCATCCAATACGAAAACGCGAGCACAGACACCAGACCGTTCATACACAGACTACCAGACAACCAACACATCGAGAGGACAATAACACAGATCAATACAATCATACACAACAAAATTAACGACGATACAACTATGGAAGACCTTCAGCTACTAATCTACACCGGAGCACTCACGACAATAAGAATACACAACACACAGAAAGAAACAAACACGACTAACGGACCTCAGAAACACATAACGCCAGCTTGGCAGCACAGACTACAGAACAAAATACAAAAACTAAGAAAAGAAATCGGTCAGCTAACACAAATCATATCGGAAAGAATATCAAACAAGCAGCAAAAAACAATACAAGTCAAATCGAAACAAGAAGCAATAGAACTGTTAGACGAAAAAAAACAAAAATTACAAGCACTAGCCAAACGACTTAGACGATACAAGAAAAGCAATAACAGAAGGAAACAGAACCAAACATTCAACACTAATCAGAGAAAGTTTTACCAAACACTAACCGACACAAAGATCACAGTAAACCAACCACCAAACATAAAAGACGTCGAACACTTTTGGAAAAACATATGGTCAAACCCAACGCAACACAACCAACACGCACACTGGATACAGACAGAAACGGACAAATACAGTACAATACAACAGATGCCCGAAATAACAATCACACAAGAAGACGTAACTAGAACAATCAATGCCACGCAGAACTGGAGGGCACCCGGGAGAGATAAAATAGCAAACTTCTGGCTTAAGAAATTCACATCAACGCATTCACCTCTAACTAAACTTTTCAATAAGTACATGACCCGACCACATACAATGCCACACACACTCACACAAGGAACGACATACCTGAAACCGAAAGACGCAACAGACACAACGAATCCCGAAAAATACCGGCCCATAACCTGTTTACCGACAATATACAAAATACTAACTTCTATCATTACACAAAAACTTACCGAACACACAACACACAACAACATAATTAGTGAAGAACAGAAAGGATGTTGCAAAGGAGCAAGAGGATGTAAAGAACAGTTAATAATAGATACAGAAATAACACACCAGGCCAAAATCAAACAAAGATCAATGCACTTTGCATACATAGACTACAAAAAAGCTTTTGACAGCATACCTCATTCATGGTTAATTCACATATTAAAAATATATAAAGTCGATTCCAAATTAATAAATTTCCTGGACACGATAATGAAAAACTGGAGCACTACACTGACCATTCAAATAAACACAGACAATATAACATCACAACCGATAACGATCAGACGTGGAATATATCAAGGAGATTCACTAAGTGCTTTCTGGTTCTGCCTGGCATTGAACCCTCTATCTACCATACTAAACAAGACAGACTACGGATACAAAATCACTGGAACACACCCACACAAAATCACCCACCTACTATACATGGACGATCTCAAACTATTAGCAGCAACAAACCACCAACTTAACCACCTACTCAAAATAACAGAAACTTTCAGCACAGATATAAACATGACGTTCGGAACAGACAAATGCAAAAAGAACAGTATAATTAGAGGAAAACAAACTAAACAAGAAGACTACATACTCGACGACAACAACAATAACAATCACATAGAAGCAATGGACCAAACAGACGATTACAAATACCTGGGCTACAGACAGAAAATAGGAATCGAACCCGCAATAATCAAAGACGAACTGAAGAGACAATACAAACACAGACTATCTAGAATAGTGAAGACGGAACTAACAGCGAAAAACAAAACGATAGCAATCAATACATTTGCAATACCGATACTGACATACTCTTTTGGAATAGTAAACTGGAGCAACACAGACCTAGAATCGCTCAACACCCTCACACGTTCAGAATGTTACAAACACAGAATGCACCACATCCACTCAGCAATAGAAAGATTCACAATAGACAGAAAAGACGGAGGACGAGGATTTATCGACATCAGAAACGCTAACTACAATCAAATAGACAACCTTAGAAAATACTTCATACAACGAGCACAAACCAGCGACATACACAAAGCAATCATCCACGCAAACACATCAGCCACACCACTAAAATTCAATAACAACACATACAACCCTACAGACAATATTATAACGACGGACGTAAAGAAAGAAAACTGGAAACAAAAAACACTGCATGGCAAACACCCACACCACCTGACAACCATACATTGACCAACAAGCATCGAACATGTGGCTCAGAAAAAGCAATATTTATAGTGAAACCGAAGGATTTATGATCGCAATTCAAGACCAAGTCATTAACACCAGATACTACAGCAAACACATAATCAAAGACCACAACACAACGACAGACAAATGCAGACTGTGTAATCACCATATAGAAACAATAGACCACATTACAAGCGGATGTACAATATTAGCGGGCACAGAATACATTAGAAGACACGATAACGTCGCAAAAATCATCCATCAACAACTGGCCATTAAACACAACCTCATACAAGAACACACACCCATATACAGATACCAACCACCGAACATACTTGAAAACAGACACTACAAATTATACTGGAACAGAAGCATCACTACAGACAGGACAACACCACACAACAAACCAGATCTCACTCTCATACACAAGCTAGAGAAAATCACCCAACTCATTGAAATATCGATACCAAACACCGGAAACATACAAAAGAAAATCGGAGAAAAAATAGAAAAATACATTCAACTAGCCGAAGAGATTAAAGACATGTGGCACCAGGAAAAAGTCGAAATAATACCAATCATCCTATCATCTACAGGAGTCATACCACACGATATTCACAGATACATTAGAGCCATACAACTTCACCCGAAAACATACATTCAACTACAAAAATCCGTTATTATAGATACGTGCTCACTAACTCGAAAGTTCCTAAATGTACCATAAGATTCATGTATTGGATTAGCATAAATGTAACATAATAGACTATAAGATTCATGTATTATATTAGCATAAGTGTAATATAATGTAATTTAACAGTTGTAAAGAGAACACGCTTGACCATGGTCCGCGTGTTTCTCTACTAAACCACCGGACAAAATGTGTAAGTCCGAGAAGAGTCGAATAATAATAATAATAATGGCTCAGAAAAGGCAATATCCATAGTGAAACCGAAGGATTTATGATCGCAATCCAAGACCAAGTCATCAACACCAGATACTACAGCAAACACATAATCAAAGACCACAACACAACGACAGACAAATGCAGACTGTGTAATCACCATAAAGAAACAATAGACCACATTACAGGCGGATGTACAATATTAGTGGGCACAGAATACATTATAAGACACGATAACGTAGCAGAAATCATCCATCAACGACTGGCCATAAAACACAACCTCATACAACAACACACACCCATATACAGATACCAACCCCCGAACATACTTGAGAACAGACACTACAAATTATACTGGAACAAAAGCATCACTGCAGACAGGACTACACCACACAATAAACCAGATCTCACACTCATACACAAGCTAGAAAAAATCACCCAGCTCATTGAAATATCCGTACCAAACACCGGAAACATACGAAAGAAAATAGGAGAAAAGATATAAAAATACATTCAACTAGCCGAAGAGATTGAAGACATGTGGCACCAGGAAAAAGTCGAAATAATACCAATCATCCTATCGTCTACAAGAGTCATACCACAAAATATTCACCGATACATCAGAGCCATAAAACTTCACCCAAACACATACATCCAACTACAAAAATCCGGTATTATAGATACCTGCTCATTAACTCGTGAGTTCTTAAATGTACCATAAAATTCATGTATTGTATAAGCATAAGTGTAATATAATGTAATTCAACAGTTGAAAAGATAACACGCTTGGCTATGGTCCGCGTGTTGCTCTACTAAACCACCGGACGAAATATGTAAGTCCAAGAAAAAGGGAATAATAATAATAATAATAATAATAATAATAATAATAATAATAATAATAATAATAATAATAAAAGTCGAAATAATACCAATCATCCTATCATCTACAGGAGTCATACCACACGATATTCACAGATACATTAGAGCCATACAACTTCACCCAAAAACATACATTCAACTACAAAAATCCGTTATTATAGATACGTGCTCACTAACTCGGAAGTTCCTAAATGTACTATGAGACTCATGTATTGGATTAGCTTAAATGTAATATAATATACTATAAGATTCATGTATTATATTAGCGTAAGTGTAATATAATGTAATTTAACAGTTGTAAAGAGAACACGCTTGACTATGGTCCGCGTGTTTCTCTACTAAACCACCGGACAAAATATGTAAGTCCGAGAAAAATGGAATAATAATAATAATAGTAATAATAATAATAATAACAACGGGACGAACATATATATCGTCTTTGTCATATACCGTCGCGTTTTGTTCGAGGAAAGCTTCGATCTCCGTGGCCACTCGGCACTCGTTCTTTTCCCGTAAAACAATATTTCCGAACTCGTCTTTTCGGTTTTTCAAATCCATGCCGCAACGACAGAAAGTTGATTCGCATCGAGCTTTTTCACACTTTGTCACGTATCGCGATTCGAGATTCATTGTCAATTCCAATATTTCATTGTCGTTCTGCGGGAAAATCGTTGACGAATGAAAAAGCCACCATCGAAACAATAAATTGTAAATAAATTGTTGCTTCGTAATATGATTATTTTTGCCGAAGCGATTATTCGAAAATTGGAATGTAAACCCTGGAGTTTTAATTTGGGGTAACTCGTTACCCCACCGGAGTTTAAAAATGGTGTCTTTTTCAATCTTTTCCAGCGATTTTCTATCGCTACAAATGTATTTTGCTGTAAACGAAATTCTAGATTTGCACCAATTTGTTCCTTATTGTTTGAGGTATTAGAAAATTAATATAAGCACTGAGGCAATTAATATAATTCAAAATATCGAATTTACCGAAATGCCCGATCATGATTCAAACTATAAATAAACTCAGATGATAACTTGAATTATTTCTTCCTTTTTAAATTTCGTTTTTCGTGGATATGTTTTCTTCATAATATTTTTAAATATACATTTTTTAAATTATATATATATTTTATATACAATGTTATTCTTAATATTTTCTCCAGTGGGGAGTGTTTAAAAAAATGTTCAAATCAATTTTTTACCATAAAGTTTATAAATACCGATAAACAATGTCGTAAGATTTAATTTTATTAATTTCTATTTTTATCCCTGGTAATTAAAATTTACCATGTAACCCTTTAACGTACTAATTTTTTTTTACCTTGCGTCGAACAAGTTGCGCCTTCGGAACTTCTCGATCCTTGGCGTTTGACTTTTTTTCCGTAGTCACGAGTTTACGCAGTTGAAATATTTTTGTTTGCGATTTCGCGTAATTTTCAGCAACGATGGCTTCGGCCGTACACCGTTTTTCATTGTCCTCTATCTCTCGTATCAGCACCGAGCAAGTACCTTTGGCCTCGATCTCTTCCATCAACGCCTCGATAATGTCGCTCACGTATAAACTGAAGCCATCGTGCAACCATGAAAAAAACGAAATTCACGATTTAAAGAAAAAACTTTCGTCGAAGGGAAATAATTCGAATTAACGAAATTCACGATTCGAAAAAAATGTCGTTTAAGCTAAAAGATTCGAGTCAACGAAATTTATAATTACAACAAAAAAAAACTTTCGTCCACGTAAAAAATTTCGAACCAACGAAATTCACGATTAAAAAAAAATTCGATCGATAGAAAGAACTTCCGTCGAAGTGCCAAAAATTTGGAACAACGGAATTAAAAATTGAAAGAAAAAAAAAGGTTGATCAATAATTCGAACGAGCTCACCTGTCGTCGCGAATTTTGATTATCCGATTGTTCGCACTGTCAATAGAATCGTTCGTATCGTTCGTCGTGATCGTACGATCGATTGGAACTACGAGGGTCGAACGATAAATCGTCATTGCGTCGATGAAGATTTTCATAATTCCAATAACGTCATGTGTTCGTCGTCGATTTAGGGACGACGATGAAGATGACAAAGAAGACACGTCGTCGTGAGATTTAGATGGAACGCCTTCTTTCATCGCTATAACTCGATTGTTGAAATAGTTTGATCGATGCTAAGTGCGTGAGACCGGTTACCTTGGAAACATCTTATTATTATTCTTATTATTGCTAGTAGAAGGGCTGGGCCGCTTCCAGACCATCCTTTCTTACCATGTTAGCAGACTAAGTTTGAGTTACCGACATTGATGGTAACAGCATAGAGTCAGTAACTAAAACCCAATCTGCTCCCATGGTAAGGAAGAATGGTCTGGAAGCGGTAAAATCAGGGCAATCAGTGTGTGGAAAACATTTTCGTGGTGATTAAATCGTGTGGTTCGTATGATATAAATAACTGTAATACGAAAACTTCTGTGGTTTAAAATAAAATATATTTTTGGTAATATTCGATCCCGTTGTGCACATATAATTTTCCACCTGTCCTACCTTTATGATAAAATACAAATATGATTGCCGAGATATAATTTGACAATATTTATTTTATAACATAATAAATAACTAAAAAATAGTCGAACATATATATACATAGAAATTTATCAAATATGTACCGAATTTATAGCCTGTTGTATATTTATCAGACTTATCATTAAGACAACAGGCTAATTTTTTTTTACATATTCACTACACTTATATGTATATATTTAATTATTGTTCAGTTATTTGATATGAAATAAAAAATGGCAAAAGCGTAGCGCAACCGCAGCTTGGACGGCGCGGAGTATTGACAGCGCCACGTACGGCTGGGCTTATAAACAGACTAGCCAGTGATCCGGGTGATTTAGGGAAAATTCGTCTAATAATAATTTGTCTAACATCCCAAAAAAAGTCAATAGAATTTAAAAAAACCAAAGGAACCGAAACAAACAATCTCAAAGAAACCCCGAAGAATAAAAAAATATATTTATCATACGTTCCCGATGAATGATTTTGAATAAATTACTACACAAAATTTTGTTCCGTTTATTATTTTAGACCAATTGTTATTAGACAAATTGTTATTAGACGAATTGTTATCAGATGAATTGTTATTAGTCCAATTGTTCTTAGACGAATTATTGTTAGACGAATTGTTCTTCTAGACGAATTTTCCGTAAACCGAGTCGAGTGCCAGGGGGTCGCTCGGCCAACACCGCAAGAACCGGCATAAGCCCTCTGGTGCCCTCTGGTGGTGTGAACCAGCGGGAACATCGCCACCGCTGTCAGCGACTGGGGCAGTTGTGCCCCACGAAATTACTGCCAGATCTTTCTCTCAGAAGTACGGTTTCATGTAAATCCTATGTATATATTCTGCTTCGGTCTCCCGAGTTCACGAACCCGACGTGAGAGTGGTGGGGGTTGGTGGGGGGTCGAATGTTGCTACATTGTAGCGATTGTGGCCAATTGTAGCGCACACTCTGAATCTCTGATACATACATCTTTATCTCTCGAGTCGTATATGTCAATTCGTGTACGTGTGTGTTTGTGATTGCTGTGAAAGCTCAATGGTTTTGCATCATTAATAAAAAAGGAAAAAAAAAAAATTCAACGTCTCGAACAAGAAAAATTTCGTAGTTTTTTCGTGAAATCTCAAACGATAATCGTATATAAACGTCGTTTCGAAGGACTTTTACATCCAGCTGGACCAATTTCATACATAACCTTTGTTATCGACACACAGTTGCATTATTATGACGCACACAACGACTGCGTATGTGGGATTTGACTGAAAAACGAGGTTAATACTTCGGATTCACCTGCCTTCACGTCTTTGTCTTTTTTTTTTTTCTTTTTTCATTCACTCGCAGTGACAAACCGAGTCGAAAATGAAGAAAAAGGTGAGGTTACGTCGAATGAAGTTGGAAGAAGCGTTGTTAGCGCATGTGGAATCGATGCGAACGCTGTTGGTCTTTGTTCGTGGATTTATCGGTCGTTTTTTAATCTCCCCCTTTTTTTTCAGGTATTGCTCATGGGGAAGAGCGGCTCCGGAAAAACGAGCATGCGGAGCATCATCTTTGCCAATTACATCGCCAGAGACACTCGCCGATTGGGAGCTACGAGTACATAATATTTCATTGGTCATTCGTCTTTCGTAGTTTTCGTTGTTTCGAAGCATCGACGAAGGACGATCCTATTGTTATTTAATATCGCTAGTTTGCATTAATTCTTCTGGAGACAGGAATCAGAGAGAATGGTTCATTCTCTCCGATTCGGATCTCGAATAGAAAAAAGAATGTCAACCACGGAAAGCTTAAGGTACCCTCCATAAGAGAGTTCCTCGTCAGATTTTCATGACAACATGGCATACTTATAGGTATTGATAAGAAAAAGGTTCAGTTAAATTTTTCATGGCTTTCCGGAGCGCGAGAAAAAACGATATCAACACTTTTATTTTCACACATTTAACATGGAGCCTTATGGAGAATCACGCTCAATTTCATATAATACAAAAAGTCCTCGTCAGATTTTAATGAAAGCACTTGAGCTGCAAGTTGAATATTCGGACAACATTTTGGGCACTTGACAGTAGAGATCAGGAGACTGTGATGATAATAATAAGCAAATAAACATCGGGAAAATACAGTTTATATGAGGAGTTGGTCGTGATCCAGTTGACATGGCAACGTTGCGCGTTTGTTTCCCATCTTCTCTCTCTCTCTCTCTCACTAATCGACATCATAACACGCGACGTTGTCACGTCGAAGTACTACGTACCTCAATCAGGAGATGGTGTATCTCAGGCTTGCTTTGACTCTTACAGTTTGTGGGATATTACCTTAACGTTGAGCAACATGGGACTAAAGGTTTCAGCGTAAAAAAAAAAAAAAAAAGAAGTGGAAAACTCCGTTAATGTAAAAAAACATTCTAAGACTTATCGTTGGGGGGAAGCATTTTATATGTAGAAAGTGTGTAACAAGTTAGTGTGTAGCATGAATCGGTAATGTAGTTTTTAAGTGACAGTTAACACGGAACTTTAACCCGTAATGGTCACACCTCCAAAAAAATTACGTAATGGTCACACTGGGTCCAGCGGACCCTACGCAGAAAACTAGTTGCCATTTGCGTTCTTTTTCATGTATCGACTCAAATCTTGCACGATAATGAAGTTTAAGACTTCCTTTTCATAATCCAATTTTTTTTCTTTTTAAAATAATTTGTTTTTTACAAACAAACGCGAGAATACATTTTTTTGAAAAATTACCCTTTTTTACGAAAGAAAAATCGCAAAATTTTCAATTTTTTAGATAAATCGAAAAATCTTGTTGGGTTGTACTCTCGAAATAGTGTGCTATTGAGAAAAAAAATATTATAATATCGAGCACTGGGTCCAGCGGACCCGAACGAAAAACACGTCCGCACAAATCAACGCCAACCGACGCAAAAACGCCGCAAAGGTTTTTGAAAACCAATGGACTCTGTTGTGAGAACCTTCAAACAACAACAAATGGCGCCACTCATTCCATTTGGGAACTATATTTTGGGAGTTACATCGATTCGAAAAATTGCCTTGGGTCAGCTGGACCCAGTGTGACCATTACGGGTTAAAAAGTGGTTTTAAAAAAAAACAAGCTACTTAAAATTTGAACAAATTTTAACAATACAGCATCGATTTTTTTTTATCTTTCACACAGTCGACGTGGAACACAGTCACGTGAGATTTCTGGGCAATCTCGTGCTAAATCTGTGGGACTGCGGAGGTCAGGAAGCCTTCATGGAAAATTATTTCGCGTCTCAGCGCGACAATATTTTTCGAAACGTCGAAGTACTGATATACGTGTTCGATGTTGAATCGCGAGAGCTCGACAAAGACATGCACTACTATCAGAGCTGTCTCGAAGCCATTCTGCAAAACAGTCCGGAAGCGAAGATATTTTGTCTGGTTCACAAAATGGATTTGGTTCAGGAGGATCAGAGAGATGGAATTTTTCGCGAACGCGAGGAAGATTTGAAACGATTGAGTCTGCCTCTGGAGTGCACGTGCTTCAGAACCAGCATATGGGACGAAACTTTGTACAGGTAAAACATTTTCTTGCGTGACCAATTTTTTTTTTTTAATTTTATTATTCAATTTTAAAAATCAAATAATTTTTATTCCACCAAAATAATGTATATAATTTATACAGGGTGTCACCCCTTTTCCTCACGAGTTATTCGACCGTACTGTTTCAAATGGAACACCCTGTAGATATACTACCGCTCAGAATTATCAGGACACTAACCACGCACGCAGCCAGGAATCACTCCTGTCTTTGAACGACGACAACTCCGCGAGAAAAAATGCTAAAATTTTTTTTCTTTCACCGTTAGAAAGCTTATGAAATTCTGATTCAAATGATCTCTATTCGATACTATTGCCACAATTGAGTGCCGAGATTGAATGTGAAAATCATTAAAAGAAAATTTCGATTTATGCGAAATTTTCATCGTCGATTTCAACTCGCTGCCAAACCTAGAAAAAAATTTTCACACATCCACAATATAGCATCGGTAATCGCTGATATCTCACCTTCATTTTGAGCCCAAAAAATATAAAAAATCTCAATGGGTTCTTGAGTAATTGAGAAAAGAGTACAGGCATGCATTATTCGCCGACTCGCGCGATTGTTGGCTCGCCGGACTCTTTTCTTAATTACTCAAGAACCCGTTGAGATTTTTTGAATTTCTTGGGCTTGAAATGAAGGTGCGATATCAGCGATTACCGACACTAAATTGTGGATGGGTGAAAATTTTTTTCTAGGTTTGGCAGCGAGTTGAAATCGACGATGAAAATTTCGCATAAATCGAAATTTTCTTTTAATGATTTTCACATTCAATCTCGGGACTCAACAGTGGCAATAGTATCGAATAGAGATCATTTGAATCAGAATTTCATAAGCTTTCTAACGGTGAAAGAAAAAAAATTTTAGCATTTTTTCTCGCGGAGTTGTCGTCGTTCAAAGACAGGAGTGATTCCTGGCGGCGCGCGTGGTTAGTGTCCTGATAATTCTGAGCGGTAGTGTATATATATTAGGGTGTCCGTTATTTCCCAAATTTCGAATTTCTTCTGTCACGCCTCCCAGAAAAAAAGTATACATTAAAAAAAGATTTTTGAGCCTATCCAGGCCATTTTAAAATGATATTTAGGCGTGCCCGAAGGGTTCTGAAGTTGTACATCCCGGTAGCGGGTTGTGCTATATTATCGGCCCCGAAAAATTGTCATAACTTCGTTCGTTCTGAACGGATTTGACTTTTCGACACGTTTTTGAAAAGTTAAGAGTTCGAGCTTCAAATTGGTGTACACATATGGTAGATTCTGGCGGAGAAAAAATTCAAGAAACATTTCCAGGAGAAATATTCGAAGCTTTTATGTATTTTTTTAAACATACATTAAAAAAAAGATTTTTAATTATTTTTTTAACTTTTTAATAATCGTTTTCTTGTTAATATCCGAGAACATTTTATAATATTCTGCAATTATTTGTAATAAATATTGTTTTTGATTTTCATCTTTCGTCAATACATTTACGTATTCTTCGGTGAGCTTGACGTTTCTCTCGGCTATATCGTTCACAACGCGCAAATTCTTTACCACTTCTCGGCCTTCTTGGAACGCTTGTTGTTCGGACCATTTTTCGACATCCGTCGTGAGAAATTCTCGATTAATTTTAAATCTGTCGAAAAACTTTAAGGATTTCTGATCGATGAAGTAATCCAATTCTTTGTCCATCAAATGCTCAACACCACTATCTTTATGGATAATATGTCTTTTTACAGAATCAGTATTCTCGTCTGAAGTAAAGGCGAGGGATTGAACCATTTTTTGTTTTATCTCAATCGAAACTTTCTCGTCGAAAAAAGCTATTGCAGTGCTTTCTGGATTTAAGTACCACAAATGATTGATTAATTTTCTCAGAGCAGCACCTGCTGCAATAGAATCAATTTGTCGGTAGCTCACTAAATTTTTGAGCAGTTGTAAATCGCAGTTCGGTGCTTTCAAAGCAGAAGGTGCTGTATACCAAGCTTTTAAATAAACAAAAGTGACAAACTTGCAAACATCAAGCAGACCTCTTTCTTCGGATTTTGTTAATTTAAAACTTTCTCGAAAAATGTATATTTTGAGAGCATAGATGGCTTTAGCCATCCATCGAGCATGATGATGCGCACCAGGCTTACAGAATCGAATGGCTTCTGAAGCTGTGAAACCTAGAAAAATGCGACTTAATTCCAATAACTCTTTATAGTCATCACGAGGATGGACTTCTCGGGCTACTTCGTTGATAAACTGTTCCACGCTTATCAAGGAATCAACCAATTGTTCATCAAGATTTTCTAAACCATTACGATATTTACTTTTGTCTAAATTGTTCCATGAACTTTGAAAACGTTTGAACAAAAGGACGTTTGGTCCACTTGTGCCAGGTAATTTGCATTCAAAGACAGCTGCTAAAATGATCTCGAATATGTGATGTCGACAGGGCAAATATAGGAGATCAGTCTCTAACTTTTGTTCCAAGAACAGAGCTGTGATGTTTCCACAAATTGAGGATTTTGTTTTCACAGCGGCACGGTTGTTGAGTTGGGATATTTCCTTTCTTCCAAAAAATGAGGACTTCTTTCGCAACAAGTTTTGCACTCTCGCGCTTCGTCAATTTCGCATATCTCATATTGAAAAATAAAACTTGTAAAACTTGCTTTTTTGTTGGCAACTTGTTACCTATAATCTGAGGTTGCAAGTCATCGAGCAATAAAACCTCGTCACATAAATGGTCAAGTGATGCCATTTTGATGTCACAAATAACGACACTGACAATGTGTCATTAGAACACTCGAAGAGCGATAACAGGAGACAGGACACCAGGTCCGAAATGAGGGGACAAAAATCCGTCGAGTTTCGAAAGTCGACAATCCGAACGCCAAAACCGCTAGACTAATCGCTGTGCCTGGAGTGGGTCACGTGTTCTCCCCACTCAGGGCATGGCGAATGTTTTCTTTCTCTACCCGTTTCAGCGCTCGTATTGGCGATTCTCGGAACTAGCTACCCGACGGATTTATGTCCTATATTTTTACGCAACGCGCGGTCAGCCATCATGATCATTATTGAGGGTCTAGTTCAATTCCCGGCCAACCGATGGCGTTTCGATCTTCAAATTGCTAGCATTGAGTATAGGCAGCGCCTGGGCCCAACCCGGCAAGTTTGGTCTCCGGTTATGAGTCCGCACAACTGGCCGAGACGCGTTTAAATTTTCAAACTTGATTTCCAGCCATAATTATATTTCAAATCCACCATATGTGTACACCAATTTGAAGCTCGAACTCTTAACTTTTCAAAAACGTGTCGAAAAGTCAAATCCGTTCAGAACGAACGAAGTTATGACAATTTTTCGGGGCCGATAATATAGCACAACCCGCTACCGGGATGTACAACTTCAGAACCCTTCGGGCACGCCTAAATATCATTTTAAAATGGCCTGGGTAGGCTCAAAAATCTTTTTTTAATGTATACTTTTTTTCTAGGAGGCGTGAGAAAAGAAATTCGAAATTTGGGAAATAACGGACACCCTAATATATATACATATATTTTTTTTTTATTCAATATTTCGCAAAATGTAAAATCAATCGACGAAATATTGTGAAATTTCTTCGTTTATTATTCATCCAGAGCGTGGTCTTCCATCGTTTACATGTTAATTCCAAACGTCAAAGAATTGGAACAGAGTCTCAATCAATTCGCCAATATAATCGACGCCGACGAAGTTTTGTTGTTCGAGAGAGCGACGTTCTTGGTGATAAGTCACTGCGAAAGACGCGTCCACAGAGACGTTCATAGGTTCGAAAAAGTTTCAAACATAATCAAACAATTCAAGCTGAGTTGCAGCAAACTGGCTTCGCAATTTTTGAGCATGGAAGTGCGAAACACTAATTTCGCGGCTTTCATCGACGTGTTCACGTCCAATACTTACGTCATGGTCATCATGTCGGATCCTGGCATTCGTAAGTATTTTTTTAAACAACAAAAAACCATGGAAAATTGTTATTGTCATATATTTTCATCTTCTAGATAAACCAATGAAAACCCCGAAAAATTGCTACATTTAAAAAAAAAATCAGGCTAGAAAAAAAGTGTTTCCTGTGAACAAAAAAGCTGCGAGTTGAAACTTGCAATTTGCTTCCTCTGAATTGTGAACGAAGATTCCTTTATGAGGAAGGAAGAATGAGGGCGCTGTGAGAAAGCATTTTTGCTTTGGCTTCCTCATAAAGGAATCTTCGTTCACTACCCACAATTCGGAGGAAGCAAATTCCAAGTTTCAACTTGCAGCTTTTTGAATCGGTCAGAGGCTTATAATCGAAAAACTTGAATTCCTGTCAAATCCGAACCATTCGACCGATCTCCGCCAAATTTGATATACATCACGGCTGAATGATGTTCTATAGTTTTGTAAAGTTGGAGCTCGATTGGTCCGAGTTAACGAAAGTTATAGCGACAAATTTGATTTTTGCGAAAAATTCAAAAATATCATAAAATCAAAACTCATCGATGGATTTGGCCCAAATGCAATACCAACCAACCTCGGGTACACATCTCTTTGTCAACAACTATTCAGACGAGTATCTCAAAATTTGCGATAGCTAGAGTGATAACGCCCGTTTTTTTGGGAATTTGAAAACGACATGAAAATCCGAGTCGCAGCTTGAATCATCGCAAAAATTACGGACAAGGAAGGGATTATGGAGCTGCACGTGTCCGCAAAACTTGGGGGCTGTAGCTAAAACCAATCTCGAGTTTTCACTCGAAAAAAAAAATTTTTCACATAGCTTCCTTTATAAGGAAGCAAAAAACGAAAAGAAAAAATAACTTTGAAAGACAGTCAACTGTTCCCGTTGTTAATTTTCCGAATGCAATTGGTTACAGCCTCGGCGGCAACATTGATAAACATTCGTAACGCTCGCAAGCACTTTGAAAAATTGGAACGAGCGAGTCAAAGTTCGGCTCTGAGCGGATAGAAGTCGGCCCGACCCAGGCGAATATACGCCCGGGTCCAAGCTATGAATTGGCCTTGAATTTCCGACGAGTCCGACACGGCCGTTGGGAACGTGGCGAAAAAAACGGTGATTAATCCGTGCCACAGACACGTAAGCAATGAACCCACGTGAACGAAGATTGTCATGGAAGGTTTGATCATCGTGCGCGAATAATCCAATAAATTATGTTAGATTTAACGAATTTTCGTAAAAAAAAAAACTCTCGAGGGGTGAAGCTACAAAAGGCGCTATCCCACAATTTTTTCGACATGCTTTTTTTTTTTTTGATACATTTTTGGAACATTCTAACCCGTAATGGTCACACTGGGTCCAGCGGACCCAAGGCAATTTTTCGAATCGATGTAACTCCCAAAATATAGTTCCCAAATGGAATGAGTGGCGCCATTTGTTGTTGTTCGAAGGTTCTCACAACAGTGTCCATTGGTTTTCGAAAACCGTTGCGGCGTCGTTGCGTCGGTTGGCGTTGATCAGTGTGGACTTGTTTTTCGTTCGGGTCCGCTGGACCCAGTGCTCGATATTATAATATTCTTTTCTCAATAGCACACTATTTCGAGAGTACAGCCCAACAAGATTTTTCGATTTATCGAAAAACTTGAAAATTTTGCGATTTTTTTTTCGTAAAAAAGTGTAATTTTTCAAAAAAATGTATTCTTGCGTTTTTTTGTAAAAAACAAATTATTTTCAAAAGAAAAAACAATTGGATTATGAAGAGGAAGTCTTAAACTTCATTCTCGTGCAAGATTTGAGTCAATACACGAAAAAGAACGCAAATGGCAACTGTTTTTCTGCGTAGGGTCCGCTGGACCCAGTGTGACCATTACGTGATTTTTTTGGAGGAAATTTTCAGGGAAGGCGTTTAAATTGAGTTTGCGCAGGAATTATTTTCCGATTTCAATAAATAATGCAAAACATTTCGAATGTAAAATTTTTCTTTTGTGGGTTGTAGTGGCTTTGGTAGCTTCACCCCTTATTTGTGTGATATAGCTCAGAAGCTGTTGCGACTATCCCGCCCCCCTCCCCCTTCCAATTTAAATCTCTGTGTAATGTGAGTTGCCATCGGACACACGAATCTTCATTATCTTTCCAAATTGCGATTTTAATCATCGAAACGATGAAAAAACTACGTGCTCGTCGATCATTGTCCAAAGATTCCTGTTTCTAGTCGAAATACTTGGAGGTTGATAAAATGTGGATCAACGATAAAATTCAAGCTTGGAACTCTCTGCAAGCAGGACGAGACGTCGATACGACAGAAGTCTGTAATTTTTTTGCACTCTTTCTTTCTCTCGATGAGGAATCTAAGAAGCTTTTTCCAACAATTTTTGTTTTTTTCTATCAATTTATTTATGCGGAGGATTGGAAAATAATTTTTTTTCGGGATTAAATGATGAATATACATTAGGGCGGTCCTTGATGGGGATGGTGACGAATTTCGACGAGTGCACCCCTCAAATAGGTTTGAAATTGATGAATGAAAATATGTGCGAAACCCCAGCTCTGTGGTCCAATGGGAAGACGTGGCTGTAAGCTCGTTTTGTTTCCCCATTTGAATAACATGGGATTTTCGGGATAATTCGGTTATTATTTTTTCGAGTTGTCCCTAAGCACGCGAAAAAATTCTTTATTCACACAAATCTATTGTCAATGGGTATAACTACTCGTACATTTTTTTTCAAGACATAAACACGAATGAATTTGAATTTGTGTTGAAATCGTTTATCAGTTGGTTATCATCGTTGATCGGTTCGCCGTTATCGATAATACACAGGTGAGGTCTTGTAAAAAAATTCACGAGTAGTTATACCCACAAACAATAGATTTACGTGAATAGAGAATTTTTCGCGTGCTCAGGGACAACTCGAAAAAATAATAACCGAATTAGTCTGAAAATCCCATGTTATTCAAATGGGAAACAAAACGAGGTTACAGTCACGACTTCTCATTGGACTACAATGCTGGGATTTTGCACATGTTTTTATTTATCAATTTGGAACCTATCTGGGGGTTGCACTTGTCGAAATTCGTCAACACTCCCAGGAAGGACCACCCTAATGTATATATATTCGAAGAATTTCCAAGTGAATTTCCAAAAAAATGTTGCTTGGGTGAATTTTTTTGTTCCAACAGTTTGTCAATCATTGTTTGGAATAAAATAATTAATTTCTTGATTTTTCTAATGGATTTACTTGGCTCAAGACTAACTTTTGTTACAATAGTTCGTCCCTTTTTACGTTTTTACACGTAAGATTCCTCCTTCATCTTCGTCGTTCGCTCGACGAGTCATTTTACAAGCCCCACGTCATCTCACGATTACGATTAATTTGATTATCCAAAATGTACAGATTTTTTTTTTTTTAATTCCCTCGAAGCAACGATGAGCATAACATTGATTGAAAATGTATTTGAAATACTTCGAAGATTGAATAAATGTGAATTATACGATCTACAATCGGATGTTAGAATCCATAGTGAAATAATAATTTCCTGCAAATTATTCATAATTATTGAAAAAATGTTTTTAAAAATCGATTGTTGTTCGATAATAAATCATAATTATTTTAAAAAAAGTAATTCAAATACGTTTTTGGTGAATAAATGTGCTCATTCCTGGCTCGAAGCCTCGTATTTTTCTACGCATCGTTCGTCATCGTTATCACGTGTATATTTCAATCGATCGAACGACGATTATTCGCTCGATGCGTTCTGTGTATCGCCTCCTTAATTTGGGGAAAAAAGTTCAAGAAGTTAAATATGTCTAGCAGCGCAAAAAATGAGCTGAAAGAAAAAAATTTGTTCAGCAGGGATAACAATAGAAATCAATAAAGATAAATAGTACACATTGTTTATTGGTATTTAAACTTTATGAAAAAAATTTCATTTCACTCTATTTTTACAAAAATTACAATATGAAAAATCACGTGATCCACAACACTGAGAAAAAAAAGTTCGATCGATCTGCAAAATTGAAAAAAAATTCTTGTGATTTTTTATATAATAATTTTTGTAAAAATAAAGTGAAATAATTTTTTTTATTATGTTAAAATACCAATAAACAATGTGTAATATTTATTTTTATTAATTTCCATTGTTATCCCTGCTGAACAAATTTTTTTCTTTCAGCTCATTTTTTACGCTGCTAGACGTTTGTAACCACTTAATCACAATCGCATTGTGCTATCGTGTCGAGTTACAATATTTTTTACGCTGATAAATACTCGCGTACGGAATCAGCGAAGTAATATGTACATCTATTGTATCTATAATTCACCGCGTCTTGTGTGGTATTGTTATATATGTATTTTTTTAAAAATAAATTTGAAAAACAAAAAAAAACACGAACAGAAAGAAAAAAATTGAAAGGAGCCAAAATCCCCAAAAACTCGTAATTTATGTGGAAACATATTGATCGGTCAAAATGACTTTTCACGATCAGAATTCGTGGATATTGGGTTATCGATATTAAAAAGTATTTTTCGTTCGGAATAATTTCGAATTAAAAAAAAATGTGCAATTTGCTTTCTCTGGATCGTGATCAGTGAACGAAGATTTCTTTATGAGGAAGCATTGCATGAAAAACGCATCTAAAGAATCTTAAAAAATTCTTACATGTCGATCAGGGTTTAATATTTCGATAAAAATTTTATATATGGAGTTTTTGGAATTTATTCATAAGATAATAAACAATAAACAAACAAACTCCGAGAAAAAAGTATTTCTGTTTGAAAATTCATAACTCAGAGACAAATTATCGTATTGACACTTACAAAAAAGGAAATTGAAGCTATAGAGTGTGCCATTCAAGAAAAAAATACTGCAGAATGATACGATAAAATCAGAACCCTTTTTTTTCATCTAAAAATGTCAATTTTTCGAGGTGTGAATTTGGAGGTTTTTGCTATAGAATATACACGTTTTTTGTATTAATGAACTTTGGAATTTCGGCCTAGGTCGAATAGACCCCACGTTACCATGAAAGGGTTAAGTATTCATTATTGAGTGTACAGAATATCAATTCGTCCTAAACCAAATTGAGTAAATTGAAATAGACTAATGCCGAGAAACCAATTTCGATCTGAGGATCTTTCGGTTCTTAATCGTTCGAGGTCACACGTTCCGGAAATAACGCGCTGGTCACACGGGGTCACAACGACCCCAGCCATGTTTAAATCATTGTCGCGTTAACAATATTATTCCACCCACTCACAAAAATGCGGGATATTAGTTTGACCGATTTAAAATGGGGATATCACGAAGAAAATGTTGTTATCGATTAAACAATCATCAATACGTGGAAAAATCCTATTTTTTACTTAAAAAAAATCTTTTATTATTTTCGATTTCTAATTTTTCAAAAAAATGGCGTGACTTGAGATTGAAGTTGGGGTCATTTCGACCCCTAGTAACATCGAAGGGTCAAAAGGCTTTGGCTTTTTTGAATTCTATGTTTCTGGTTAGTTCAGTTTAGTAATTTATTTCACATTGATAATATAATAACAGAGTTGCCCAGAGTGATAACCAGCATTTTTTTTCCTTCAAAATTTTTCAGAAAAATTTCATTCGAATATTTGGACAATAAATTCGATATCTCGAAACCTAAGAGCGATATCGAAATTTTTCATTCTCGCTTTTTTGCTCAGCACGTCGAAACCTATCGAAATCGACCACCAGATGGCGCCCCCCGCGCAAATTGTATAGAAACACACAAAAAATTCGATATCGCCGGTAAAAAATCGATATCTCGAAAACCGATCGATATCTCGAAAATTGGTATTCCTGTTGTTTCGATTTACTCAACGTAGTCCACAAGAAAAGTGTATTAGATCGCGGCGCCCACGTAATCCGTGCTCTCGACGATTTCGCTCGATAAAACGTTTCAAATTTCCCGCCATTTTTTATAATTTCAAATAATGGCGGATTTGTGTACTGTCATCAATCGTCCGGAATCCCAACATGCAGCAGTGTGCTCGCGATTTAATTGCAAGCTTGTGAACGACCTAACGAAATTAGAATTATCGATAATTCGGATTGTGACTGTTGAAAACGGTTTGGAGGTTAACCGAGATGGATAGAATATTGAAGGGAGTGATGAAGTATCGTAAATGTCACAGAGAAGGAATGGTCAAACAGTTTCAACGAGTTAGGGATCATCCCGAGGTACGATTTAAATTTTTTTGAATTTTTTTTTTACAATCTGGACAATCCAATCAATAATTTTTTTTGTGTTTTGTCATTCGTAAACGTGTCTACGATTGATTGTCATGTGGTCACTATTACAGCATCTATGTAAAATTTCACGTGTTCTGTTTTACCGACTGTTGATAATTCGTCTGAATGAAAAATGATTTAAAAAAAATGTTTTTTTTTTTTTTGTAGCTAATAACGTTTGTAAATAAATTTAAATGTTTGACAGTGCATGTTCTCTGTTTTTCCACGTTCAAAAAATACAGACGAATGCAAAGCAGTCACCAAAAAAACAATTGAGTTTATGCGACAGACGCAGCCGCAATTAGTAAAATATTCAAATGTTTTCAAAGTTCATTGGATGTTGTTGCGACGTCACAAAAAAAACTTATTATTCTGTGGTACGTTTGTTGGTCACAGCCCAAAGCAGTGTTCTTTACCTGCATGGACTCTCGGATGATCCCGACTAGATTTACGGAAACAAACGTCGGAGACATGTTCGTTGGTACGACAATAAAATTTCCAACGGTCTTATTACACAGTCCGCGCATTTATTTATCGTCCCGTCATCGATCGTCAAATGTTTTCCATCCGAACGGATGAAATTTTTTCATTGTCCACGAGGCGAAGGTCTCGAAGATCGATCGAATCATTAGCCCCTCCGCCTTTTCCCTTCGCAGTCCAACGAAACCGCAATATAATGCGCGCAATGTTTGCGCGCGTCAAGAATACAATTTTGGGGTTTCCGCAGTGAGAAACGCGGGTAACATTGTGCCAAATTGTCAGCACTTTGCGGACGAATTGACGATGTGCGAACCTGCGGCTTTGGAACTGGGATGCGTCGTCAATTCCATAAGGCACGTCATCGTTTGCGGTCACAGCGACTGCAAAGCCATGAATTTGCTGTACGCTCTCAGAGACGAAGAATTTGCGTCTCAAGTAAGCGAAGCGAATTGGTTTTCACAACGACGAGACAAAAAAAGTTGACGAGGAGTAATGACGATGGGGGGTTTTTGCAGGCAAACAGACGTATATCGCCGTTGAGAGCGTGGCTGTGCGCTCACGCCAGCAGCAGTCTAGCGAAATTTCAACAACTCGAAATCACTGGCTTTCACGAACCGATTATATTTCAAGCCGAAACGCCGATGAGAAAATTCGTGGCTTACATCGATCCGGAGAACAAATTTGCCATCGAGGACAAATTGTCGCAGGTAAATTGCGGAACCTGGGCTTGGCGCACCGGGGTCCGAATGGGCCCCGAGGGAAATCAAAATTTATTCGGGGCATTTATTCTGAAATTTTTAAGGATAAATGAATTTTTTCCTAATGGCTAGGATTGGACTATTTGTTTACTGCGAGTGGATTGTTTCGAGAGTATCCGGTTCAATTTTTAGATTGAAATAATGAAATATTAAAAAAATAAAAGAATATTCTTTATAAAAATTGAAGAATATTTTTTTTTTTAATTAAAAAATATTTTTTGAGAAAATTAAACATTTAAAAAAAAAATTAAAAAATATATTTTTTTTTAAATTAAAAAATATGTTTGAAAGAAATTAAAATATATTTTTAGATTGAAATAATGACAGATTTGATTTTTCTGGTGAAACTTGCCAAATTATCGTTTTTTTTTCACCTTCGAAATTTTTCAAAGCATTTTTTTTCTTCATGGTTGATATTAAATTCGAACAAAATAACTTGTGGCAGCTTTTGAGGTCTTACTGGACGGATCGTAGGGCAAAAAATTATTCCAAAATCGGTGAATCGTGGATTTACCAATCCAGACCGTGTCGTACATGTTTAGCCCTGCAAATAGCTGAACCAATGATAAATTAACACTCGGCAATAGTAATTTTTCACCAGCTGAGGACAAATCGCACGATTGTTTTTTTTTTATTTTTTTTATTTGCAATCACATTACTGCGAACAATTGATATTTATGTATTAATTTATCTTTCGATCCAGATCAATACTCTTCAACAGCTTCAAAATGTCGCATCGTACGGCTTTCTGAAAAAACGTTTGGAGCGACACGACCTTCACATTCATGCCCTGTGGTTCGATATCTACACCGGAGACATATATTACTTCAGTCGTGCCAATAAAAGATTCGTAGAGATAAACGAACTCACCGAGACACCGCTTTTGAAGGAGATAAAAAAGTACTACTCGTGAACTCTGAACCGACATGACTTGTCCATCAATTATTCCAATCGTAATTGAGCGAAAATACAAAAAAAAAAAAACAAACAAACAAACAAACAAACAAACAAAATACAAACAAAAAAAAACAAACTATCTGTTGAATCAGTTTGTTTTTTTGTTGGCCTGGAAAACTATGATAATTCTGAGCTGGATGAGAATCTCGATCCAATCTTGATTCACGATATATACAGGTTGAGGCACTAACTCTCGTGCCACCTCAAATATCTCTGTAATTATAGAATGTTATATAGAATGTTCCAAACAAAAAAATGTGCGCTACGAAGGGGGTCATTAAGTGCAACAATTTTTTATTTTTTTCAGTGGAGGCGCTGACGCACAGTGAAGGTCACCTCCACTTTTTCAAATGGACCGGTACATTTTTTATTCAATCATCTTGCAGAGCATCGCAAACTACATAAAAAACATTCGGGGGGGTGAGAGTCGTTCAAGGTCATTTGAGATCGAAAAGTGACATTGACTTTATTTTCATGTGAAACGAACTTTATTTGCAGAAAGTGTTCAAAGTGATTGCCATTGGAATCAATGCGGTATTGCAATCTCCTTATCACGGATTGTGTAGAATTTCTTATCACTTCGGCACTTATCGAATCACACGCTCGAACGATTCTCTCTCGCATATCATCGGGCGTAGTTGGACGTTCTTAATGATGATCTTGAATGACCTTGAACGACTCTGACCCCCCCAATGTTTTTTTACGTAGTTCGCGATGCTCTACAAGATGGTTGGATAAACAATGTACCGTACCATTTGAAAAAGTGGAGGTGACCTTCACTGTGCGTCAGCGACTCCACTGAAATAAAAAAAAATGGTCGCATTCGATGACCCCCTTCGTACCGTACATTTTTCGTTTGGAACATTTTTTTTGTGACGTCGATTATTACAGAGATATTTGAGGTGGCACGAGTTAGTGCCTCACCCTGTATATTTTCATATATATGACTATATAATTATATGCATAAGTAATTTAACTGGTGCTTGAACTTCTCAACTCACAAATTGCACAACATGAGCAACGAACCTAAGGCCAATGCCTTTTATGATCGTACAAATTAATGTGTAAAAATATTTTTCGACGTCCTGAAATTTCGATGAAACAATGAAACTGTCAGGCGTATTGCAAAAAATCGTGTTGCGTATTTTCAGAGGGTACATTATTGCTTTGTTGCGGGGCTCGCAAGATCGTTGATGTTATTATTGTTCTATTTATGTAAAAGAAAGAAAAAAAATATTTATATATATATATGTATATAAATAATTGTGTATGAAAATAAAAATGATTCGTCTCTGTGCGTTCTGTCCCGATTCGGTTTCTTTCTCGAGCGAAAATTATTCTCTTGGCTTTGTCCCGCAGAAATGAATTAACGGCGTGGTAAAGTTAATTCGGTGAAAAAGAAGCATGTTTTTAAGATTTTTTTTCTGGCGATACAAATAGTGTAAATTTATTCAATCAATTTCCATATAATGATACAACATTTGAACAATATTTTCCTAAATTTTTATTCCAAAGTATTGAAAACTAAGCAGGTGACAGTGAATCTCCGGAGGTGCCTCGAAAAAAAAGTTGCTTTGCGGTGTTCATCATAACTCGCAAAAGAATCATCTGAAACAAAAAAATTCAAAATGCATTCGTTAAAGGAGATGTTTCTCGAGGTAATCACGAGGGGATTTTTTTTCTCTGATTTTCGATTTTTTCGTAGCACTTGGAAGCAAAAAAACCGATTTTCGCTATAAAAATCAGCTAATTTCTTGCTGTAAAATTAATAATTATTTTTAAAAAAACTCTCGACAATACCTGGTGAATTATGTTAAAAAGTAGTGTGCAAAATTTCGAAAAGGATTGGTCCAATAGATTCAGCGTTATCGTGAACACGGACTTGAAAAATGTCAAGTTTCAGAAAAACGCTTTGAAGTTTTGCGCACTCGTCGCACTTGGCCCGAAGCAACGGACACTCAAATACTCACAACGTCGTCAATTTTGCTCCAATCGACTTGGAACTCGACACGATATTCTTGAGATATGCATTCAGTTGAAGAAAAAAAATGCAAAAAAAATCTAATACCTTACCCCGCCCTAAAAAACAACGCAGATGAGTTCGGTTTTTGTGAGTGGGGTCCGCGGGACCCAGAGTGACCGATCTATTATTATTTGGAGTCGTGACCTAAACGGGCAACAATACCTTCGAAACAATGTAAATTATTGTATTTAATTTGTTTGCCGAAAATCGAAAATTCAAATCCAAATTAACAGTTTAAAATTGTTAAATCAAATTTGCAATAGAGGCAAAGTCGGTGACGTTAAGTACCCTCCATAAGAGAGTTTCTCGTCAGATTTTCATGAAACTTGGCATACTTATAGGTATTTATAAGAAAAAGGTTCAGTTGAATTTTCATGGCTTTCCGGAGCGCGAGAAAAAACTATATCAACACTTTTATTTTCACACGTTTAATACGAAGCCTTATCGAAAATCACGCTCAATTTGATATAACACAAAAACTCCTCGTCAGATTTTAATGAAAACACTTGAGCTGCAAGTTGAATATTCGGACAACATTTTGGGCACTTGACAGCAGAGATCAGGAGACTGTGATGACAATAATAAGCAAATAAACATCGGGGAAAATACAGTTTTCTATGAGGAGTTGGTCGTGATCGAGTAGACATGGCAACGTTGCGCGTTTGTTTCCCATCTTCTCTCTCTCTCTCACACACTAATCGACATCATAACACGCGACGTTGTCACATCAAAGTACTACGTACCTAAATCAGGAGATGGTATATTTTAGGCTTGCTTTGACTCTTACAGTTTGTGGCATACTATACCTTAACTCATGCACTTAGGTACGTGTTGTACGTGCGATTTTGTGTTGAATGGAGAACGATGCACGTGGACAAAGTCGAGGGAGGAGCAGGAGGCCCTCTTCGGGGTGTAAGACGCGAGTGAACTAGAGCATGCCACTCCCGAAAGAGAAAGCAAAACAACGAAGCGAACAAGTCCTCTGTGCGCTCGGGCTCGTCGTCGCAATTCCAACGTCGGCACGTCCTCGTCGTCTTCGTCGTCGTCGTCGTACACGCCGTTGAATATACATCGTCCAACTATATAACTATAGATATATATAACTTTAGATATATATATATATATATGTACCTACGTGAAATGGTACGGTCTCGTGACGGTCGGTTTGTGCGTTTCACGGTAAGAGTAAAACGAGTCTTGGTAACTTTGACGATGATCAAAACGCATGACGAACACACGACCACCGCCGAGTTCCCCTCGCGAACGTACTTAAAATAGTTATGGTCGCTGATCGTGTTAATGTTGGTGGTTTTTTTTTATTTTTCAAAAAATCATGAAAAATGAAAAATGTCGATAAAAAAATAGGTGAATTTTGGGAATTATTACCTCATAAACTATTGGTCCGATTGAGTTCAAGTCGGTTTTGTTCGAAAGTATGTACATTGAGGTATGTTGACGAATTTTTTGTTGAATGGATAGCGAATGGGGGCGCTGTTGTTGTGGCCGGCGTAAAATAACTTTTTCAAAGTCGGTTCCCACTTTTTTGCAGATAACGGATTGACCGATTCCATTGAAATTTGGACACGATATAGCACGGATGGGTAATGAAGTTCGGCGGGTAGGATTTTTTTTTCAAAACTAATTTATTTATTTTTTTATCGATCAACAAAGGTCGTGAATTGAGGTTTGAAAGTGAATTTCAACTTCAATCAAGCGCCATTTTGTGAAAAAAAAACAAATACTACGTGCCGAACAGCTCGAGACGTTACACTTTAAGAATCTTCCGAAAATTTTTGTTTCGGACCAACCGACTGCCGGAAAAAGTGGGAACCGCGAACCGTGCCGACGACAAAGTTATTTCACGCCGGCCAGAATAACAGCGCTCCCATTCACTATGCATTCAAACGAAAAATTCGTCAAAATACCTCAATGTATATACTTTCGAACCAAACCAACTCGAATTCAATGGGACGAATAGTTTTTAAGATAATAATTCCCAAAGTTCACCTATTTTTCCGGCAATCTACACAGATATACCGTCATTAAAATGTTGGGAGCGCTATAAATAAAAACCTATGCATTATACAAAAAAAAAGTTTCAGACAAAAGAGATGGCAAATATTATTATCTACAAAAATGATGTCTACAATTCTTTTCCCACGATGCACGGTTCACGAGATATTCGATAAAACGTGTTTTCCAAGATGGCGGCTGAAGCTCGCGTCCCCTCCCCGTTCTGCCATCTTGGATTTACATTCATGGGACACCTCTGAACATGTTCCAAAAACAAAATTCGTTCTGGCTTAGGCTCTTGGCCTAATAGGATGAAAATAAGAGAGACATGGGTCGAGTGAGCGGTGACCAACCGGGACAACACAGACATATCATTCGGCTTTGGTGCTATATCGATGCGACTCGCAAACAGGGTCAACTTCACCGAAAAAAATGTCACCGTGCGCTTCGACCATTCACTTCGTCAATCGACCAGTCGCTTTTAATAACTTTTTTTCCCCACCTTTGATTGATGTATTTATCCGTGCTTTGATCACTTCAACATTAAAAAAAAAAAAAAAAATGTTTTTCGTCTGGTCGATAAAAAAAATCGACATTTACCGTCGTTGACGCAGTGCAAGAAATACGATGGCACACTGCCCCGAATGCTTACGGCGTCTTTCATGGGTCTCCCGAAAAAAAAGATGTTGAAAAAAAACAGTAAAAAAGTTAAAAAAAAAATCAGGTTCCATGGTCCGTCGGCGTTCTCACGGCAACGTAACGGAACGTCGTGGCTCGACGAAGAAAGTGGATTCGAGTGAGAATTATTATCCGAGACACTCGGATTTAGAATTCAGATGGGACACGATTCCGAATTATATGAGTCACAAATAAAAAAATAATAAAAAAATAAAATAAAAAATAAAAACCCTAAAAGGCTTTGAGGCCCAATGGCGAGGGTCTGAAGATTCGAGCAATGTTTGTTCACAGTGGTCAGCAACTGGTACATAATCGAAAAAAAATTAGTTATATATATATATATATATATATATACAATTTTTTTATTTTTTCACTACTTAATGAGCGAGCGATTGGGATGTCTAGCCAGGCATTAATTATGTATGTATGTTGCGGCAGACACTCGGCCACGCTATTTTAACTTACCAACGGTATATATTGTACTATCAAGAATTTCTCTCTTTAACGCAGCTTCTTCATTTATTTACTCGACGTTTGTCTCTGCTGCCTTCACTTTCATCGACTGGCTTATTATTATTATTATTATTATTATTATTATTATTATTATTATTATTATTATTATTATTATTATTATTATTATTATTATTATTATTATTATTATTATTATTATTATTATTATTATTATTATTATTATTATTCCTCTTCGATGCTGTTGTAGCCAATACAATAATCAGGTCCCTCTCTATTCATTCTTCCACCTTAATATTAATGAAAAAAACGTGAAAAACAAAAATATCGAATTTACCAAAAATACGTCCTATTTTTTTTTCTCTCTCATCTTAAATTTTTTTTTTATTTCTCATCGTCCCTTTCAGTTGACGGTCGCAGACGTGTTTGCCAGTTGAACCCGGAAATTGGACGCGGTGACGAAATTCGGGGTCTACCGCACGACCTCAGACTGCGGAATGTTCGGAACCGAAGGAAAAGCGATCGCGGCCCAAAACCTTTGACAGCCTCCCGCCCTTTCTCCCTCCCCCCCTCCCTGACTGCTATATTTATGTGTATGGTAAAATGCACAATGCTCGGCGAGCTACCTGTGACAATTGAAATTACACAGGGTGCACTTCCCCAGTGGCGTGGAGAGGGAGGGGGAGGGGGGAGGGGGACGGACACCTTGCGTATATAAAGCTACTTTGTGGCCGGAGATTGAAACGTTTTGACGGGGTCGAAAAACGACGCTGCGGGGGTTCGGGCAACAAACCCGGAACCAACGCCTCAGGTGTTCTTATATATATATATATATATACATATAGAACGACCGAAAAGTCGAAAAACGCTCGTGACCCTGCAACACCCGAGATATTGCACCCTCAAATTCGTCAAAATAGTTTTTCTCGAGGTTTCTGCATTGCTCCCGGTTCGAAAACCGACAACGGTTACCGCACCCACGGAAACAACCCCTCAAAAATGTTCGTTCGAATTTCGTTACGCTGAGAACGACGAACAAGCCAAAAAGTGGCGGCTCAGACCGCGCTCGTCTTGTCTCGTGAATGACTCGAACCCAAATTGCTTCATTTGCGCAAGTCCGAACGGTTTTCGTTTTTTTTTTTGCTTCCTCGTAAAGGAAGCTATGTAAAGGTGGAATATTTTTTTTTTTCGAGATCTTTATTTCGTCATGTTCAGAATGTGCCAAAACGTCGAGATGACACTTTTGGGGAAAATGTACGGATGTGTGTGTGTGTGTAGGTGTAGTGACCTTGAAAAATTAAAACGTGTATAACTCGAGAACGGTTTTAGCTACAGCCCTCGAATTTTGCAGACATGTGCAGGTTCATAATCCCTTGTTTGGCTGTAATTTTCGCGATGATTCAAGCTGCGACTCGGATTTTTATGTCGTTTTCAAATTCTCAGAAAAAGGGAGTTATCACTCTAGCGATCGCAGATTTTGAGATACTCGTCTGAATAGTTGTTGACAAAGAGATATGTACCCGAGGTTGGTTGGTATCGCATTTGGGCCAAATCCATCGATGAGTTTTGATTTTATGATATTTTTGAATTTTTCGCAAAAATCAAATTCGTCGCTATAACTTTCGTTAACTCGGACCAATCGAGCTCCAACTTTACAAAACTATAGAACATCATTCAGCCGTCATGTATATCAAATTTGGCGGAGATCGGTTGAATGGTTCGGATTTGACAGGAATTCAAGGTTTTCGATTATGAACCTCTGGTCGATTCAAAAAGCTCCAAGTTGAAAGTTGCAATTTGCTTCCTCTGCATTGTAGGTAGTGAACGAAGATTACTTTATGAGAAAGCCGAAGCAGCTTCCTCACAGCGCCCTCATCCTTCCTTCTTCATAAAGACATCTTCGTTCACTACCTATAATTCAAAGGAAGCAAATTGCAAGTTTCAACTTGCAGCTTTTTTCTCTAGTCTGTATGTCACAGTTCTTCCATTTTCCCATTTATGTAGCGATTGAGATGAAATTTGGCACACGGACGTTGATCGATGACTCGAAAACAGTAATGAAAAAAAAACTTTTTTTCACCTCCCTCCCACGGATTAAAAAGTGAACTCGAGTTTTTTTTCCTTACCCCATCGAGTGACGTGTCTTTCGATAAGTCTCCTCAAATGCAATTCGAAATGTTCCGAGACATTTTTCATTTTAACCCTTCAGTCACGAGATATTCGCTTTTCAAAGTCGTCATCGAAGTTTCCCCCCTCCCCGCCCCTCTAATTTCTAAACTATCGATTCGAAAAATCTGGAAAAAATTACAGAATGCAGCTCTCGATTAGCACATTCAATGAAAATTATAACGAACACCACAGCAAAAATAGTTTACGCCAAAATATGAAAATTAAAAAAAAAAAATCCCGTTAACCCTTTTTTTGGAGATTACGTTTTTCGTCAATGGCTACCACAGAATGACTACGGAACCCCGTGGTGTGCGTGCCCACCACGCTGCTCGACTACGTTTTTTTTTCTTCTTTTTTTTTCTTATTCGAAAAATAGAAAAATCGAAGAACGCGAAGTGAAGTGAAAAAAAATGAAATAAAATGAAAAACGGTTTTTCGGGATAACCGTAAACTCTTTTACGATGTACCTTTTGACTGAGGCGAAGCGAAAGAAAATATTGAACGAGGGAAATGAGGATGACGATGGAAGGAGAGAGAGGATGAAGGAATAAAAAAAAAATGTCTAAATAACTTTTTTTTGTGTTGACGAAAAATGTGGTTGGGGTTGGAAAGGTCGTAACCCGTTTAACGCCGTCTCTCAAAAGTGTTATTGCGTTATGGGTGGTGCTGTTGAATATTGTGTCAACACTCGTAACAAGGACGCGCAATAATTTCGGGTTGGAGAAATATACAAAACAACAAAAAAACGCATTTCTTAAAAATTCAAAGAGAAAAAAACGTGGCCCAAACACGTTTATGTATGAGAAATGTTTTTTGTCAAAATAGTTTTTTATACTTTGCTCAATGATTAATCAATTCGCGTTGCAAATTTTATTTAATGAAGCTGACTTCGCTATTTCGGAAAATCCAGGAGTCGAAATTAGAAAAAAAGGGGGAAATAAATCATCGGGGTTTTTGGACGTGCTGTCTCGTCGCCGATGAGAAGACCCCGAAAATCTGGTTCGTTTCGGCCGGCCGACTTATCTATTTTGTACTACTTACAATTAGTTATACAGACCTTCATGTATGAGTGAAAGCGCCAATTATCGGACAAATTTGGGTATCGACATCTGGGATCCTTATGAAATTCACGCAATTTCCAGTGCATGCTAAAAAACAAATTCCCAATTTTTTTGAATTTTTTTCGGCTATTATTTTAACAGCTGTGAATTCTGGTATTTTTCGTTTTTATTTACGTCAAGTATTTTTTTCTTCACATATCTACTTACGTTGATAAAAATATATATGAGCGATTACACGTGACTTCAGCCACTGAAAAAAAGAAAATTCCACAAATAATTTTAAAAAATTGAGTTATTTTATTGCAATATATTCATCGAGGGGCGATTTTTTTTAAATTTTTCTGACGATTTTATCGTTAATTAACGTTCTTTTCATTTTTACACTGAAATGGTTGTATCTTTGGCAGGATTGTACGTATTTACATTTGTAACGAACCCAAATGTGCGGCTTCGAATAGCCTTCCAGAAAAAAAATTACTTTTTTTTACTTAAAAAAATATTATTTTTTTCAGTTCGATTTTTTTTTTTTCATGTGCTCCAGTCGCTTTACGCAATTCAACGAGCATTTATCATTAATCTTTCTTTCAGGGAGCCTTCTGAACTCGCGTGTAACGATTGGAGCACTAAAAAAAAAAAAAAAATCAAACTGAAAAAAATCTATCAATAAAATCGGTAAAATTACGCATTACCGTTTACCGATCCCACGATACAAAAAATATCGAAAATTCTCTTTTCGTATTCAGAATTTGGGGGAAATTTTGAAAACTAAAATAGCGAGTGCATTTTTTGAGAAACAAAAAATATTTTTGCATATTTCGCCCTGAAACGGACGTTTAACTTGCTCAATAAAATCTAAAGTCGATTTTTCTGGAAGCCCATAAAAGACACAAATTTCCGTTTTTGACAAATGTGAATACGTCAAATCCTGCCAAAGATACAGCAATTTGAATGGAAAAATTAAAAAAAACGTTAATTAACGATAAAACTGTCGGAAAAATTGAAAAAAAATCGGCACTCGGTGAATATATCGCAATAAAATAACTCAATTTTTCAAAATAATTTCCGGAACTTTTTTTTTAGTGGTTGAAGTCACGTGGAATCGCTCATATATAACACAACCCTTCGAAACGATTGTTGATTCCGTGGATCGGCACCGTTCGATCGGTTTCCACGTTAATCGCCGGTTCGAATAACGTACAATCGTTCGTCTCGTGCTTCGTGGGCTTCGAGGTTTCGAGAAGTACGATGGCTTCATCCGTATCGAAGTGATAATGGCCGTTGCTGCATCGAGAGTTTATGGTCCGACACACACGAGTGGCCGAGCACTCCTGATCTTGCGGTCTCTATTTCTTCTGTAAGGCTGTTGGAATAATCCAACAAAAAATTCCAGTTCCACAGAGCGATCGGGGGAGGGGGGGGGGATTAAAAAAAGTGTCGTACAAAATCGTGACATCGTTCGAAGCTGCTTTGATCTACCCCCCCCCCCCCGGCCCCCACCTTCTGTTATTTCGGTAAACAATTGCGTTACTATCCGTCGATTACACAAATACAAATATTTCCCAACAAGTTGAACCAAAATTAGTGATGCACAAGAGAGTCAGTTTTGGTTTTTTCATTCGTAAACAATGAGCGAATGATGGAATCATTGTGGAGGCCTTTTAGAAAATATTTATATCATAATTTTGCAATTACTTTTTTACATTTATATTAATTATTAATTTGATACTTTTATATATATATATATTTTTTTCACCACATATGCATTTTATTGATATATAGATAATTCATTGTGTTAATTTATATATTTTGCCCTAGTTAAGGCTCAAAAATATTCATGCAATAATTAAAGAAGAAGAATATCAGATACTCGACATTTTTTTATTTTTTTATTTTATGCAATATAAATATTTTTTTTATAATTTGAAGCATATTATATTCCTAATATATATTTTGAAAAATATGCAATTATGAAGCATTTGCCACCTGACCCCTTTAATTTTGCAAGCCACATTGAAGTCGTACAATCAATTGTTGTTCGATAATTATTGATTAAGGGGGCTGAGTCGCCCTAAAAAATTGGATTTTTTTTTTGATATGATCGATTTGAATTTCGAATTGATTTTACCCTTATAAAATAGCTATACTCAGCTATGACTTCAATTTTTTTTTCATAGCCATTTGAAGCATCTGGAGGCTGTAAGATTTATCACAAAATGTTTCACTTGTCGTGGCTTTCGGACGATACGATTCCACAGATTTTCAATTCTGACGTCTCATTTTCTTCGTAACAGAGCTCATTTTCATATGAGTGTGGGAATTTAGGATGCGAGGTTAAATGAATTTGTGGTAACCTATTATTCAATTGTTTATCCAAAAAATTACCGGAAACTCGTTTTTTATTTACGTTACAGGTCGCCGCAATGTCCGGAGAGCGTAGAAAAAAAAATCTCACGCTTACCTGAGAATGTAGTCTTTGACAAAGAAAATGAGACGTCAGAATTGAAAATCCGTCGAGTCGTATGGTCCAAAAGCTACGACAGGTGAAAATCTTTGTGATAAATCTTACAGCGTTCAGATGCTTCATATGGCTATGAAAAAATTTCAAATGATAGCTCAGTATAAGTATTTTTTAAGGGTAAAATCGATTCTAAATTTAGATCGATCATGTAACGAAAAAAAAAAATTTCCAATTTTTTAGGCGACTCAACCCCCTTAATTTGGATTATCGTGAAAAAAAAAGAAAATGGTTACGGAAATAATTACCGGATTGTCGATAAGTAATTCGATCGACGGATTGAGGATCAGTGGATGGATATCCGAGCGTGTTGAACGGGTTCGAGTTGACGATGAATACGGATGAAGCAGCCGCAACGGGGATTTGTAATGGAGGTCAGTTATCCGTGGGTCCGAAAAAAGCGGGTCCGGCTGGTTTTCGGAGCCGGCCCAACGACTCGGAACACCCCGGGCCACGTTCCCCAAACGCTCGAAATTCTAAACGTGACCGTTAGACTAACGTTTTAACTGTATAATCGTGGCGCAACTTAACGGAGGGGGCAAAACGTGGGCCTTGGCACGTTTACCAGAAGTGTGTTTCGGGTAGGGCCCCAGACTCAACCACATACGAATATTCTAATACCGGAACGTCTTATACACGCCCGCGTACATGAAAAATGTATTTGAAGAAAAAAAAAACGAAAAAGAAAAAATTACAACCACGGAAACTTTTGTGTCGGATTAATTTATCAGACGCGTTTTTTTTTGTTTTTTTTTTTAATTCGAAAAATGTAGTGCCAATTCGAAATTCAATTATTCTGTTAATATCCGCTTATAAAAAAGGCGTCTGCATGAAAAAAAATTATTTAAAAATAAAGAAAATGACTAATGAAGAAATGGTTGTATTATTAATTTATCAGACCCGTTTTTTCGTTTTTTTTTAAACACGAAAAATCTAGCGTCAAGTTGAAATTTAATTGGAGAATCGATTATGTTGTTAATATCCTTTTTAATAATAGCATACATTTTGAAAAAGGGCGTGGACATGAAAAATGGATTTGAAAAAATTGTAAAGTAACAAATAAGGAAACAGTTGTGTCGGATTTATTTATTAGACGCGTTTTTTTTTTTTGTTTTTTTTTATCTCGAAAAATGTAGTGTCAATTCGGAATTCAATTATTCTATTAATATCCGCTTATAAAGAAGGCGTCTGCATGAAAAACATTTATTTAAAAATAAAGAAAATGACTAATGAAGAAATGGTTGTATAATTAATTTATCGGACCCGTTTTTTTGTTTTTTTTTGTAAGCTCGAAAAATCTAGCGTCAATTTGAAAATTAATTGGAGAATCGATTACGTTGTTAATATCCTTTTTAATAATAGCATACATTTTGAAAAAGGGCGTGTACATGAAAAATGGATTTAAAAAAATTATAAAGTGATGAATGAGGAAACAGTTGTGTCGGATTAATTTATGAGACGCGTTTTTTTTGTTTTTTTTTAATCTCGAAAAATCTAGTGTCAATTCGGAATTCAATTGGGGAATCAATTGTACTATTAATATCCGCGCGCCTTATAAAAAGAGGCGTCTGCGTGAAAAATGTATTTTGAAAAAAGGAAATTACAAACGAAGAAATAGTTGTATCGAATTAATTTAGCAGACTAGCATATTTTTGTTTCTTTTTTAACTCGAAAAATCTTGTGTTAAGTTGGAATTCAATTGTAGAATCAATTGTGCTATTGATGTCCGCATACCTTTCAAAAATTGTAGCCGTTATAAAAAATGTATTTAAAAAAAAGAAAATGACAAATAAAAAAATGGTTATATCGGATTAATTCATCAGACCCGTATTTTTTTTTCTTAAATTCGAAAAATCTAGTGTTAATTCGGAATTCAATTGGAGAGTCAATTATATTATTAATATCCGCGTACCTTTTCAAAAAGGGCGTGTACATGAAGAATGTATTTAAAATAAAACAAAATAACAAATTAAGAAACAGGATTTATCGGATTAATTTGTCATATGCGTTTTTGTTTTTTTTTTCAACTCGAAAAATCTAGTATGAATTGAAACCGAATTCATTTGGAGAATAAACTATACTATTAATATCCGCCTACATTTTATGCAAATATACACAATTGTACACAGATCCTATATAAAACATTGTAAACATTGAGAATAATAAATAAATTTATTTAAAAAATCGTCGTATGAGATTAATTTTTTATCTGAATTCAATTTCGAATTTAATTTTAAACTCGACGCATCGAGTATAGATTTTGAATAACATTAAACAATATTTTTTATTATTATCGGCATACATTTTCTTATATATTTCGTACATTAAAAAATATAGATGATTGAAGAAAATTGATTTTTTTTCGAGAAACTGTCGTATCAGATCAATTTTTCATGTGTATCTCTTATATATTTTTTCTCAATCCAAAGATTGGTTGTCAATTCGAAAGTGACCTAAAAAAAAAGCTGCTTTTGGGAAACTCAACTCCAGCCACCGTGTTTCGACAAAAATATACATTTCAGGCATTTTAATTTTGTGGAAATATTTTTCTCCGGTTCTCCCGCTGGGCTTCGAAACTTTAACGTATCTTCAAGCACAAAAAAATGTCATGTAAAGGGGGTATATATAATTAGACCTAGAAACCTAGAAATTCATTTCTTTTTTTCGTTCATTTTTCGAAAGAGTAACTATACAAAAATATGTAGTTCCATTGTCATTGAGAAATTTTAAAAATTGTCTGAGTTATAACCAATTTTTTGACTCAGTCAGTGCATTACTTAAGGAGACATACATAGTGAGAAAGCATTCTCTTGAAAGTAAGCAAAGCTTTTTTCCTTACTATTCAAAAAAAAAAAAAATTCTCCCGTTTTATTAAAAAAAAAACTAACTAAAAATGGAGTGGAAAACGTCAGAAAACAAATACCTGCCATTTTCCCGAATAAAATGTGGAAAGGAAATACTTTCCTCACTCTCAAGATTAACTCTTCCAAAACGATAAGCAGCCACTCGTTTTGATTTCAGACAGATAAAATCGTCAATTATTTTATTCCTTTAACAAAATAAGACCGTGGAGCAACTTTTTTTTCCTCAGTGTTGTCGATCACGTGATTTCTCATACAGTAATATTTGTAAAAATAAAGTCAAATAAAGTTTAAGTACCAATAAACAATGTATACTATTCATTTCTAGTAATTTCTATTGTTATCTCTAATAAACAATTTTTTTTTCTCTTAGCGCATTTTTGAAACTGCTGGACGTATGGTAACCAGGTATGGGCATTCATTCAATGAAAATATATTTCAAATACTTTTCGAACTAAATTATCATCGATTTCACCGGATTTATCGAATATTTTGATTTATTGTAGAATAATAATTAACGTAAATTATTCATGATAATCACGAAAATGTTATAATATTGATTTATGCATAATAATTAATCATAGTTGTTTGTTTCAAAAAGTATTTGAAATACATTTTCATTGATTGGATGCCCATACCTGATGGTAACCCCTTAAATAACGTTCGTGTCGATAATCCAGACAATTAGGACCTTGAATGGGCAAGAGAGCGGTGCGCCTCCAATAAAATAATTGTCCTTCTACTATTTATTCAATATTTTTGCGTTCGGTCTCGGTTACGAATTTCTGGGTGTACATACACGCACATATATATATATATATATATATATATACCATATTAGCGAGCGCAACACGACGTAGTTGATGTCGAAATGCAACGGTGCAACGAACTGCCGTGTTAGGTGGTTAGCCCATACCGCTTTTGATGCCCGCTGGGCCGAGAAGGCTAGCCCACCGAAACACGTATACATTTTACATGTATTTTTATTGTAATTACGTTTGAACGTTTTTTTTTTTTTTGTCTCATGGAGGAAGCTATATGTGACGATCCAAAAAAAAATTTATCGGGAGTTTTCATGTCAATATATTCAAGATGTTTTGAAACATTTTAAATATGGAAGAAATGACATTTGAAGAAAGTGTCCGGATGTATGTGTGTGTGTGTGTGTGTGTGTGTGTGTGTGTGTGTGTGTGTGTGTGTGTGTGTGTGTGTGTGTATGTGAAGACACTGGAAAAATTAACCGTCCATATTATAAAGTCTTTTTATGACCAAACCAAAAATTCAAAATAAATAAAAGTGCTTCGACATTGAAGGACTTTGCGCACTATCCACGATTTTGCGGAAGCTAATTTTGAAAAAGTATAAATTTGTTAATTATTTTCTTGTGTTTAGGGTTCCGTTCGTCAAATGGAAAAATAAAACGGAACCCTTGTAAGATCACTCGTGCGTCTGTCTGTCCGTCTGTCACAGCCGATTTTATCGGAAACTATGTGCAACCTAGAAGTTTGAAATTTCGGCATGGTAATTAACATCTTATTGATGCGAATATTTTCCACTGGTTAAAGCTTCAAAATATTCATATGAGACTCGAAAAGGGGGCAAATGAGGTAATCGAAAAAACAAAAAATGTTCATTTCATGTATCATGTGGGGTATCATTTGAAAGGCCTGGCTATGAGAAATATAAAAATATTTTTTTTAGCATTTTGAAAAGCATATTTGAGAAGATATGCTGAAAAATATGCGAAAATAGAGCGTTCCTCCCCCCCCCCCTTATTTCCGAAACTGCTGATCCGAAAATTTTCAAAAAATCAGGGAATATAACGCCTTGCTTGAACTTTACCGGAAAATTATACCGAAAGTCTTGGGTTTCGTAGATTTCTAGAAATCTAATTTTACAAATGAATTTTCAAATTTGCGGTCGACCGGAAACAGAAGAGTCGCGTGCGAGAAAGAGCCAGCAGATCACTCTTTCTCGCTCACTCCGAGAGCGGCCACAGCCAGTTCCATGGAAATTTTTCTTCTTCCGTTTGTCACAACGAAATGAAAATATTACAGGGAACCCTCTGGGAGCGAATCGTACTCGCACTTGACCGGTTTTTTTTTTTTCTATCTGGAAAAAAAGAAATTTTCTTTGTTTCTTTTTTCTTTTTTTTGTCCAAGCTCATTTCAACCTACGTTTGGATTATTAGCGTGTACTTGAATCGACTGAAAATAGCACGGAGACTCGAAGCGAGACTCGTAAGCGCGATGAGGGTCACTCGTAATCGATTTCTAAATGCAAAATGCGATCACGTTTATAGTGATTGACTCATTGTCAGTGCGCAAAATCGTTTGAACGTTGTCGTGGCCGCGCGATCGATCGACGATCGTGATTATTCGGTGTCGGTTCGAAGATTTTTCATGCGACGCCAAAGGGTCGTTAGCTTTACGACCGACGCGTGACGATTGTCACGTCTTTTGCTACATTTTGAAAATTGTTTTCAAATCGTTCGTTCGCAATTTATTTATTTTATTTTATTGGTTTTTTATACGTGGTACATTGATGTGACAACGTTGCGTGTTATGATGTCGATTAGTGAGAGAGAGAGAGAGAGAGAGAGAGAGAGAGAGAGAGAGAGAGAGAGAGAGAGAGAGAGAGAGAGAGAGAGAGAGAGAGAGAGAGAGAGAGAGAGAGAGAGAGAGAGAGAGAGAGAGAGAGAGAGAGAGAGAGAGAGAGAGAGAGAGAGAGAGAGAGAGAGAGAGAGAGAGAGAGAAGATGGGAAACAAACGCGCAACGTTGCCATGTCTACTGGATTACGACCAACTCCTCATATAAACTGTATTTTCCCGATGTTTATTTGCTTACTATTATCATCACAGTCTCCTGATCTCTACTGTCAAGTGCCCAAAATGTTGTCCGAATATTCAACTTGCAGCTCAAGTGTTTTCATTAAAATCTGACGAGGACTTTTTGTATTATATCAAATTGAGCGTGATTCTCCATAAGGATCTATGTTAAACGTGTAAAAATAAAAGTGTTGATATATTTTTTCTCGCGCTCCGGAAAGCCATGAAAATTTAACTGAACCTTTTTCTTATCAGTACCTCTAAGTATGCCAAGCTTCATGAAAATCTGACGAGGAACTCTCTTATGGAGGGTACTATACGTTAATTCAAGGTTTACTCGGTATTCGCAGTCCTTAATGCTACTCCTCGTTCGTTCGCAATTTTTTATTTCACATGAAATTTTAGGATCGAAATTGTTATTTTGATTTTACAATAATCACGTGTCATTAAGGGGGAAAATCTGTGTAGATTGCCGGAAACATAGGTGAATTTTAGGAATTATTATCTCAAAAACCATTCGTCCGATTAAATCCAAGTTGGTTTCATTCGACAGTATATACATTGAGGTATGTTGATGAATTTTTGTTTGTATGGATAGTGAACGGGAGCGCTGTTATTCTGACTGGCGTAAAATAACTCTGTTGTCGGCACGGTTCGCGGTTCCCACTTTTCCCGGCAGTCGGTTAGTCTGAAACAAAAATTTCCGGAAGATTCTTAAAGTGTAACGTCTTGAGCTGTTCAGCACGTAGGATTTGTTTTTTTTTACAAAATGGCGCTTGATTGAAGTTGAAATTCACTTTTAAACCTCAATTCACGACCTTTGTTGATCGATAAAAAAATTAATAAATTAGTTTAAAAAAAAAATCCTACCCGCCGAACTTTATTACCTATCCGTGTCATATCGTGTCCAAATTTCAAAGGAATCGGTCAATCCGTTATCTGCAAAAAAGTGGGAACCGACTTTGAAAAAGTTATTTTACGCCGGCCAGAATAACAGCGCTCCCATTGACTATACATTCAACCAAAAATTCGTCAACATACCTCGATGTACATACTTTCGAATAAAACCAACTTGAACTCAATCGGACCAATAGTTTTTGAGATAATAATTCCCAAAATTCACCGAATTTTCCAGCAATCCACACAGATGTGCACCTTTAAGGGCGGGGTAAGGTTTAAAAATGTTTTTTTTTTCTAGTGGCTGATGAGCGATCGGCAACAATAAGAATTTCGAGCCACGTGCCAAACGATCCGACCCCCTTCCCCCGCCCCTCGGTCTTATCGACCTGTCGCAACGATCACGTGCCAAGCGTATTACGGTTATGCAAAATCGTGGAAAGAACTATCGGAACGCGTGGTATATATATATCGGTACCTACGAAATTGTAGAATCAACGAAAAAGTGGATTGTCGTCATCGAGGCGTGTGCTGCGAACGGTTCCGATTGTGAGATATATTCGGTACGGAGGATCAGGCGCCTACTTACCCACACCGATGAATTTGGGCATCGTGAACACGAAACTCGCGGTGGAACCGCGAGAACGTCCAATCGCGCTCGATTGGTCACGAATGTCCATTCCGTGACTCTTTTACGCGCTGCCTCCTTTCTCATTTCGTTACAATGTATATTTATATATATACCGGGTGTCCCATTTTAATGTTACACCTGATTTATCTCGAAAAATACTACTCCGATCGAGTATCGAGTATGATTAAACTTGAAGGGTCCAAAGGGGGACGTACGAAAAAAAATTTGTTTGTGGTCCACGATTCAAAATGGCGGCGTTAGGGTGGCTGACATGTTTTTTTTCAATGGAACCATGCTCTTTTCTTTTCACCAAAAATGTTGTCTTATCAAAACTAACAACTTTTGTTGGAATTGTTTTTTTGATAAAGTTCATAATTTTTAAGTTAGAACACAAGTAAAAAAAATGAAGCGCTTGATTTTTTCGAATATTTGAAAAACTTTGGGAGAAGGAAAAAATCTTATTGATTTTTTTTTGTAGAGAATTCAATTTTCTACAAAAAAGGTTTTTTGCATTATGGTCGTATCTCACATGGTTTCCGAGTTATTATGAAATTCATCGAAGCTTTTAAGAAACAAGCTATCTTAACTTGCCGATTACCCGCCGAATTCAATCACTGGAAAATGTTTAAAATTGGCATCGAAGACCTACTATCCTAAGTGAAAAATGTGCGGAGTTACGGATTTTTCGGTGCAATACTGCGGAAGAAAAAAAATATAAACAATCAGGTGCCAAACACCCTATGTTAATCAAATGGCGAAATTTGAGGGCTTTGGGGAGGTACTTAGAATTGGTATACGAGGCTGGGCCTTCGGCTACTTAAAAATTTATTTATTTCGTGACATTTGAGCCCATGGGAGGGCGAAAAAATTTTTTTACCCCAAATAAGGACCACCCTAATATATATTCTTATCGTCCTCTCTTCGTCTCATGGCTGAGACTCACGACCGAGATTTCCAAACGACAGCTACGCGCGCTCGTGTTTTATTTATCGTACGCAAAAATACGTCGTTTGCCTACCGAAATTCGACCGTATCTATATCTCACACGTATTTATATCTCACACGAACTCACCTCCATCGTCGATTGATTCGCGATGAGATAACGGGGGAGTCTTTCGCAGTCGTGAACCATAAATGGATCGCTCCTAATAGGAAATTTTTTAATAGAATCGAAATTCATTTACTAAAGATGACAAAAAAATATGTCCAACTATTTATAGTTCTTATTATCTGAACCTTATTTCATTCGTAAATTTTGCAATTGGAGCAATCAATTTTTAAGGGTAAGTAACTAAGGTAAGTAAGGTTAATTCGGTGAAAAAGAAGCATGTTTTTAAGATTTTTTTCTGGCGATACAAATAGTGTAAACTTATTCAATCAATTTTCATACAATGATACAACATTTAAGCAATATTTTCCTGAATTTTCATTCCAAAATATTGAAAAATAAAGCGGGTGACAGTGAATCTCTGGACGTGCCTCGAAAAAAGTTTCTTTTGCAAGTTGAAAAAATAAAGAATGCAAAAAAAAAAAATGTTAATAAATTACCCCGCCCTTAAATGGGAAACTTCAAGGGCTTTGGGGCGAGGGTTAGCGACGAGATAGAGGTCTAAAATTTGGTCCACACTTTTTTTTGTACACCTTGAATGATTCTAGAGGGTGAGATCACAAAAAATCCAAAATTTCCATTTCAAGGAACACCCTAATACACGCAACACATATATACATCTGAACATTTTGTACAAATGATGATTTCTAGATGTTTCACCACATTTTCAACATGTTGGCATCAAAATTTCGACAAAAAATTGCTTAAACCGTCACACAGCTTCCTTCTCCTCTGCGAGAAAGCAAAAATCGTCAGAACGACAGTAATTGTCGTTACAATAATTGAATTGGTAGACGTTCAAACATCCTTGACGATTTGATTTCACACAAGACAGAGGCACTGGCATTGTAGCTCGTGAAAAAAAAACGAAGTTCCCTCGGTCCCGTGAAATCAGATCTCGTACAAGACGCCATAAACTATTTTCTCTCGTCAACCATCAGACAATTGACTTCCTCGGAGGGCAAAGTATCCCCACCACAAATACATAACAACGCTCGAATCCATTCCACATACTCGAGTAGTTTGCTCATTAGACATAGGTATGTATGTGCATACATAAATACATAATTACAATGCTACGATAAAATTTTTCATGTGTCTCCGATAATCAATTACGTGGATTTAATAGTCGAGACGAATACCATTATCTTTCGCTTAGTCTTAATTATCACTGGACATAATTAATCTATGATCTCAAAAATATTTATGTACATTCTCATTTAATGCAGCATAATAAAAAAGCTGCAAGTTAAAACTTGCAATTTGCTTCCTCTGAATTGTAAGTAGTGAACGAAGATTCCTTCATGAGGAAGGAAGAATGAGGGCGCTGTGAGGAAGAATTTTTGCTTTGGCTTCCTCACAAAGGAATCTTCGTTCACTACCCACAATTCGGAGGAAGCAAATTGCAAGTTTCAACTTGCAGCTTTTTGAATCGACCAGAGGCTCATAATCGAAAAACTTGAATTCCTGTCAAATCCGAACCATTCAACCGATCTCCGCCAAATTTCATATACATCACGGCTGAATGATGTTCTATAGTTTTGTAAAGTTGGAGCTCGATTAGTCTGAGTTAACGAAAGTTATAGCGACAAATTTGAATTTTCGAAAAATTCGAAAATATCATAAAATCAAAACTCATCGATGGATTTGGCCCAAATGCAATACCAACCAACCTCGGGTACATATCTCTTTGTCAACAACTATTCAGACGAGTATCTCAAAATTTGCGATCGCTAGAGTGATACCGCCCTTTTTTTGGAAATTTGAAAACGACATAAAATCCGAGTCGCAGCTTGAATCATCGCGAAAATTACAGACAAAGAAGGGATTACGGAGCTGCACGTGTCTGCAAAATTTGGGGGCTGTAGCTAAAACCGTTCTCGAGGTATCCACGTTTCAATTTTGGGAGGCCATTAGACACACACACATACATACATCCGGACATTTTCTCCAAACGTGTGTTTCTCGACGTTTTGCCACATTCTGAACATGGTGACATGAAGATCTCGAAAAAAAAAAATAATCGAGTGTTCACAATAATTTTGAATGAATATATATTTGACACACGGTTTATTCCGTTACCCAAATGTTCGCACACTGTAAATACATAATATATGTAATGCCACGTGCAACATCAGCACAGTGAGCAGAACGTGATGAGGGGGCGAGGATCAAGTGGGGCGGGGGGAGGGGGGAAGGCAGGACATCGTATGTGCGTACAAGTTCAAGAACAATGGTCGTCACGATCTGTAATGTACGATTTTGCTCAGGCGGCACTGTATTGTGGCTGGTTGTGCCACTGACCCACAAACACACTTACCTATGTTATACGAGCATACTATGCTCAACGCTCTGTAGCAAATCCGACATCGTTGCTCCGTGCGACTCTCCGGGTCCGTATACGCAAGTGCGCTATGGATTTAAAAAAAAAAATAATTTAGTTATTTATTTCTTTTTCAAACGCTTACGTGTAACCGTGAATTCAAATATTTGTGCAAAAAAAAGAATCATAATTATTAGATATTTATATTATAATTCCATTTTGAACAATAATTCGTGCATGAATTATTGTTAAAAATGGAATTTTAACATATATACATATATATATATATATATATATATATATATATATATATATATATGAGATATTCCACATCACTTTGTATTCAGAATTTTTGGAAATTTTGAAAACTAAAATAACCAGTGCATTTTTTGAGAAAATGTTTTTTTTCTTCATATTTTACCCTGAAACGGACGTTCCACTTGCTCAATAAAATTTAGATTAATTTTTTTTCTGGAAGGCCATAAAAAGATGCACATTTTCGTTTTTTACAAATGTAAAGACGTCAAATCCTGCCATAGATACAGCCATTTGAATGGAAAAATTATAAAAAACTTTAATTAACGAGAAAAACGTCGGAAAATTTTTTTAAAAATTTGGCACTCGGTGAATATATTTTAATAAATTTATTCAATTTTTTAAAATTATTTGTGGAAATATTTTTTTTTACTGGCTGGAGTGATGTGGAATGCCTCATATGCAGATTAACAAAAAAATAGAGATGGACAATTCCGTAGAGAATGGTATCCGGCGGATTCAGATTCCAATGTTTTTTATTGGCATACGCATTGAAAGAAGCGAAAAATGTATTCTTTCCGTGTTATTCAAACGGGAAAGAGGACCCCCTATGAGAACCATTGAAAGTGAGTTTTTTCAGGCCAACCTTACCACCAACCTTTTCCATCTTTGGAAACAAGAAATAAAAAAATAAATTGTGTTTTTGATGCGTCTGATTATAAGAATTATTTTTAAAAATTGGTACCAGCGAATATTTCAATGTCTGACAATACAAAAAAAAATATCGGCGCACGCGCAAAAAATATTCCGTTCAATCGTTTAATTTATGTCGTGAAATCTTTGTCGCCTATAAAAGTCTTACCGCCTTCTTAATTATTGTATGATGAGGTTGATGTTCGATAATTTGTCATTATTTTTTCGTCATCCAAGCGATAAAATTGTCGTAAGACTTGAGCCGATGATTGTTCACAGTCATTTACGATCGTCATTACACGCTGGACGTGTAGGGGTGATAATAGTCCTGTGCGTTTGGCTGTGCGCGCATAATTCAATCGTTTGTTCCATCTACGTCGAACTTATGTTGATGAATAAACCTCAGGTTCGTACACTGTGAAAATTTCAGTGTTATTTCTTACGTCGCGACAACGTTTCATCGAGATCCCAGATTACAATAACTTCGAACATTCAAAATAATGTGACGAACGAAAAATCCGTCACAGGTATATCGTTTAAGGGGGGAGTAAGGTTAATTTCGGTGAAAAAGAAGCATGTTTTTAAGATTTTTTTCTGGCGTTACGAATAGTGTAAATTTATTCGATCAATTTTCATATAATATTACAACATTTGAACAACATTTTCCTAAATTTTCATTCTAAAATATTGAAAATTAAGCGGGTGACAGTGAATCTCCGGAGGCGCCTGAAAAAAAAGTTGCTTGACGGTGTTCATCATAACTCGCAAAAGAATCATCTGAAACAAAAAAATCAGAATGCATTCGTTAAAGTAGATGTTTCTCGAGGTAATTACGAGGGGATTTTCTTATTTTTTTATTTTTGATTTTTTCGTAGCATTTGTAAGCAAAAAAACCGATTTTAGCTCTAAAAATCAGCTAATTTCTTGCTGTAAAATTAATAATTATTAAAAAAAAAGCTTTCGACAATACCTGGTGAATTATGTGAAAAAGTAGTGTGCAAAATTTCGAAAACGATCGGTCCACTAGCTTTTGCGTTATCGGTGAACACGGACTTGAAAAATATCAAGTTTCAGGAAAACGCTTTAAAGTTTTGTTCACTCGTCAATCTTTCTCCAATCAACTTGAAATTTTGTCACAATATTCTTGAGATATTATGCATTCAGTGGTCCAAAAATAAAAAAAAATGCAAAAAAAAAATTTCAATACCCAACTCCCCCCTTAAAAATAGACCTTACATCAAAACGAGGTTACAGGCACGTATTCTCATTGGACCACAGCGCTGGGGTTTCGCACATATTTTTATTCATCCATTTCGAACCCATCTGGGGGGTGCACTTGTGGAAATTCGTCGACAACCCCATCAAGGACCACCCTAATGTATATATATTATATCCATAGCTGTCGAGTCTCGTGTGCCACATATATATGTATCATAGTACAAGAATCTTGGAAGCACATGGTGGACCTAACGGGTTCTGCCCAACGGTCAGGGACACACTCAACACGCGTCTTGAGATTGCGGAAGGAACACACCGGGACCGCGTCGTCGTTCGTCGAGTTGTGAAACACACAAAACTTTGTATGACAATTCATCTCAGCTCCGATGTGAGTCGTTTCGGCATAATGCAACAACACGCGGCAACATTTGCGAAAACGCCACGACGATGACGCGGATTTTGCCGCAACTTTGTTATTGGCAGTCGCGCTCGGCCGTGTAAGCCCAGTTCCGTCCGCGCGTGCGCGCGCGCATGCTGCTCCGAGCGTTGATACTCTCCATCTCGATTGGCCCACTTGTTAAACAGGACAAACTGGCGCACGCGGAAGTCCGCGCAAAAAGTACTCGGTCCGTGTGCGATCGACGATCACGACGGATTCCTTCGATCGGCTGAGACATTTACTTCACAATTTTTCTTTCATTCCGTGAAACTTAGGGCCTTATATAAGTGAAACATTTGAAATATTTTGATTTTTTAAAATGATTTTTGTTCTCATTGGCCTGAACTTTTAGGAATATTTTGAGCTTTGCAGAATTGAAGAATTCTAAAAAGTGTTGAAGTTACAGGATGTATCATAGCGGTCCTTGGCAAGGGTCAATTTTCATTTAAGGCCTTATATAAGCAAAAAATGTCAAATTAAAATTTTCTTTAAAATTATTTTTAATTCCATTAGCCTGAACGGTTAGGAATATTTTTAGCTGCACAGAATTGAATTGAAAAATTCGTAAAATGTTAAATGTTAAGGTTATAGCATTCGAAGCGTGGTAAAGGTGGCGCGCGGCGCGCTTGACCGCCAATTTCAAAGCCGTTTTTCCACGATGCACTTTTTTCGAACCTCGTGAACGTTCCAACTTTTTAACGAAGCCTCAAATCGCTTTGAAATTTTCACAACATATTCTCAGTATCATCGTCTATCGTGTGAACCACGGAAACGAAATTTTCAATGACACAAAAAAAAATATATAAATAAAATACCGTCAGAAAATTGAGTAAAAAAATGTCAAGTTTCGAATCTTTATTATAATAATTTTTCTTTCGTAATATTGTTGGCTTACACTGAAGATATATTCATTATGCGATTATAAATATGTTCATTTTTTTATTCAGACACTCATATCGATGCCGAGAACTTTCACCATCAACGGGCGTGCAAAAAAAATACATCGCTTCATTAAGTAATATCCCCGCCATTTTTTCATATTTTTGGTTTAATATTTTACATGTACCAATGTAACCATGGGCATAGATGATCTGTTAAGTTGAAACTTTGGAGCGTCTTCCAAACCAAGGAGAGAAACGTAAAAAATAAATAAAACAGTGGTCGTCCTTAGCCAAAGATCAGAGTCACCAAACCAATAATAATAATGATAACAATAATAATAATAAGCGTGTTGCTATACTAAACCACCGGACAAAATATGTAAGTCCAAGAAAAATGTATTAATAATAATAATAATAATAATAAAAGCAATAAGAACAACAACAATAACAATAATAATCAATAATTGTCGTCTCATATTTTCCCAGCTACCGTAAACGAGATTACCATAAACGAAGGTAAAAATCATTGGTGTCCGGGTGTTGCGTGGCTGTGTCATTTTTGAAATTGGGATGCCCCCCCCCCCCCCCCCCACTGGACTTGAAGGGGGCGCACTCGAGTTCTCGCATCCAAATCCGGAACCTCGTTCGTACGTTCGATGCCTCGTGGTACCCCGTACCCGCAGAGTCCCCTCTTTTTCCACATGACTACTCCACGTGGTATGTCCTCATTTTTTTCTGTGCCCCCTCCACTCCCCCCACCTTCGCTTGTCTCCGCACACTCTGCTCTGAACCTGCTGAGGCGAGCCATTGAGAGCCATGATGACCCCCCCCCCCTCCCGCCCAAGTGACTTCCTCAACGAAAAGAGGCCCGGGCCTTAATGTGCGATGTAAGGGGCAGCATCACAAAGCCACCTTAATAAATTCCACGTGTCCCCCTGACGTATACAGTTTCCTCATATCGCACGAAATCTCGAGAGATTAAGGTCCCACCTGCGTTATTCGTGGGCGACACGCGTTGACCCGATGCCCAATGCATTTACGATTTGTATTCACGTTACATTTTTATTCACCGAATTAACTTTTTGAGAATTTAAAAAAAATCGATTTTTAACGTGAGGAAAAATTTTGAAAAAATTCTATACAGGAGTGATATACAGGATTGATTCCAAAATAAATATTATATTAAAGACAACAAAATTTGGTGAATAATGATAGAAAAAGAAAAAAAAATTAAGTTCACCGGGGCGGGATTCGATCCAGCGACCCCGCGCTTACGAAGCAGGCGCTCTAACCGCTGCGCCACGTACTCGTTGAAATTTTTTGCTAACGTAAAACGCGTGTAATCGCACTGAAATTTCGATTATAATTAATTTCTCGGAAACGGCTGAGAATTGCACCTTGCTACTTGAATCTGTTGTACTCCTGGTTATGCCCTACACGTGTAATAAAGATGGATCGAATCGGTGACCCATGCGTCGTAGCCTCCTCTTGTGAGTCACAAATTTAGCTGTAACTCAGCCAATTTAGAAAATGTCTAAATGACAATTCCACTACCCGGTCTTGTGCAGTCACCATTTCGGCAAATGGAAAGAAAGAAAAATCGTAATACCACGTGTACATGGCCCCTTAAGGCCTCGGCGTTGTACACGCGAGTTTATGTAATCCGGAGGAGATGGTTGTGATGCTCACGAGTGTGTAACGGAATCGCGAGTGAGTTTTTCGCAACGCGCACCCGCGCCTCGCTCGATAACTCATCAGCGTTACTTTTTTTTTTTTTGTTACGACTAAGTCGTCCGTTTTTGTGGCAATGCCATCGAACGTTCCAACTTGCACGTTTGCTTCTAAGTTGAGAAAATTGTTACCGAAAAAATTTAAATTTCCAAATATTTATTTTCCCGTTCTTGTGATTTTCACGAGAGAACAATACCCTTCCAGATTTTCACGTTTCTACGTTGAAGGGTTCAGGCCTTGAAAGGTAAAAATCCTGAACGCGCAATGCTTCGTATAACAATGTCTCGAACGGTCAAAATTCCGAATGAGATTGTAGCAAACGTACAATATGCCTCTACCAGTCGGCGCGGTTTTCAACATTTTCCGACTTTCGAGCTTTCCCCACGCGTAAATCATCTAAGTCAGATATATGCCGTCACTGACTTTTTTATAGGAAATTCAATTCTTTACAACATTGTTTATTTGAACTTTTGGTCTATATACCGTTGTTTATCGAGCGTTTGGACGGGAAGATAGAAACAATAAGAAAATCAATGCATTTTTACATCCTCGTCCAAATGCGTTCAGATGCTTCATACGGCTATGAAAAAATTTGAAATGATAGCTGAGTATACGTATTTTATAATGGTGAAATCGACTTTAAATTTTGATCGATCGATTCACGGAAAAAAAATTGTACTTTTTTCAATTTTTCAGACGACTCAGCCTCCTTAATCTTATTATCAACGTAATTTATTTTTAGGTGTGTCTTACAATATTGCACACTTTGTATGTTCTGAAATTATTATTTTCTGTGATTTCATGATTCTTGGGTGGTGCGCGTGTCTCTTATTAGTACAGTATAGTTTATATCATTATTATTATTATAATTATTATTACTATTATATTATCCACATTGTGTACATTTTACGTGTGGTACCGTAACACATGGTTAACCGTTTCACTGCACGGTTTCCACCTCCGTGAAGGATCTCTCCTCGCTGCGATTGTGTGTGTGTAAGAGCGTTCCAAGTTATAAGTGCTTTACAAGGTTTGCGTGTGTGTGTTTATGTGTGGAAAGAGTTCCACCGTTGAGTGCGAGTCAACCCGCGGGCCCGGGAGTTGTTGTTCCGTCTCGACGGAGAGACCCGCTCTCCACAACTTATAGATATAGTTATATGTGCACACACTCACGTGTTTAATACGGCAAGAATATATAGCGCATGGAGCTGATGTTTACGCGGGAGCGCAGTAGCTTCTCAACCGTTGGGAAACGACCGGCTAAGGCCTTGGCAAGGTCGATCGCGCTCAGCACCCTCTCTCTCTCTCTCGCTCTCTTTATCTAACGTACACACACGCACACACATCATTCTCTTGCAACATTAATCACGATAGATATGAGCAAATTCAATCTGAGTCCTTTTGACCCTCGATTCCTACAATGGGTCTGATGGACCCACTAACCCGTAATGGTCACACTGGGTCCAGCGGATCCAAGGCAATTTTTGAATCGATGTAACTCCCGAAATATAGTTCCAAATGGAATGTGTGGCGCCACTTGTTGTTTTCCGTTCGGGTCCGCTGGACCCAGTGCTCGATATTATCATATTTTTTTTCTCAATAGCACACTATTTCGAGAGTACAACCCAACAAGATTTTTGAATTTATCTAAAAAATTGAAGATTTGGCGATTTTTTAAGTAAAAAAAGGTAATTTAAAAAAAAAAATTCTCGCGTTTGTTTGTGAAAAACAAATTATTTTCAAAAGTAAAAACAATTGGATTCTAAAGAGGAAGTCTTAAACTTCATTCTCGCACAAGATTCGAGTCAATACATGAAAAAGAACGCTAATGGCAACTGTTTTTCTGCGTAAGGTCCGCTGGACCCAATGTGCCCATTACGTAATTTTTTTGGAGGTGTGACCATTGCGAGATAAACGCGTTCCAAAGTTTTGACAAAGTTTTCGCTGCCTAGAGCATCGAGAAACACGCATGCGAATAAAAAGAGTTGTAGACTACAATTTTGAACCGATTTAAACTTTTCTTTTTTCGAATGACAACTTATAATATTTCGCGCATAAGTAATACTGAAGGTTTCATGACAAACAGGCTGAATTTTGTTTATTTATCAACAAAAGTAAGAAATAAGATGGCCGCGCCTCGGCGGGAGGGGCGCGACGTAATTAACTATAACCCAGCCAATATTCGCAATTCCTAATAGTTCTAGTAGAACTTTTAATAGTTTCAGAACAGAAGTAGAATTTTCAAAAGTTCCTAATATCAATTTCAATTTAATAGAAAATTCAATAGTTCCTAATTTCAATAGTTCTTCTTTTCTGAAATGCAAAAAAAAAAAAAAAAACTAATAATAATAATCGATACTTCGCCAGATGCGTCTCCTTAAATAAAACAAAACGTTCTTCTTGTCAAAAAAATCGTGCCATTCCATCAAAAAGAACTCGAGGACCAAGCTGCTTGTAATTCACGGTTCTCCCGGCAATTCCATATTTTTCCCACAACCGCCAAACCAAAAGGCCAACACAAGTGAACAACAAGTAGCCACCGAAAGCGGAAGCAAAATTCGCGAGACTACGAGACGCACCCTGCGAGACCCTCAACCCCCCAACCCAGAAAAGAGTCCCGATCTGCGAAATTTACGATCAACCTGAGCCAGAACCAGGAAAGGGAGACAGACAGAGGAAAGACACTGGTGGACCTAGACAGAGCAAGAAGATGGACAAATAAAAGAAGATGAGGAAATAAAACCATTGCGGGATTCCGCACGAAGCTTCCGCAGAGTTTTCGTCTTCAACCGTTTTCACGAAAAATTATTATTTTCCGTGTAGTTTCGTGAAATTTGTGCAAAGTGCATGGAACCAAGGATCACCGACTAGGTGCTGTACTGCCGGGTGCGCGTTCACGAGTTTTACCGAAGAGTACGAGCACAGAGACGGGGTTGTAAAATTTTGGGGGTCAGAGTGGCGGGCAAATAAAAATGTCAGACGAAAGGTTGTTTCGTGCCGGTGGTCGAGTCCTTGGACGGTATTGCGGTTGTCGGGACCGAGCCCGCAGACCCGTTGTCCAAGTTCCCAAGCCTACCGTAAATTTTATCGACTACCATTTACAGAAAAAAAATCTTTGCCTCTTCGAAGATTGCTTCGAACCGATTTTAACATCACTTTGTAGGTATAACTTCGACAAACGGGGCAAGAGTCCGCAACTTCGTTCACGAGGGATTCGGCAGGGGTTGACGAACACGAACCACTATATATATATATATATATATATATATATACATATATATGTGCAACAGGACAACTTGGTGTAGAAATTTTTCCTGAAAGAGCGAAAAGCCAAATGATAAAATTTATAACCTTTTGGAAACGAGGGTTTCACAGACGATTTTGCTTGGTTCGTGAATGCAATGCAATGTCGCAAAATCGTATATATGATATTTATAAATATAATAAAATTTAATATTACCTGGAGTGTTTTTGGCTCCCGAAAGAATTTTTTTGCGAGTGGATTGGTTAGTATGTTCCTGTATGGGGAATATAGTTTATCTGGGTAGAATCTAGTGATGTGTTCTTGATGGGAGAAGAGGTCGATGACTTCTGGAGAGCCACCTGGTCGGCACGATTTTGGTTTTGGGATTGGTGGGGTATATGTGGTTTGTGGCTCTCAGTGGACGATGAAGAACTGATATGGCACGATGGCTTTTAGTTGATAACTTTTCCAGGCAAAGCTCACTTTCTTCGAAAGGGGGAAAAATGGGGATTGATTGGATAAAGAAATTTACACATTATGTACATTGGAGCGTGTTGAAAAAAGTCTCGAAAGTTGGTGGGAGGCCTGAAAAAATCCTCCCGAAGAGCACGCTCAAAAATTGGTTTTTTTTTTTTGCTACACTAACTAATTGAGGTAGTATCCTACAAACTGTAAGAGTCAAAGCAAGCCTGAGATACACCATCTCCTGATTGAGGTACGTAGTACTTTGATGTGACAACGTCGCGTGTTATGATGTCGATTAGTGAGAAAGAGAGAGAGAAGATGGGAAACAAACGCGCAACGTTGCCATGTCTACTGGATCACGACCAACTCCTCATATAAACTGTATTTTCCCGATGTTTATTTGCTTATTATTATCATCACAGTCTCCTGATCTCTACTGTCAAGTGCCCAAAATGTTGTCCGAATATTCAACTTGCGGCTTAAGTGTTTTCATTAAAATCTGACGAGTACTTTTTGTATTATATCAAATTGAGCGTGATTCTCCATAAGGCTCCATGTTAAATGTGTGAAAATAAAAGTGTTGATATATTTTTTCTCGCGCTCCGGAAAGCCATGAAAATTTAACTGAACCTTTTTCTTATCAATACCTATAAGTATGCCAAGTTTCACGAAAATCTGACAAGGAACTCTTCTATGGAGGGTATTTGATAAGTTTTGGCTTGAACGATTGAATTGCATTAATAGCAGGCTCGAAAATTTACCGAACGTTTCTCACGTCTTGAACTACTGTTCAGTAAAATTTTGGATAACATTCAGTAGACCCTAAGGGCCGAAAAAAATAAAATAAAAACGTTTTTTGTTTCTCAGTTTTTTGGCTGTCAATTATTTTTACATATCGGATTAATTAATGTTCCATTTGCTTTTTTGAAAAAAGAGCTTCTTTCAGTTAATACGCACTGGTCAGATTTCAATTTTACTGTATTGACACTCAAAGGAAATGAATAAAGTTTTTATTTTTTCTTTTTCTTCGATTTGAACTCAACAAAAACCCCAAAAAGCTCATGTCGTAAGCTTCACGTGTTGACACGCGAAGAGAAGCAATTTACGGTGAAACGAAACTGTAGCGATGACGGCTGCGTGGAAAATGCAGCGACCGGCGTGTCAACCCGGAAGACGAAAATATTTCGATGTTTTGTGATTGTTTTTTTTTTTCACCGATACGCCGTTATCCGCAACGAATTGGAGTATCCAAATATTTTGGGACACTGTTGGCCCCCATTGACGAGTACCGCTGCTGGAAATTGAAGAACCTTTTTTCTTTTTTTTCATTCTTTCGACCGTGAAGATCTTTCGGGTGCGATATTTATTCTTGTGGGTTTTCTTGACTTCCGGGTTGGCGGTGAATTTTTTTTTCGTTTTTTTTTTAAGGGAACGAAATGTTGAGGCACGATCGGAACTAATCGCTGGTCTCGTCACGTCGCATATTATTTACAACATTACGAGCATACCGCGAAAAATTCTGTGACGTCACATTTTCGTTTGTAAAAATTGTAAAAAAAAAACAATTTTAGAAAAATAATTCGACGACTGCCCGATTGCGAAGCAATCTTTTTCATTACGTGCCATTTGAATGTAAAATAAATGAGGGAACTATGTGTCAGTGCAAAATTTTTGTTATTGTTATTAACCCTCAGTCCGTAAACCAGGGTCGTTTTCGTCCTGTCGATAATCAAATGTTGTCCTAGGTTGCCTCATCTTTTGTGTAAAATATATATTAAAAAAATTAATTTTTCATAACTTCATGATTGGGACTTTTAATTGGAGGCTTGAAGAACCTTCGTGAATTTTTTCAGAATTTTTGCAGCCGTTTAAATGTAAAAAAAAGGCAACGACGAAAACGACCCTGGTTCACGGATTGAAGGTGCCGAAAAAACGTTTACGGACTAAGGGTTAATTTTTGTTAAAATCCCATGTTATTCAAATGAGTAACAAAACGAGCTTACAGACACGTCTTCTCGTTGGACTGCAGTGCTGGGGTTTCGCACATATTTTTATTTATTGATTTCGAACCTAACTGGGGGATGCACGTATCGAAATTCGTCAACACCCCCATTAAGGACCACCCTAGTGTGGGTAGGGATCGACCATAATTCAGAACGCGCAACGCTTTAAACGCGCAATGCTTCAAACGTGCAGAATTCCAAACTATCAATGTTACATTAATTCTGCTGCAGACTTTTTTGTAGGAAATTCAATTCTCTACAACATTGTTCATGTCAACTTTTTGTTTATGTAGCGTTCTCAAGCCAGCGTTCGGACGTCAACATAAAAATGCATTGATTTCTTCATTGTTTCAAATTTTTGTCTTCCAAGTGGGCTTTTCCTTATTCGGGGGATAGTTTTTTATATTTCTGTAACGGTTGTAGGTCGATCCGAAAATTCTGAAAAAAAATCAGGGGTGTTCTTGGGGTCAAACGAAAGTCAAATAGAAAATCATGAACTGAATCGTCAGGGGTCAGGGTTTTCACCGTCCGATTATTTAAGAAAAAAAAAAAGCTGCAATGAAGATCCTACTCGCAAATTTTGGCAAACTTTCATTTTTTGATCTACTGGAAATCACGAGGATTTTTTTTCTCTCTATTACGTTCAAGTACGTTTTTCCTTATTTGGGAGACAGTTTTAAATGTCTCTGACGGTTGTAGGGAGATCCGAAAGTTCTAAAAAAAAAAAAAAAAAAAACAACCAGAGGTGTTTTTCGGTTCAAACGAAAGTCAAAAAGAAAATCATGAACTGAATCATCGAGGGTCAGGGTTTTGACCGTCCGATTAAAAAGAAAACAAATTTAGAAACAAAAAAGTTGCAATGAAGATTCTACTCTGAAATTTTGGCAAACTTTCATTCTTTGACCAACTAAAATCACAAAAAAAAAAAAAAACATTTAATGAGTTCCAAGTGGGCTTTTTGTTATTTGGGGGATAGATTTGAATTTTCGTAACGCTTGTAGGTCGATCCGCAAATTCTGAGAAAAAAATCAGAGGTGTTTTTGGGGTCAAACGAAAGTTAGAAAAAAAAACAACAAATCACGAAGTGGATGGGTAAGGGCCCTGGCCATCCTGATTGATACGAAATCATGCCTCGTACACACATTTTCCATTTTCGAACTCTGCCCCTTCGAAGCATCGGGCGTTCTGAATTACGTTCGTTCCGAAAGTCAATTGTTCGGAATCTCAACCCCCGCCCTCCCCCGACACCCGGGTGGTCCAAGATCGTGTTTCTCCTCACTTGGTCCGTGTGTCTCCGAAACGCGGAAGTCAAAGACGAAAAAAAAAAAAAAATCCGCTCGCGGGTTCACGGACGTTCAAGACCCACAGCAGCGTGCCGAATTAACGGGGCAAAATATTTTGAGCATCGCCAACGTTTTTTCGGTTAACGTGGCTGCGATGGGTCGCCGTGAAAATTGCGCATTTCTGGATTTGGAAAACACGACGCAACGACGACGCCTCTCTTGTCGAAGGGTCAACCGTGCACGGGTCAACATTTTGTCTGACCTGTCTTTTACCTGACAAACAAAATCCCGGGAAGCCCTCGCCACACGGATTCGTCGTGCTCCGTTTTCCAATCGACGAATTTTCTTCACTCGCGAGACCGTTTCGAACCCGGAACCCATCTAACTTCGTCGGCTCGAAATAAAGGGAGGAAGAAAAAAAATATATACGAAAGGATCGTTGTCGTTTGACTGCCGGGTTCGTTGGACGTTGTATTGTTGTAGTCTACACCCTTTTATCGACGAAACTCTGGCTTCCTCGAACTTTTGCGAGAAACCCCAATTGCCAGGTGTGGTCATATTTGGATAAAGGCTTTTGGTCTGAATATTTTACATGAAAAATTGGGATAATTCATCTCGTTGACACGTCGGTGAATTTTTGGAAATTTTTTTCGATATGGTGAAGGAAAATAATTTGTGAATCAATGGATTTTCAATAAAATCATTAAAATAATAACTGTTATGGATAATGTTATTACTGTTGTTATTATTATTATTATTATTATTATTATTATTATTATTATTATTATTATTATTATTATTATTATTATTATTATTATTATTATTATTATTATTATTATTATTATTGCTATAATCGTTATTATTATTATTTTTTATTCTTTTTTTCTCGAAGATTTTTATTTGATAATCGAATATTAATAATAATGGAACAATGAACAATATAGACTGAAATAAGACAGAAACAAGGAAATGTGAGGAATCAGAAGCAGAGGAGAATAAATGTGACAGACCCTTCGGGCAGCAATAAACAAATACACGTAACAACAATATAATATTTAGAGCACCAGTTTATATTTCCACCTAATATTTTAATATAATGTGCAATATTATAAAATATTTCTACATAATGATGATTAATCACTAAACTTTTTTGTTTTCATTGCGATTTTATTTTATTTTAAATAATTATGATTACCCCTTAAAAAAAAATCAAATATTTCTCGAGAGAAATTTGTAAAATTTTGTTATCAGGAAAATGAGGTGTAGAAGTTTATCGAGTGATTATTGCTGGAACTTTAATATAGTATTCAGGATGAAGCATTTTTCTAATAAGCTCATTTTATAAAGCTCGTTTTTTTCAGGAAATAAAATAAATGTTTTTTTATTTTCGATTTTTTCATTCTCATCAGTTAACGTGCTATTCGACAATTAATTTCTCACATATTCACACAATAACCACTCATTGAAGTACACACGAATTATCTCGGTGATGATGTTCAAACGATAATAATTATTCGTACCTCAACGAAGTGTTATTATTGCAAGAGCCATGATCATAAAATTAAGAAAAACCATGATCATAAAAAAAAATCGCAAACACGTAAGCCAGAGGCAATTTGCAGCCCTTGCCACTGATGGCCGAGGTAATCCGACACCCAAGTCACAAGCATAATCACGAAACCGGAAGTATCAATTTTCCGCAAATCATTTTAAATTCATAAAATGTTAGGAGCAAGAAAAAAAAAATAAATCGTCAACGCGGTGCATGAAAAATAAAAATGCAAACGCAATTGTGCGAGTCGCACCAGAGTCGCAATGTTGTAGTTGGTTGAAAAAAAAAAAAAATTATTGTGCATTACGATTGTGTTCAGTTTTGGACCTTCGCGTACAGCCTTAAGACTTTTACGAGTTGCACCTTGTGGAAAGATGTGAAAGAGTGTTGGACAGTTTTAATCGTTCGACGGTTGCTCGAGGTCCAGATTTTCTCGAGGATACTCGATGATCCGACGTTACTGTGACGCCGAGCCAATTGTCGTTGGTAACGAGGTTGGAGCAAATGAGATGAGGATATACCAATTATCAACTTATTCAGGTCAATTGTGCATTTTAATAGCTATACGATATAATGATAATTATCATTGACTTACTCCAGAATATTATTTATTGCGACGGAATATTATTATATAATATGTGGAATAATATTTAATTTATACCTATATTGATTATATTCCTATAAAACTATAATTGATAATTAAACGTATTCTTAAGGTTCTCTAGCCAACTAGGAACCTTTATGGTTTCGGTCTGTCCGTCCGTTTTCAACATTTCCGGACTTCCGAGTTTTCCCACGCGTAAATAATCAAAGTTAGATATAGTGAAAAAAAAAATTTCGAAGGAAAATTTTGAAAAAATTCCAGTCGATTCAACATGATTGTTCGCAACTTTTTTCCCTCTTGACAATTTTATTTCAACCTCAAAGTTTTTTTCGCTACACTGCCCTTTTGAAAATGGTCGTTTTTAGGTAAAACCAATCACAACTCCCTCAAAAAAATGGCACGAAGTTTAAAAAAAAAATGAAATTGAAGCTATTGGTTACCGTTTCAAGGATATCCCAAACAAAATTGACCAAAAAAATTGCTGGAAGCGTTGCAACCGGTTGAACACACATGAAAAAAAGTCAAAAATGGCTATTTTCAAACCAATGTACTGTGCTAAACAAATCGCAAAAATTTGTTTAAGGAAGCAAAATCAAGCCTGATATGTTTTTTTTTCAAATGCCGCTTTGGAAATTCGATTATCTTAATTTTTTACTAAGTTATCGAGCTTTTTCTTCCTGACTTTTTTTATAGGAAATTTAATTCTCTACAACATTGTTTATGTGAACTTTTGGTTTACATAGCGTTGTTTATCCAGCGTTTGGACGGGAAGGTAACAACAATGAGAAATTGCATTTCCACCTTCTCGTGCAAACGCTGGATAAACAACGCTATATAGACTAAAAGTTCACATATACAATGTTGCAGAGAATTGAATTTGGTACAAAAAAGTCAGCGACGACATATATCTGACTTCGATAATTTACGCGTGGGAAAGCTCGAAAGTCGGGAAACGTTGAAAACCGCACCGACTGGTAGGCGTTCGTAATCTTCATACGTTCGCTACAATGTCATTCTGAATTTTGATGATTCGCCGCAATGTCATTCCACGCCACGACCGTTACGCGTTCGCAATTTTGACCCTTCCGAACTTTGCACGTTCTGAATTTCGAGCTCCACCCAAAACTTCGAATACAAAACAAGTAAAAAAAAAAAATTTCCCACATTAACAGTCACAATAGAGAACGACGCACTCCCTGCGCAACATCGGCCATCGGTTCGCGAATGATTTACAAGTTTCCAAGAAGTTCAACACGCTTATGCATCACGTGTTGTACCTACTGCAATAAAAAACAAGATGAACAAAAATTAAAATAAAATAAAATAAATTATTATACAACGACATATATATATTTGTATTTGTATAATAATGCAGTAACACATGAAAGGACCATCGTCGTAATTTCGCAGGACTTGCCACGTGGTCCTTCATTACGTGTAATTTGGTCTCCAAAGGGACACGAATTACCGAGTCGCGCGCCACGTTTTTGTGACGCTACGCGTCACAATGTGACGCGCCGCGTCACCACGTGACGCGCCACGAGACCGACCGGTCAAAACAATTGCGACGATTTTTCGTCGTCGTTTGGCAAAATTTATCCGGAAAAATCGAGGGCGCCCTTGGCACACTTCTCCGGGCCCGTAAAATACTTGATAATCGTCGTGACGGTAAATATTTTGAGCGCGTCGAGTGTTCATGTCGTCAAACACGATGTGACGCTTCGTATATAATTGTCGCACACGTTTGCTGGGCGCGCGCGCGTGACGCTTGTAAAATATTTTGTCGTTTGTTGTATACGGGAGGCGGAGAATATATATTGCGTGGATTGTAAATCGTTGTTTCGTGCGACGCGCGTCCGAATCGTGAACGAAAGTGAAAAATCCGAAGGGCCTGCGTCACACATGTTTCACGTCTTCGGCGTCGTGCTCGGGGCACGCGCGCGCTTCACTCTGAGGGCACGAGGGCCCACGTACGGGGGGGGGGGGGGAAGCATCCGAAATGGACGTTCTCGTTCGATGAAAATTTATTTCCAATATTTTACTGGACGAAATCATAACAAATTTTACCGGATTTATCAAATATTCCAATTAAAACGACTGAGTCGCTCAAAAAAATTCTAAAAATAAATTTTTTTAAATTAAAAATCGATCTAAATTTATAATCGATTTTATTTTTATAAGATACTTGTGCTCAGCTATTATTACAAATTTTTTCATAGCCCTCTAAAGCATCTGAAGGCTGTTATATTTATCACAACATTTTTTACTTGTCGTAGCTTTTGGACCATACGACTCAACGGATTTTTAATTTTGACGTCTCATTTTCTACGTAACAGACTACATTCTTGAATGAGTACAGGAATTTGTGATGCGAGGTGAAATAAATTTATGGTAACCTATTATTCGACTGTTTATCCAAAAAATTACAAAAAACTTGTTTATCATTCACTTTATAGGTTATCACAATGTCCAAAGAGCGTAGAAAAAAAATCCCACACTCATCCGAGAACGAGCTCGCCCGATTGAAAAAAAAAAAGAAAAAAAATCAGACTAAAGTTCTAAAAAAAAAAATAATATAATGAAACAAGTTGAAAGTTGCAATTTGTTCGCTCGAAATCTCAAGTAGTTCACTAATTGTAAGTTCTTCTACTGATAATATTATTTTTATCAATTTTTGGCTTCTTCATGGCGGAGGCACTACCTAAAACTCCGCGGAAGCGAATTGCAAATTTCAATTTGTCTTTTATTATACATCACATTTTCTTCAATTCAAAAGTTTAAAAATAATTATTTTTTCTCATTACCGAGAGATGCACATTTTTTCCCGTCAATTCAGAGTGAAAAAAAATAATACAACAACCAGATTCGTAGCTGCAGATGGTTTGAAAAAAAAAAAAAAAGAAAAAAAAATTACAACATGTTTGACGAGGAGCTCGATGCACCAAAAGTGACGTACAAGATTGAGGCATAAGGGCAATATTATGCGTTTGGGTTATTTTGTTCAGGGTCATACTTACCATTTCCATGCGACGGCATGAGTTCGAAGTCAGTGACGGAGCGACACAGCAGCCCCACGGTCGCATTTTTATTGGCGGCAATAAACCACCCTCCAATCGTTTTCCCATCGGTTGGCGAGAATGGCGAAAACGGACAACGATGTAATAAGAAAATAACAGTGAGCGAGAGAGAGAGAAAGAAAAAAAGAGAGAGAAAGATGAAAAAATGGGGAAAAAAGAGAAATAATAATAGAGAAACATAGATCGATAGATGAATTTATTAATTGGATTGTTTATTCATCTTCTTAAATAATAAACTTCATCCACGAAGAACAAAAGTAGCGTTTTCAGCATCCGCCATTTTTAATGCAGGCAACGCACCAGCAGAAACGCTTCCATGTATATATATATCTATATATACAATGCTATGGGTGCGTCAGGCAAAAGAGGGTCGTAAATTTTGGCACGCCCTCGCACCCTGGACCGAGTTACACAGGGCGCTGTCAAAATATTTAGGCCCTTTCGAACCTTCGGGCTCCACCCACAACTCCGTTCAACCGCCGAGTCTTTCGTCTCGCATCCGTCGAGCCTCGAGTTGCAAAACCAGAAGAAAAACAAAAAAAAAAAACAACTGGTCAAGTTGCAATAATCATTCAGGGATGGGCATTCATTCAATGAAAATGTATTTCAAATACTTTTCGGATCAAATGATAACGAATTTTACTAGATTTATCAAATACTTTAGTTCATTGTACAATCATAATTCACGTAATTTGCTCATAATTATTGCAAAAATTTTAAAATATTGATTCTCGCATGATAATTAAACATAGTTATTCGTTTGAAAAATTATTTGAAATACATTTTCATTGAATGGATGCCCATGCCTGATCGCATTATCGCAGTCGCCTGCAAATTGAATGATAAAGATTCCAAAATAAATGTCTGGAAATCTATGAGACGTAGAATGTTCGTTATAATTTTTCGGGTAGCTTCGAGTGAGGTTCTGTAGTCTCTGATTTTTTTGGAAATCTTAGGCCCGGTAGTTTCGTTAAAATATTCTATTCGAAGTTACGGAAAAAATTGTTGTTTTTTTTTTCATTTCACATAACAAATCCTTTTCAATGATATCCCACATGATGTATAGAATTAAAAACGAAAAAAAATCGAATAGATAATTTGATCTCATTTTAGGGTTCCGTGGAAATCTATGAAGCCCTTATGGTTTCGGTCGGTACGTCCGTCTGTCTGTATGTCACAGTCCTCCCATTCTCTCATTTATGTACCGAGTAGTATCCCACAAACTGGAAGAGTCAAAGCAAGCCTAAGATATACCATCTCCTGATTGAGGTACGTAGTACTTTGATGTGACAACGTCGCGTGTTATGATGTCGATTAGTGAGAGAGGGAGAGAGAGAGAGTGAGAAGATGGGAAACAAACGCGTGACGTTGCCATGTCTACTGGATCACGACCAACTCCTCATATAAACTGTATTTTTCCCAATGTTCATTTGCTTATTATTATCATCACAGTCTCCTGATCTCTACTGTCAAGTGCCCAAAATGTTGTCCGAATATTCAACTTGCACCTCAAATGTTTTCATTAAAATCTGACGAGGACTTCTTGTATTATATCAAATTGAGCGTGATTCTCCATAAGGCTCCATGTTAAACGTGTGAAAATAAAAGTGTTGATATATTTTTTCTCGCGCTCCGGAAAGCCATGAAAACTTAACTGAACCTTTTTCTTATCAATACCTATAAGTATGCCAAGTTTCATGAAAATCTGACGAGGAACTCTCTTTTGGAGGGTACCTCAAAATGACACTTGGTAGACATATAACGTACAACATTTCTTGTTTACATTGGATCGATGAAATTACTCTTGAGCGCAGGAGACGCATCGTGGTCGTGTGCATTGTAATGCAGCAGAACGATGATTGTTGGTTGGGGAAGGGGAACGAACCGTGGACGAGTGGTACCGCCAGTCGCGGCAACGAAAGTGTAACCGACGCGATGACCATCGTGTAGCCATGCAGACACACACACACACTCATACGGTTCCACCACGTATTATAACACGACAGAAAAATCTGGCTGGAAATTTGGAACGAGCAATGTTTGGAAACGCCAATATTCGGAACGCGCAATGTTTAGAACGACAATGCTCGGAACGGTCAGGATTCGGAATACGTACATATCGGTATAGTTGGCCGTACCTCGTCCGCCGGCCGCGAGACTACATTGCCCGACTTTCGAGCTTCCCCACGCGTTGACTATCAATGTTAGATATATGCCGTCGCGGACTTTTTTGCAGGAAATTTCATTCCCTACAACATTGTTCATGTAAACTTTTGGTCTATATAGCGTTGTTCAGTCAGCGTTTGGACAGGAAGATAAAAATGTATTGAATCAATGAATACATTTTTATCTTCCTGTCCAAACGCTGGCTGAACAACGCTATATAGACCAAAAGTTTACATGAACAATGTTGTAGGGAATGAAATTTCCTGCAAAAAAGTCCTCGACGGCATATATCTAACATTGATGGTTTACGCGTGGGAAAGCTCGAAAGTCGGGCAATGTAGTCTCGCCGCCGGCGGACGAGGTACGCCAACTATACCTGTATATACGTATTCTGAATCTTGACCGTTCCGAGCTTTGTCGTCCAAACATTGATCAGATGGCCTTATAACAACACTACACAAATTTCAAGAGTATGTATGTAATCCTTTAAATTATTGCAAAAAAATAATAAAACAATAACAAAATCAATAAATTTTCATCCAATCGTCCAAACGCTGACTAAAAACACTATGCAGAACAAAAGTTCACATGAACAATGTTTTAGAGAATTGAATTTCCTATAAAAAAGTTCATGACGGCATATATCGCGCGACTGGTGGGCGTTCGGAATTCCGTACGTTCGAAACATTGGGCGTTCTGAATTTCAGCCGTTCGGAATTTCGATTACCCACCCTTCTGTCACAATAGCCTGTAAAAAACAACATCTTTACCGACGTATTTATTTTTGGGTAAATTTTTGGAGTCTGACAATTTGTCTCTCGAGGAAAACGAAAAAAAAAAAAAAAAAAAAAATCAGCTGCTTGTTCTGCTACTGAAAAAAAAACTAGGCGGACAAACGGTAATTCTTACGGTCCTAGATCGAAAAAAACATGTGCAAAGTTGTAATGCAATTTTCGGGGCTTAACTCTCGTTGTTTTTTTTTTTTTTTTTTTTTTTTTTCGGTCAACCCTTTGGCTTCGAGACCTTCTGACCTTACCACAGTCCAGTTACGAAGGTAGCAGCCAGAAGAAGAAAAAAACGAAGCAAAAAAATCGTTCGGGGTTGCACGAAGGATCTTTTCTTAATCCTTTCGTGCAGCAAACTCGCAGACTCGTCCCTCGAACGGATTTTCGAATATAGCGGCAGTTTTTTTTTTTTGTTTTTTCTGTTGTTGTCGTTTTTTTTTCAACGACTTGTACACCGCCATGCGGGAAGTCCCGTTTTTCAACCTTCGACACGACGCTTCCTCAATCTTTCTTGGTACGAATGTTCCCGTTGCTCGTTTCGTTTTTTTTGGTTTTTTTTTTTTGGTTTTTGGTTTTTGTATTTTTTTTGGGTCATGTTTAACTCGACGGGGAACGAGTACGCCCGAGTGGCACGAATTGCACGGACTATAACGGTCAAAGGTCGTTCGTCCAAAGGGCTTTATTTTTTTTCTGTCTTCAGTGGTTCGAGGGTTTGACGTCGATGACGTTTATTTCGATTTCAAAGTTTCAACGAATTTTTATTGATCATGGTTTTAGAAAAATATCTCGATAATCAGTCGACGTCTGAAAATGTCTAAAAACTTAGAATTCTTAATTTTATTTAAGATAAACGTTTGGTGAATAATTAAATTTCCAACAAAATTGCCACTTCTATTTTCACTGTAAGAACAGCAGTTTTTTTTGTATCAGCAGTGTTTTCTTTTCGCTTCAAAAAAGCTGAATTTTCGGATGAAAATTCGATATCAAGGTTATCCATAGAAACAAACTCAAAAGTTACAGAATTTTTTCTTAGAGACACTTTTGAAAACAAAATAATGCTTTACAATTTTTTTTCCAGATTCAAAGTTACGTCGTTCAAAATGGCTGAATGATGATAAGTTTAAAAAAAAATTATAATCACTTTACAACATTTTTGTGGAACATTGCGATGATTAAAGAATAATATTGAAATTCATAGAGAATTTGTTTTTCAGTATGTACAGGGAAATTTCGATTTGCGAGCAAAAAAAAAAATGGTTCCAAGAGAAGCACTTTAATGTACATATATATATATAAACCTTGGGCCTTTTTTTTGAATTTTTGGTTCGCAGTAATTTAAAAACTAGGTATTTCAGAAATACAATAATAATAAAATACGCGGAATATTTTTTTTTCTTTCATTTCACTCACACGAATAAAATGACAATAATTGACCAATTTTTTTCGTTCGATCGGAACGATCACGCGACTGAACAACAAAGTTGTGCGAGCGTTCTGCAGATTGTTTTTTTTTTTTTTTTGTTTATTCGCAGCGGTAGCGGATCTCGTGCGCAGTCACGAAGGAGAGCTCGAACAGCTGTGATAAAAGACCATGACGAGGTATGTGCTGAAAGCGTATGAAGATTCCATTACCCCGGTGCCGAGCGTCGAATCCCAATTTTCCAGACCGCGATGCTCGTTCCACGATTATATTGTTATTATTTCGACGCTCGACGATCGCTGCGCGAGTCCCTACGCAATTACGACTGATCCCGTCTTATTGTTAGGTGGGGAGATAGTGAGGGGACCAGCAAATGTGTACGTACGAAGCATAACATAAAAATATTTTAAAAAACAAAAAATTGTCAGATTTTTTATTTCAGCTTTTTCGTATTCAAATCGTAAATATGACATGAATATATTTTTAACATTTTTGAAAAACTTTTCTATCAAAATAGCACGACCGAGAAAGTGAAAGAAAAATCGAAAAGAAGTACGGAAATTAGTTTTTTATATTTTCTAACCAGATGCCGGTAAAGAATTTTTGTTTTTAAGTCAAATAAGGACCACCCCAATATATATATAAAAATATATGTATATTTATCAGTTAATTTTTTTCCATGGAAAATAATCGAGAAATCATTAGAAATAAATTTAAAAAATCGATTTTCCATTGAAATAATCGAAATATCGATTTTTCGCAGGATAAATTTAATTCTTCTACTTTTTTTTCAAATAGGAAACCAACCATTATCATGTATTAGAAAAATTCGAATTTTTTCAGAATCGAGAAAAAAAATTCACACACACACACACACACACATATATATATATATATATATATATTAGGAACATGATGTCGTCTCCAATTTAATGAAAAAAGTTATTAATTTCGATATACTATCCGGGGAAAAACTCAATCCAATTGAAAACGGTCGAAATAACAGTTTCTTCTTCTCAATAAAAAGGGGGGGGGTAAGGGGGGGGGGGGGTGTCTACGAAATCTTTAAAAAAAATTTTTTTATATAGCTTTTCCAGAGACCGGACTATGAGCTGCTATTATTATAGCATTAAATAGTTGGTTTGTCTTGCAAGGTTTTTTTGTTTAGAGGGCAAGTCCACCGATTTGCACTATTCAACTTATTAACAAAATGTAAAAAAAAAAAATTTGTGAAATCGTGGGATCTAAAAGATACTAAAAAAAATGGAAGGGCTTCAATCCGGTGATTTGGGACGTCCCTCCCCATATATATATATATACATACGTTATATATATCGTGCATCTCCACCGTCGCGTAAAGGTAACCACAACGGAATTACGAAATTCACCGCCAATTAGAACCCGTGTGGAAATTACGTCCCGGAATTAGCCAGGCCCAGGCGAGTTTTCCGGGAGACTGGCCCGGTTCTAGCCCGGCAACCTGGCTAGGCCCCTGCGCTATAGGTAACATCTGGCTATACAATTGGTGTCCATGACGTTTGGCCACGGCCTACCCAGCATGCCGCTTTTCAATTCCGGAAACCTGGATATAAACTAGCTAGCACCGGTATAATGCAAACCTATAAAAGGAGGGGTGAGGGAGGTACTTATCGCGGTCGGCACCGTCGTAATAAAATTAGAAATAACACGATGAACTACATTTTAAATACGAACTTTATTTGAAAGGTTAACGATTTTTATATGTACTTTTTTTATAGAATATTTTTTGTTCATATAAACTTTTTTTAAATAACAATTTTTTTTCATAAATTTTTTTTATATAACACTTTTGTTTTGTGTTTTTATATGTATTGCATGTGGTGTTGAACTACACGGTATCGTGCATGTTTGATCGTCGAGCGTTAGGCTAGCCTAATGTTTGCACCTCACAATCACTTTCACTTGTCACCGGTTTGCTGTGGTTATCAGATGACGATAATCCAATGCACATTTCTTGTTAGCATCACGAACTATCCTGCAACGGTCTGGTGACTTGTTTGAGCTACCTCTGTATGGCGGTAAGAAGATCATGTATATTTGATTAAAAATCATATTTCGAAGATAATAAACAATGAGGTTAGAAAAATCACGACTTACATTCACGAATCAAGTACCACGAACGTCTTCTTAATATTTCGACGTCTGCTTTTACAGCACAGTTTCGCTTTACCCATGCTCGATTACGCGCCGCTTTTCGTTGTCAGCCATGGTTTAATTGTAGTTGAAATTTTAACTTTGACGATTCGTAGCCTCAGTTTCAAACACATCCGTGAAAGTGAGGTTAGATCGTTTGCTTGAAACACGCCGGCCCGCAGCCCCACAGACCGATCACGTGGTTCAACAGCCCGTACTCCGTCGACCAATCGAAAGCGCCAAGCGCTCACGAGAACCCCCACCGCCGAGGAGCTGTCTCTGCTGCGACTGCTAGACACTGCTGTCTACCAGGCACTACAGATGGCGTCGACGTCTATCGGTGTGTGCTAGCTAGATTATATCCACCCCTTGTGCCGGTAATCTGGGACAGGTTAAGGAGCTAGTGCCTGGATAGCAGTGACATCTATACATGTATTGTAGCTAGGCCCCATCCAGTTCCTCTGCAGGAAACCGTGACCAGGAAAACTGGCCGGACGCTAGATTCAAACGAGGGTATCCCTACCAGATTTCCACACGGGAATCAAAAGTCGAAGCCGGTCGTCGCCGCGTGCCGGAAGAACAAATTCTTTCGAGCCCCCCCCCCCCCCCCCCAACAACTGCGCGCATTTAAAACTCATCGTGCAACGTTTGCTCGCACTCACTCTATCGCAATCCCCCAACGAGACTTACTTAATAAGAACGTAATTATTTTTTATTACATTTTCGGTTTTTCTCATCTCATTTATTCTTTATTGCGGAGTTCATTAATTATTATTCTCGATTCTTACTAATTCAATCAATCAATAGTAAATTTGAATTAATAATATTGACTGAATCAATCAATAAATTCTAACCAATCATATTAGGTTCAAATTTATTAATAAATTCGAATAAATAATATTAATTCAAATTCATTAATTTAAAAAATTATTAATAAATTTGAATTAATAATATTAATTTGAATTAATAATATTAATTTGAATTTATTAATTATTATTCTTATTTATTATTCTTAATTCTTGGAAACTGCAATTTACGAAATTTAAATATTGATTTCAATCCTAAATATTCTGGAATCTTTCATCGAGAAAATATAAAACAAAAGTGAAAATCTGCAATTTCAAACTTGTAAACTTTTGGAACATTTTGACATTAAAATACCGATAAACATTTTTTTCCACCGTCACATAACTTCCTCTACGAAGAAGCAAATTTATTGTTGTTTTCCAATTCGCACGGTGTCATGACCCCCTAAAATGTTCTTGCATAGCTGAAACCTGTCGACGATGATATTTTTAAAAAATGTTACTTCGGCTATCGAGTATCTCGTTGAGTCGCGGTGTGCTCGGTATATCGTGTACTTACACTCGACGACGAGTCATAGTGAAAAAGGAGGGGGGGGGGGAGAATAGACAAGACTCATTAAGTGCGTTTGCCGTTTAGAACCTAATGTGAATCTGTCAATCGTTGCAACGTGACGAAATTTCTGAAACCCTCCCTCTCCCCACTCTCCATGCCCGTCATTGACAACGAGATAATTCGACCGTAAAGAATAATCCCATATTGACATTCCGATGTTATCATCATTGCTTCGACTAATCGATATTTGCAGACACATCTGACGGCAACGAAAATCAGTTTGAAAAAAAAACAAACAAAAAAATGATGATAATCATTTTAATTTAGACTCACTCGGCAATATTTTCATGAAATTTAATGTCAAAGCACCTTCAACTAATAGAACAAATGGTTCGTTAATGAAAAAAAAAAAAAAAAATGATGATAATCATTTTAATTCCGGCTCACTCGGCAATATTTTCTTGAAATTCAATGTCAATGCACCTTTAAATAATAGAACAAATGGTTCGTTAATAAAAAAAAAGAAATGACAAATAAAAAACAATGATAATATTAATAATACCTCAGGCTCACTCAGCAATATTTTCATGAAATTCAATGTCAATGCACCTTCAAATATTAGAACAAATTTTTCGTTAATAAAAAAAAAAAGAAAAAAAATGACGATGATACTTTTACTCCAAGCTCACTTAGCAATATTTTCATAAAATTCAATGTCAATGCACCTTCAAATAATAGACAAAATGTTTCGTTAATGATTGTCGAATTTTAATGTTAAAAAAAAAAAATTCGAATTAACAAAAATGAGTATTCTGACGATGTGAATTGGTTATGTAGACAAATTGACCGATTAACGTGGCTAATTGGAGTTTAATTGAAATAACGATTTGGTGTTAATGTTAATTGATGAACAAATTAGTCGGTCAAACGAGTTCGATGGATAAGGGAATATCGATTGATTATACCTGGAGCATATGATTCTATTGGGTTCACTCGTCATTCAACGATCATCGTCACAATTTAGAGGGCGTATGTTCATACGTCTTTCGTACCCCGAAAAAAAATGTCATTGACTTAGGGGAAAAAAGTTACTCTACTGGAAAAATCAGTAAACCTGGAATTTTTTTATAACCTCGAAAAAAAAAGTTCTTTCTTACAAAAGTTATTTTCGCTAACTTCGAATTCTCGTACAATCACCAATCTTATTCCGTCACTTTCCGACATCATTCTTCACGATATATATTTTTTCTAGATTTTTTTCCCGACTGCGTGACACCTAAAAAAAATTCAATGTCGATTTTGATTCAGTTTTTTAAGGTTACGTTTGCCGTACAGCTGACAACACTTTTCGGTGTTTTTATCGTACACTTTCTTATAACGTAAATTTTCTTCCAATTTTTTTTTCCCACAGTTTTCGCACTAAACTCGAAAATTCGACACAAATAATTTTTCAAAAAACCTTCAAATGAATTCCGGTAATGCAGACAATGACTTTAAAAATCGGAAAAAAATATGAAAATTCTCATTTCATGGTCCAGAATCATTTGCATGGTGGGCAGCGAGACTTTTTTTCTATGCCAAACAAGGACCACCGTAATACATATATACACACAAGTAGAGTTTGCATACATATATTTGACTTTAGTAGTCAGGGTTAGTCACCCCGAAAAAAATTCACTGACGCCTAAGTGGAGTAACAAATTATCAAAAAAAAACTTCCAAATGAATTCAGGCAATGCAGACGATGATTTCAAAATTCGGAAAAAAACATGAAAATTCTCATTTCATGGTCCAGAATCATTTGAAAGGGGGGCAGCGAGAATTTTGTATCGTGCCAAACGAGGACCACCCTAATATATATCTACACTTATAGATTAGTAGAGTGCATACATATATTCGACTTTCGTAGTCAGGGTTAGTCACCCCGAAAAAAATTCACTGACGTCTAAGTGGAGTAACTCGTTGATGGGTCGTCATTTAGCCATATAGCTGGTCTTTCTCGATGACGATGGGGGGGCAGAAGGGGGGCTAGGGTGGTTCCTCCCTGACTCTGACGTTACAGAGTCGTTGGGCACTTCGGTGGTGTCGAAGTAGCAACAGCAGCAGCAGCAACGGTGGTCCCGAAGTGGATTGATGGAGGTGGATGCGATCGAGGATGCCGAAGAGGTGGGGGGTATGGGCCATTCCGCGTCACACAGAGAGAGATAGAGATAGAGAGGAAGAGAGAGACAGCCGACACGAGGAGCGAGACGAAGCGAGGTCGTGAACGACCGGGAAGAGAGTAACGGAAGGTGCGGGCCCCAAAGGAGGGGGGCGGGGGAGGGGGTACACAAGTTTACGCCCGCCAGTGGGCCCGTCGGTTCGTCCGCGTTCGTGGCCCGAGCGGGGGGCCCGGTGAGGCCCCGAAGTGGGGCCCCTGCCCGTTCTCACCGCGCAAGGCCCCTCGCAGTAAGGGCCCACAGGCCATCCAGTTCGCTTCTTCGCCTACTTTTAGATACTAGTCGCATTTTCACCGGCGCTAGGCGAGGCGCGCACACACACGCTCTCGAGACGTTCCACACGCGATTACGTCTCACGTTGTTTTTTTTCTTTTTTTCTTTTTTTTTTGGTTTATTTATATTATTCTTTTTTTTCGGTTTGTTTTTTTTTCGTCACCCGGTACAATTTGTACGACAGTGTTGAGATATCTCAAACGGAAAAAATAATAAATTATTTGTTCAGTGGAAAGAGGCAAAAAAAAATATTGAAAAAAAAAACACACAAATTAATAACAATCGTGAAAAAGACGAAGGCACAAAATATTTGAAAAAAAAATATAAATAATTCTCAATAAACGAGAAAGTGATGACGAATGTGTGAATGACGAGAAGCAAAAAAAAAATTTTGTTTTGTTTTATTATTTACACGACGAAAGTTTTTTTCTTATGGAAAATAAATCTTTGAAAAAGTGAAAACAATTTGGTTTTGGTTATCTAGATGAAAATTCTGATGCCTGGTTGTTATCAGTGATACGACGATCAGTTTTTTTGATTTTTTTTTTCATCGTTTCGAATTTTTGTGCTTCGAAAATTTTTGTTTTGTTTTCGTTTTTTTTTTTGTGTGTCAAGTGTGGCGCGCACGTGCAAAGTCGTCGGTCGGATTAACCCGGAAGTGGTTTTTGGGGAAAGAGTCAAACACGGTAGATGACGATCTTTCGGAGGCAACGACGATTATCAGCCAATGATAATCGCTCGTCGGATAAAACGAAAAGAAAGGAGGGATACGTAATTGGTTAACCCGATAACGAATTGACAGGATCATCGTCGTTATCATCGTCGTCACGAGTCAGCCTCTTCGTCCTGATAGTTGATACGACGATCAACGAAAAAACAAAAACACAAAAAAAAAAACAAACAAAATTTCGCAGCAGAAACGAGTAAAAAAAAAATTATTTGACAGTCGCTGAGGGACGTGTTGTGGTCCAAGTACTCGTACCAAAACTTTGTGACAATCAACTTCCGGTTCTTCGATCGAAGAACGCAACAAAAAAAAAACAAAACAAAAACAAAAACAAAATACAAAACAAAAAATATCGACGTTTTCGTGCAACGATATAATCAATAACGTGTAATTTGTGGACTCTGTGGACTCGACTGGACCGTAAATCAATAGAATTTCCATTATTTTTTTTGTCATCTTATTATTTTTGTGAAACAAAAAGAAAAGCAACACGACGAAAAATAAAAAATCGTGCAACGCATAAATTCGGTGGTCAAGACTTGAAAAAAAAAAAAACCATCTCTTATATAAATATTAATAAAACGATATAAAAAAAAACGTCCGGGTGAAAAGTGTCATCGTTCAGTGGATAGATTTATAAGAGGAGGTCCCGCGGACAACAACAATACCACTCTGGATACCACGCTGCTCATATGTAAGCTTTAGAATTCATCAAATCGATTTTATTATATCAGCAAATCATCGAGTCACGTCATCAATCCTTATTGCCAAAGTTATCAATTTTATTATTTTTTCATACGAATGATTTCGATGACGTTTCACTGTCTCAACGTTGCATTCCTTATTTTTATTTTTTATTTTTTTGCGAACAATTGTGGTAACGTTTCATTGGGTCAATTTTATTTTTTTTTTAACGAACAATTGTGGCGACTTTCCATCGGGTCAATTTTTTATTTAATTTTTTTTCCCACAAATTTTTTGTTTCGTTTTTTTTTTTTAATACAGTGAGGAGAAGGAGGTGAATGTGGGGGGAGGGGGGAGGCTCGTACGAAAAAGAGGAAGGCCTGCATTTTTTTTTTAGTGATCCATAGTTTTTTAAGGCTTTTTTGAGGCCTGTACCGAGCCATTGCTAATATGTCTAGAAGGCCCTATATATAGCTGTATATATATATAAATATATATTTGTACATAAATGCGGGGGCAGACTGCAACGGTGTTAACCGTGTCATAAAGACCGGAGGCTCGTATACCGTACGAGCCTCCTCGTCCCTCAAATCTCGGACGAAAAAAAAAAAAAAAGAAAAAGAAAAAACGTGTTCAGGTATTTCGTTCTCCCTTCCCCCCAACTACTGGTCCCCCCAACTAAATGGTCCCCGGCCTCTGCCCCCACCCCCTCTTCGATTCCCATCGAACAAACCAGATTGAACAATAATCCAATCAACTAAAAGTTCAATCATTCTTTTTTTTTCTTCTTCAATTTTTTTTTCATTTTTCGAACATTTTATGTTATCCCCACATTAACTCCAAAACTTATTCGATCGACGTAACACGAGAACGAGAAATCGGGCAGTACGTTCGAGAATAAGAGAAAAAAAATGGTATTTGAATTACCAAGAAAACAAACAAACGAACAAACAAAATCAATAATAAAATATATAAATATATAATTTGAAAAAAAAAAAGAAAATTTTGAAACAAAATGTTCTCGCATGTCGATTGATGGCTATTCAAATTTTTCGTCACGTGACAAAATTTTCTAATGCCAATTTCACGCACATTGTTTCATCGCATGCGGGATCGGTCGAAAGTGGGGGGGGGGGGTTCGATTTTTCGACGCCATTGGTCTGACGAGAAATTCTCCGGTTAGGTCTTCTCGACATTGATGACGATACCAAGTACTTGTTAAACATATATAGATATATATATATATATTAGTGTGCCAATGAACGATGATAACAACCAATCATCGTTCATCGTTTCGCCGTTATCGATAATACACAGATAAGGTCTTGTAAAAAAATATACGAGTAGTTACACCCACGAAAAATAGATCAACGTGAATAAAGAATTTTTTCGCGTCCTCAGGGACACCTCGAAAAAATAATAACTGAATTAGTCTCAAAATCCCATGTTATTCAAATGGGAAAACAAAACGAGATTACAGGCACGTCTTTTCATTGGACCACAGTGCTGGGGTTTCGCACATATTTTTGTTTATCAATTTCGAACCTATCTGGGGGATGCACTTGTCGAAATTCGTCGACACCCCCATTAAGGACCACCCTGATAGATACATCTATATATGTATGTATACACATAGGTGTCGAGTAAACGGCAATGGCCCGAGCTGGAAAGGCAAAGACCCCGCGCGCGATACTACGCGGCGGTGAAAATTTCTCCTTTGAGGGTATTAGTGACCGGGCCCCCTTGCCGCACCCCCCCCCCCCAACCGCCACCCCCCGTCCCCGCCTCGTAGTACGTCGCTTTGCCAATGCCGTCGTCGCTCAGAGATTTCGTCAAAGTAGGGATACGGCCAGCCAGCACAGCAGCAGCAGCAGTAGCGATAACACAGCACAGAACACACCTTGCAGAGTTGTGTGCAGACTCTCTCTGTCTCTCTCTCTCTCTCTCATGTGAACATCTTCAAATCCGATCGTCATGCCGATGGCGATTGGACGATGCACGGAGACTCTCTCAAGTTACCGATTGGCTCCAATGGAGATGGGGCTGACTACGAGGACACGAAACATGAATTCGCCCGTATATATAATTAATTATGTTTGTTCGAATGTCACTGTCGGAATTTCCGCTATATCAATACGTTGTCGTTGTTGTTACTGGAAAAGATTCGAGGCGTATAATTGCAATCGTAAGAATATTTTTTTGAGCGTGCAATTATTGGATAATATTAATAATATCAATCCAAATAGCGAACGGTGTTTCGTACGACTACATCATTATTATTGTTAGTTACAATAGTAACAATAAAATCTATGATAATAATAATAATAATAATAATAATAATAATAATAATAATAATAATAATAATATCAATATCAATAGTACCAATCCATATAACAAATATTGCATAGTTCAAGTATAATGATTCCATGGTTATTCATTTTTCTCAATTTTTCTACATTCATTCACACGCGCGACAACATTAAAAAAAAAATAGCTCAATATCAATAAAACAAAAATGAAAAAAAGGTTCGGCTCGGTATTATCGAAATCTCATAATCCGCGAGAAAAGAAAGAAGAAGCAAAAAAGAAAAAGAGGTCGATAGAAATGGAAACGTGGAATAACGATGAATTGAAAAAAAAAAAAAAAACGAGCGAGTAAGCGAAGAGCCCCCACATCTCGATGTTCAAATCGTCGAGCGAATCATCCTGTGCACCCCCCCCTGCCCCCTACGCACTGTCTGCTTGGTCCGGTGAGTGTGGTGCTCGAGCACAGACCGGCGATACGTGTGGAAAAGCGTTTCATTGGCGCGATCGCAGCAAGGCTCGAGCCTCCAGGCGGCACCAGTCGCTTCGTTTTTCCCGTTCGTCATGCGCCGGGCCGAAGTCGGGGGGGAGGGGGCAGGGGGGAAGGGTGGCGCGCGAAGAGAGCCGAACGCGGCGGGCGACGAGGGGCCCGCGGCGAGGGGCCCGCGGCGCGACGGAGTGGGGCTGAGAAGGAGGCGGAGTGGGAGAAGGATATGACTCGGGGGGGCACCGCGTGGTACCCCCCCACGGAGAAAGAAGCCAAAGGAGAATCGATGAGGAAAGAAGTGCGTGGCACAGTCGCTGCGACGGAAGATCGCGAAACGAGACGAACGAGTGTAAGGCCCAACGTGAGATAGAGTCGGAGAGGGGGGGGGGTCGGGGGAGGGGGGGCCCAGGTTCGTGAGCCGAGCGCGGAAACGTGCGAGGAAGCAGGACGGACGGAGGTCGCCGCGTACAACGAACCTCAGCCGTTCGGGTGGGGGTAACGGGCCCACCGGCCGCACGACGGACGGGGGGCCCCGCGGAGTGGGGGCAACGGGGGACCGCCAGTAGAGGCGGGAGCGCGGGTCCGGGCGGCTCGCTCTCCCGCGGTTGAGAGTAGGTCAGTGTACCACATTAACCGGTGCGCGCCGTGATAGCACCGGCGCGCGCGCGCGCGCACAAAAACGGGCCCCCACGTGAATGCCAAAGAGAGATGGCGCGATGGGTACGAGGAGTGGGGGAAGGCTTCCGGACTCGTCGGAGTTCCGCGAGTGCCGGGTGACTGTGCGCGTCCTCGTGCCTCAACTTAATATCCGTGCGGCGGGCGGGGGGCGAGGGGGGCGGGGGGGGGGGGGGGGGGGGGGGCATTCGTTGGAATTACCGGCACGGTTATTGGCCGTGTAACAACCGGGTCTGGCGCAGGGGCTCGGTTGTAGGCTTGGCATTTGAATCGACGAGAGGTTTATCCACTATCGTGGATCTTGTATGATATCATGGTTTATCCGGTTGCAGAGGAGGTATTCAGCGATGGTGCGAAAGCCTTGCACGCGAGGTTATATATGGGTTATTAATTTTGATAACGTTTTTTTTTTTTTTTTCATGTAAAGTGTGCCAAACTGATTTTTTTTTAGATCGGACACTTATGTTTGTTTTGTTTGTTTTTTTTTTGCTAGGACTTGGGTTCGAGGGAAAATAAACGGAAATTTGGTGTGGCAGACTTAAAATTTTTGGTATCGTCGTAGTTGTTTTGTTGACTCACGTATTTTTGGGTGGTTAACATTTGGAAATGTTTATGTGAGAATTTAAAGAGGGGACAAATTAGGTGCCAGCTTGAACTTTCTTTTTGAATTTTGTGCATCATGTGGGGTATCATTTGAAAGGGCTTGGTGTCAGATATACAAAAATATTTGCTTTCATAATTTAAAATGACACATCTAGAAAGATATTTCGAAAAATAAGCGAAGTACAGCGTTCCCTACCAACCCACTTGAGGGGGTTGAGTCACCTGAAGAATGGAACATTTTTTAAAAGGTTAAAATCTTAAATAAGGATAGAATCGATTTCAAATTTGGATCGATCGTGTCACGAAGGAAAAAAACATGTTTTTTTTACAATCTTTTAGGTGACTCAGCTGCTTTAAATCTGACACTACCAAACTGAAGATCTTGATAAAATCAGGGAATGGAAATTTTGATAAAATCAGGGAATGAAAATTTCGAAAAAATCAGGCTTTGCCCGAAGAATACAAGAAAATAGGAACAAAAAAGTCCTGAGTTTCATAGATTTCTCGGAACTGATTTTTCAAACTTATCGTTTTATTCGAGGTCGACTGCGATAGTGCGATAAACGCCCGGCAGGTGGCCATGTGCGACGTGCGATGAGACAGAAAAATATGATACTCACGGTAATTTGTCGACGATCATGACAAAAACTGTTATCCCGAAGACAGGGACCGAGTTGCCGAGGAGAAGAAGAAGATGATGAAGAAGAAGAAGATTTCGGGCGTGAATCAGATCTTCACGCTCGTTTCGTCGTTTCACGACGGAGAAAACAGCGCTATAATCACGGTGTAATGATAGACCACACGTTGCATCGCATTATGCCACTCATCTACATTTGTTCTCCACGCTCTCGTTGCTTATCCATGCTTATCAACGACATAATGAGATCTATATCACTCCATAAATAGTTCTCTCGCAACGCGGCGTTTTCGAACAATGAAAAAAAATCTTTGCTAGCTCTTTTTATCACTGTAATGGTCACACTGGGTCCAGCGGACCCAAGGCAATTTTCCAATCGATGTAACTCCCAGAATATAGTTTCAAATTGGATGCGTAGCGCCATCTGTTGTTGTTTGTGAAATTTCTACAGTTTCTCAAATGAAAAACAATGTTTTCACTTTATTTCGTATCCTCAAAATGGATTTTTAGAAGTAGCATTAAAATTGACAACTTCAAATTTCAAAATAAACATACTTTTTGAAAAGCTCGATATTGTAATGTTTTTTTCTTGATAGTACACTATTTCGCGAGTACGACCCAACAAGATTTTTTAATTTATCTGAAAAATTGAAAATTTGACGATTTTTTTATTTGTAAAAAAGGGTAACTTTTCAAAAAAAAATTATTTTTGCGTTTGTTTGTGGGAAAAAAAATTATTTCAAAAGGAAAAAATAATTGGATTATAAAGAGGAAGTCTTAAACTTCCTTTTCGTACAAGATTTGAGTTAATACATGAAAAACAACGCAAATGGCAACCGTTTTCGAAAGGCTCGCAGAAAATTGGTTGTGGATTTTTAGATGAAATTTTGTACACGGACGTTTACGACCCACTTTTTCTGGCAGTCGATTGGTCTGAAACAAAAATTTCACGAAGATTCTCAAACTGCAACGTCCTGAGCTGTTCGGCACGTAGGATTTATTTTTTTTTTTTTACAAAATGGCGCTTGATTGAAGTTGAAATTCACTTTTAAACCTCAATTCACGACCTTTGTTGATCGATAAAAAAATAAATAAATTAGTTTCCAAAAAAATCCTACCCGCCGAACTTCATTACCTATCCGTGTCATATCGTGTCCAAATTTCAAAGCAATCGTTCAATCCGTTATCCAAAAAAAGTGGGAACCGACTTTGAAAAAGTTATTTTACGCCGGCCAGAATAACAGCGCCCCCATTCGCCATACATTCAAACAAAAATTCGTCAACATACCTCAATGAACATGCTTTCGAACAAAACCAACTTGGATTCAATCGGACCAACAGTTTTTGAGATAATAATTCCCGAAATTCACCTAGTTTTCATATCACCTCTTAACTATGTACCCCCTTAAAACTAAAGAATAAATAATTTATTCGTTCGTGGGACAAACAAACGTTGATGATATTCGTGTGCGTGTTGAATGTTACAACGTAGGGGTCACCACCTGTGTTCACCTGCGCGACGACCGTGTCGGGGGGTACAGACGCGATGCTCGGTCTCGCGCAGGCGCTCTGACCCACATCCCGAAGAGCGAGGTGCGCGCGCACGCGACCTCACCACGGGTCTCGCTTCGCCTTGCCCTTCGTCGTGGTCGCCTCGTCGTCGTGGTCGTCGTACCCTCGCGGCCTCGCAACCTCGTTAATTATTACCGTGTGCACCCAGGTCGCGGAAATTATCACGATTTCAAAATTTTTGCACCTTATTTTTTCCAAACTTATTTGTTTCACCTTACACGTCCAAATTCTAAGGTCGTCTGAAGGTGAAGGTTTACATGTTTTTTTTTGTCTTCGTTTCAACCTCAATGGTTCAACGAAATTTGGTCTCACCTTCGTTTTACCTTTCGAGTCAAGTTTGACATTTTTTTAATTTCCTTGTTTCACCTTCGTTTGACCTTTCAAAATAAAAAATGGGAAATTAACTGCAATTTTTTTCGAGTGAAATTATGTTCTAATGCGAAACTTGAAAAATGAGGATGAACCTGTTGAGGTCTCACGTTTCGAACAATAACATATCGGTCGCGTGGGGTACAAGCGGACCCCACTCACTGAAACCGAACCCATCCGCGTTCTTTTCAATGTATCGACTTGAATCTTTCGCCAAAATTCGATTTAACATGTTTTCTAAATTATCTGATAGTCGTTGTCTTCTATTTGAGATTTTTAAGTTGTCGAAACACAATAAGCAAAAAAAAAACAAAAATTCACGAAATCTGACTTTTTATACAAAAAAAAAAAAATCGTGAAAATTTTAATTTTTGCCATATGGTAAAAAATTGCACGCCTTTTCATTCTTGCAATATTATATTTTTGAGAAAAAAATAAAGCTTTTATGGACTTTAAAAAAAGAGACATTTATTTCGAATTTTGAACTTATGATTTTTGTTCGATGTCGAAAATTAAACCCGGTACGTTTATATCGACAAAATAATGTTGAAAAACGATATTTTCATTGCATAAATACCGCGAGGTCGCCCGGGGTCTGGTGGACCCCCCGAGTGACCGCAACGTGTTAATCGCAGATTTTTCAGGTGAAATAAAAGTTAAAACGCGAATATCGAAAATTGCTTACAACCTCGATCAACTTTCAGCCTCAGTCGTCCTGAAAGTGATCCTGAAATAAATGGAAACAAAGGTAAAAAATTTGTCCGGAAATTCCAACGGCCAAAGATAACACATTCTCTCTTGTCTATGACCCTTGACCACGAATTATCATCGTTATCATGAGAATCGATATAATCGAAATCAAATTATCATTGCCAAATTTTGTTTCCTATTTTTTGTTTGGAATTTTTCAATTTTTATTATTCAGAAGAAAAAAAAATGTTTTAACGATACGATGGTAATGTTTGTATGGGGGGCCCTCTTACAGCTTTAACCTTTACCTCAATGGTCGCCGCTACTCGTCGTCGCACTTTCTCCATCGCTCCTGGCGATTCCACGGCTACGTCTGTGCCCATGCATGCATGCAGCAATTCTTTTTTTTTCTTTTTCTTTATTTTTTCTTTTTCTGCCCCCACTCTTTTGATTTCGCTCGCATGGCGTTGTCCGTGCGCATGCATGATGATGATGATGTTGTGTGTGCGTGTGTTTGTGTTTGTGTGTGTGTGTGTGTGTGTGTGTGTGTGTGTGTGTGTGTGTGTGTGTGATGTGTGTCAGTCGTTGGCATGGATCGAATGAAATATCCGGATCGACAGCTTTGTTCCGATCGTGTTCATTTTTTTTATTTATTTATTATTATTATTATTTTATTTTCGTTCTCTTGTAAATTAACCCTTCGAGGTCACTAGAGGTCAAAATGACGTTAATTTTATTTATTTACTTATTTATTTATTTATTTATTTATTTATTTATTTATTTATTTATTTATTTATTTATTTATTTATTTATTTATTTATTTATTTATTTATTTATTTATTTATTTATTTATTTATTTATTCATTTTTGATTTTCGTTCTCTTGTAAATTAACCCTTCGAGGTCACTAGAGGTCAGAATGAAGCAACTTCGAGCGAAAAAGTTCAATGAAAATAAATCGAAAATTGAAAAACTTGAAAATCGTAAAAAATTTGATTTCTCGAGTGAATGGCATTTTTCATCCCTCAATGTTTTTTTTTCGCCATTTTGAAAATTCTTTAAAAAAGAATTGAAGAAAAATAATTAATTTTCCAACAACTTTGAACAATTGTTAGTAAATCCAATAATTCGAGAAAATCTGAAAAATTCGAGAATCTATGTAATAATTATTCTCATCATATTTCATCAATATATTATTATTAATTAAATATTATTTATTAATTTTCGAACTCGAATACTTTTCAATCAATAATCAATAATCAAAGAATAAACGATTCGTGTAAATCGATTGCAATTCGTTTATTTTAGTCGTGTAATTGATATACATATATACATATATAACTATATACGTATTTCGGATTTTGGTGAATGGTTCATCGACCTTTGAACCGGCCCATCTGTGGCCCACGTTACCGACGATATATCTGACTCATCCTCCTTCGATCAAATTCGTTAGTTCGACTTGTGCAATGAGTTTCGGTTAAAAATCCGACGGAAACACAATGGCCTCGTGAAAATTGTTTGTGTGGGTGAATTTAATTCCCGCGAGTCGTCGAGACTGCCGGCATCGGTTCGGTGTTTTTTTTTTTTCGGGCTCGACCGTGGGCCCATGGAATCCGCGAGGACGAGACTGGATTCGAGGCCGGATGGTACCGTTGAAAACGGGGTTGTCGTCGTCGCCCACATGCGGCTCTGTGAGACTTCCAATTAACGGCATATCGATGATACACACAATTTTCGCACACGTATATCATGTATATATATATATATATATATATATTTATCGCGACAAAAAAAAAAAAAAAAAAAAGTCCTCATCAACATTACGAAATCGTCGGAATTATTATTAACCGACAATTACAAACTCGTCGACAACTTTTATTCGGATTCGTAACTTTACACAGCATTAGTCTCAATAATTATCATTATTGAGACTAATCGGGTTAACAATGATTTATATAAAAACTCAAGTAAAAAAAATATGTATGAACTATATATGGGTCTGGGCATATATATGGTCTCTGTGAATATTATACATAATTTTTTTTCTCGGGCAAGCACGAGATAAATTATATGAACAATATAATTGTTGTTTCGATAATTTATTAACAGTAATTGAATAAATAATTGAACAGTAATTAAAGATGAAATTCAATATATTAATAATAATAATAATAATAATAATAATAATAATAATAATAATAATAATAATAACAACATTGTTGTTTCTATGTGAATAATATTATTGGTGACGTTGTTATTGAACGTTGTGACAACAATAATGCAACCAGTAGAATTTCAGTTACGAACTATTTGTTATAACATTAACATTTTTAATAGATCAACCACCAATTTTTTCGTGGGAATTGAAAAAATTAAAAAAAAAACGTTAAAAAATCAATTTTCCATCAATAGCAATAATAATCATTTTGCAATAACAATGTTAAATATATTATTTCACGATAGCAGTTCATTTAATGAACGAATAAAATTTGTTGATAGTTCATACGAAAAAATGAGCTTGTCCGAATATCGTAATTTGAATTTATAGCAATCTCAAATATGTTGAAACAAAAAAAAAACATTTATTTGGAAAATCGAGATAAATTATCGAATAAATAAGCTTGTGTGAATTTTTATATGAAACACGTTGTACTGTTCTACGATGGTGAAAGTTGTTGACCATCTTATTATTTATTCATCCACGGGAGAGTATTTTTTTCCTCTCTCTCTCTCCCTCTCTATCTCTCTCTTTCTCCCTCTCTCCCTCTCTCTTTCCTCTCTCTCGGAGTTCAATATCATCGCCAGCTTTGAGGTCGACGATTGTCGAAAGGTAAAAAAACTCGTGCGTTGCTCTTTGACCGAGCGTCGAAGTCTCCGCGAGCTCGCCTATTTTTGCCTCAAAGTCTCAGCCCGCTCGTCGCCATCGTCTGTAGTCGCGTTGAACTCTCCGTGGAATTGCGTTCGGCGCTTCGACGGGCAGGGAGCGAAATTCGAAACGATCGACGTACAGAATGACCAAAATTTCGAACGTACAGAATTCCGAACGCCCCACCAGTCGCGCGATCTTCCACGTTGCCCGACTTTCGAGCTTTCCCACGTGTAAACCATCAATGGCAGACACATGCCGTCGGGAACTTTTTTGTAGAAAATTCAATTTCCTACAACGTTGTTTATGTGGACTTTTAGCCTATACACCGTTTTTTAGCCAGCGTACAGACGGGAAGATAAAGATTCACTGATTTCGTTATTGTTCCAATCTTGTGATGCTCGACTTTCGAGCTTTCCCACACGTAAACCATCAGTGGCAGACACATGCCGTCATGAACTTTTTTGTAGAAAATTTAATTCTCTGCAATATTGTTTATACAAACTTTTGGTCTACATAGCGTTGTTCAGCTAGCATTCAGACGGGAAGATAAAAATTAATTGATTTTGTTATCGCTTCCATCTTGTATTGCTCGACTTTCGAGCTTTCCCACGCGTAAACCAACAATGGCAGACACATGCCGTCATGAGCATTTTTGTAGCAAATTCAATTCTCTGCAACATTGTTCATACAAACTTTTGGTCTATATAGCGTCGTTCAGCCAGCGTTCGCGACGGAAAGAAAAATTCACTGGTTTTGTTGACGGTGTGCCCCGAGGCACGTAATCTCGGGGCAGTCGAACGTACGCGACTATACCTATATATTCGTATGCCAAATCTTGACCCTTCAAGGGACCCATTGCGTGTTCGAAATTTTCGTCGTTCTGAACATCGATCGTTCGGAATTTCTTCCCCCCCCCCCTCCCCCCATCCATTTCGACGATCCGACAAAACCCGGAAGCGGATTCCCTTTACAACCGTGTAAATGTGTACGTGGCGTCGTGCAATGCTAGCGGCCGCATGATAATTCCAGTTCCACGACGAGGTTCACCTAATTGCCCGACTAGAACAGTTTCTCCTGGGAGCCCGCACATAATGGCCGTTATGGTCCGTAAATGAGGTTTTTTTTTTCGTTGTTACCGTCGCGATTTCAGCACTTAAAAGTATAGCAAGGTGGTTTTTTTTCTGAATTTTTTAAGTTTTTTTAAAGTTTTTTTTTTTTTTTTTTTTTTCATTTTTATAACCGGGTCTGTGTACCGCTATGATATAGATATCGATAGCACCCACATATTTCGTGCTATCCGAGTAAATAAACCACACGGTCGCAGACACACACACACACATACATACGTACAGGCAAGTGAATTAATGAGAAAGTTTTTCACGTTTAACTGTAACCGAATCCTGGGACGACGAAATTTAAGTTAAAATAAAAATCGATAAGTACACCAGTGTCCCTCGTTAATGATAAAATTTTCAAGGTAGCTCATACTGTGAAATAACGAAATCACATTCTCAATAATCTTTAATTCACAAAAATGTCGATTTTATTTCACTTCATTCATTTATTTATTTTTCTTCAGAATTAATTAGTGAAAAATTGCTAAATAAATAAATATTGATGTTGAAAATCTGAAAGAAAAAAATCATATTTCAGCAATGGATAAAATAGTGTAGATAAATTTTTTATATCGAATTTTCAAAGTGGCGAGAAAAAAAGTCACCAAAGGGCTGGAAAAATCATCAATGCTCAATAAAATACCATTTTTTACTTTGAAAAAAAAAAAAAAAAAAAAATTATATCTTTTTTTTTTATTTGCAATTTTTGCCAAAAAATTCTTTGGCTCGAAGTTGCGCTTGGGGTCATCTTGACCCCCCCTCCCCCCTCTCCGATGACCTCGAAGGGTTGAATGATCAACGACAATGAAGATTCACTGTTATCGACATCGTGGGATGACCAAAAAAAAATAAATAAAAAAAAAAAAATGGCGATGGACGAGAGCAATGTGTACGTCGAAGAGAGCCCGAGAAGGCTTCCTAACACGGATGGCTAAGCCGTCTGCGCCGGATGTAGGTCGTTGGGGTATCCGCGATTCGCACGCGCCATTTTTCGCAACGAAAAGGAAAGCCATCTTACGTGCCAAGCTCGCTAAGCAAGAATATCGGGTTTGTGTTTGTGCGTGCCTGCGTGTGTGTGTGTGTGTGTGTTTTTGTGTTTGTGTGTGTGTGTGTGTGTGTGTGTGTGTGTGTGTGTGTGTGTGTGTGTGTGTGTGTGTGTGTGTGTGTGTGTGTGTGTGTGTGTGTGTGTGTGTGTGTGTGTGTGTGTGTACTAACGGATGTGGTAGTGGTAGTAGGTAAAGCAGCGATACACAGAAGCAAGGAAAGGAGGAAGAGGGAGGTGGTGAACGACCACCCCCCTCTTCCTTCCCCCTCCCCTTTCCCCACGCTATCTCTGTTAGCGGGTTAACGGTGCTCCGTTCTACTTTGCCGCTCTTCGCCGGCTTACCTTCGTCACGTCTGCATGCTGTTGGTCTCTCATTATTTTTTTCTCTCTCTCTTTTTTTCTCTCTCTCTCTTTCTTTCTCTTTCTCCGTCACTCTCTCGCTCTGTCTCTCTTTACGATTGTCTGCGTCTGTGAGCAGACCTCACGCACTTGGATGCTACATCTGGGTTCATGAGGGTGGTCCTTAATGGGGGTGTTGACGAATTTCGACAAGTGCACCCCCCAGATAGGTTCGAAATTGATAAATAAAAATATGTGCGAAACCCCAGCACTGTGGTCCAATAAAAAGACGTGCCTGTAACCTCGTTTTCTTTCACATTTGAATAACATGGGATTTTCAGACTAATTCGGTATTTATTTTTTCGAGTTGTCCCTGAGCACAGAAAAAATTCTTTATTCACACAAATCTATTGTTTGTAGATATAACTACTCGTACATTTTTTTACAAGACCTCACCTGTGTATTATCGATAACGGCGAACCGATGAAGGATGATAACCAACTGATAAACGATTTCAACACAAATTTGAATTTATTTGTGTTTATGTCTTGTGAAAAAAATGTACGAGTAGTTATACCCATTAACAATAGATTTGTGTGAATAGAGCATTTTTTCGCGTGCTTAGAGACAACTCGAAAAAATAATTACCGAATTATCCAGAAAATCCCATGTTATTCAAATAGGAACCAAAACGAGGTTACAGGCACGTCTTCTCATTGGACCACAGTGCCAAGGTTCCGCACATATTTTTATTTGTCAATTTCAAACCTATCTGGGGGGTGCACTCGTCGAAATTCGTCAACACCCTCATTAAGGACCACCCCAATATATACACTATACGAACATGCATAAATCCCAGCGGAGTCTTCGGCTCAGCTGCAAACACGTATTGCGAGTCACGCACGCACGTATCGACACACACACACGCACTTGTAACAATAGAATGAGAAAAAAAATTGTAGTTCCTTACAAACGCGATATTTAATCGAAAATGCGAAAAAAAAAAATTGGTGGACCGTTTTGTGAGCGACCGGAAGCTTCGCCAACAATAATAATTCAACCCTGCGGTCGTACTTCCCGATGGGGGCGACCAATGGGAAACACTTATCGGCGATCTCATCCACAAATTTTCGGGACCAGGATGTCCGCGTATACCACGCACACGAAAAATATCTCATCGTGATGGATCTTCGATATCGAACCGCGAAAATTTTCGTGCGCTCTATAGCGTGAAAAATATTGTTCGATATATTGTTCGGTCGATGGAATGCCGAGTCACTTTCCTCTCGAAGACCCATTGGGGATTGAAGTAGGTCGTGACTGTAAAGCGGATCCTCGTAGTTTCCGATAATCACGAACGATACCAGCGCCACGGCTACTTCCATAAATTTATTAAAAAAAAAAAAATTTTTTAAAGAGGTCAGTCTATAAATCTGTGATAATTAAATGAATGCAATTTCATGGAAAATCAAATTTTCTGGTTTGATCAACTGGAAAAACAAAAAAACTAGTTTGATTGTATGAATATAGATGGAAATTGAAAAAAAAAAAATTTCTACAACAATGCAAATAAATCAATAGAAAAGAAACAAAAAAAATAGGCTCTTCAGGGTCGATGATCTTTAAAAAGATCATCGACCCTGAAGAGCCTGTAAGAAGAAACAGAAAAAAAAAATCTCTCCATAAATATGTGATAGTGAAATAAATGAAATTTCATGCAAAATCCAATTTCGTGGTTTGATTATCTGAAAAAACAAAAAACTAGTTCGATTTAATGAATACAGCTTGAAATGAAAAAAAAAGATTCCTCCATAAATCCAAATGAATTAACAAAAAAGAAACAGAAAAGTAGGCTCTTCAGGTTCAATGACGTTCGAGAAAATTTAAGAAAAAATAAAGAACGAAAAAATCTTTTCATAAATATGTGATAATGTGATAAATAAAATTCCATGGGAAAAATTATACATTTCGTTCTTCAATTATTGAGAAAAAAAAGTAGTTCGATTGAATGAACACAGTTGAGAGTGAAAAAAACAAAAAAAAAAAAATTGCACCAATTCTAGTAACCCGATGAAAAATAAAGAAAGTCTTTTCAGGGTCGATGATCTTCGACAAAATGTCAAACTAAATAAAAAAAAAAAATTACTCCACAAATCTGTGATAACGAATGAAATAAAATTCCATGAGAAACCGAAATTCCGTTTTTCAATTATCCGAAAAAAAATAATAAAAACAAAAAAAAACCAGTTCAATCGAATGAATACAGCCGAAAAAAGAGGCTTATTATTTTCGGGGTCGATGATCTTCAAAAAATTCAAACGTCAAACGTCAAACGAAAAAAAAAAAAAAAAAAAAGTCGAACAAGTATTTCGGCAACCCAATGAGACTTTTGATAGGTTCCTCGTGATAGCCCAAAAAAAAAAACTCACGTGGTGAGGTTTCGTGCTTAACGTGGGTCACGAAATTTCTCCGTCGGAGGGGCCGCGAAGACGTCAGCCCCCCCCCCCGCCCCCTTTCCCACCCCCTTCCCCTGCCCATGCGGTCCGCGTGTCGATGGTGGACAGTAGGTCGACATTAGCGAGGCCCGAGAGACAATTCCATTGGCTATAGCGTCTAATAAGCCCGAGAAAGAGAAAGAAAACCTCTACGATCATATATATATATATATATATATATATATATATATATATATATATATATATATATATATATATATTCGTCGATATATCGGTGTCGATACAAACGACGACGAGGGGGTGAGGGGGGTGGGGGAGGGTTCGCCGATGTTTCAGGTGATCTGGAAGAACGATATGAACCACGCGAATTCTCGGTCGTCGCCGAATTGGTCGCGCGGATATATACCCGGTGATCCCATTGATAAGTGGCTCACCATTGTCGTAGGCCTGAATTAAAAAAAAAAAAAATTTGAAAAAAAAACCTTACTTCTGATGGGCAACCGGTTGTGGGTTGACGCGGTTCCCGGTCAAACGCGTCATCGTCGTTCATCGGTTGGAACGTGTATATATGTATATATATATATATATATATATATATATATATACATATATATATATATGTTTATATATATTATTTATATATATATATATATATATGTAGATATGGAGTCTGCGGGTGACACCGTGCCTTCATCTCGGTCGACCGGGCTTCCTCCTGTCCGGCTTCCTATGCTACATGTAAAACACATATATATATATGTATAGATATGTATATATGTATAATAGGGTGGTCCTTATTTTGGTTGTTTTTTTTTCTCTCTAATTTGGCGGCTCCCGGAGAATCAGATGGTTCGAAATGACTGACAAAAAATATCCTCAAAATTTGAGGTCCTTATCTTAATTTTGAACTCCGCCGCCAGTCTCACAAAGTTTGCCATTTGAATGACACAGCGTTTTTTATTTCGTGTTTCAGAACTTTCTTTTATCATGTCCGATGTTGTGCACCGTGGATGATACTGTGAATTGTGAACAATTTTTTTTTTCGAGTCGTTGTGCATTGGAAACCGGTTTTTTTCATTACTATTTTTAATGGAGCAAAAAAAAAAAATTGTTCGTTATCTATAACGGATCGTCGTTATCGATACTATAGTAGCAAATCTTCTGAAGTTTCACATTTTTTGTTTGAGTACTTCAGTCACAATTAAAAAAAAAATTCTGTAATATGAAAAAAAAAGAAAAAAAAAGAAAAAAAATTATGACTGAATTACCGCACCGAAAAAAAGTCACAATTTCGTGAGTTTTGCTACAAACTATAGCAGCAATACCGAAAAATTCGTTACAGATAATAAACAATAATTTTTTTCTAGTCAGTCAAGATAGAAAAAAAATCCCTAATTTTTTATGTACAACTTGAAAAAAATGATTGTTCAGGATCCACGGTATTATCTACAACGCACAACTTCAGACGAGATAAAAGAAAGTTCTGAAATATGGAACAGAAAAAAAACACTGTCATTTAAATTGAAAACTTTGTGAGGCTCGAGGCATAGTTTGAAATCCAGATAGGGACTTCAAATTTCGAGGACATTTTTTTTCAATTATTTCGAACCACCTCATTTACCGGCAGCGCAGAAATAAATTTAAAAAGTAAAAACAAGGACCATCCTAATATATCTATATATATATAACAAACGCCGACCTCCGTGACGGGGTCCTACGCCATTGGATAACGGTACCAAACGCCGCGTCACGGCTCGACGATCCCCACCTATACGTTGGTATTATATACACCGTGATATATATATATATATATATATATATATATATATATATATCTATATGTGTATAGGGATACAGGTACACATATGTATACTTACACAGTCCATTCCACCCGGCCCCCCCCCACCCCCCGACAAGGACGGACGACTGTGTGAAGCGACAAGGACGGTTCCGCTGGATTGGAGGGGGGGGGGGAGAATTTCTCCTCGTGTGTTAATGCACACGTGGTGAGCCACGAAATTATCATAATAATTGTAACTTCATCAAGGAAATTCTAAATCTCAGCATTAACATTCAAAATGTTGTGTCGAATATTTTTTTTTTTTTTTTTTTTATTCTGTCGCCGGAAAATGTTTTATAATTATTCGTGAAAAATGTGATAATGATGAATTTCATGAGAATCGAGATATTTTTTTCATTGAAATCGTTCATTGTGATAGTTAAAATTAGTGTACATAAGATAAACGAAAAAAGGAAGAAATAAAAAATTGAAAAAATTCTGTTGGAATTTTTTTGGGATTTTTATTTTGACGTTGTATCGTTGAGTCGATTTTGGCAAAAAGATAATCATCGAGATCGATGAAATTGACAGAATAATGACGACGATAAACTTTACCTATTTTTATAATTTTGATTATTTTTTCATTCTGGATGAACTCGAATTTTGAAAAAAATAAATAAAAAATAAATAAAAATCATACCTGGCCATCTATCGAGCGTTTATCAAACTACCGCAGTCGACCGCGAATTAGACGATGATTTTGTGAAATTGTGGAAAATATGCAAGTCGATAAGATGCGTTATTATCCTAAATTTCAATTTTCTACGTCGCGTGATTTGTGAAAAAAATTTACTTGGACAGACGGACAGACGGACAGACACGCCAGTGATTTTACAAGGGTTCCATTACCTTCCTTCAAAGGTACTGAACCCCATAGAGGCAAAAAAAAATCATTTTCGAGATCCTTCTTCGAGATAGAAATTTCGGTCTGATCTTCACTGCCGTTTCCACTTAATTTTTTTTTTTTTCATTCCTTCATTTTCACAATAATTTCGATCTCAACGAATCTTTTAGGATCTTGTCCTTGACAGGATGTATGTACCTGCATTTTTTTTTAATTTTTGCGTCCATTATTTCGTCCACAATTATATAGGGCATTCCGTGACATTTCCATTTTATTTATTTTTCATCAACTCAATTTCACTGCCAATAATCGCAAAATAAAATCTACTTTCCATTTCCATGTGAAATCGTCTCAACTCATCAAAAAAAAAAAAAAAAAAAAAGAATACCGATTTTCAAACTTGACTAACAAAAATCTTGATTTCAAGAGCTTTTGAAAAATTTAGCTTTCAACATTTTCAAACAAGTTCTATTAAAAAATGTAGTTATGAATAAAATAAAATGGAACATTTTTACGAAATGCCCCATATAAATCTAGCCAAAATAAATGGACGAAAAAAATCTTTAAAGAATTTATGTACACACAAAATGTGTCGGAAACAACATCCTAAAAAAAAACAATTTCAAAAATTTCGGAGTTCAACTTATCCAAAGCGACATCAAATTTTGAGAAATATATATACATATATATATATATATATATATATATATATATATATATATATTTGAACCACGGTAATTTGGTCGTTCGTGCACGGTGTCAGCAGAATGCCGGTCCGTGAAGCCACGGGGCTGGGACAGTGACAGAGAGCCGAAGACGTGGAGAAGTCGTTCGCGTGCGGAGGTTTGCTGCAGGCTCCGCGATCCCGCGCCGAGCCTAGCGTGCCACTGACCTGGTTAGCGAGCACGCCGAGTCTTTATTCTCAACAGCGAGTGACGAAGAAGACCGTGGGCAAACTTTGCCATCGGTATACCACGTCTCTCGCTTCTGTTGCTTCCGACGTTGCTCCTTCTGCCGATGCTCCTTCTTGTGGTGATCCGGTGCTTGTGTTGCTGACGACTATAACCCCCACACACACAGTCGTATTTGAATGAAATAACGAACAAACGGATGTAAAACGTTGGGCATGAAACTCGTAAAGCCGATACACAGGTCGTCCTGTACCGATCGAGCGAGTGCGCATGCGCGTTGGCGGATGTTCTCTCTTTCTTCACACACGGACCACATATGCCTGCTAGGGTGGTCCTTATAGGGGTGTTGAGGAATTTCGACAAGTGCACCCCCCAGATAGGTTCAAAATTGATAAATAAAAATATGTGCGAAACCCCAGCACTGTGGTCCAATCAGAAGACGTGCCTGTAACCTCGTTTTGTTTCCCATTTGAATAACATGGGATTTTAAGACTAATTCTGTTATTATTTTTTCGAGTTGTCCCTGAGCACGCAAAAAATTCTTCATTTACACAAATCCATTGTCAATGGGTATGACTAGTCGTACATTTTTTTACAAGACCTTATCTGTGTATTATCGATAACGGCGAACCGATGAACGATGATAACCAACCGATAGAAGATTTCAACACAAATTCAAATTTATTTGTGTTTATGTCTTGTGAAAAAAATTCACGAGTAGTTTATACTCATTAACAATAGATTTGTATAAATGAAGAATTTTTTGCGTGCTCAGGAAAAACTGCAAAAAATAATAACCGAATTAGTCTGAAAATCCCATGTTATTCAAATGGGGAAACAAAACGAGGTTACAGGCACGTTTTTCCATTGGACCACAGTGCTGGAGTTTCGCACATACTTTAATTCATCAATTCCAAACCTATCTGGGGGGTGCACTTATCGAAATTCGTCAACACCCCCATTAAGGACCACCCTAGTACCTATACAGTATGCGTAGATTCTTCTCGCTGCCGACGAGCAACTCGAGACCTCGTTCAGGTCCTCGTGCGTTGTGTCGCATCGTCGACGAGCCTCTTCGCCCCCCAACACAACCATCTCTTCAAATCCTCCTTATCTTCGATTTTTTATCAACTTATCCCTTCTCAAATTTTCTTCAGCAATTTGTTGCCATGAATAAATCGACCGAATGGACAAATCAACCGTTGCGACAGTCAAACGAATCATTATTATCATTATTATTATCATCCAATCTCGTTCAATACCGATGCAAAATAAAAAACAAAAAAAAACAAAACAAAAAAAAAAAATTTTCCAAGGTCGACCTTGTTCCTTGTTCCAGGTCCTCGCGGCGCCGTTGGCGGTTGCACCACCCCCGGCAGTAGAGTGGATCCCTGGTGGAATCCTGGTCCCCTCTTCCCCACGGTCACCACGCCAGGGCCGCCGAGGAACGACGAGGGGCATCCAGGAAACAACAACCAGTACTGCAACAACGGGCCACAACGTTCATCGAGTCCACCGACATCGTCGTACTCGTTTCTCACATCCCCCATTCACCATAATCATCATCATCAACAACAACAACAACAACAACAACATCACCAGTATCAAAACAATCACAACAACAACAACATCTCGACGACAACCGCCAACAACAACAACAACAACAACAACAACAGCAGCAACCACAACAACAACAACAACAACAACAACAACAACAGCAACAACAACAACAACAATCAACAACAACAGATAAATCGTAATTTCGCATTACCATCGTTCAGTTCAGCCACGACAACGTGTACGAGTTCGAGTTTCGGCAATTCGGATTCCACATCGTCAAGGTCAGATGTCGTGAGATCAACGTCAACAGCAACGTCGAATCCTTACACGTTGATCGGTGAACAAATCGCGAGACAATCATTGTCAACGAGCGAACAATCGGAAAACGCGATAACATCGTTGCTCGGAACTAAATCAACGACGGAAAATTCGCAAACTCCGAATAATCATCATCATCATCATCATCATCAACATCATCGACATCATCAACAATCGTCGGCAACCACGGTACTGTCGTCTTTGCTCGCTTCGACATCGAACAATCTAAGTTTTCCCGAGTCCTCCGTATCGGCTTCGTCAACAACAACAACATCAACAACAACATCAACACCCCCAAACCCTCGTAACGCAATTTCCGCGTCGTCGTCATCGTCATCGTCATCCGGCGACTCGTTGACCAACATTCTGTCGTCACTGAACGTTCGTGTTAAATCGGAAAACACATCGCGAATGCGTGGAAACGTTGAACGTGAGATATCAACATTGACGTCATCATCCGCAACAACGACAACCACATTCAACGCTTCGCTGTTGAGCTCATTGTTGTCAACATCGCGTATAACAACCACGCGATTATCCACCGACGAAGAATTGTCAAATCGGGTTGGCATAAAGATCGAATATTCATCGGATCCGGATTGTCACAACGAACAAATCGATCCGGACGATTGTCATCCTGTCAAGGTGGAATATTCGTTGGGTGAAGATTCACCGTGCAACGTTTTGGACGCTAGCGAGGAGGATCTGGTGGCTACTTCACCCTACGACATAATAAATTCGTCCAGCGTTGGACAAAGAACGACGACCTTGATGAAACAACAATCAAACTTGCACACGAGACACAGCAGGATTAAATTGGAAAACGGTGGTAATTGTGGGATCCTGTCGCCAAGAACGGAATTGCCGATAGACATGAAGTACGAGACGCAATCGGGACCACCCACAGTGCCTTCCCACCTGTCAGCCACTGTGGAACCTCCCCACAGCAGTCAGGGCAGTGGAATGGTGGTCGTAGGTTCACCCTCCGAAGTCGTGGGAGTCGATAGCCTCCTGCTGTCACCTTGGGCAACAACGGGCCCAGAATTCCTGGACACCCCGGATGTAAAACAAACGGCAACAGGTCTTCAAGACGCTTGGGACACTCTTCTATTAGGTTCTTCGGTCGGTGTGACTACCGCACAATCATTGGCCGAATTGAAACCACTTCCACCGTTCACCGGTTACACCGGACATCTAAGCATAAACGGAATTCCGGGACATCATTATCACACGATAGCGTCGTCGGGTCAACAAAGATCGTCCATGCAATCAACGTCACCAACGCCATCTTCCAATCACGAGTATTACGAGTCACCGGTTGTATCATCGAGCACGCCTTGTCCTCAATCCACCCAGAAACAACAACAACATCAACAGCAACATCAACAACATCAGCACCATCAACACCAGCAACAACAACAACAACAGCAGCAGCATCAGCAGCAACAGCAGCAACAACAACAGCAGCAGCAGCATCAACAGCTTCCTCAGTCGACGCAACAGGTGGATTACGACATTGAGGACATTGCCGAGATAATTGGATCGGCCATTGCTGACACTACGGTTCCGGGTGGTGGAAACGGACCGGGTTCCGATCACGATCCCGACGGCTCGCGCGATTGGATCGACATTGCCGAGTGGATCGATACAGCGTGCTCCCCTAAAAATCACGAGACTATGTCGCCCAGTCCGTATTCCCAGATGTATGGTGCGTCAACGCCCAATCAGTCCCAACAACACGGTTCAACGTTGCACAGCCTGTTGACTCACGGTTACGCGCCATCTTTGTCAGCCCGACTGCAGGCCGGTAATCCGGGATTGCAGAGCTCTTCCTGCGGGGAAACACCTTCTTCCACCAGTCCGTATCCTCCAGTTAGTCCACCAGGTCGGGTGTCAACTTCCTGCAGTCCCGATCACATGTTGCACTCTTCGTTCGTCGCGCCCACGCGGGATCATCGAAAACGACCCAGACCCGGTCCCGGCAGTCACAATCCCACCAAGAAGAACCCAACCGCCAGCAACAACGCTCTGTCATACGGCACGGAATCCGGATTGTTGGGCGGCAAGGAAAAACCCGTTCATCGTTGTTCCATATGCAATCGTGGATTTTTGAACAAGAGCAACATAAAAGTACATTTGCGCACGCATACGGGTGAGAAGCCGTTCAGGTGTGAGGTTTGTGGGAAGGCTTTTCGTCAGAAAGCACATTTGATAAAGCATCAACAGATTCACAAGAGAATCGGCAGGGATTGAAGAGGAATGGAAAAATGAGGGACAGAACGGATTTTGAGAGAACGTTTTCGAGGAGATTCGATGGGGGAAGATGGAGGCGGAATCTGATGAACGGAAGCGAGGGTGGATCAAAGATCTCTCGCTGAAGGTCACGGTAGAGGGCGAGTTATCGATCGATCGTTGAACTTGATCGGTTGATCGCAGGGAATGATCTAGGGGAGGTGGAGGAGAGATTTTTCGTTTTTTGTTCGTTGCGACGGGTCGATGATGATGGCGGCGTTGTTGACAGGCTGATTTGTCATTGAGAAAACGATCGGGATGGAAAAAGAGGTGGAAAAAGAGAGGGAGAGGGAGATGGAGAGCAGATGGTCATCGAGGTATGAAACCTCGAAGGACAGAACGACGAGAATGACGAATGGGCCCTCGTTCGATGAAAAATCGTTAGTGCGCATGCGCACTAGATCCGCGCGCATGACGCCACGGAGGATCTCTCGCTCGCACCGCCAATCACTAAATGTACATAATACAAATATACATATATGCATTGTAAAATTGGTAGATCGAATGAATAAATAAATAAATACATTTATTTATTTATTTTTTTTAAAACTAAATAGATAAATTTGTGGATTATTTATTTAGATATAAATATATATATATATATATATATATATATATATATATATATATATATATATGTTTGATATTGTTAGGAACGATGAGCACGTTCGTGAAACAAGCATCGAGTACCCGTTAACGTACTTAACGATCGAGAACTCATGATACACGATATAGTCGTCGGAAAAAAAAATGAAACAAATAGTTTAAAACTGTTTAGTCGCGATGAACTTGTTGCGGATATTGGGACACGTGGAGAATTTTTTTTGCCTTGAAAAAAAAAAATTTTAAGGTTGTGATCGAAGAATTATGTGAAAAAAAGAAAATGGATTTTTTTTTTTTTTTTTTTCAAATGCAATGTTTCAGAAACGCAATGTTAGTTAGTAAGTGAGGCGCGACCATAATGTGATCGTGCTACGATGTACCTAATAACGTCCTTTCCCATTGCAATTTCACGTGTATTTGTTTTTTATTTATTATTTATGGTTATTTTTTTTTTTTTTTTTTTTTAAATCACGATGCTGATTTCTCGCCCCTCCACCCCCCCTCACTTTGTCTTCACTTCCCACGTTATACGTTACTCATAAATTATTTATTCAATCCTCTTTACTCGTCGCACCTTCTCGATCGTCCAATCGCTCTTGTAAGATAGATAGTTATTAAAATATTATTATTATTATTTTTAATTTTATCATTATTATTATTATCATTTGTTTGTAAAAATATTACCGTTGTGCCTGTTGCCCCTGTTATTTTTTTTTCGCCACTTTTACGATTGTCAACGCTCGTTCGTGAATGAAATTTGTGTTGTTGGAATTCTTTTTTTTTTTTAATTTTTTTAATCTGGCGAATTTCGATCGTATGTAATATAGTGAAAGTCCGTAGGATTCATCGATGATTATTTATAATTATTTGATTTAGCGAAAATACGGGTCTCTCGATTATACAATTGCTTCTATTTTGTGGTTTTGTCCTTTTCTATCCTTCTCTCTCTCTCTCTCTCTCTCTCTCTCTCTCTCTCTCTCTCCCCTCCCCCCCCCCTCTGTCTCGTTCGATCGGAACGCCTCGCAGGTTTTCGAGAAACCGGTCTCAAAAAAAAAAAAAAAAAAAACGATCGGTTCCCAAGCACCCTTAGACGTAGAAAAAAAAATTTATCGGGCGATCGGGATTATTCGACATTCGAAAGAAAAAAAACTATGTTTATTTTAAAAAATCTCTATTTTTTAGTATTTATTATTTTTATGTGCGATATGAAAAAAAATTGAAAAAAAATAAAATGAAATAGAATATCAAATAAATAAATAAATGTGTTACGCGCGGAAAAATCGTGAGATCGACCGATCGATCGATAATCGAGGTTTACGTAACGAGTCTTCTCGATCGTGTCGATCGCACGACGAATTTTTCCACGGCAAACCCTAAAATTATCATTGTATAAAGTCTAGAAAACCGTGAATTTATTTATATATATATATATATAGATATATATATCATTATTTTTGATGTTCGATTAAAAAGACATGATTGTTACCCTAAAAAAAGGCGTCGGTGTTTGATTTTGTGTCGTTGCCATCTCGATGGCGATGATACGATTGTTTTAATTATTTTTACGTTATCCTTTTTCCTTGATCCAATTTTTTAATGCGCTTCCAACAATCGCGAACGAAGGTTTGTCCGATCAGTCATAAGATTTATTCGTTCTCCAGCCTTTTGGTTTCGAATTTGTTCTGTGGACTTTTTTTTTAGAAAACGATAATTTTGGCATTGGAGTCGATCGATTATTTATCGGCCTTATATAAAATTCTCTTAAACTTTTCATAATACTCAACAAAATAAGCTATTTGACCTTGACAAATTTCCTTGGATTCAAACAATATTATTTCTATATTCTTTTTTTTTCATAAACTATTTTTGCTGCAGTATTCGTTGTAATTTTCGTTGAAAGCACTATACGGGGTGGGACACTAACTCGTGCCACCTCAAAAATCTCTGTAATTATCGACGCCAGGAAAAAATGTTCCAAACAAAAAATGTGCGATACGAAGGGGGTCATCGAGTGCAACCATTTTTTTTTTACTTCAGTAGAGGCGCTGACGCACAGTGAAGGTCACCTCTACTTTTTTAAGTGATACGGTACATTTTTTATTCAACCATCTTGTAGAGCATCGCGAACTACGTAAAAAACATTGGGGGGGGGATCAGAGTCGTTCAAGGTCATTCAAGATCATCATTAAGAACGTCCAACTACGCCCGATGATATGCGAGAGAGAATCGTTCGAGCGTGTGATTCGATAAGTGCCGAAGTGATAAGAAATTTCACACAATCCGTGATAAGGAGATTGCAATACCGCATTGATTTCAATGGCAATTACTTTGAACACCTTCTGTAAATAAATTTTATTTCACATGAAAATAAAGTCAATGTCACTTTTTGATCATAAATGACCTTGAACGACCTTGAACGGTTCCGATTTTTGCGAGTGGGGTTCCCTGGACCCCACGTGACCGATATGTTATTATTTGGAGGTTAAGAACGGGTTGAGAAACAGCAATCCACAGCTGACATATATATATATATATATTTTTTTTTCTTCTCAATTATTACTCCAATTGGAACGACTCGACAGATTTTCCAGCTGAAACTTCCGGGGTAAGTGATTGCGGTAAGTAACGATTACGTATCTTAACTGTATTTGAAAAAAAAAAAAAAAACAGTAATGAAAAAAAAAATGGAAAACATAAAAATAAACAAAATCATCGCCACTCACCAATTGTGTTTGTGAGATTAAATTGCAGTAGTTACCCTAATATGATTTTTGCAACATAAGTGCGTACTGGATTCATAACCGAACCGAATTGATACGTCAAACACTATTTCTATGACACTAAATAATTTCATGTGTAAATATGAAAATTGAAATTTATTGGAAAAAATTATGTAGAAATTATTTCCGAGAGAAAAAAAATTCCTAATCGTTTCTTCATAGTTGTTCATCAACAACTGTGAACATCAAAACGAAAATTAGTGTCAAGTTTCAAATCTTTTTCCAACCTTCCTCACTTTTAAGGGGGTAAATCTGTGTGGATTGTCAGAAAAATAGGTGAATTTTGGAAATTATTATCTCAAAAACTATTCGTCCGATTGAATTCGAGCTGGTTTTATTCGAAAGTACGTTCATTGAGGTATGTTGACGAAATTTTCGTTTGGATGCATGGTGAATGGGGGCGCTGTTATTCTGGCCGGCGTAAAATAACTTTTTCAAAGTCGGTTCCCACTTTTTTTTGGATAACGGATTGACCGATTCCTTTGAAATTTGGACACAATATGCATGTTTCTGTGGTTCACACGATAGACGATGATACTAAGAATATTTTGTGAAAGTTTCAAGAAGATCCGAACTATCGTTCAAAAGTTACAACTTTCACAAGGTTCGAAAAAGTGAATCCTAGAAAAACCAAGAGGTTACCTATGCTACGCTTCAAATACTGTAACTTTAACATTTTTTCGAATTTTCCAATTCTGTAAAACTGTAAATATTCCTAATCGTTCGGGCTAATGGAATATAAAATAAATAAAAAAAAAGAAAAATTTTGAAATTTTTCGCGGCCTTAAACTTCAGTCGCGAGATATCTGCCTTCAAAGTCGTTATCACAACACCCCCCCCCACCGCCCCTTCAATTTCCAATCTATTAATGAACAAAAATATGAAAAAATTTGAGAATGTACATAGCTTTCAATTACCACTTTCAATGAAAATTATAATCAACACTAAAAAAATAGTTTATAAAAAATTGAGAAATAACTGTTTTTTTCTTTTTGCAAATAAATCGTCACACGTAGACTTTGATAGAGATTACATATTTTGTTCACATGAAATCGAGCCCTGAAAGTAACCCTGTCACATGCTTGTCCAACACGTTCATGAAACATTTTTTTTTTCTTTTGATATTGAAATCAAAGTTTCGAAGAAGTTGTGGAAATAATAAAAATTCGCTTCGACGGTGCACGTTCGAGTGAAGAATGTTACAGGTCGTTCCGAAATTTTAAGTACACCGTCTAAATGGAAGAATGTAACGAAGTTACGGTCTTCCCGAGGTCAGGGAACTCGACCGTTGTAATTCCCTCGATCGTGTGGGCCCTTGTGCGTGTTATAAACGTCGAATGGATTTATCCCGGAGAAGAATAGACGGAGTCGGAGATCACAGACTCAACGCATCTCTCGTACATATAGATATATATGAGGGTGGTCCTTAATAGGGGTGTTGACGAATTTCGACAAGTGCACCCCCCAGATAGGTTTGAAATAGATAAATAAAAATACCTGCGAAACCCCAGCACTGTAGTCTAATGAGAAGACGTGCCTGTAACCTTGTTTTGTTTCCCATTTGAATAACATGGGATTTTCTGGATAATTCGGTAATTATTTTTTCGAGTTGTCCCTGAGCAGGCGAAAAAATTCTTCATTAACACAAATCTATTGTTAATGGGTATAAACTACTGGTACATTTTTTTACAAGACATAAACACAAATAAATTTGAATTTGTGTTGAAATCGTTTATCAGTTGGTTATCATCGTTCATCGGTTCGCCGTTATCGATAATACACAGGTGACGTCTTGTAAAAAAATGTACGAGTAGTTATACCCACAAACAATAGATTTGTGTGAATAAAGAATTTTTTGCGTGCTTAGGGACAACTTGAAAAAATAATAACCGAATTAGTCTTAAAATCCCATGTTATTCAAATGGTAAACAAAGCGGGGTTACAGGCACGTCTTCTCATTGGACCACAGTGCTGGGGTTTTGCACATATTTTTATTTATCAATTTTGAACCTATCTGGGGGGTGCACTTGTCGAAATTCGTCTACAACCTCATCAAGGACCACCCTAATATATAAAATCTCAGGCCGGACCGGTGCCTCCTTCTTCTCTGCACGGTCCACGTACCAGTTGGGTCAGTGACCCACATTTTTCGGGGGCCTCACGCGGGCCCGGCCCGCCTCGGGAACCGTGAACTAAACCTAGCGGGATCGTTGTTAGGATAGCCTCGGGATCACTACCGATGATAATTCGAAATACCGAGAGCTAGACCGCGTGCAAGGTGGCTGGCTCGCTTAGCCCATCACGGCCCGTCGGTTCCCCCAAACTCTTCCGGCCCTCAACCTTTTTTCACCTCTCACGATTTTTCGTTGAGCCCTTTTTATCGCGCACACGCATTTACTCGAATCACATTAATTCACTCACAGTTATTTTACCGCTACGAAATAAACGGTGTGTGTCTGTGATTCTTCAATTATAATATGTATACAATTTCGGTGAATTTTACGTTGATAATTTTACGGTGTGCTATTGGGGTTTTTTTTTCTCTATTTTCCAAACAGACCGATCGTTTTTGTTGAAATATTTTTACTGGTGAAATTTTTACCTTTTTTTTTTTGAATTAATATTCGAAAGTTTGCAATCGTAAAAATTGACAGGACAGAATCTTCTTTTGAAACGAATATTGAATTGAACATTTTTGGATATTAGGATATTGATTTTTTTTATTATCGAAATAGATCGATTATTTTTGTTAAAATATTTCTGTTTTTTTTTGCATCAATATTCGAAACTTTGCAACCGTGAAAGTTGACAAGATGGAATTTTTTTTTTTTTTAAATATTGAATTGAACATTTTTGGATAATACGATATTGGCTTCTTTTTAATCGAAATAGATCGATTATTTTTGTTAAAATATTTTTACTGTTGCAATATTCGTGATTTTTTTTGCATCAATATTCAAAACTTTCAAATCGTGAAAATTGACAAGATAGAATCTTCTTTTGAAAAAAATATTGAATTGACATTTCTTGGATGTTACGATATTGGTTTTTTTATTATCGAAATAGACCGATTATTTTTGTTGAAATATTTTTTAGTGTTGAAAAATTCGTGAAAAATGATTTATTCATTTCTTGTACATTAATATAACTCTTCCGGTCTTGACCTTTTCGCCTCTCACGATTTTTCGTTGAGCCCTTTTTTCACGTTAACACACACATGTATAGATGGGTCTCATTAATTCACTTACAGTTATTTTACCGCTACAAAACGAACGTGGTGATTCTTCAATTATAAAATATACAAAATTTGGTAAAATGTTGAGTTGAAAATTTTACGACATTATGATATGAGCTTTTTTTTTTTATTTTTTCAAATGGACCGATCATGTGGAAACATTTTATCCCGTTCCAAAACTCGTGAAAAATGATTCTCATTTAAAGAATGATCAAATTGAAAATTTACGATATTAAGATATTGGTTTTCTTTATTGTCAAAGTAGACAGTTAAAATATAATTTTTGTTAGAATATTTTTTACTGCTGCAAAACTCGTGGAATTTTTTTATTTCCATGTACACATTAATATTCGAAATCTTGCAATCTCGCCGAATTGCAAAATAAAATCCATCGGCAAAAAACAAAATTATTGATTTGAAAGTTTTACGATATTATCGTATTAGTTTTTTTTTTAATTTACCAAATAGTTCTTGTTCTTGAACCGATCGTTCTTGTTGAATAATTCTTACCGTTGTAAAACTCGTGACAATATAAAGGCATCAATTTTTCTCTACTCGAACATACGAAAATATTGAAACCGTCCGAATTGACAAAATAAAATCTATAAATCTATTAATCTATAAATATCTATTAAAAAAACCTACATTAAAAAAAAATCATCTAGTGATTGGAATGAAAAATTTTTAAAAATCATCCGTCAATCTCGGAACAAAAATATGAAAATTCAAACAAGCAAAATACAAAAAAAGAAATGAATCGAAATTATTACAATGCAAAAAAAAAAAATGCGATCTGCCACCGGTCTCACACAAATTTCCGTATCGCGGCCAGCCAGCCCAAAAAAAAAAAAAAAAACCAAAACGAAACCCCAAGACTCTTTGTTCGTCCCGTGTTCTCTCGAAAAGCGATGAGAAACCGGAAGAACCATATTGCCGCTATGGCCACAATGAAAAAAAAAGAAATAAATAAAAAATAAAAAATACAAACTGAGGAATCAACAACGACGGAAGTAAACGCTACAACCCTCTCCCAACCCCGGCAGCAAAGTGGTGCACACGCCCCGGCGGCCACTACCGGGTTGCAACAAGCCAGGGCGCGATAATACCCTTGAAAAAAAAAAAAAAAAAAAAAATGTAGACAAAGAACGAAATGCGCACAATGGCGCGATCGTCGATCGTCGAAATCGTGAAGCTATAAGGAACTCTCCTCTCGTGCACCAGTCGTGGCGTGCCACCGCCAAGTCCTTTTTTTTTTCTTTCTTTTTTTTTCCTCCTCTTCTTCGAGTCGCTGCCATCGCGCGCGTTGTCGTTTCGCACAGTCTATCGTATATATATATGTATATATATATACTGTAGCGTGCACCGAAAGAAAGTCTTTCACCGTGGACGACCGAGGCGGCACGATTCGGACGCGGCGAGAGGGGGCTGGACGAGAGAGAGAGAGAGAGTGAGAGCGAGAGAGGGGTGGGGGTGGGGTGCGGGGGCCGAAGCGGACGATGTTGGTATACTTCGGTCGGTACCAGGCAGCGACGTGTTCCACTTACATGGCACACTTAACCAACCCGGCGAGTTGCCTCGGTTCAGGATCCTGCAGAGTGGGTCTGTCCTACCGACCAGATATATATATATATTAGGGTGGTCCTTATTCGGGGCCAAAATTTTTTTGGCCCTCCCATGGGCTTAAATGTCTCGAAAAAAATAAATTTTAACGTAGCCGAAGGCCCAGCCTCGTGGACCAATTCTAAGTACCTCCCCAAAGCCCCTCGAATTTCGCCATTTGATTAACTTATGGTTTTTGGCACCTGATGGTTTATATTTTCTTCCTTCCGCTGTATTGCACCGAAAAATCCAGAACTCCTCACATTTTTCACTTAGGGTAGTAGGTGTTCGATGCCAATTTTAAATATTTTCCAGTGATTGAATTCGGCGGGGAATCGGCAAGTTGAGATAGCTTGTTTTTCAAAGCTTCGATGAATCTCATAATAACTTGGAAACTATGTGAGATACGACGATAATGCAAATAACCTTTTTTGTAGAAAATTGAATTCTCTACAAAAAAGATCTGATAAGATTTTTTCCTTTTTCCAAAGTTTTTTAAATATTTGGAAAAATGAAGCGCTTCAGTTTTTCAAAAAAATCGCAAAATTTTATTCAATCCCCAAATAAGGACTACCCTAATATATATATATACTTTGACGTAGCTCGCGGACTCGCTCGAGACTTTATAGCCAACCGTGGTTACGACCAACCCGACGAAGACGAAGACGAAGACGATGTGCCTGCTTGCCACGATGCTCCGACGAGTTGTCGGCTTTTAAAATACAGCTACAGTTGTATTTTATTTTTGTTTCCTCATTGAGCGAGCTATGTGATGGTTCAAAAAAAATTCATCCAGATTTTTATGTTAACATGTTCGAAATGTACTGAAACCTCGAGAAATAAGAAAACTGCAAAACATCTTTAAACGCTTTGCGACAAAAAAAAAGTCCACACAACCTGGTGCAAAAAAACTTGTTCAGAAATAACTTCTCGGAAAAAGTAGACTTTATTTTCATGTACAACTTGTGTTGTAACATTTTTTTTTTTAGGTTTTAGTAAAAAACAAAGTAGAACCTTGCACATGGATTTCTCATCAATCTGGACATTTGCCAAAGATTCCTCTATGAGGAACTGTGGGTCGATCAATTTTGGCTTCCTCATAGAGGAAGCTTTGGCAAATGTGAAAAATGATTCGGAAGCCATGTGCAAGGTTCTAATTTGCACCCTTTTTTTTTACTTTTGTGACGTTGAGAGCATCGTGTGAGTGTGATGTAAGTCGAAATCAATGTATATGGGGCAATTCGTGTCAAATTTGAAAAATTATAATTCCCATAAAATCTGAACGTCCCGATGGATTTTGCTTAAATTCGACACCAAACATCTTTCGATCGTAGTGCAACTTTGTACCAAATTTTAGCTCGGAATCTAGAAAATTGTGGATTCTAGAGCACTTACGTGGATTTTTGAAAAATTTCAAAACAGCATAAAACACGAATGGCTAAATGGATTTTGCTCAAATTTAATAAGAAACATGTTTTGATGATAGTGCAACTTCGTGCCCAATTTTGGTCCGATATCTAGAAAATTGCGTCAGCTATAGTGCGCACACCGTTTTTTTACACCTTTCAAAATTTACTAAAACAAAAGCACTCCGTGGGATTTTTTTCAAAATCAGTAACAAGAATCTCCCTGTATTCGTTCAACATTATACTGAATTTGAGCTCGATATCTCCAAAATTATGGGAGCTAGAGACCGAAAATAAATTTTGTGAATTTTTTTCAAAATCGCGTAAAAACGAAAGATCTGCATGGATTTCTCGAAAAATTTAATCATGCTATGCGCCGTGAAGCCTTCACATGTGTGACAAATTTCAGCTTGATATCTCGAGCCGTTCTCAAGATACATCCGGACATTTTTTCTAAATGTAATTTTTTGATGTTCTGGAACATTCTGAACACGGTTTCATGAACATTTCGAAAAAAAGAAAAATTTCACCAAAACAAGGCTTTCTCTATGAGGAAGCAAAAACAACAAAAATGCTTCCTCATCGAAGGACCTTGTGCATTATCTACGATTCAGAGGCAGCAAATTGCAAGTCCCAACTTGCACCTTGTTTATTTTGGGCTGCTGGTGCTGCTGCTGATGTGACGATAGGTGCGATGGTGAACATCGTAATGAACCTTCTTTTTCTTGTTTGACCTATCGGAGTCGTAATTCGTTGCCAAAGTGGATTGAACGGAATCCAGGCCAAAACGAAATTTGACACACTTTCGTTCGGGTTTTCGGCCGAACGGTTTGTCGGAAGGCGGGTGTGACCGATGTTTTTTTTTTGGAAAAAAAACGAGTAGTATTTATAACCACAACAACATAAGAAATATTTAATAGCCTACGAATTATAATAGAATAACGATTGATATATTTAATATTTTATTTAGCCCTTATATAAGGCGAAAAATTTCAAAATTTCTCAATTTTTTTTATTATCTTCGATTTTATTAGCCCGAACGGTTAGAAATATTTCTGAGCTTTGCAGAATTGAAAAATTCGAAAAATTGTTTGACTTACAGCAACACGATTTACTTTTTTGAACCTTGTGAAAGTTGTAACTTTTGAACGAAGGTTCAGATCACTTTGAAATTTTTACAATATATTTTCAGTATTATCGCCTATCGCGTGAACCACAGAAACAAAAATTTCAATTACACAAAAAAAAATATAAAAAATAAAATACCGACAGAAAATTGAGTTAAAGAAATGTTAAGTTTCGAATTTTTATTATAATCATTTTTTTTCCATAATACGGTTGGTTCACACTGAAGATACATTCATTATGCAATTATAAATATGTTTATATATTTTTTCAGACACTTACATCGATGCCGAGAGCTTTCACCATCAACGCGCGCGCGCAAAAAAAATACATTGCTTTATTGTGTAACATGTCCGCCATTTATTAATATTTCTGATTTTTTTAAACATATACTCAATCATGTGCATAAATGATCTGTTGAAGAAATGTTGTCAATTATTTTTTTAATTTTTAACTGCATAATATCTCAAGAATATTTTGTAAAAATTTCGAGAAAATCGGAGCAAATTTATTGAACAAATTTACACTATTTGCATCGCCAGGAAAAAAAATCTTAAAAACATGCTTCTTTACCACCGAATTAACCTCACTTCCCCCTCAACACGTGTGGAAAGGTGAGAAAAATAAATAATTAAATTATCGTACATCGCGAAAGATTTCGTAAATGTTACGAACAATTAAAATGACGATTCGTGATTCATGTGAGCGGTACAGTTCACACGGAATTGGAGTTTCGTGCTCGTCGCCGATGCGGCTCAATGAGAGTCGTCGAATGGGCTCATGGTATTGGGGAGGGGGCTGGGGGGGAAGATGCGTAAGTGCGAGAGGGACGGTCGTCACGTCGTATTCAACGACTTGGTGAACCGGACACGCACACCACCTGCGTCATATGCCTTTCCACCTGTAATGGGATTCTTTATTCCCGTGGTAAAGTTCCCATAGCCGTCTACCAGATCCCACACACACACACACACATATATATATACATATGTATATACATATATATATGAGCGATTCCACGTGACTTCAGCCACTAAAAAAAATTTTTCCACAAATAATTTTTAAAAATTGAGCTATTTTTTTGCAATATATTCACCGAGTGCCGATTTTTTTTACAATTTTTTTGACGGTTTTATCGTTAATTAACTTTTTTTTTAATTTTTCCATTCAAATGGCTGTATCTTTGGCAGGATTTGACGTATTTACATTTGTAAAAAACAAAAATGTGCGTCTTTTTATGGCTTTTCAGAAAAGAATTACTTTAGATTTTATTGAGCAAGTTGAACGTCCGTTTCGGGGCAAAATATGCAAAAAAAAATTCTTTTTTCAAAAAATGCATTTTTAATTTTTTTTTTTCAAAATTTCCCCAGATTCTGAATACGAAAAAAGAATTTTTGGTATTTTCTATATCGTGGGATCGGTAATCGGTGATGCATAATTTTACCGATTTTATTAATAGATTTTTTTCAGTTTGATTTTTTTTTTCATTCAAAAATTTTTTTAGTGGCTGAAGTCACATGGAATCGCTCGTATATATATTTATATGGGAAAAGACGTTTCAATTCGAACGGGTAGGATTTTTTTCTTGTTTTATTTCCAAAACGAGAAAACATTTTTGTATTCGATTTTTCTTTTGTTTCTTCTTGTTTTTAATTTGAATAGTTTCAAAAATTGAAGAAAAAATGAGATATTAGCAATAAACATGCCATACTAAAATGATAAATGTTCTTAATTTTTTTCCAATGCAGAATACGAGGGGAAAAAAAACTTTATGAATTTAAAAACCGGCACAATTACTTTTTTCTCAAACTTCTGATGTTTTTAATTTTTTTAGGGGCGAGGGGGTGGTGGGAAAATTCCGAAAAAAATCAGGGGATGTTTTTGGGTTATCCCGAAGTGGTAAAAAAAATTACGAGGATTTCCGAAGCGGTGAGGATTTTGACCCATTGCGATTGAAACGTCTTTCCCCATATATCATATATATACATATATACGGACACATAATTGCTCGTGGCACCATCTCGCCCCGCTTTTCGTCTCGTCGCCCTCGACGCAATAATCCACGGCACCCGTTGTATGCACAAGCAGCATGAGTTTCAGTCATCCGGAGATCATGTCAACAGATTTGCCAGATCGTTCTGTGACACAGAATTCAAACCCTGCGTGCTCTCCCATAAGCCAGCCCATTACGTCGTACGATCAACGAGCCACGAAACGCTCCGACCTCGTCAATTACCGTTCGCAATTTTTCGCACGAAAAAAAAAAAAAATACAAAAAATAAAACAAATATGCAATTCCGGTGTTGAAAAAAAACGAAAAAACCGGTCAAGTGCGAGTACGACTCGCGCCTAGAGGGTTCCGTGTAATATTTTCATTTCGTTGTGACAAACGGAAGAAGAAAAATTTTCATGGAACTGGCTGTGGCCGCTCTCGGAGTGAGCGAGAAAGAGTGATCTGCTGGCTCTTTCTCGCACGCGACTCTTCTGTTTCCGGTCGACCGCAAATTTGAAAATCCATTTGTAAAATTAGATTTCCAGAAATCTACGAAACTTAGGACTTTCGTTATAATTTTCTGGGAAAGTTCAAGCAAGGCGTTACATTCCCGGATTTTTTGAAAATTTTTGGATCAGCAGTTTCGGAAATAAGGAGGGGGGGGGGAGGAACACTCTATTTTCGCACATTTTTTAGCATATCTTCTCAAATATGCTTTTCAAAATTCTAAAAAGAAATATTTTTGTATTTCTCATAGCCAGCCCTTTCAAATGATATCCCACATGATACATGAAATGAACATTTTTTGTTTTTTGGAGTACCTCTTCAAGTCTCATATGAAGTCGGTCAGTCTCGATGAAAATATATACAAAACAAAAATTTGGCATTTATAAATAATAATAATAAGAACAATAATGAATAACATGAATAACATGTAAAATGTGGATAATAATTGTGTATAATACAAATAATAAAAACAATGACAATAATGAAAAAAAATGAATAAATAAAATCACGTGGAATGGAGCAAACGGAGTGTCGGGGGGTAAAAGATGACCCCAAGGATATCGCACGGTGCATAGGCGCAGTTTCTCATCGATCGAGACGATCGGTATATGAGAATCGAAGCACGCCTATATCCTCGTGCGATCGTAGTATATAGAGAAATGTGTTAGGGTGGTCCTTAATGGGGGTGTTGACGAATTTCGACAAGTGCACCCCCCAGATAGGTTCGAAATTGATAAACGAAAATATGTGCGAATCCCCAGCACTGTGGTCCAATAAGAAGACTTGCCTGTAACCTCGTTTTGTTTCCTATTTGAATTACATGGGATTTTCTTACTAATTCGGTTATTATTTTTTCGAGTTGTCCCTGAGCACGCGAAAAATTATTTATTTACATAAATCTATTGTTTGTGGGTATAACTACTCGTACATTTTCTTACAAGACCTCACCTGTGTATTATCGATAACGGCGAACCGATTAACGATGATAACCAACTGATAAACGATTTCAACACAAATTCAAATTTATTTGTGTTTATGTCTTGTAAAAAAATGTACGAGTAGTTCATACTCATTAACAATAGATTTGTGTGAATAAAGAATTTTTTCGCGTGCTTAGGGACAACTCGAAAAAAATAATAACTGAATTAGTCGGAAAATCGCATGTTATTCAAATGGGAAACGAAACGAGGTTACAGGCAAGTCTTCCCGTTGGACCACAGTGCTGGGGTTTTGCACATATTCTTACTTATCAATTTCGAACCTATCTGGGGGGTGCACTCGTTGAAAGTCGTCAACACTCCCATTAAGGACCACCCTAGTTTGTGTGTGTGTGTGTGTGTGTGTGTATGTATTAAAATGAACAGCCGTCAGTGGGCCTGAGGATGTTACTCGCTGGAGACGATCCATTGAACCCCTGACATTTAATAGTGGGTCGTGTGTGGTACAATCCGACATCGATGTTTTATTTATTTTTATTTTTGTTTTTTTTTTTTTAATTTTTGAAATTTTTTTCCGCGTACCCGTATCCACGCGTACTTTCCGGGCACCGGAAGAGAACAACCAAGATCAAGGTGCAGCACAAGGTGAGCAACGCAATTTTTTTTTTTTTCAAGCGAGAGATGGTTCCACAAGGGCGATTGATAATCATACACGTTCACGTTCGCCATTGTGTCGACCAATATGTCCGATAAGACTGTCGAACGTATATATCTATCTATATCTATAGCTAAAAGACATTTCCGGTTTGAAGAAAATAACATTTTTTTTTATTTTCAAATCTAAAATTCCGAGTTTCAACATGCAGTTTTTTTGTTTCCTTGAATTATTATTTTTTTTCTACGTTATTGAGGAAAAAAATAAAATTTAAAAAAATGAAAGCCAGAATAAAACAGGTACAAAATAATGAACTGTTTCCAATGAAGGAAACAGTTCGACAGAGCAGATATAGAAACTGCTCACATACCCGGTTAATTATTCGAAAACTCGAAGAAAGAAATAAAAGATAATGTCGATCGAATTTCGATCGATCTAAATTTTATTAAATGGATTTTTATGTGGTTGGAAAAAAAAATGTTTCTTATATTTTTCCGTCGGTTGAAATAGTTGCCCGAGGCAATTGGTGGCCCGTGACGGGAACTTCGAAAAATTGCATTTGAAAAAATGTCATGTTTAAAAATTTGTTCGAATAATTTTTTTTTTTTCTTTTCATGTCAAAAAATCCTGAGAACATTTTTTTTTGCGTAAATTTTTTTTGGTCGATGGTTTGTCGTATGACGATCATGGATGAACTTTCCGGACCTCGAAGTCGTGTCCGGATTTGTTCAAATTCGAATTCGACACGCAAGCACTTTGGCTCACGGCTCGCAATTCATAATTGAGCCGTAATTGATGGCGTAAGTATAGATAAGTCGTGACGCGTAGACTTTTGTTGTTGTTGTTGATGTTTTTTTTTTTTTCTTATTCTCGAACGTTTTCGGGATCGCAAAGCCAGCGGCGAAGAGTTGCGAACGCGGCTAATGGGCCGAGCGTGTGCGAAGCGTGTTCGCGCGGCTCGCTTAACGATCAAGTTCGATTTCTCTTGGCACCGTAACTCGCACACGCGTTACACGAATTATTCCCGTGCGATCACGAGCGACGCACCGCGTACGCGCACGCGCGCGCGCGAGCCAGACGCATACTCATTCCGTCACGGTGAAAATGGTCGATGGCGGGAATTGTCAAAAGAGGTAAAAAAAAAAAAAAAAAAAAAAGAACCGGTCAAGTGCGAGTACGACTCGCGCCCAGAGAGGGTTCAGTGTAATATTTTTTTTTTTTTTTTTTTTTTTTTTCGTCGTGACAAACGGAAGAAGAAAAATTTCCATGTTACGACCGAAATTTGAAAATTCATTTGTAAAATTAGATTTCTAGAAATTCATGAAAACTAGGACTTTTGGTATAATTTTCCGGTGTAATTTTCAAGTGAGGCCTTATTGTTCCCTGATTTTTTGAAAATTTCAGGATCAACAGTTTCGAAAATAAGGGGGGCCGGGGGGCAGGGACGCTCTATTTTCGCATATTTTCTTAAACATGCTTTTCGAAATGACAACTAAAAGAAAATATGAAATCGATATTTTAAAAATATATATATAAAGACGTTAATATAAAGACGTTAATATAATAAATATATCTATAAAGACGTTTTTATAAAGATATTTTTAGGGTTCCGTACCTCAAATGAAAAAAAAAAAACGAAACTCTTATAAGATCACTCCTGATCATTTTGAAAAGAAAAAAAAATCCAGTTTTCGATTTTTTTTTTTCAAAATTTTTTCCTCTTGAACCTTCACATATTGCTCAAAATAACGTTCCAAAAACATTTTCGTAGCGTCACCATTGTCCATTTATTTTTTCCTTATTCAAAAACTATGAGAAAACGTTTAATGAATAGTTGAAACAATAAAAAATAAATTAATTGTTTTTCAGATGTTCGTTCGTCTCGCCAAATTTTGTCCTTGAAATTCGATTATTATTATTATTATTATTATTATTATTATTATTTTATTTTTTTTTGCTTTCTAATATGACCTCTTAACTCGTACACGACAATTTGGTGAAAAAAAAACCGTTAACGCCTTCCAACGTGTAAACGATGGCCGCATCTTTATAACATAAATTTTCTCGCATGCCTAATGTTTCCTCGTGACCAATAATTTACAACTGTTTCGTCGATAAATACGAACGTACGGCTCTGAGATATTATTAAAAAATCTAAGGACAATGAAAAATATAATTCTAAGAATAAAAAAAATTAGAAAAAAAAATAACGAAAAATCTGACGACCAGGAAGAAGAAGATGAAGAAGATGATGATGAGGAACATAAAGATCACGAGTCGTGGAAGAAGATGAATGATTGGCCGTCGAGCGGATAGAAAGCGTCGGTTGTGTTGGTTGCGTCTCATATGTGTATATATGTATATAGCCAACAGGTCCGGCAGTAGGTATGGACACTAATACAGGTGAAACTTTTCTCAATTCACACGACCATACAATAATAACGATGCCATCACATACTCGTGGCCGTAAATATCTACACACACACACACGAGAAGAGTTATAATGTACATATACATTAGGGTGGTCTTTAATGGGGTTGTTGACGAATTTCGACAAGTGCGCCCCTCAGACAGGTTTGAATTAAATAAATAAAAACATGTGCAAAACCCCAGCACTGTAGTTCAATGAGAAGACGTCCCTGTAACGTCGTTTTGGTTCCCATTTGAATAACATGGGATTTTCAGACTAATTCGGTAATTATTTTTTCGAGTTGTCCCTGAGCATGCGAAAAAAATTTTTCATTCACACAAATCTATTGTCAATGGGTATAAACTATTCGTAAATTTTTTTACAAGTCGTACAAAATAAATTTGAATTTCTGTTGAAATCGTTTATCAGTTGGTTATCATCGTTCATCGGTTCGCCGTTATCGATAATACACAGGTGAGGTCTTGTAAAAAAATGTACGAGTAGTTATACCCACAAACAATAGATTTGTGTGAATGAAGAATTTTTTTCGTGTTTCGGGACAACTGGAAAAAAAATAATTACCGAATTAGTACACACAAGAAGAATATTTACTCCAACAATCTTTACCTATACTTCTATGGTGTTTAGTTCTTGTGTCAACAATTGTTGGAGTAAATATTTTTTTTTTTCGGTTTGTTACTTCGTCGTATGAGTTGCACTTGAGTGTCTGTCATATTTTGAGCCCACAAAATCCCATCCGATGACCCCAGCAAAGTGAAAACGCAGGTTTCATCGTAATTCGAACAATTTCCAATTTTCAAGCCACCATATTATTTCAGCTATTTTGTTTTTGGTGATAAACATTTTTTTTTAAAGTATGCATCTTTCTGATGAAGAAAGCATATCGGGAAAATTTGTCTTCTGTTGATATTTTAGCTATAATAAATTAATCCGATAAGCATTGCATGTTATTGAGTGACAAAAATATAAAATTACTTAGGCTTGGGTTAATATTGAGATAGCGAAGAGGCCCTTCGCGAATATTTTTTGAAAATTATTTTCAAGCTATGTGGGGGGCGTTTCTATTTTTATTCAAAAATGACTCTTGCTAAGAACCAGTCTAATATATATATATATATATATATATATATATATAAACGCCGTAACAAATTGATTTTTTCAGTCTTTAAAGCAAATAATCAGGACTGAATGGGTGGAAAATAATTTTTTTAATCTCCCAAAATGAACTCCGAGGATCTGTGAATCGTGAATTATTGGAATAAGGCTATTTATACAAGAGACCTTTGTCGTAGAGAATTCGATTAGCTCTAAAATATCCCACTACATTTTTCTCGTGGAACAAAAAGTTTAGCTGTAAAACTCGTTTGAAGACAAATTATCGTCGAAAATTGGTTGAAAATACTCGTAAGTCTTGAAGATATCAAATTTTTTGACTTGAGGCTCTGATACTTTTCGAAGGAAATTCAATTCCCTAGAGAATGGTATCCGGCGGATTCCAATTGCAATTTTTTTCATTGGCGTTTTCGTTGAAATAAGCAAAAAAAATATTTTTCCCGTGTTATTCAAAGGGGAAAGAGAACCTTGCTTTGAGATACGTCAAAAAAAAAATCTTTTCGAGTCGGCCTTTCGGGAGGTTTTTTTTAAGGCCTACCACCAACTTTTGCGACCTGCGACATAAAAAATAAAAAATAAATTGTATTTTTGACACAGTCTAATATATATGTATATATATATATATATATATATATATATATATATATATATATATATATATATATATATATATATATAAGTGTGTCTGTGTGTGTGTGTGTGTGTGTGTGGGAATGAATAGGTGCGAGTATAGCACAGCTTCGAGTCGTACGTAGAGCATCGCTTATAGGCTTTTACTATATATAGCATTGTGCGATAGCGTTCTCCGTCTCCTGTTCCTCGTGCTGTTAGGACCTTGTTTCGTGACCCACATAAAGCAAGGCCGTTACACTCACGATACGGTCGTATGGGTGCCGGCTGCCCGGACACTCGAGGAGACAGACTCCTCGTCGTACGGTCTCCACGGGGTCCCACACTCTCGTGCGTGCTTCCCCCTACCCCAACCTCCACAGAATCCTCATCCCCTCCTCGCCCCGCTTAATTCCTCATGCTCATATTATCCAGCCAGTCTCGCAAACCCTCAAAGGCTTCCTCACACACACACACACACACACACACACACACACTTACACTCACACATGCAGACTCAAGCCGTTCCACGTGTTTCCACAAAATTCACCTTATCCTCTATACTCGTGAACAGGTTTGGTTAAAAAAAGCTGCAAGTTGAAACTTGCAATTTGCTTCCTCTGAATTGTAGATAGTGAAATGAAGATTCCTTTATGAGGAATGAAGACGAGGGCGCTATGAGGAAGCATTTTTGCTTTGGCTTTCTCACAGAGGAATCTTCGTTCATTACCTGCAATTCAGAGGAAGCAAATCGCAAGTTTTAACTTGCAGATTTTTGAATCGGCCAGAGGTTTATAATCGAAAAACTTAAATTCCTGTCAAATCCCGAACCATTCGACCGATCTCCGCCAAATTTGATATACATCACGGCTGAATGATGTTCTATAGTTTTGTAAAGTTGGAGCTCGATTGGGCTGAGTTAACGAGAAGTTATACCGACAAATTTGATTTTTGCGAAAAATTCGAAAGTATCATAAAATCAAAACTTATCGATGGATTTGGCCCAAATGCAATACCAATCAACCTCGGGTCCATATCTCTTTGTCAACAACTATTTAGACGAGAATCTCAAAATTTGCGATCGCTGGAGTGATAACGCCCTTTTTTTGAGAATTTGAAAACGACATAAAATCTGAGTCGCAGCTTGAATCATCGCGAAAATTACAGACAAAGAAGGGATCATGGAGCTGCACGTGTCTGCAAAATTTGGGAGCTGTAGCTAAAACCGTTGTCGAGTTATGCACGTTTGAATTTTGGGAGGTCATTACACACATCCACACATACATCCGGACATTTTCTCCAAATGTGTGTTTTTAGATGTTTTGGCACATTCTGAACATGGTGACATGAAGATCTCGAAAAAAAATGTCCCACCGTCCAATAGCTTCCTTTATGAGGAAGCAAAAAAGAATTTTGTGTTTGGTTGCTTTGGCGAGGCGGTGCGAGACCGCCTTGGATTAGTCTGCACCGTCGACTCTCACCGTGTAATCTTTACCAGAGTATTTTCTTGACCTGTACCGGACGGCCCAAGTGATCAGTGGGTCACAATTTTGGATGGGGCTAGAAATTCAGAACGAGCAAAAGTTCAGAAGGGTCGAAATTCCGAACGCGCAATATTTCGAACGACAATGTTACGAACGGTCGCGCGGCGTAGAATGACATTGCAGCGAATGGCCGAAAATTCAGAATGACATTGTAGCGAACGTATGACAATTCCGAACGGCTACCACTCGGTGCGGTTTTCAACATTTCCCGACTTTCGAGCGTTCCCACGCGTAAATTATCAAAGTTGGATAAATGCCGTCACTGACTTTATTGTAGGAAATTCAATTCTCTACAACAATGTTTATGTAAACTTTTGTTCTATATAGCGTTGTTTATCCAGCGTTTGGACGGGAAGGTAACAATGCAATTTCTCATCGTTTTTACCTTCCCATCCAAACGCTGGATAAACAACGCTATATAGACCAAAAGTTCACATAAACAATGTTGTAGAGAATTGAATTTCCTAAAAAAAAGTCAGCGACCGCATCTATCCAACTTTGATAATCAACGCGTGGGGAAGCTCGAAAGTCGGGAAACGTTGAAAGCCGCGGTCGACTGGTGGGCGTTCGGAATATTGTACGTTCGCTGCAATGTCATTCCGAATTTTCGACGATACGCTGCAATGTCATTCTACGCAGCGCGAAGAAGGGAACAACAATATGACAGGAAACCCCCTACTCGCCACTCGAGAACTCGCGCACGAGCAATTTTTTTTTTTTGCCATTTGGGATTTGGCAATTCAAAACGATGAATTCCGTTACAGGTGGCACAGGGGCCGCTAAAATTCGCACCAGATCACCGTCACTACGGAAACTCTTCGGGCTATAAGTTATTGCACACAGGCAAGATTGCTTCCGGTCTGTTTTACCGCAGAAGTTACAGCCGCGGCTCATCCTGTCGCTACCGGGTGCACAATTCGTATCGTCGAGAGTGCCAGACAATCGTTCTCGATGTTATACACGGAACAATGGCGACCGACGCAAACCGAATAATGCACGAGGAAGTTGTTGATTGTGACGCCCGTCAAGAGCCGGAGAGACAACCGGCAAGAAGGAAGAAAGAGCGAGGATGGAATTGAAAAGAAAAAAAAAACAAGTAAATAAGTTAACGAAAAAAAGCGAGGTCCCATATCTTTTTCGCATCCACACATATGTGACACTCATAAAACATATAAACATAAATAAAACATAAAATGTTTTTTGTTAGGCGTCTTACCAACATTCGAGACCTTAGGAGGCAAGAAAAAAAATTGTTTTTTTGAAACAATCTAATGTGCATACTTAGACCGGTCCTTATAAAGGGCTCGGACGAATTTTGACCTGTTACCCCTCCTGCCCCCCCCCCTCGCAGATTGGCTTTAATTAATTTTTTTAAAAGTTCTCTAAATTGGCAGCCCGCAATTTTTGAAAATGGCCGTTACCAGCAGGGGTCCTTTTTTTCCTTTGAAATACGTAGGATTTTTCGACTCTCTAGTAATACGCCTATTTGGGTCTCTTTGAATCATCTTAAAAATCCAAAAAGTATCTCAATGAGTCCGTGGCACGTTTATGGACGAAAAAAAATCTCACGGTTTGACTTTTAAATGGCTATGGGTTATTCCACGCCGATATACAAACATGTTTTTCGGTACCTTCTTATATCCGGATAATATTGTCAGATACATTTTTTAGATTCTAAATATTAATTGTAAAATTCAAAATACTGATTTTAAAAGCCTTATCGGTCATTCCGACTCAATTTGTTTTTTTTCTTCTGTCGTTAAAGAAAAAACAAATTGACAAAAAAATGAACAAATTGAGTCGGAATGACCGATATGGCTTTCTAGATCAGTTTTTTAAATTTTTAGGATTGAAATTTCAAATTCGAAAAAATTTTCTGACAAAATTATCCAGAAATAAGAAAAAACTGAACAACATGTTTAGTATATATCGACGTGAATTTCCGAATTTAGGGAACTTTTTTCAAAATTATTTGGAGCCAATCTGAGGGTGGGGGGGGGGGGGGGGTAATCAATTACATGACATAAAATAAATACGTTACAATATAATATATATATAATATAATATTCGTATGTCGTCGAATCGCAGTTAGTAGGACGCAAATATATACGTATACCGGTTACGGGGCTGCATAAGTAGTGAACGAACGTGTTATTTCAAATACACACACGACGAACATCACCCACAGAGAGACATGTGCGAGAGATGCATTATCATATCCACGATGAATCAAGCCCGGCTGGAAACCCGGTCGCCACGTGAGCAACGAGCCCGAGTGCAAGGGATCACATTGCTCTCCGAACGTCACCTTGATCTTGACTTTTGCAGCAAGGCCTAGCCTACAACCGATTGCGGACGGTCTCGTTGTTCCGACGATCTTCCATCTTATATATATCTCCCTCTCCCTCGGTGTCACTCGATTATATTATTATTATTATTATTATTATTATTATTATTATTATTATTATTATTATTATTATTATTATTATTATTATTATTATTATTATTATTATTATTATTATTATTATTATGTGGATCAACCCTTTTCAAACGTTTGTAACTCGATAACAGTTCAAGCTGCGTTCAAATTTTTGTGAAAAATTGAGTCGGAATGACCCATATCGATATCAAGATCGGTATTGTTTATTCTAGAATTGATATTTCCAACAGCAGTAGCGAACGAAAATTAATCTATGATGAAGCCAAAAATTACTGTCGGTATGGTAGATTTCGTTGTTTTTCATTCGGAGCTTAAAATTAATAGCGTTGGAAAAAATTCAAACGCTCGGAACGTGAACTAAAAAACGGTGGTCATTTTTCAATCCGCCGTTTTCATTATTTTCCAAAATTCCACAGCTGTACAATATATTGCAAGCGGAGGTTCTTCAAGTTGTCTATTCTATTGTAGGTGGTTTTTTTTATCCCAATTGATTTGATTATAATAGTCCTAGTTAATTGCGTAAAAATTGTATTTTTTTCTACTATACCGAAGAAAATTAGAAATATCAATTCATGACTTGCTTGGTCTCTCGGGACGAAGCGCTACCTGTCGGCGATGCAGCCAACCGCGTCGGGCTCGGTCGATATATTCGATGTACGACAGCGGGTAACGGATTTCGATACGGAGTTCGCGGACGCGCCGCGCGAACAGCGCCAGCTGTAGCCGAGCGCGCGTAAATTTGAATGATAACCGGAGATCAGTTCACAACGAAGGCGTGCTGACTTTAATGAAACCTTATCATAGAGCATGCAGATTTGAATGAATAAATGTGAGAATAATGAGTGTATGCAAGTTACATATTTTCCAGAGATGTAGAGTAAAATAATTATGCATATATGTGAATAACCCAACGCTGTGTATTGATGCAGCGTGTTTTCAGAAAACACATTAAGTCTAATTTTCTATACTTTCGCGTGCATTTCTCGAGAACCAGACGTACGATCGATCTAAATTTTTTTGTGGATATTCGTTGATCTCTATTCCACGCACTGACATTTTTTCGAAATTTTTTTTTTGGCTAGTTCTATGCCTTCATCGTCGATAACAGCCTCAATGGCCTAATTTTCCATAAGAACACATGTTCATATAAACCGATATAAGAGATGGCTTTCCATCGTGATCTTATTATGAATCAAAATTGTATTCTTTCGTAATTTGAATACAAGCTTGATGGGTTGGAGAAGAATAGCCAAATGAATTTGTTATGATTAAATTATATTTATATTTTTAACATTCGTGTTATTCACAGCATTTGACAATTATGTTCTCGTTGGTCAGGGTATTGGTCATGGACGACCTTTATATATATATATTTTATTTTTTTTTACGTTTTGACCCTGTTGGTTCGAGGCCTCTTTAGAAGAATATTTTATTTTCCTATTTTGTACAATATTCTACATTAATCTTACGGTGTGTCTTCGATTGGTCAACGAAAGACGACAAAGACAACAATTATAATTGTTGTGATTGTTCACAATGAAGCCTTGAATGGCAGATATGAATTAACAATAAAATATCTTTGCCATATGTTTCAATACAAATTAGTATATTTTCATGACAATTTACCCGAAGATGAAAAAAAAAAAATTAAATAAACAATTTCACTTCGTATTTCGTTTATGGAAAAAAAATACGCTAAACCTTAGAGTCCTGAAACGGGGTAACTCGTGACCCCAGCGGATTCCCGATCGATATTTTCGGTACGAAATCGTCGTGCCAGGGCTCTACAAAGTATAACAGTGTGCCGGCGGTTTTCGCTCAACCCGCGTGGGTAGTGCAGCGGCCCACGGGGTGGGGGGCTCATATTCATTACATGTTCAGAATTTTTCAGGTGGGTAGTACCACCCACCGTACATACCCGTACCGCCGGCCCTGAAGTATAAGGTAATATAGTTTGGGGGTCCACGTCCACTTTTTCGGAGTGAAGTGCGCAGTCAGTTGACCTCTAGCTGCGAATTGATAAACACGTCGAGACAGCCTGGGGTAACCGATTACCCCGGCTCAGGACTAACCGCAGTTTTTTTTTTTTTTTGCTTGTTAAGTGATTTTTTCGAATGTCATCTATGTCTCCGATCAGTCATGGATCATGAAGATATTGTCGATCCAATTCGTGTGGAGAAAAGCACTGAAAAATGAGCCTGAGACTTAAGATCAACAAAAATATTGTTTTCGGATTCCTAGCTGTTTTTTTTTTTTTTTCAGTTATTTGGTGAAGTTTTTAGGCTGGGCCAAGCAACTCGTGCAACTGGAAACATGATAAAGATCGTGTGGTTTTTTTTTGTACTGACTAAATCAAATGCCTCGGCATTCAGCCAGTCACTTTGATGAGCATATCAATGGGCTTTGATTGCGATTCACTATGGCACCCAAGCTGCTAGGGTGTCTACGCGTCTGCACCACATGCAGCTGTGAGTTGTGGGGAGGTCGTCGAGATGTTCACGGACTTTTTCGTTGTACTCCTTGATCTTGGGAAGAACAACGATTTCACGTGAGCGCCATCTCTGGGTCGGATTTAGGCGTAACAATTTGTCGACAATTATCAAGGAATCTTGAGAAATGTCGTCGAGGGTAATTCTTTCAAAGATACCCTGTTGGATCTTTCTCATCATCTCTCTTGCATTCTGCTTGTGGAAAATTAGGTTGAATTTAATTTACAATGGTTATATAATCTGAATTGTAGTTTTCTAGAATTGTTGGATTTTTCGTCTCACACTGACTCACCGTTGCTCTGAAAGGATAAGTATTGGTCAAAAGCTCGTACAGTATAATACCGCAGCTCCACATGTCACATCTGGAATCGTAGTGCGTTTCGTTGAAGACTTCTGGGGCGCAGTAGCTTCGCGTTCCCGCTGCAGTTTTTGCAATCATTCTGTCGATTGACAAACACGTGTGAATTCAATTGTACATGATTATTGTGCCTTGCCACACAATAATTTTGCCCAATTCAGGATCAGCAGGTTAATCTGGATTGATTGGAGGGTTTCAAGCGTATTTTGCGTTCTTTTTCATGTATCGACTCAAATCTTGTACGAGAATGAAGTTTTAAGACTTTCTCTTTATAATCCGATTGTTTTTTTCTTTCCAAATAATTTGTTTTTTCACAAACAAACGCGAGAATACATTTTTTTTAAATTACCCTTTTTTACTAAAAAAATCGCAAAATTTTCTATTTTTTCGATAAATCCAAAAATCTTGTTGGGTTGTACTCTCGAAATAGTGTGCTATTGAAAAAAAAAATATTATAATATCGAGCACTGGGTCCAGCAGACCCGAACGAAAAACACGTCCACACAAATCAACGCCAACCAAAGCACCGAGGCCGCAACGGTTTTCGAAAACTAATGGACACTGTTGTGAAACCTTCAAACAACGACAAATCGCGCCACACATTCCATTTGGAAATATATTGTGGGAGTCACATCAATTCAAAAATTGCCTTGGGTCCGCTGGACCCAGTGTGACCATTACGGGTTGGAAAAAAAAACAAACTAATTCTCGTGTTTTTTTTTTTACCATTCTGATAATGGGAATGTAGAAATGTCGATTATTTTTGTTGAAAATCACAAGTACCCGTGATACTGATTAAAATTCAAGGCCAATTTCAATTGATGCACGCAATTGTGTAGTCAATTTTATTTCAACAGTCATCGTAAAATTTCGAGAGTATGGGAAACAAAAAAAAATTAACTTATTAATTGTCGGAAAAATCAATGGTACAGCTTTGAAAATCTGGATGAAGAATTCGAAAAATCTATGATTAACCAATAGACGAAAAATACCTCGATTTAAAATTATTTTGAATTTTACTCTAATTTTGTATCGGAAAAAACTTGGCAAATTTTCTTCTTTAGATTTTTCATTTCCATTGTCCCAACAATTAATCTAGAAATCTCCAAAAAGTGACTTCATCGATAACTGATGAGGAATGCATTGTCGGACAAATTTTTCCATGGAATTTCATATTGATTTATTTGAATAAAAAAAAACTTACGTTCCTTGTGTGTCTTTGGATACGCCAAAGTCCCCGATTTTGATGATAGCCATACGTTCCCCGTTAGCACGTCTAACTTTGTGCACCAGTATGTTGGCTGGCTTCAAGTCTCGATGAATTATCGATTGCCGATGAATATGATTGACACCCAAAATTATTTGAGCAAAAACGAATAGAGCACTCTGGAGCGATCGAACAAATAAATATCAACATTCGATGATTTAACGAATATCGAGAATTAACGAAAATTATAATTTTTTTCATTACTAAACCTTTTCCGAAAAGCGTCCAACTCGTTCCATGATATTTTCGAGAGATCCCGATGAGGCAAATTCCATCAGAATGTAAGCCGCTCCCGACTCTTTCCAAGAACCATAATAGGCAATGACATTTCTGTGGGACCTCATATTTTTTAGGACGTCGACCTCGTTCATCACCGCACTTATGGCACCCTGAGAAACAGCCCGTCCCAACGAAACAACATTTAGTTTCGCAAATAATATTCAGGCCCGAGTTTATCACATAATCTCTCAGGTGATTTGACCAGGGCAGCATTTCCAGAAGCTTTTGCTGGCTGCTGGGCCCGATTCGTCGATTGTAAATACAAATTCGAAACAGCGAATTTAAAGTTAGAGCACCATAGTACGGGAGACCGGGGCCAGATGTCACAGGGGTCGGTTTTAAGAGTGCGATATATCTCGAAATAATGAAGTGAGATGAGCACGGTTCAAGCTTGAGAATGTGCGTTCAGGGCGAGGTAAGGTTTTAACATATTTTTTCGCATTTTCTTTTACGTACGATATGATATGTTAAGGTAGTACCCTCCATGAGAGAGTTCCTCGTCAGATTTTCATGAAACTTGGCATACTTATAGGCATTGATGGAAAAAAGGTTCAGTTGAATTTTCATGGCTTTCCGGAGAGCGAGAAAAATGTTATCAACACTTTTATTTTCACACGTTTAACATGTAGCCTTATGGATAATCACGCTCAATTTGATATAATACAATAAGTCCTCGTCAGATTTTAATGAAAACACTTGAGCTGCAAGTTGAATATTCGGACAACATTTTGGGCACTTGACAGTAGAGATCGGGAGACTGTGATGACAATAATAAGCAAATGAACATCGGGAAAATACAGTTTATATTATGAGTTGGTGGTGATCCAGTAGACATGGCAACGTGGCGCATTTGTGTCCCATCTTCTCTCTCTCACTCACTAATCGACATCATAACACGCTTGTGCCGGCTATGCTGTTGCCATGCTTTCGAATAATTATATTTTGTGTGATCAATTTTTGGAAAATTCGCGATTGAGGTAGTATCCCACAAACTGTGAGAGTCAAAGCAAGCCTAAAATATACCATCACCTGATTGAGGTACGTAGTACTTTGATGTGACAACGTCGCGTGTTATAATGTCGATTAGTGAGAGAGAGAGAGAGAGAGAGAGAAGATGGGAAACAAACGCGCAACGTTGCCATGTCTACTGGATTGCGACCAACTCCTCATATAAACTGTATTTTCCCGATGTTTATTTGCTTATTATTATCATCACAGTCTCCTGATCTCTACTGTCAAGTGCCCAAAATGTTCTCCGAATATTCAACTTGCAGCTCAAGTGTTTTCGTTGAAATCTGACGAGGACTTTTTGTATTATATCAAATACAAGCGTGATTCTCCATAAGGCTCCATGTTAAACGTGTGAGAATAAAAGTGTTGATATATTTTTTCTCGCGCTCCGAAAAGCCATAAAAAATGTAACTGAACCTTTTTCTTATCGATACCTATAAGTATGCAAAGTTTCATGAAAATCTGACGAGGAACTCTCTTATGAAGGGTACTACCTTAATTCTTACGAATGACCACTGAGGGACGATACGGCTCGGCTGGATCATACAGTGGCGTTTTCGAGTGAGGATCCATTTTACGACGACGTTCATTTTACGATGACGTGATGCACCGACGCACCGTCGACGACGGCTTCGAAGCGATGATATCATCGCCGATGTACAATATAGTGGCGTGATACGTCACACTAAATACATAATATCGATTATCACTACAGCGATTACAGATCAAAAAAATTACAGAACGATTACAGAAAAAAAAACATTCTACCAAGAATGAAGTACTACGATAAGAATCGGCGCGTTATCACCGGATTTGCACCCACCAAGTCTACATCCAATGATGAATTATCTTCTTCCGACTGCAATATTCCGTTTTTCATCGACGTCAATGAGGAGAATATGTTCTAGGATTGTGGGTAAAAAATGCGCTATTCCACGAAAATGAAATTTCACAGGACGGAGAAAAAAAAACGTTGGCATTTGCAAAATACTGCAGTATTTGTTTGACCGAAAAAATTGTTTCAGCGGAAACCCAATTCACGTGTATGCTGAAAATATCAGCGGAAAAAAAATCCGATTAAAAGTTACAGCGTTTCAACGGTAGCAACAGGACTATAATGGGAGTCGTGTTGGTACAAAAGGGGCTATCTGCAAGTAACAAGCACTGATCAGGTTAAGCTCGAAATTCGGAACGAGCAATGTTCGGAACGCGCAGTATTTGGAACGACAATGCTCTGAACGGTCAAGATTCGAAAAACGTATATATATAAGTATAGTTGCGTACCTCGTCCGCCGGCCGCGAGACTACATTGCCCGATTTTCGAGCTTGCCCACGCGTAAACTATCAATGCTAGATATATGCCGTCGCGAACTTTTTTGTAGGAAATTTAATTCTCTACAACATTGTTCATGTACGCTTTTGGTCTACATAGCGTTATTCAGCCAGCGTTTGGACCGGAAGATAAAAAAATATTTATCGATTCAATACATTTTTATCTTCCTGTCCAAACGCTGGCTGAACAACGCTATATAGACCAAAAGTTTACATGAACAATGTTGTAGAGAATTAAATTTTCCACAAAAATGTCCGCAACGGCACATATCTAATATTGGAATTGGAAGTTAGTTTGGAGCAACAATGTCACGATCAAGATGTCAGCATTATTTTCCGCACCTTTTCGGCGTGATGCTCGAAAAGTTTCAAAGATGTTTAAACGCGCGAACGCTTTTTACTGACCTGTGAATTCAACTTCTGTTTCTTTATGGCATAATATTCGCCGTCGGTCTTCGATCGTCCACGATATACGACACTGGAAGAACGAATGAACGTATTCAAAGAAATAACAAAAAGTGAGAATAATACGAGAAAAAAAAAGAGTTATTTCTTACCCGAATGCTCCGGACCCTAGTCTTGTCGGATCTTCATAATTTTCGCAACTCAGCAGTGCCATAATTTTAATTTAGTTGAACCGAAATTAAACGAAAAAAAAAAATCAAAAATAAAAATGAAAACAAAGCTTTACTGCAGTGCTGATAAATAAACGTTCGACACTGAAGGCCAGGGTGCACCGACTGATGGACTTCGCTTCTGATAAAATACATGTGAGATTTTTTTATAACGTACTGATAAGGCATCCAGCTATATATATATTTACACGAGTGAAGTTCCACGGAGAGAAATATCTTCGTGGATATTAAGTTCTTGGAAAAAATCTTAAGGCCTGACCTAAGAAAACATTTTTTTTTTTCATTAGAGATAACATTGGAAATTAGCAAAAATAAATAGTACACATTGTTTATTGGTATTTGAGCTTTGCAAAAAAAAATGCTCTCCACTTTATTTTTACAAAAATTACTATATTAAAAATCACGTGATCCACAGCGACTAAGAAAAAAAAGTTATTTCACGGTGGGCATCATATCTCCAGTAAATGTTGATCGATCTGCAAAATAAAAAAAAATGTTGTAAAACAAATTTGTAGTTATATTATGTCGACCCGGAATTTTGAATTTCGAAAAATTTAGCAGTTTTTGGGAGTTAAAAAAAAAATACGCGTTTACGTCATAAATTTTACACTTTAGTTATTTCTATAACATTTTTCAATCAATCGTGAAAATCCCGGTTCGATCCCGGGCCGTGGCGGAATTTTTTTTTTTCCCATTCGATTTTCATTGTATCAGGAACATCATTGATGAAAAGATTTTACTTCGTTTGTTTCTTGCGAATGAACTGGGCAAATAATTTGAAGAATGAAAATTAGCTAACCGAAAAAACATCGGTAAGGTAGGGTTCTCGGTCGCGAACTATAGAGACGAAAATAATCTTACAAATATACATCAACTATGGCAGTGTCGACCGTAGACGAAGCACGTGAGAAAATTGAAAAAAAAAATAATAATAATTCTTTCATTTCAATCTGAAATGAATCGAAAGCTGAATTATTTTGACAAATATTTTCAATTCGACGAATCATAGGCTTGTGCGAAATGGAAAATTTTTATTTGCTTCGGCAAGACGAGAGTCTTCGGGGATATTTCTGCGTTTAAAAGGAAAGAAAAAAAAATCGCGCCGACGGCTAAACTAAAAAATTTAATTAAATTCGAAAATTCAAATATTTCGGCAAATTGCATGGCAAGTCTATCTCGTTCGAGTGAGCCAGTAGGAATCGAGATTAGATTCCCTCGGTCATTTTTTTTTTCAGTATAATCGCGACTAAAAAAGATATAATATCATTAGAAGCTACAAGCTCGAGACAAGTACATTTACCTATTCAGTTACCTACCTTACCGGCCTCCTGTCGAGACGCGACTGCACTCTCTTATTCTGTGAACCGAGCTAACTGTAACCCCACTTCGGAATATTTTTATAGATAGACCGCGCTATTCATAAATGTTTAATTGCAGTCAGATGCGTTATTTTTTTTTATATTTCGATTGGAACCAACACCATTGCTGTAGGTGATGTTATGCGGGAGATATCGAATTATTTTCATGATTAAAATCGTGTTTCCGACGTTTTTTCGCCAAAATCGTTTTCAGAGCTGTCGCACACAGCTTTGACAGAGTTGTCATGAGTTGTCAGTGGTCATAGCTTGTCAGATCCAGACTCCGAGTAGAAAATTGATCGGGCTAGCCTTGCGTACATCAGGGCCTAATCAGGTTTTGGTAATGCCTGCCTGAGTAAGGCTGCCTCATCGGGGCCTGGGCATGATTTTATAAGGCATGTCTTGCAAGGTCGCCTACATCAGGGCCCCATCAGGATTTGGTAATGCCTGCCTGAGTAAGGCTGCCTACATCAGGGCCCGATCAGGATTTGGTAATGCCTGCCTGAGCAAGGCCGCCCACATCAGAGCCCGATCGGGTTTGCCTGAGCAAGGTCGCCTATATCAGGGACCGATCAGGTTCTGTCAATCCCTGACCGATCATGCAGCCTTATCGGTGCCCCGTCAGATGGTACTTCATGCCGCATGTCTAAGTAGTGTTGCCTGATCAGTGCCTTATCGGTACCTCGTTAGGTTGGCCTTTCACCAAATGTGAGGCTAATGCATAAAGTCCGACCTCGTTACCGAACATAACCAAGCATTTTTTTTCAATCGACTCCCCGTGCATTTAGTGGTGTTCTCAGTTCTTTATTGTGTGTTTAAAAAATGTGTGATTGTTCAAGTGATTCGAACGAGAAGTTTCGTCGTCACTACCTGAAAATGCATTAGAATATGCAATCTGTGCAACAAGCTCAAGCTTCAAATTCTTCAAACCTTCGGACTGCCCCGAAGCAACGATGAAAATATGATTGTGAGTGATGATGCAAGAGATGGACATGTGGACTCCGGTGATAATACGTCTCCTTATAACAGTGATGATAATAGTGATAAGGAAGAAGGCTTCAATCAATGATCATTCCCTAATCGGGCCAGAAACATAAGGGCATGAAATGACAAACGTGTTACCAAAATCGTAAGCCCATGATGACTGCCAGGCTGCCTTATCATGGCCTTATGATTTTGGTGACACGTTTGTCGTGTCATGCCCTTGTGCTTCTGGCCCGATCGGGGAATGATCGGGCAACCGGCGCGTTACCCGATCAGGGCATGTTCGGGGAGTGATCGGGCAGCCGGCGGGCTACCCGATCATGCTTTGATAAGGTTGCCCGATCATTCCCCGATCGGGCCAGAAGCATAAGGCCATGATGCAACATATATGCGTTACACAAACTGTGAAGGCCATGATCGGGCTGCCTGATCCGGGCCTTATTATTGACCAGGCCTTCCTCATCATGGCCCGATCAGAGCCGTGTTTAATTTTCTACTCGGGACGCGACTATTCGCTGACATATCGTTATTTATCGCAGTCTTCAGAGGTTACGATCACTGAGGACCATCCAACCTGCCCGACGAGATCAGCTGATTGTGAGAGCGATACAGATAGAGAACGAGCTCCGAAATAAAAAAAAACGATCGAGTGTGACAGTTCGCGGTGTTTTTGGATAATTAACAAATAACCACGTATATAATAAGATAAACGGCCCAGTTTCTGACACTGTACCAGATTGTAACACCGACGGCAAAGTTTCGACCGCCATCAGTGTCGCAATACATGCGTTCAATGTTTCCAGTTGATCTCACAACTTTTTGTTGGAGCGCTCTCGTGTAAATGTACTTGTCTCAATTTTTTTTACCCATTAGGCTTTTTGTTGGGATACTTTTATTTTCCGCAATTTTCTGAATTTCGCGAGTTCAATTCAAGTTTTTAGTTTAGCCGTCCGCATGATTTTTTTTCTTTCCTTCTAAACGCAGAAATATTATCGAATACTATCGTCTTGCCGAAGCAAATAAAAATTATCGATTTCGCGGACTCGATAATTGTAACGTTTGATAATTGTAAAGTTTACGATGATCGTAAACTTTATATACCGAGTCCGGATGTAAAAGTAGTGCGACGACGTGATAATAATGAAAAAAAACGGAGTTTCTTTCGCACAAATATTTTAAGGTCTAAATTCTTTATTTCGTATGCTCACATATCGTCGAATGGACAAATATTTGGGAAAACGTATATTTTTCGTGGAATGTCTGCTCATTTCACGATGAAATTGGAGAAATTCATCGATCATATGAATTAACACCGCGTCAAAAATGAACTATCGATATGGTTTTATTCATCGATAAAACTTCCAGAACATAATTCGTCTGAGCCGAAAGTTTATAAACTTTAATCAATCATCGAGACTGATTTTTTTGTTCAATTAAAAACGAGCGGAGAGATTTGATTTCGAATTTGAATGGCTCGTCGATAAGAGCTAGATTTGCGATGTGATCATGCCGCAATTGTTGAATTTTCAAATTTATTTATATTTTTACTTCATTCTTCAGCGTTAATTTAATTATTTTCTCAACGCAGAGATACCATCGAAAACTCTCGTTTTACCGAAGCAATTGAAAATTATCGACTTCGCGGACTTGCACGATGATCGTAACCTGCTTTTCGGTTCGACAGCGTGATAATAAGGAAACAATCGTAATATGCGTCAGCACTCGTGCATGGGTTTTTTTAACTACTCCACAAAAATAAAAACTCGGATAATTTGCGAAGTTGTGTCGGGTACAAAACACCTAGCCACTTGTGTCCCAGCTACACACTATTTCAAGTTGTTAATCGATCAGTCGCATCTACGACATTTTTGTACGAGAAAAATTTCGCAACGAAGAATCGTCGAGATCTCTGCTCCGACTACCCGTGAGTAAATTTCAACGTCAAAACTTGATCATCTTGTTCCTCACATTTGTGTGCTTTCACAATATTGTCGCCTAATTCATTTTTATCGTCAATTTAAATTTGTAAAAAACGTTACTGCCACGTCGTAGATTCGTCTTCGTTCTCATTGCTATGTACTTTCATTAAGAACAGGGCCTATTCCAGTTTACGTATCCCGATTCAAAGAGTTAGAATCGGAATGTTTTTATATAGATAACTCGTTGATCGTAGTTAATTTTTTTCCCTACCATATTGTATGTGGGGCGGGACGCGCCGAATCACCGGACTGAAAATCGTATGTCTTCTAATAATGAGACCTCACTAATTTTCTTTTAGTTTTTTCAAAACCCTTATCCCGGACTAACCGATCCCGGCTCGACGAATACTATATATATATATATATATATATATATATATATATATATATATATATATATACCGTCGAGCGGGGTGAGTATGAGACACGGTAGATTTTTATTGCTAGAATCGTAATAATTGAATGGATCAATTAAGTGGACCTTAACTGATAACCACAATTAAACTGGCATTCACCGTGTGTTTTTTTTTCATCGTATCATTCGAACAAACTACCACTGTGCTATTTCATTGTGTAACATCATTAAAACAACCCCGATTTATTTCCAGTCTACGAGTGTTTGAATAACTCACGATCAACGAAATGATCGTGTTCCCGAACTTCATCCTGATAACCGTGCTCATCGTGATCAATGAGTTCGTCCCTGGGAAGACAGAAAAAATTCTAACAGCGAAAGACGTGCCAAAATTGAACTACGTGGATTTGTCTGGACACGGATTCACAGCTATACATGATCAAGCCTTTGCCCATGTGCCAAGTCTATATCTCCTAAATCTCGGTCAGAATGACATTGCGTCGCTTCCCGAAAATGTTTTTGAAAAAAACAAAAATTTGACATATCTATTTCTCAATGACAATCGGATCACGAACACGAGAAATGCTTTTAAGGGACTCGATAAACTCGCGTACGTTAATATATCGAGTAACCCACTCGATAAGACAATAGGAACTAATTTCTTTTACGGACTCACGAGCTCATCTTGTTTAATAACGAAAAATTTAACCGGTATCACTGAATTGTATGGTGATGCATTTGGCCGGCAAATGCCGGCAAATACCATCGGAGTAGACAGCAATCTTGATACGTCATCAGAGACACATCCGCGGCCACATTCGCCAGAAGATCTGCGTCCGATAGGAGTTTGTATTCACAATCGGATCCTAACCGAAGTTAAATATTTCGAAGAGAACGAAACCATGCCGAGCGGTTGTTCGATAGAAAAACCTGTTTTTTTTACTCGTATACAACTGCGTATGGTTGAATTATCCCTAAATTTTCGCGAAATAAGCTCGATCGAGGATAATGTTTTCCGATCTGTGACGAATATTACGTGTTTTAATCTGCGTTACAATTTCCTTAGCGACCTGAACTTTACGGCGACGTTGCCATCGTCGATTGAGGAATTGTGGGTTACGTCCAACCGTATTGTTGCGTTAAAAGCCGGGTCTGTTTCTTCTCTCAAATCACTGCGGGTATTTGATGGTGCGCATAACAGTATTGACACTATCGAGCCAGGTGCGTTTGATAATGGGGAATTACGGTATATTTATTTGAACAATAATAAGATATCGTCTATCGAGAAAGGAGTTTTCACCAAGCTCAAACGTCTGAGACTACTCAGTCTAAGTTATAACAAATTAACGACTATTGAGGCCGAAACATTTGATCTACCGAATTTGGAGCTTTTATATTTCGAGTATAACCAGATTGCAATTATTAAACAGGGAGCGTTCAAAAAAATGCATAAGCTTACACGTATTGCATTATCTGGAAATCCACTTAAGAGACTGGAGTTTGGTACATTCATGGGGGTTCAAAAAACATCACATTTCATTACCGGCTTTCATTACATCACGATCGATGTAATGAAAGCCGGTATGTTCTACGATGTGTGACGAAACCACATTATAAAAATATTATCGTCGTTTTTGTTGGAAATGCGTTTGCACAAAATTCCGACATCTAAAAATTGTACTTGAAATTCTATCCATACATATATTATATTGCTTTATCGATGGATTGTAAGTTGTTGTAATTATTATGTCATGAATAATCTTACGATGTATTTTACCGTAATCCGAGGTGAAATCATTAAATCAATAAAAACATTCAAAAGAAAATGGTGTACTTGAATTTGAAGAGGTTTAAATTCCGTACCTGAAGTTTTATCCCATTCGAAGAAATTTTCATTTGTACAAGTTTCAATACCAACCAATCGGTATATAGCTTTTGAATACCTACAATTAGGGTAGGGGTAAAAATTAATAATTCATAACGATTCAATGTTCCGAACGACTGAAGTTCAGAACCCGCAATGCTTTGAACAGTCAAAATTTAGAACATGGGTAATGTGTGTTTATTCGGTTTTAATGAATTTTAATTTTTTACTTTCGTCAATATTTGTTATTAATTAAATATTCGCCTTGTTTAACTATTGAAAATTTTTCTGGTATTATCTGTAATCGCAAATTCAATTGATACGAATTTCTGAATTATCGACGTAAGATTTTCAAATATATTATATGCGTAAGGTCAGACATTAACGGACAAAATCGTCCGCGGCTACCGGGTGAGTAGAAACCGAGGAATTGCGGAACGATGCGTCCCATGGTTGCGCACGAGACTGGGCGCAGCTTGTCAGACCGCAGAGGCGTGGTCTGGTGGTTATGGACCACCCCTACTGCGGCTCCCACTGTATAATGGGTCTACGGCCCTGATGCGAAAACGAAATTTCGACTTCGTCCAACCAGTCAAACCAGTCGTGCCACCACGCGTTTGATGAATAAAGTTAAAATCATGTCCGACGGATAAATCCAAATCACTGAACGTGTGGACTGGAGGTAAGGAGTACGAACGCAAGGCTAAAAAACGTTCGCAAAAGTCTGATGGAAAATAAGCATCACTGAACTTCGAAGAGGACCGAGGTGATGAGAGCATCACAGAGGGCGGGGGGGGGGGGATCGGGACCAATAAACGATGGAGGTGAAGCGAGCGTCATGGGGGCTAGACCAATCAACTATGGAGACGATGGAGACTATCGACTTATCGCTCACTTCACTTCGTTCCTCTACAAAAGTAGTTGCGACATTCCGGCCAGGGAGGATAGAACCTAGGAGACCGAACTGTGGATAAAAAGATGTCAACAAAATTTGTCCTAGTCAAGTGACCCGGCAATCGAAGGGACCAATTGGGCGGCAGCGTACCTATCGGTGGATTTTCGAACTACGGTGCTGGGACGTAGCCAGAGTAGCCGGTTCAGTGGGCTCAATTCGAAGCCAGCGCTGCTTCCGGCTGCTCTGGAACTAAGGAGGTCGGCCAAATATCCATGACATATTTTTGAAGCCAAATCTGGACAAGTTCGGTCTCCGTTTCTCTATTCTCCCTGGTTCCGGTAAACAGATTTTCAACCGCGATTTCCACAATCGTTCGTACTCCCAAGAAGACTAAAGACCAGGAGACCGAACTCCTTACAAATTTGGTGGAGTGGGTAAGTCGAAATGTAGCTGTATAACCCTAGATAACCCTTGTGTGTGACGCGCTGACATTTTATACGCAAATTGGTTGAAGCCGTAAGTTGTGATTAAAATAAAAGTAATATAAAATTGTAATTGAAATGTATGATAAGAGAATTTGGAAAAAAGGTTCTTCCTTGATATACAGGGTGTTCCGATAACTATTAGGACCTCAGATATCTTCGAAACTACTAGGTTCACAGAACTATTTGCTGGATCAAAGTTGCACAGCACGAAGGGGGCCATCCAATGATACCAAAGTGCCTACTCCCACCCCCACCCCCAGCCCAGGGGGTGGGGCAACTTTAAAATCTTAAATGGGAACCCCTATTTTTTATTGCAGATTCTGATTCCCCATAAAAAAATACGTAACTTTTATTTGAAATTTTTTTTTCGATTCGTGATAGATGGCGCTGTAATCGCGGGTGTTCCGATAACTATTAGGACCTCAGATATCTTCGAAACTACTAGGTTCACAGAACTATTCGCTGAATCAAAATTGCACAGCACGAAGGGGGCCATCCAATGATACCAAAGTGCCTACTCCCACCCCCACCCCCAGCCCAGGGGGTGGGGCAACTTTAAAATCTTAAATGGGAACCCCTATTTTTTATTGCAGATTCTGATTCCCCATAAAAAAATACGTAACTTTTATTTGAAATTTTTTTTTCGATTCGTGATAGATGGCGCTGTAATCGCGGGTGTTCCGATAACTATTAGGACCTCAGATATCTTCGAAACTACTAGGTTCACAGAACTATTTGCTGAATCAAAGTTGCACAGCACGAAGGGGGCCATCCAATGATACCAAAGTGCCTACTCCCACCCCCACCCCCAGCCCAGGGGGTGGGGCAACTTTAAAATCTTAAATGGGAACCCCTATTTTTTATTGCTTATTCGGATTCCCCATAAAAAAATACGTAACTTTTATTTGAAAATTTTTTTTAGATTCGTGATAGATGGCGCTGTAATCGCAAAAAATACCCGAAAGTACAGAAAGGCGATAATACTTACAGTTTAGGTGGTAAATCAAATCTTGATTAATCAAAGTAAATCAAAATCAGTAAATCAAAATTTGATTGATCACCGAAACTGTAAGTATTATCGCCTTTCTGTACTTTCGGGGATTTTTTGCGATTACAGCGCCATCTATCACGAATCGAAAAAAAAATTTCAAATAAAAGTTACGTATTTTTTTATGGGGAATCAGAATCTGCAATAAAAAATAGGGGTTCCCATTTAAGATTTTAAAGTTGCCCCACCCCCTGGGCTGGGGGTGGGGGTGGGAGTAGGCACTTTGGTATCATTGGATGGCCCCCTTCGTGCTGTGCAATTTTGATTCAGCGAATAGTTCTGTGAACCTAGTAGTTTCGAAGATATCTGAGGTCCTAATAGTTATCGGAACACCCGCGATTACAGCGCCATCTATCACGAATCGAAAAAAAAATTTCAAATAAAAGTTACGTATTTTTTTATGGGGAATCCGAATCTGCAATAAAAAATAGGGGTTCCCATTTAAGATTTTAAAGTTGCCCCACCCCCTGGGCTGGGGGTGGGCGTGGGAGTAGGCACTTTGGTATCATTGGATGGCCCCCTTCGTGCTATGCAACTTTGATTCAGCAAATAGTTCTGTGAACCTAGTAGTTTCGAAGATATCTGAGGTCCTAATAGTTATCGGAACACCCTGTATATTGAGAGAATAAAGAGTACTGTGAAAGTCCATGTAAACGAGGTACATATGTATTAATTGCATTTCTTAAAAAATCATAAGAGGTTCAATATTCGATATCTTCTAACTAAAAACACGTTTCAAAGTGATTTTTCATATATATAAGTATGATTCATTCACTTCGATTGAAAAATGCAATTACCTTTGGAACCTCAAACAGTTTTCTCTGACTCGAGCCACCACCGAGATATTTGCTTCCGCAATTTGCTATAGAACAAGGTTTAGGCATTTTTGCACCTCATAATTATTCATGAATCACGGAGAAACAACTGTTGCGAATTGTTAGGGGTTATTTTGGAGTACCGTAGAGACCCTCGCGGGTGACTTGAACTAGCCGGGTAGATGCGAGTACCTCATTGGTCGGTACCCCCTCGATCGCAGCGCCACCAATGCAGCTGTGTACGGTTTCACCCGAACTACTGGAGTTCGGTCTCCTGGTCTCCAGTCTTCTTGGACGCGACTCTGGTCGTAGTGGCGCCCCACTTGCGGCCGCTTCGAGCAGCATAAAAATTTTATTATCCGAACATCCCCCACCATGGGAGTTTCAAGACCTGTATGTAAGACCGTGGTCATATCTATGGACAACGTCAGAGCGGCCTCAGCGTAGTACGATGTTTTTTTTCGTTCCCAATGTTTTCTTAATGCTTTATCGCGTTCGAAGTATTATTATCGAGGTGCATCAATTGCGGTGAGCAACTTATTACGAATTGTTCACCGCTTGATGCTGCGTTTAAATGTAAAAAATCGAGACACGATAATATGATAAGCATATTTGTAGGTTAGGTAATTATTTTGAACGGTGAGACATTGTTTATTCCAGTGTTTACGATTATTATGGCAACGGTGCTTGATGAACTACAGTCAAGTGTATCAACGTTGATTGTAACAAGTGTGCAGCGGATAAAGAAACCTGAAAACGAACTGATAATCGATACTTCGTGCAGTGCAGTTAGCTGAAGACTTTTTCGAGCGGAGCAATATTCTCTGCAATTTTAAGCAATTAACTGAGGAGCATTCAGGATCATGTAAGTTTTTTTTTATTATCGTTTTGATGCATACCAGACGAGTTTGGAGCAATGCAAAAATTAAAATGTACGATTGACATGGTACTCCCAAGAATTGATGCGCACGCATCTGACATATCAATTCGGTTGAAAAAAAAATTGGCTGTCTCGCGATACTTGTGATTAAAATTTGTTTTTTTCCCAGCTTTATCGAAAATGCATAATTCCATGCCTGCGAAGCAAGCTCGCAAGGGGACCTTACGACGTGGTGATTTTTGTTTGAAGCGAGACTCTTGTCAACGAAAGATCATTACTCGTCATGTAATTTGCGAAACTAATAGGACGCGCTTTTTTTTTGTTTTCGAGGAAAATGGATTTGAAAAATATCGTAACTCTTATATAGACCGTTCGCAGCGATCGTCACAAGCGCTGCGATAGCTACGGTGGCAAGGTGCTTGGTTGGCAACCGTAACGTTGCGTGTTCGAGTCCTGATGATGATTGTGTAAGCAATGTGCGAATGTATATTATGTCAAATTCTTGAAATTCAAATAAAAAAGATAATTGTCAATGGGTGAGGCTCGAAGTTCAGAATGAGCAATGTTCAGAAAGGCAAAAATTTCGAACGCGTGATGCTTCGAACGACAATGTTACGAATGGTCGCGGCGTAGAATGAAATTGTTTTGAATGGTCAAAATTTTGAATCGCTATGTAGCCTTCCGAACGCCTACCTTTCGAGCTTTCCCACGTGTGAATTATGGGAGTTAGAGATATGCCGTTACTGACTTTTTTATAGGGAATTCAATTCTCTACAACATTGTTTATGTGAACTTTTGGTCTATATAGCGTTGTTTAACCAGCGTTTTGACGGGAAGGTAAAAATGCATCGATTTTCTTATCGTTTTGTTTTTTTCTATCCAAACGCTGGATAAACAACGCTATATAGACAAAAAGTTCACATAAACAATGTTGTAGAGAAATAAATTTCCTATAAAAAAGTCCACGAGGGCATATCTCTAACTTTCATAATTTACGCGTGGGACAGCTCGAAAGGTAGGCGTTCGGAAGGCTACAATGCGATTCGAAATTTTGACCATTCGAAACAATTTCATTCTACGCCGCGACCATTCGTAACATTGTCGTTCGAAGCATCACGCGTTCGAAATTTTGGCCTTTCTGAACATTGCTCATTCTAAACTTCGAGCCCCACCCTTGTCAATCAGTTTTACTTTTCTGTAACTTCCCGGAAATTAATTTTATTTCATATTCGACGTAAACAATTTTTTTTACGAATGAATAAAGAACGCTTTGCGAAGAGAAAGACAGAAAGATACGTGAAAACCGTTTTTCCATTGAAAATAAATATCAAATGTAATTTAATTGACATAATATCATCGAATATCATAAACAAATTGTATGAATGAACATTTGTAATTCATACAGAGAGAAACATGAGAAAAACAAAATGACTTCAAAATGACTTCAAGCAGGACTCGAACCCGCAACGTTAGGGGTTCTAATCGAGCAGCTCATCACTGAATCCATACAAGATTCACAATATTTTTCAAATCTATTTTCCTCGAAACCAAAAAAAAATAGTGCGTCCTATTACTTTCACGAATGACATCGCTGGCAATGATCTTTCGCTGACAAGAGTCTCGCTCCAACCAAAAATAACCACGTCATAAGGTCCCCTTGTCAGAGCGACCAATTTCAGTCGAGAGCTTCACACGCTTGAAATGATCATTTTCACGCTGGGTCAGGGGTCGCTGTCGAAGTTTCGAATTTTTCAATGTTTCCAAAGCCCATAGGTTCGAATTTTTTTATTCGAATTTAAATTTATCAAAGAATCAAATCTCCAAATTTTTTTATCACGACTGGTCATGCAACAGAATTTAAAAAAATTCGAACGATCAAATGTCCGACCGGTCGACATATGGAAATCTCAACGATTCGGAAGATAAATCTTCACGCCACTATACCTATATATATATATATATATATATATATATATATATACGTTTCGAACTTTCGGTCCGTCGAAACATTGAATCGTCGAAACATTGGCGGGTCGAATCCGTGACCCTTCGAAAAATTGCGCTTTCGATAAATTGCATTTCAAATTTTTTTTTTTTTTCGAAACTACGACCGTTCGAAACTGCTCGTTCGGATTGATGAACTTTCAAAACCGTTCAAGGTCGAAACATTGAAATTCGAATAAAAAAATTTCGGATTTATGAGCCTTCGATACATTGAAAATTCGAAACTTCGAGACCCACCCAGGGTCGGACAAAATAATAATTATGTGCGCATCACAGAGGTAAGGTGATTTTCACAAAGGAGGCGATTTTGACAAGTGACAAGGCTGCTGCCCGAGCAAAGCAAGGGCTGCAACTCCTTTATGGCCTTGATACACAATATAGTATTTAATTAGAAAAAAACTCAATGTGCAAAAAAATCGAGACAAGTACATTTACCCGAGCGTGCTCCACCATGTGCAAAAAGTTGTGAGACCAACTGGAAACATTGAGCGCATGTATTTCCATCAATTACAAATTGCTTTGAATATAGATTGAAGAAATTTATAAATCTGAATTTAAAAAAAACCACGGCAGTACTCGGTAAGTTAATATATTGAATTATCTCAATGAACGCCTTGACTTTGAAAAAATTTGACGAGTACAATTGTGATTTTTTTTCAAAATTGGAATTTATAAATTTCCAAAATTGCAATTACTTTTCAGAAGTTGAGTTGAAGAAAACGTGTTCAGTAGATAAAAATAAGAATCAATAATGATCAGTACTATATGAAAGTATGCTATCGTGTGTTGTCGTTTTTCATCACAGGAAAACAAATGTGTTTGTTATTATATGAAAGAAAGAGACTGTGCAGAGTAATAAGCGCGAATAACGTGTAATGAAATTGGAGTACTTGGCTAATAGTGGTAACTGAACACATTTGTACTAGTCATTCGTACTTGGCCTTTATCTCACGACCCTGGCCTATTTTCCCACAGCGACGCATAAAGAAAGCTGTCATATTTTCAAAAGTTGCATGCTAGGCATCAAAGAAGTTTGCCCTGGCAAAGGGCACTTCCTGCTCCTGATACCGCTGCTTACGTTGCTCCAAGTTCTAAAAGATCGTAAGCAGGTGCATGATTAGCAGAAAATGTTATTCATAGTGGTTATTGATAACCTGAATGAAATTCTAACTAAAACCACGTTAACGTCACCTCGAAAGAGGTGAGAGAAGTCACATCGTTGAACGACTTACTTCGTATTGTAATAAATATTCATATAAATATTTTCATTCGATTGGAACGAATAAAAAATTGTCTTGAGGTACCCTCCATAAGAGAGTTCCTCGTCAGATTTTTATGAAACTTGGTATATTTATAGGTATTGATAAGAAAAAGGTTGAGTTCAATTTATATGGCGTTCCGGAGCGCGAGAAAAAATATATCAACACTTTTATTTTCACACGTTTAACATGGAGCCTTATGGAAAATCACGCTCAATTTGATATAATACAAAAAGTCCTCGTCAGATTTTAATGAAAACACTTGAGCTGCAAGTCGAATATTCGAAGAACATTTTGGGCACTTGACAGTAGAGATCAGGAGACTGTGATGATAATAATAAGCAAATAAACATCGGGAAAATACAGTTTATATGAGGAGTTGGTCGTGATTCAGTAGACATGGCAACGTTGCGCGTTCGTTTCCCATCTTCTCTCTCTCTCTCTCTCTCTCTCACTAATTGACATCATAACACGCGACGTTGTCACATCAAAGTACTGCGTACCTCAATCAGGAGATGGTATATCTCAGGCTTGCTTTAACTCTTACAATTTGTGAGATACTACCTCAACCAAAAAAAATAAATGTATCGAAAAATTTTCATCTTACTTTACTACAAAAAAAGCTGCAAGTTGAAACTTGCAAATTGTTTCCTCATCATTTACAGCAAGCTATAATCTGTAACTTGCGATTTTTTTCCTCTGAATGATAAGCAGTAAACGTAGATTCCTCTCTAAGGAAGCCGATTGTATTGAAGAAGCTGCAAGTTGAACTTGCAATTTGCTTCTACTGAATCGTAGGTAGTGAATTTCTTTATGAGGGAGCAAGAATGAGTACGTCTTCGAAACTTTGATCCGTCGAAACATTGCCGCTCGGAACACTGGCGAGTCGAAACATTCGTGTTCCGCACAATCCGATCCGATCAACAGACATAATCTTGAAAACCCGAACATTAAAATGTCCGACAGGTCGATGAATCTGTCTCTTTACTCAGTTACGACGGTATCGGTACAGCGTGTGATGCGAACTTTGTGACAGGTAGGAAAGACGACGACGACGACGACGCACGTATCCACGAAATTGGCCCATCAGACGCGTAGCGAATAATCTACTTTGTCCCTTCGGTGTCATCCCCATCTGTCGCTCCCCAACTGACGTGAGTGGGTTCTCTTTCGTCTCCTTCTTCTTCTTCTTGTTCTCCTTCTTCTTTTTCTTATCTACCATCGGATCGCCTCATTCTTCACGTCACTCGCAGGTCCATTAATCCCATTTTTTTTGTCGCTTCTGATGGAACTGCAAAATAAACGTAGGCGCGTACGATCATTGCTCTTATCGGAGTTATACTTCGTGACACAATATATGCAGGTGAAACTCTTCCCAAATGACTCACGACGACCGACTGACACTCCTGGAATTACATCGCAGTCGTTCCTTACGTCGCAATTTAATTTTTTTGGTGTGTCATTGTCATTGCGTTTGTTAACGTGAAGCGACACTTTATTTATGCTCTACTGTAAGTTGATTATTACCAATTTCCATTTCATAAATTAATCTTGGCGAACAATAACTCAGATCTATTTTTATCCAATGGCATAGTGTTTGTCAATTTTCTTTATCCGAATCGTTCGAATTGGTAAAAATTATCTCAAACGGAATTTCGAACGAATAAATTCTCGAGTAAAAAAAAAATTATTTACACTGAGAAAATTCGATCCCAAATAATTCGAACGATCAGGGATTTATCTTGATGATTAGAGATTTCTCTAACAAATTAATTATCATTCGACCAGTTAAATTTTTTTTTTTCAATTAAATTATATTATTCTCTTTAATTTTCCATCAGCTAGTTTTCAAACTTTTTACGATGATGAATAAAAAAAATGGTACCTCATCAAATACAAATAAATCCGAGTAACAGAGTAGTTACATCGTTTCGGTGAACATCTTCATAGGAACCATTATATATATGCCATTCGGTCGGTGTCGTAAAACTTGGTTATCATCAGCCCGTCGTTACATGCAAACGTCTTTTGTTCGCTCGACTTTCCAACTGTGCGAAAGAAACGTTCGATTCTGATTGAGGCATTGCTCCGGTGTTGGTCTTTCCGTTATCGTCCATTATCGCGTTTCCGTCGATCGGTCAGACGCATATCAGCCGAGGGGATCACGCCCGAGAAATAAACCAAAAAGGATAATATTCACCAAAAATGATAATAAAATACATCACGAGACGAGTCATAAGGTCTCGTATCCTTTTTCAATTTTGCATCCACGAAACATCCGAAGAGTGACTTGTCGGGTGGAGGTCGAAAATCAGAATGAGCAATGATCAGACGGGCGTAGAATGACATTGTAGCGAGAGTACAATATTGCGAATGCCTACCAGTCGGCGCGGTTATCAACATTTCCTGACTTTCGAGCTTTCCCACGCGTAAATTATCGAAGTTAGATATATGCCGTCGCTGACTTTTCTTATAGGAAATTCAATTCTCTACAACATTGTTTATGTGAACTTTTGGTCTATGCAGCGTTGTTTAACCAGCGTTTGGACGGGATGGTAAAAATAAAAAGAAAATCAATACATTTTTACCTTCCCGTCCAAACGCTGGATGAACAACGCTATATACACCAAAAGTTCGCATAAACAATGTTGTGGAGAATTAAATTTCCTATAAAAAAAGTCAGCGACGGCATATATCTAACTTCGATCATTTACGCGTGGGAAAGCTCGAAAGTCAGGAATTGTTGAAAATCGTTTTGACGATTCGCTGCAATGCCATTCTACGCCACGACCATTCGTAACATTGTCATTCAAAACATATTGCCCGTTCCGAAATTTTCGCCCTTCTGAACATTGCTCATTCTTATTTTCGAGCCCCAAACTACTTGTCATGACGATGTGCCAAAAGATGGTGGGAAAAAATTGCAGACGAGCCATGAAGTCTGCACATTAATCTGTATTTTTCCATTCGTTTCCATTCGATTTCGTCCGTAGAAACGAAGACGCAGGTGGCGCGCTCCAGCGTCGGTGTCGTGTATCACGGTGGCAATGGCCGCGCGCTTCACACACGTTTCGCTTACCTCGCCAACTCGATTTGTGGTTTTTTGCAAAGAGTAGGGGAGAGGGGGGTTGAAAGTGCCGATTTTGAGAAATTGCGAGAAAAAACTAGCAGAATGATAACTATTCGTTATGGTTTGTAGACTGTTTAGTGTAAAATTTTATGTAGTTTTCGAATTTATTTTTAGTTTTTGCTTATCGTCAACGGTTTCGAACAGGGACTCGATTTTTCGCGACGCGGCGACACGGCACAAATTATCCCGCGATGGGGCGTGTTGTGCCGATGTTGGGATCGGTTGTGCCGTTTATAACGTCCAGCATTTTTAGCTTAAATAAATGGCCCTTATAGAAAAATAATAACATTATTGTCATTGGTAATGTATTCATTCATCGACTCAACAACAACAACAAAAAGTCTTTGGTAATTTTTTTGTTACGAGCTGAAATAAGATAACTTACTATGATCCTTATTTTGAATATGACTAATCGTCGAGAGCTGCAGACGCAGTGGTTTCCCTTGCCGTTTTCCGCTTGTATGTTCTCACTCTATCAGAGAAAGATAGCAGAAAATAATATGGTGCACTTGAGCTTAGTCGTGACGGTGCACAACCAGCCCCAAACGAAAGGGCACTTCTAACCCCGTTACAAAATTATGCATCTTTGGACGGACCCTGAATCATCAGTTGAACGAAACGCCAATCCCAAAACGCCATTTTATTCAGAAATGAATTGTGAAAATTTGAGTGAAAAAATCCTATGGATAGCTTCAATACTATAAGAAGAAGACCAAAATGTATAAGAAGGAAAATATTTACTCACGAGGCGCCAAACACGCAATACACACAGCTGATCATACGGCGTCGCTGTCGCAAAAAAAATACTGTCGCAGAAGCATGACTGCATGGCTTTACACGGCGAATTTTTTCATTTTAGTTATCTCTTTCCGTTTTCCAAAGATTCGCATCGCTTTCCAAAGATTCGCTTTTAACCCCGCTCTCCCCTACCATCGACCCTAACAAAATTTATCTAAATATACATACTAGACTGGTTCTTAGCAAGGTTAATTTTTTAATAAAAATAGAAACGCCCCCGATAGTTTCCAAATCATTAAAAAAATATATTCGCGAAGGGCCTCCTCGCTATCTCAATATTAACCCAACCCTAAGTAATTTTATATTTTTTGTCATTTAATAACATGCAATGCTTGTTGTCGATGCTTGATTTATTATAGCTAAAATATCAACAGAAGACAAATTTGTCCAATATGCTTTCTGTATCAGATTTTCACCTATGGTTCTATGGTGCTTAGTTCTTGTGTCAAAAATTGTTGGAGTAAATATTCTTTTTTTGGTTTGTTACTTCGTCGTATGAGTTGCACTCAAGTGTCTGTCATATTTTGCGTCCCAAAATAACCCATCCGATGAAAACGCAATTTTTATCGTAATTTGAATGATTTCCAATTTTCAAGCCGCCATATTAGTTCAGCTATTTCGTTTTTGGTGATGAACAATTTTTTTTCCAAAGTACGCATCTTTCTGATAAAGAAAGCATATTGGGCAAATTTGTCTTCCGTTCATATTTGAGCTATAATAAATTAATCCGATAAGCATTGCGTGTTATCAAATGACAAAAAATATAAAATTACTTAGGGTTGGGTTAATATTGAGATAGGGAGGAGGCCCTTCGCGAATATATATTTTTTTTAATTATTTGGAAACTATGTGGGGGGCGTTTCTATTTTTATTTAAAAATGACCCTTGCTAAAAACCAGTCTAATACATACGCACAATTGTGGAAATGAGGTGCCCCAATTCTTACTCGCCGCATAATGTTCAAACGTTTCTGAAAAATCGCATATTTCCATTTCTCCCGAGCTATCTCTCTGCCTCTCTCTCTCTCTCTCTCTCTCTCTCTCACGCTCGTGACGAATTGGCGGGTTGTGACACGTGCCGTTACGGCTAATATCTACAAAAAAGTTGTGTAACGTTGAACGTACGATGTATATAGTCGGAGAATGGTTATACGACGAGAGTTGGCGGGGCTGGGTATGGTTCGAGGACCGCAGTTGCCGTCCGCGATGAAGAGAATATCATCATGAGCGCAGAGCGGTGGAAGCTCAGCCGGGGCGCGCAAGCGCGAATTTCAGCGTGTCGGCGATCCGCGTGGTGCGTGAGTTAGAACTTGGCTCTCGGGTGCTTTTCAGTCTGTTACCGTCCCTTCGTTCATCCTCTCGTCCTTGCACTCTCGGACGAGCTTGCGTTGCCACAACACACACACACACACGGCAATATAGAACCATCGAAAAAAAGATAAAATATCGGCAGCTCTCCCAACAGATCGACAATTATCCTGCAAAAGAAAAAGACGAATACAAAATTGCCATTTTTCTCGAAAATACCGCAAAAATGACGTTCAAATACGAACGTTGACGCGTCAAGAAGCTCGGAACTAAAGTGCATTCGACGATGAAATTACGAACCGAGCTTGGACGACAAAGCTATCAAAACTCGGCCATGAAATCACAAATCACAACGACCAAAATATAAATATGAACGAGGGAACAAAACAAAAACGAAAAATGAACGACGAAACATCGGAATGACGAATATTCGGCGATAAATTTTCAAACCTCTAAAACTCTCGAACAATAATAAATAAATCTAAAGACATACACAACAAAAAAACATTGTGCTTGTTTCATCCGATTCGAAGGAATCTAAACAAACATGTCACGAGAGATTCTTCGTAATTTGTCCGATTCAACCTGCAACAAGGTCGAAGGTTCGAAGAAGGACATAACCAAGGCTCAGAGACGTTGGAAATTGCTCGCACGTGCTCTGAATCCATCGCCCGAACTCCAAAAAAACACGGAGGACGAAATTTCCGTTCGACGTTTCACGTCCTTCGATCTTGTCAAGCCCGTTTTGTTGGAAAACGCGGTAGCCGATCCCGAATCCACGTGGTACGATTATCGCACGACTTTGGACAATCGTGAAATTTTACACGTCGAAGTGCGACGTATAAACAAAAATTTTACCGCCAACGAACTAATTGGTTTCAACAATACGGGAAACGTTTGCGTATGGCCGTCCGAGGAGTGTCTGGCTTATTACATGTTGAACAATCAAGGAATATGTCGTAACAAAATGATATTGGAACTCGGCGGTGGAATGAGCTGTCTGGCGGGAATTTTCGTTGCCAAGTACTGCGGGCCAACGGGTGTCACCCTCACAGACGGCAATGTCACGAGCGTTGACAACGTTCGTTGCATCGTTGCCAGAAACAAAATGGCGGATTTTGTTAAGTGCGGGGTCGTACAATGGGCAAGGGCAGCCGCGGTACTGCGACAAGAACCCGGCAATGCCACCAACAAACGGATTCAGGTAATTGATCGAGGAACACGGGGCGTTTGACACCTGTGACCGACGTTGATGTGAAATGCTTCGTTCGAAGTGCCCCCCTTCCTGTCCCTTCCGCAATTCGTTGAAAAGCGCTCCAACTCTGCGTTATCCCAGAGTTGGAGATTTCGTTATCAATGTTTTGTATATGAGCGATTCCACGTGACTTCAGCTACAAAAAAAAAATTTCCACGAATCATTTTTAAAAATTGAGTTATTTTATTGCAATATAGTCACCGAGTGCCGATTTTTTTAATATTTTTCTGACGGTTTTATCTTTAATTAACGTTTTTTTATTTTTATTTTTCCATTCAAATAGCTGTATCTTTGGCAGGATTTGACGTATTTACATTTGTGAAGAACGAAAATGTGCGTTCTTTTATGGCCTTCCAGAGGGAAATTACTTTAGATTTTATTGAGGGAGTTACACGTCCGTTTCACTGCAAAATATTAAAAACAATTTTTTTTAAGAAGTCCACTTTCTATTTTGGTTTCCAAAATCCCTCCAAATTCTGAATACGAAAAAAGAAACGAAAATAATTCGTAATTTCACCGATTTTATTAATATATTTTTCTCGGTTTGATTTTTTTTATGTGCTCAAGTCGCTTTACGCGAGTTCAGAAGCCTCCTTGAAAGAACAAGTAATGATAATGAATGCTCGTTGAATCGCGTAAAGCAAAAAAAATCAAACTGAAAAAAATCTATTAATAAAATCGGTAAAATTACGCATTACTGATTACCGATCCCACGATATGAAAAATATCAAAAATTCTTTTTTCGTATTCAGAATTTGGGGAAATTTTGAAAACTAAAATAAAAAGTGCATTTTTCGAGAAAAAATATATTTTTGCATATTTTGCCCTGAAACGGACGTTCAATTTGCTCAATAAAACCTAAAGTAATTTTTTTTGGAAGGCCATAAAAAGACGCACATTTTCATTTTTCACAAATGTAAATACGTCAAATCCTGCCAAAGATACAGCCATTTGCATGGAAAAATAAATAAAAAAGTTTATTAACGATAAAACCGTCAGAAATAAAAAAAAATCAGCACTCTGTGAACATATTGCAATAAAATGACCCAATTTTTTAAAATTATTTGTGAAAATTTTTTGTTTTTAGTGGCTGAAGTCACGTGGAATCGCTCATATATGTAATTGAAATTTATCGCGATTCGTGTTGTCAACCGCACGTGTATTTGACGACGGTGGCGACATTGTGTTCGTTGCGTAAGCAACGAGAGTCTTGTGTACGATAGATTCCGCGGCTGCGGCTTCGTTGGACATTTCACTTTGGGGAATTGTTACATGACTTTATCATTTTACGTTAATTGTTTGCAACATCTGCTGATGATTCTCGTCTACATTCCACGGGGCGAAGAGTACGCGTGTTGCAGGGTATTTTCCAATTGGATTTTTTTGGTCAGTGTTTTTCCGTCAAATTATGTAATAATCATTGGCGGGAATAGAGGAGTTGGGGCGAATTTGCAAGGTTGGGTAGAAGAGACCCTTTATGTCGAAATGATAGAAAACGGATAAACGAAATATACAATTGTTATATATTTTCTTTTTCAAATTTGTTCATACCCTGAACGGTGAAATAGTTTGGCGGTTTTGTCGTTTAATAAATGGGATTCTTAGACGGAAAATTGATGCAAAAACTCCACGAGAAGCGAAGTTACGGACGATGAGTAATGGAACCGATCACGGTCCATCGCATTATCCATCCATTCATTTATTATTACTTCTAGAAATAAATTTCTTTCTTCGCGGAGACTCATAGTTGATTTTTTGCTTCCTCATGAAGAAAGCTATGTGACGATGGGAAATTTTTTTTTTCGAGATCTTTATGTCATCATGTTCAGAATGTGCCGAAACGTCGAGGGAACACATTTCGAGAAAATGCCCGGATGTATGTATGTGTGTGTGTGTATGTGTGATGGCCTCCCAAAATTCAAACGTGTATAACTCGAGAACGGTTTTAACTACAGCCCCCAAATGTTGCAGACATGTGCAGCTCCATAATCCCTTCTATGTCTGTAATTTTCGCGATGATTCAAGCTGCGACTCGAATTTTCATGTCGTTTTCAAATTCCCAAAAAAAGAGCGTTATCACTCTAGCGATCGCAAATTTTGAGATACTCGTCTAAATATAGTTCTTGACACAGAGATACGTACCCGAGGTTGGTTGGTATTGCATTCGGGCCAAATCCATCAATAAGTTTTGATTCTATGATATTTTGAATTTTTCGAAAAACCAAATTTGTCGCTATAACTTTCGTCAACTTTGACCAATCGAGCTCCAACTTTACAAAACTATAGAACATCATTCAGCCGTGATGTATATCAAATTTAGCGGAGATTGGTTGAACGGTTCGGATTTGACAGGAATTCAAGTTTTTCGATTATAAGCCTCTGCCGATTTAAAAAGCTGCAAGTTGAAACTGGCAATTTGCTTCCTCCGAATTGTAGGCAGTGAACAAAGATTCCTTTATGAGGAAGCCAAAACAAAAATGCTTCCTCACAGCGCCCTCATTCTTCCTTCCTCATAAAGGAATCTTCGTTCACTATCTACAATTAAGAGGAAGCCAATCCCAACCTTCTACTTGCAGCTTCTTTCTATCCAATAGTTCAGAAGTTTATGTATCAACGGAGTTCGAGCATTTGAAAATAAAACCTAACCGTTGAAGAAGGGCGTCGAATAATCGTGACAATAGCTTCATTACGTCTTTCCCACTGAATAATCTGGGGGTTCAATGGATTGTCGGTACTCTCCTGGGTTATCGACTGGGTTATCGATATTTTTCATCGATCGACTACTTTTTACCGAATTCCGAGTATATTTCGCCAGTAGAATCCACGAATCACTATTCGACGTATTGTCCGGGTTATTCATGACCGTCGATCGACGTGAAGTTGTTGAAACACGTTGGTCCTACGACAAGGGTTGGGCCGATGGTAAATGGATGACGAAAAAAATTTGTCGACAGACTTGGTGCCCGGACAGCGTAGACGAGAGCCGAAGGACCGAGGGTCTTTACGACGTTATACTGAGCGCTGATTGCCTGTTCTTCGACGATGCACGACTGGATCTCGTCGAGACGATATACGGTTGGCTAGCCGAGGACGGGGTTGCACTGCTAATGGCACCCAGACGAGGCACGACCTTTCAGAAATTCGCCGAGGCCGCCGTCAAGCGGGGCTTTCTGGCACGAGTCGCCGAAAGATACGATGGCAAAGTGTGGTCGAGACACCTGGAGCTCGTCGAGCACGGACACGAGTACTCCCCCGACCTTCACTATCCGATATTGCTGGAACTCACCAAGCAAAAAAACATTTCTGCCGGCTGACGCTGAACCGACGTTATATTTGGATGATGTTTTTTTTCGCCATCGGCAATGCCCACCCCTCGAACCATCGACGCTAGAACTACGGAAATATTGTTGTTTACAACTGTGCGGTTTTCAACGACCCCGTTGTTCGTTGTGATTGAAGATTTTTGTTCTTTGCGAAAGATTTTTTATTTTTTTTTATGCGAATGGCCATAGGAAAAAAATTTTGAAAACCGAAGTGTTTTTTTTTTCTAACATTCAATATCTTTACGAATTCACATCAGATTTTGAATATTGTGGCCCATAAACCATCTGTGGGACCCACGCAACCGATGTGCAAAAATCTGTTACAAGAAAATCAGCCGTTTAGGCCCAATTGAACCTCAACGGTTTACGCATAACTCCCTTTTTTTCAGTCAGGAGTTGAAAATGAATTTTCGAGGACGAATGATTATTCGTTTTATTGTAATTTTATTAATTTTTGTCGATTTTTGTCGGAATCGTTACCATTATTGTTGATAGTTAAGGAAGCACGAAAAGACGCGACGATGAGTTGGTGAAATTAGTATTTTTAAAGATGTTTTATTATCTTTTCATTATTATTATAAATAAGTTGATGAATTTTATTACAAATTAATAATTGATAAAATGATAATAAAATATATGAGGCATTATTTCTGCACTGGCTCAATTTTAAGTCATATTGCGAGTTTGAAAAAGAAAAACAAATTAAGTGATTGTACGAACAATTAGTTTTCAGCGATATTTTTTCGTTAAAAATAGCACAATTAGATATTTGTTTATTCAATTCATGGAAAACGATTCATGTTCTTGCATGACTATGAATCTTGATGATTATTTACGATTCGTTTAACAATCCCAAGGACGTTCTATCGGAATGAAGCTTATTATTTTGGAAACAATGTAAAATTTAATTACTTCGTATCAATAATGTTCATGGAATAATGGATTCCACATTTTTTATTGAATCTCGCATTACTCGACCAATTAGGGAATATTTTTGTGAACGCCTGTCAAAGGGGAACTTTTTAAAGACGTATGAAGCTGTGAATTGTATTATTCACTGAAATTTCTTCATCGCCAAGAAAATGTTTATTTTTATGATTATCGTGGTTTTGAAAGACCCTACCCTATTTAATAATTATTATTTCAATTGATATTTGAAAGTCGTAAACTTTTTTGGTCTCACTTATCTGGAATGCCCGATCAAAATATATATTCTTTATTTCAAAAAAAGCCAAAGTGTCTCTTACATTTTTTTTTTTAATCGAAAGTCCCCGAAGAACAAAGGAAGTTGATAAATATTTCACTCCGTAATTTGTCTACGATTTTTTCCCCAAAATCCATTGGAAAGTCTGAAAGAACTGTTCTTAAAATCATCCCTTAAAAGTTTAAAAACTGAAATTTTCAAAACATCTATTTTTTGCGGTTTGACAAAAAATAATCGCAGAGGTCTAAAAATACGAGGGTAACCTTATGTCGTATGAGCGAAACCCTGTAAATTTGGAGACAATGAAAAACTATGATTTTTTAAATTTACACAATTCAGTGATAATACCTCATATATTTATTATTGTTATGAACAATATATTATTTTTCTTGCTTCTTCGGTATCTCGACGAGTTACGTCACTTATTTTCTCTTCGGATTAAGTTCTAATAACTTTGGTGAAAAAAATTAAAAAATGATTGCCTATGGGTCTTTAAATAATGGATCATATATGAGATATGAACCAGTTTAATACATATATTGTACAGTTATGTTATATAGTCGTGGCGTGCCAAGCGATAAAAGACGGCAAAAAAATTTGCGAATTATGAATATGCATATCTCGGATGCGCGGGACGTTTCCAAAATTGTATTGGAGTTGTTATATGAAGATTCAGCAAATTCACGGAAAATTTGCTAAAAGCGGGCAAAAGCGTGCAAAAGCGATCGAGTGAACACATTGACGAGTGCCTGGATCTCACGAGAAGTGAATGAAAAATTATTATCTAAACTGCATTCTGTAGTTTTCAAATACACAGAACTATCAAAATAGACTTTACGTAAGACAAACGACTGCCTGGATATGAGATAATCCGTGGCTAATCGCACATGAAAACCCGACAGGTTTTTCATTCGGATGACATTTTTTTCCCTTAAAGTACTTGATGAAATAAGCATGTGACGATTTTTTTCCGATTTTTCCTGCTATCTTCTATTCGGTGATGAATTTTTGAAAATTCCGTCGAAAGAATGTTGCAATGCAAATATCTCTGAAATTAAATATTTGTGATTTGATTACAAGCACATCGAAATGTGCACTTCGAACTGCTCTTTCTCTCTCGAGAAAAATCATCAGAAGAAATATTTAATTTTTTAAACTACTCAATAAAGTCGGATTTAATTTAATTAAATCCGACTTTTTAAAGAAACACCAATTTAAAACGAACGGTCAAGAAAAAAAATTAAATTTTTCGTCCGCTAGTTTTTCTTGAAAGAGCAGTTGAAGCGCATATTGTGATGTGTTTGCAATGAAATTAAAAATATATTTTATTCCAGTGATATTTGCTTTTTACAATTTTTTCGACGGAATTTTCAAAAATGCATAACGGAATAAAAAATAGCGGAAAAAATATAAAAAAATGGTCACGCGCTTATTTCATCAAGTACTTTGAGGAAAATTTTTTTTATCCAAATCAAACGCCCGTCGGGTTTTTATGTAAGATTGGCCGTAGATAACCCCATATATAATAAGATCGGATTTAGTAGTACGAACATAGGATCAATGACGTGTATATATATATAATATATGTATATATAAATGATATGTATATGGGGTGGGACGGGCCGAATCACCGGACTGAAACTCTTCTATTTTCCGATGTGATCGCTGATTTTTTTCTAGTATCTTTGGGATCCTACGACCTCACCGATTTTTCGTTGGATTTTTCAGACCCCTCGTTCCCTTTCCCACACCACCTTTTTTATCGGGGGGAACTGCCCTCCTTTTCCCTCATTTTTATTTGGATGACATTTTTTTCTCCTGATACCTGATCGAAATTGACGAACTTTTTTTATAAAAGTGGAGTGGCAGTTGGATTCCTAATATATATACATATATATATATATATTTTTTAATTTTGAAAAAATCGAGTTTTTCCGAAATTACAATATATGATGATGGCTTCCTATCTGAAAAAAAAAAATGAAATCCATCCGGCGAGAAATCAATATCTCTATTATTTTTTATAGAGAATCGATTGAAAATATATTTTTCATAATCAAATCAATTCATACTCAAAAAACCGTTTTACTTTGGAAAATTATCGAAATATTCATTTTTCGCCAGATTTCATTTCTTTTTTCTATCATATGAAATATCATATTTTGAAACATTGGATTAACTCAAATTTTTTCGAAAATAAATTTAAAAAATGAGATAAAAAGAACCTGACTGCCACTCCAATTCGATGAAAAAAGTTCATAAAAGAAAAAAAGTTTATGAAAGAAGTTCAACTGGGGCAAAAAATGTATCAAAATAAAAAGGGGAAAAATAGCCGTTACCTCTTGATAACAAAAAGGTGTTGGGAGAAGGGAGAGGAGATGTATAAAAAATCTAAAACAAAATGCGTGTGGTCGTAGGATTCCAAAGATGCTAGAAAAAAACAGAAGGGTTTCAGTCCGGTGATTCGAGCCGTCCCACCCCATGTACAGGGCGACCCTCTAACTAGTGCCACCTCAAATATCTCTGTAATTATCGACGTCATAAAAAAATGTTCCAAAGAAAAAATGTACGGGGTCATCAAGTGCAACCATTTTTTTTTTCAATTTCAGTGGAGGTGCTGACGTACTCTGAAGGTCACCTCTACTTTTTAAAATGGAATGGTACATTTTTTATTTAACCATATTGTAGAGCATCTTAAACTACATGAAAAACATTGGGGGGCCGGAGGGGTCGGAGTCGTTCGAAAGTCAAGAAATGTTTTCAATATTTCCTGACTTTCGAGCTTTCTCACGCGTAAATTATGAAAGTTAGATATATGCCGTCATCGACTTTTTTATAGAAAATTCAATTCTCTACAACATTGTTTATGTGAACTTTGGGTCTATATAGCGTTGTTTAACCAGCGTTTGGACGGTAAGGTAGGAATGTATCGACTGTCTCAATAAATTTGATTTAGCGATTAAATTCTCGAACAAATTTGTGTCAAAGTATTGAATCGACAGATGCAGTACAGCAACGTATTCACGTCAAATATCTGGAAAAATTATAATAATGAAATGAAATGTACGAAATGCACATGTCAATGGAAAAGCATTCGGAACCATTATCTGATATGCTAATGACGTCTGTTTTCGGGCCATCATTCAATTTCAACTCGGATTTCTCATCTCATGTCAAATAAAATCGTAGAAATATCTAATATTCGTATCGAACAATCACGTCAAACATTTTTCTCATATTAAAAAGAAAAAAAATGTCTGATTGCCTTTCCAAAGTCGTCTATCAACTCGGTCACGTAAGTGAGGGACCAAGTTAAAAGATTTCGATTACTTTCCAAAGCTTGGAACTCGATAGAAAGAGGGTTGTCAATAATCTTACAAACGTGCCCATTGCTTTTTCACGCGACCCTACTTCTTTCTTAATCTTATTTTCATTCTAGTTTTTCATCACCTTCTTTATTACACTCCTTCCGTGATCTTTGACGAGTCATAGCTATGTCATTGGGAACGTAGATGATTGTTCTACGACGATATACGATTAATCAAGATCCCACCCCTTGTTCACGTCGTTAAGATCATGACGAGCGTGTCTTTGCGAAGATCCGTCTTTATCAAAGGTCCCAAGTTGTTAGATGTATCCCTTAGACATCACATTCTATCATCAGTCTGAACGCTTTTGTTCACATGTATGTAAGATAAGGTAAAAGTCCATATGGCCGACCATGCTCGAGCTTGGATACAGCAAAACGGCTGCTCTTCCCCATTACCGTTTATGTCTGTGTATGTGACAATAAACCAACGTTTACACATCAGTTTATTTGAGGTTATGAAGATGCTTACAAAAATCTAGAGAAATATTAAATTTACTCGAATGTTTAAACTCTAAAAAATTTTCCATCAATTTACTCGTGTTACGCTTAAGGTAGTATCCTACAAACTGTAAGAGTCAAAGCAAGCCTAAGATATACCATCTCCTGATTGAGGTACGTGGTACTTTGATGTGACAACGTCGCGTATTATGATGTCGATTAGTGAGAGATAGAGGGAAAGAAGATGGGAAACAAACGCGTAACGTTGCCACGTCTACTGGATCACGACCAACTCCTCATATAAACTGTATTTTCCCGATGTTTATTTGCTTATTATTATCATCAGAGCCTCCTGATCTCTACTGTCAAGTGCCCAAAATGTTGTCCGAATATTCAAATTGCAGCTCAAGTGTTATCATTGAAATCTGACGAGGACTTTTTGTATTATATCAAATTGAGCGTGATTCTCCGTAAGGCTCCATGTTAAACGCGTGAAAATAAAAGTGTTAATATCTTCTATCTCGCGCTCCGGAAAGCCATAAAAATGTGACTGAACCTTTTTCTTATCAATACCTATAAGTATGCCAAGTTTCATGAAAATCTGACGAGAAACTTTCTTGTGGATTCTATGGTACCTTAACAACGCTATTCCCTTTTAGGCCGTAGGAGCATTTACCTTACGTTGGGTCTCTGAACTCTACCATCATGACCCCCACGAAGGACCAATCTAGTGAAGAAAAAATCATATAATTGACAAATCGATAGGCTGGTTGTGACAAATTTTTCCGTAATGCGAAAATATAAAGATTAGTGATGCGAAAATCTAAAGACCTTGAAATTCGTTTTTTTTTTAAACAAAAACTCAAATGTACCAAGTAGCACGGAAATATGTACAATCACATGCGTAAATTATATCGCGTCTATAAAGTTACCCCGAATAACTCTATCTGATCATAATACTCAACTACCTGTATCCCACGTCAAGATACATTGGATTGTCATAATAATTGTAAAATAATCACCGAAGTGTACCAAAGTCGACGAGTAATTACGAGAAAAAAATAATGACAAACGATAATATTTAAAAAATAAAGATATATTTTTAACTTGTACGAAAAAAATGTATTCTATGGAAAACCCAAATCTCTTGACACTAAAGTATCTCCGAAACATTGTACCGGTTTCTGGAGTTCATTTGAGGTAAGATGGGGTTCAATCCCCAGCGGGTAAGATAACCATTCAAGGCTCATATTTGAACCAATTAATATAACGAATAGTCTTTCATAAGGTAAGTCGTGGTCGATAATGCGCAACTTTTGTATTCAGTTACACTGCCGCATCTATATTTTCACAATTTTTACAGCGGCATAAGCATTTTGAGCGATGTGAAAAAAAAAATTCTGTCTTTGGATGGTTGGTCAAAATTGTAAAAATTGGGTTAAAAAAAAATCGGTAATTGTTTTCTTGGAACAGCAATTCGTGATTAACCCGAATCCTCAAATGATTTTACGATTTTTGCGTTTGTTTTCGAATCGCGTGACTTTTGGGAAAATTAAAAATTAAAAAAAAAACTCCCGACTGAAAAAAACTCGGACGCAAATAAAAAGGATGAAATAATCCAAGCTATCATCTTAGTTTATTCATAGTTTGAATTATGATCGGTCATTTCGGTGCATTAAATATTTTGGGGAGTATTTTAAAATTTTTAATTTAATTTTTACTACGACTCTATTCTATTTTTGTTGCTTTTTGACATAAATGCTTTTGAGGTTATGCTCACCCGCTTACCTACCGAATAATACAAAAAAAAAAAAAAAAAAAAAAAAAACATCACAGGCAAAAAAATCACTCGCTAATAATTCAAAAAATATTACAAAACTTCCAGTACGAAGGAAAACACGAGTAACACATACCGCGCGATGCATATCCGAAATGTCAGCTTTGATTTTTTTTTCTTCGTTTATCGACTCGACGAGAGAAAGAGCAAAACTGTAGTATCCTCAATATAACGGCGCGAGGTAACTATAGGTCACTCGAGTATGGTTTCAGAACGTAGCTCTGATCGTCTGCTTGGCATGACAGAGCGGACGATCCAGCATCGGAATGAAGTCGAGTTACGAACGATGCGAGTATTGCTTAGCCAATCAGCGTGCTCGCTCGAGCCCTGCTCCGGTGAATTGCGATATGTAAAATTTGAAAACCGGAGTGTTTTTTCAACATTTAACATCTTCACGAGTTCACATCAGATTTTGAATATTATGATCGATGAACCATCTGTGAAACCCACAGAACCGATGTGCAAAAATCTGTTAGAAGAAAATCAGCCGTTTAGGCCCGATTAAGCCTAAACGCATAACTCCCTTTTTTTCAGTCGAGAGTTAAAAAAGAGTATGTGGGGTTAATCAACCTGGCCACCGGTGGGTCGAAAAAGCCACGCGTCCTCGCAACGTTGAAGTGCGTGCAAGGGAATAATAATTATTTCCCTAGCAAAGACAAATATTTGTGGAAGCTGAGCGAGCTGAGAACATTCTTTTAAAGTTGTTTGGAAAAGAAATAGGGACCGACAGAACAATAGTAGCCTCTCGCCGCCCCAAACGTGATCGTCCCAAATAGAGATGTTTACGTTGAACCATAGCCAGGACCACAGCGACAATTAATGCTGGAAATTAATTTTCCAAATATTTTGAAAGGTTCACATAATAATTGATGAATATTAAAAAACATTGAAACATCAAGTTCGTATTCTAATTTGTCACGAAGAGAAGTTGTTTTTTATTTACCCCACTGAGTGAGGTAATAAAACCACGTTGAAGTTCTTTTTTCAAATGGAGGCGGTCAATAATAAGTAAAACTTACATCGAAATGTTCCAGATGAAATTTTATCAGCTAAACGTTTATACTTTCAGAAAAAAAAATTATGTTTGGGGAATATTTTGATAAAGTCAGGTTTCACAGCGTGGAAAGTGAAAAAATGGCTATTAAACCCCATCTCACCCTACTTCCCACATTACCTCGGAAATAAAAGAAAAAAATAGATTCCAATCTTTTGGGTCAGGTGTGTGGGAATCTCGAGTGTGCGATCGAGATGCATCTTGGGCTCTCGTACGTAGAGACACGATTTGACAGTGGCTAGCCTAACCCAAAGACACGACTGTGTCGCGCCAAAGACACGCCTGCTCAACCTTGGCCTCCGCTTCCGCCACACGTGTGGCTTCTTCGCCCGACATCTACGTCCCCCCCACATCGCAGAGCTTTTCTTTCCTTTTTTTGTTCTTCTTCTCTTTCAACCCCCTCGTCGCGTCCGCGCCTCGACAGAATCTTCAGCACGTTACACGACGAACACATCGCTGGCAGTGACACCTCGAAGAGACATCTAGGTCGTATTACACTCCGTGTGTCGCGCAAATAAATGCGATGACGTGTGATAATACCGAGGCAAGATATATATCTATATTGATATACATATATATATATTTTTTTTAAAATCACGTCAGTAACCAAGGACGCTGCAATGTTTCGCTCAATTTTGCGCAATCTTTCGACGACTCCGAGTTTCCGGCCACCCATTAATCTGGTTGAAGCTCACCAGCTCTCTCCCGTCATGCGCCCTGCTCCGCGCCCCAAGTTTATGCCCAATCGCCCGGCCAATGCCCCCTCCTACTTCTCACAAGTTTTTGTAAGATTCAATTGTGGACTAACGATACAGTCCGACCTTGGAATAAGAGACCAAAAGCCCCCGAGGGGCAAGAGTTTTTCTCGGAAATCGCATATCCCCACCAGGCGCGCGCTACCTCTGTCTGTCTCTCTCACTCTTTTGCCGCATGCGATCCTGTCAACAAGAGACACCGCTCGAACGAGTTTCAACTTGGTATATTCACATCGCCCGTGCAGAAAAGTTTTACGACTGCGCGTGGACATTTATCACGCGAATTTTTTCGTTTCACGTTAATACATACTATTGAATATTATTGTGTACTACTGTATCTGAATTACCATTAACTGTCGTAAAATGACCGAAACTGTGAAGAAGCGTAAGAAATCAGACTGTAGTACACGAGTCGAAGAAAATATTACAGAATCTGCGCCACAATGTGATATATCAAACAAAGAGCTGGCTGTGGCCAAACGTTAACCGATATACGTTCGAGTAAAAAAAAGACAATTTTGTAAGACCGTAAAATCCTAAACTCTCGAGATTTTGCGTTACTTTCACACACGCGCGCAAACACATACTCACGCGCGCATGCGCACATCAATTTACACCACACGTTCGCTCTATTTTGCCCGAATAATGTCTCCAAGAGGCTGGTCTCTTAACCACAGGTCCGCGCACGAAATTCTCGAGCTCGGAGTTCGAGTTGGAGTGGGGGAAGGGCTCGAGCGAGAAACTGGGAAAAGTCTCTTATTGTCGAGTCTCTTATTACGAGGTCGGACTGTAACTCTCAACTAAATCGTTGAATTGAAATATGTTGAAAAAAACAAAATTGATTATTTTGTTGGCTCATCGGTAAAGCATTGTTTTTGCCGTCCAATTTTATTATTTACGTTACAGGGTGAACGAGCGTTGCATGTGAGTGGCCGATGGATGTCTCGAGACGAATTTGTCAGATTATCGGGCTCTCTCGTGCTTTACCGTCGAAAACGGCTCTGCCGTTCTCGACTGGTTTTGCTTGCCGTGCTTTACGAAATATCTATTCCGAGCTCTCATTCTATCTCGTATGGAAACTTTGCACGTCTTTGGCCGACGTGTACGAGAGTTTCGCGTTATGCTCTCTGTTATTTGGGATCAGCAGTTTTTTCTTCGTCCATTAATACACCGTGTTTTTTTAAAATCGCAATGTATAATCATAATTAATTGAGAATTTATTATTTTCCATATGTGATTGATTATTTTGTGCAAAGTATTTTTTTCTAAATTGATTTTTTTTTCGTTCGTTCGTCGTTCAAGAAAAATGTTTTATTCTTTCAAACATTTTTTTCGCTAACTTAAAATTATTTTACGATCACGAAAAAGGTTTCCCATACTTTCTTACATAATTTTTCGCTTTATGTATTCCTCCCAAGTTTTTTTTCCGGCCGCGTGACTGGTTGACACGTGAATAAAATGTAATGTTGATTTTTTTTTGGTTATGTTTGTACACAACATTTGTCAAAATTAGTTGGTGTTTTTGTGGCATAGTTGTTCACAATTTATTTTTCTTTTTCCGGTTTTTCTTCCACCTTTTTCGTATTTTAGTCGGAAATGTGACAGAAATAATTTAAACATTTTTTTAAAAACTTTTCGATCGATTCGGGCAATGCCAGGCAATAAAAGAAAAATAGGAAAAAAAATACGGAAATTATTTTTTTATGTTTTCGAACAATATGTAGGGTGGAGAACTTGAATTTTTGGTTTTTAATCAAATAAGGACCACTTTGATAAATATATATGTATGCAACCGTCAGGTCGACTATGAACAGTTTTATTTCGAAACGTCGCACCGACCGCGACTTCCCGTCGTATATCAATCGCAGTGCTCGTTCAGGGCGGCGCATTAGTTTTAATTAGTTCACAGACCGAACTATCGGACGCACAGTCTTACCGAATGCATCTGGTCCATTAGCAAATTCGGCTCGATTTAATTTCGTCACGAAACTAAATTATATTACGAAACGACGCGAGTTCGAGTTATTATTTCGGCAAATTATTTTTGAGAGCGTTGGGGCGCCGGCCAAAATATCTGTCTTACCGTTTTGTTAGGCCAGAAGAATGGACGAAGATGACAAATGTATATATCTATATATATATACATATACATACATATATATATATATATATATATATATATATATATATATATATATATATATGAGGGTGTCCGTTATTTCCCAAAGTTTGAATTTCTTTTGTCACGCCCACTAGAATCAAAGTAGGGGACAGCGCGATTAAAAGTGCCGGTGGTAAGTTGTTCCGATGTGAATATTTTGAAAACGGAAAGAGATAACTAAAATGAAAAAATTCGCCGTGTAATGCCATGTAGTCATGCTTCTGCGACAGTAATTTTTTTTTTGCGTCGGCGACGCCGTATGATCAGCTGTGCGTATTGCGTGGTTTGCCGTCTCGTAAGTAAATATTTTCCTTCTTATACATTTTGGTCTTCTTCTTATAGTATTGAAGCTATCCATAGGATTTTTTCACTCAAATTTTCACAATTCATTTCTGAATAAAATGGCGTTTTGGGATTGGCGTTTCGTTTAACTGATGATTCAGGGTTCGTCCAAAGATGCATAATTTTGTAACGGGGTTAGAAGTGCCCTTCCGTTTGGGGCTGGTTCCGCACCGTCACGACTAAGCTCAAGTGCACCATATTATTCTCTGTCATCTTTCTCTGATAGAATGAGAACATACAAGCGGAAAACGGCAAGGGAAACCACTGCGTCTGCAGCTCTCGACGATTAGTCATATTCAAAATAAGGATCATAGTAATTTATCTTATTTCAGTTTGTAACAAAAAAATGACCAAAGACTTTTTGTTGTTGTTGTTGAGTCGATGAATAAATACATTACCAATGACAATAATGTTATTATTTTTCTATTTGGGCCATTTATTTCCCACTAAAAATGCTGGACGTTATAAACGGCACAACCGACCCCAGCATCGTCACATCGCGCCCCGTCGCGGAATCATTTGTGCTGTGTCGCAGCGTCGCGAAAAATCGTATCCCAGTTCGAGACCGTTGACAATAAGCAAAAACTAAAAATAAATTCAAAAACTACATAAAATTTTACACCAAACAGTCTACAAACCATAACGAATAGCTATCATTTTGCTAGTTTTTTTTTCGTAATTACTCAAAATCGGCGATTTCAACCCCGCTCTCCCCTACTGCGTAATTTTTACTCGCAAACGCGATCGTGGATATGTGTAATTGGGTTTGGTGGTTGCAGAGGAGAAGGCGGGAAAAGTTAAAAATTTCCGCATACACGTTCGGCGGATTACGCCGAGTTGCGAACGGCACCCGTCGACACAGCAGAAGACCCTCAAGTTATCCCGACATGCCGTTAGTAGGCTTAGTGCGCTTTCGAGGATTGCTTCTCATGTTCTACATCGCTACCTCGTGTCTAAACAATATACACCCACGTAATTCATTGCATATATCAAGCGCACTACATACTGCAGGTTTTTTATTTAATGGACTGTCGATGTAATTTAATTTTCCAGTGAATCTTTATTTTTTCGTTTCGTAAATCGGCTCCTATGCAATTGTATTAAGTTCCAATAGAATAAAATGCAAAATTGATCCTGAAATTCAGCTCATTGTCAGTAATACATTAACCCACAAATGTTGTACTGGTTAACCCTCTAAAATATTCCTATAAAAACTTACGAGGGGACAAATGAGGTACTCGAAACATTTTTTTTTTTCAATTTCATGCATTACGTGAGGTATAATTTAAACGGTCTCGTTACATGGAATACACATCATTTCATAAATTTAGATACCTAGTATAGTCAGAATGAAGTTCAGTTTTTTTAATCACCTCATTTGCCCCCTCTTCGAGTCTTATATGAATATTTTGACGTGATAACTGGTGCAAAATATGTGGGTTAATGGGATGTACTACGATCCCAAATTTTAAGTTTTTCCGTCGTATGGTTTCTGAAAAAAATCGAGTGTGACACACAGACAGACGTATTATAAGGAATCCCTTTTCTTTTTTAACGTACGGACCCTAAAAAGAAATATCTCATTATTATCAATCGAAAAATCAGATAAATTAATTTATCCATAAGTCAACGAATATTGAACATATATTACAATCAATATTTTTCCGAGTGTTGAAAATGTTTATTCTATTACATCAATCAAATTGAACGATACAACGATATTGAGCGATTCTGTCGTAATAATAATTAGCACGAAAATCTCCTGAAACGTAAAGATGGCAATGACTGAATGCACAGCGCGAACCATAGGCACATCGGTATTAGCATTAGCATGAAACTCTCGACTGTTCGTCTTCTCGCAGCCTCTCTGCCGAGTGAATAACGAGTACGTGCATCATCGACAAATTGTTCGATAACTCGATGCTCTATTTAACGCAATTGGATTCTATATATCCACACCGGCTCGGTAACTTTCCCTGCCCCCGTCGTTCTACCTTTCCAACTTCCAATTAAGTCCGTAAGTGTACAAACCAAACGGAGAATCTCGTTCTTTTGTTCGTCGAAATTGAGAACTCTGCAGCTCGTGTATCAACCGTACGTACGTTCACTGCACACGCGAAAAATACCGATGCATTCTTCTCTGCCCGGTCCATAAGTTTCTACCCGATTTACTCCCTCAAGTGGGGCTGCACAATGTAGGCAGGCCTTTATTCAGGCTTTCGTCAAGGCTGGACAAATTTGGATTCAAGCTGCGAATCAAGCCTTCCGCAACCCTGCATAAACGTTGAAATCATAACGCGATGGACTGCTTCACGTGGAAGTCTGGCCACAGCCTGATTATATCATGCCTAGATCAAGCCTTTATATATGTAGCCATTAGTAAGACGGGTCGGACTCGAAACTCGAAACGAGCAACGTTCGGAAGGGCTAAAATTCGGGACGCGCAGTGCTCGGGACGAAAATGCTCGGAACGGTCAAAGTTCGGAATTTTATATATAGGTATGGTTGCACACCTCGTCCGCCAGCCGCGAAACTACATTGCTCGACTTCCAAGCTTTCCCACGCGTAAACTATCAATGTTAGATATATGCCGTCGCGGCCTTTTTTCTAGGAAATTCAATTCTCTACAACATTGTTCATGTGAACTTTTGGTCTATATAGCATTGTTAAGCCAGCGTTCGGACGGGAAGGAAAAAATATAATGATTTTCTTCTTATTTTTACCTTCCCGTCCAAACGCTGGTTAAACAACGCTACATAGACCAAAAGTTTACATGAACAATGTTGTAGAGAATTAAATTTCCTAAAAAAAGTCGGCGACGACGCATATATCTGACATTGATAGTTTACGCGTGCGAAAGCTTGAAAGTCGAGCAATGTAGTTTCGCGGCCGGCGGAAGAGGTGCGCAACTATACCTATATATAAAATTCCGAACTTTGACCGTTCCGAGCATTTTCCTCCCAAGTATTGCGCATCCCGAATTTTAGCCCTTCCGAACGTTGCTCGTTCCGAGTTTCGAGCCCGACCCACTTGAATTTATTCAGATTTTTTCCTCCATTATTTTGGGTGTAGTAATTATAGGCACGTCGTGACATTTCCGTTTTTCTTTTTTTTTTTCAATTTAATTTCTAAGTATTTTATCGCAAAATGAAGATAACACTTGGAGTGCACTTCCATGTGAAATATTCTCAGCTTTCTGGAAAAAAGAATTGAAAAAACAATTTAGGCATGCGCAATGCCTGAAAAATAGCTTTTTATGATCGATGCTCGATTTTAAGAGCTTTTAGTTAGTCCAAACTGAAAATCAATATTTTTTCGGTGTTTACAACTGCAACGCAACCTCAATTGTGTGACGTAGTTATTGATACTACGGATTTAACCAAATATCTAACCAAAAGTTAAAATTATTTTTCATCTCATCGACAGTCTGGTTCATGCTGAATATGTCGATACCATTTTTATGTCGTTTTACACTGATAGTATGAACAAATTTCAGATTTACGTACCTCGTCGCACTTGCTATCAGCGTCTAGCACGGCCGCTGTGGAGCCACTGAGACGCGTATTAAACTGTTTACTGGTCAATTTCTGTTATAAAATATTTAATTTAAAAAGTCTGTTAGTCCAATAATTAAAAGTGAATAATGCTCTTTAATCAGCCGATAATTTAATTATTATTCGACAAAAACTACATTTATGGCAGTCAAAAATTTGCCATCGGTGTCACAATCTGGGACAGTGTCAGAAACTGGACCGTTTACCTCAACAGCTACGCCATCAATATTCACGTTTTGCATTAAAGTATCGTGTTTCTAATGCTTCGGAGGTAAAAGAGCTTCTCGTGTTTCAATCTCGGTCTTCGATTTTTCGCTGCGCGTAAGTAATTTGACGAGAGAACGTGTCTATCGGCCAAGCCGGGCTTTCAGTCAGAACCCTTTTCAGATCCTGTTTACGAAACGTTATCTACTGGATGGGTAAATCACAACCATATGTGCAAAAACGATTTGTCTATAACCAGTCCACTTTGAGTCAGTAATTTGTAGAACGGCCGCAAAATTCTAGTAATCCTTAACGCGTATATCTCATACATCCCCGAAGAATGTAGTATGCTCTCGCAATATGCCGATGACGCGTGCATAATATCAGAGTCAGCGAACGCGAGACTTGCAAAATCGGAAGCCGAAAAAGCGACACGAACTCTCATGAAGTACTACGAGTCCTGGGGACTTCAGTGTAACGCTAGCAAAACGCAAGCGATGATTGTAGGAAGCAAACAACACCAACGAACAATAAAAATAGGCGACGAACACATACCATTACGCGATAGCATCCCGTACCTAGGAATGGATCTTCGCTGCACACTGAATATGGCACGTCACACCAAAACAATAATAGATGAGGCACGCAAAACAACATATATGCTGTCCGGAATCCTATGCTGCAACAGCAGAATAGACGAACACATAAAATACAAGCTCATAAGAGCGTGCATATTACCCATACTAGACTACGGCCTAGGTTGCATTTATCCACTATACAGCGAAAATAATCTAAATAAGTTGGAAATAGCCTGCAAAGAAGTAATCAAAATAGCAGGAAACCTACCTAGGAGCTTCCAAACTATAGACCTGTACGAAATGCTTAACGAAGTAAGCTTCAGAGAAAGAGCCAAGGCTAACTTTAAATCTCACTTAGCAAGATAGCAACATTAGATCATAATTTAACTGGAATTGACAATGAGGTCCCATGACCGCAAAACTCTATACTAACCTTAACACGTTAGCATCATCCATCATACCATTTGTAAATAGAATATCATCTCATACCATTATCACCAACACTCCATGTCACGAAACGCACCAATAACACTAGTTATTAAAAATAATGAACAACGTATACTGTCGCAAGATAAACCCACGAGAATTATAAGGACCTCATCACACTTGTTTGATTAACGTAAGCTTAACTGGCATACTGTAAATGTAACCGAAACATTGAATAAAATTATATAGAAAAAAAATTCTAAAAACAGTTCAGTATGGATATAATAGACTATAAATAAGAAGACTCACCTGCTCGACAACAACAACGAAAACCACATTAGAGGCAATAGAAAACACAGATGACGTTTAGTTCGGAAGTTATGATTTTTTTTAAGGGTCAAAATTCCGAACGCGCAATGTTTCGGATGACAATGTTTCGAAACGCAAAAAAATTCGGAACCCTTACCAGTCACGCGGTTTATCACGTTTCCCGACTTTCGAGCTTTCCCACGCGTAAGATATTAGATATATGCCATACATGACTTTTTTGTAGGAAATTAAATTCTCTACGACATTAGTCATGTGAGCTTTTGGTCTATATAGCGTTGCTTGGCCAGCGTTTGGACGGGAAGAGAAAAATGTATTGATTTTTCATTGTTTCAATTTTTTCTTGCAACAATTCAAAGCGTTACACACCTTCTGATCTTCTGAATTTTGATCGTTCGAAGAATCGTCATTCGAAACATTGCACGTTCGGAATCTTGAGCCTTCTGAACTTTGCTCGTTGTGAATTCCGAGCCTGACCCATCAAACTGCTCAATACTTGTCACTTCAAAAATCTTCTTGGAATTTTTTAATCAGACCAACCAACTGTTCGCAAAATTGGAAACCGCAGACCGTTCTGACGACAAAGTTATTTTACGCTGGTCAGGATAACAGCGCTCCTATATATTATATATTTTCACGAAAAATTGCCAACATTCCTTAATACATATACTTTTGAATAAAACAACCTTGAGTCGAATCAGAGATTTCGAACGACTTTCGCGTCAGAGAGAAGGCCGAGTGTACGAGTTAGTAGCGACCCCCTACGGCGTTCTACCGACAAACGCTAATTGCCAACTAATGCTAACTTGTCTTGGAAACGCGGCCCCGAGAACATCGTCATCGTCCCCTCCGTTCTTTCTCCAGTCCTTCGTTACGTACTCTGACGTCACAAAATAAAACCACGGATCATTATCGTAGTACCTACCCCCTGGTTGATGGAATTCGGTGAATTTTAATAATTCAACACGCGCCCGTTGCACCCCATCGTAGCGCCAATTGGGTCGACTTGATGATTCAATTTCAAAGGGCACTCGGAGTTCCGGCCCTAGGATATTGCAGGTACCTACTACGTGGGACATGAAAGGGTTCGGTTCGATGGGGCTTGGCAATGTGCACCGTGACTCCCATAGTCCCTTTTACACGCGTATTGCGCGGTCCACATGTGCGTCAAAGTGCACCGTCGTCGTTTACTAGCGTGCTGCCATGCAACTCGATTGCAACGCAGATGCACGCGTCCACGAAAAAAAAGAAAGCGCAGAGACACTACGCTTTAAGGTAGTATCCTCGATCCTGTAAGAGTCAAAGCAAGCCTAAGATATACCATCTCCTGATTGAGGTACGTAGTACTTTGATGTGACAACGTCGCGTGTTATGATGTCGATTAGTGAGAGAGAGAGAAAAGATGGGAAACAAACGCGCAACGTTGCCATGTCTACTGGATCACGACCAACTTCTCATATAAACTGTAATTTCCCGATGTTTATTTGCTTATTATTATCATCACAGTCTCCCGATCTCTACTGTCAAGTGCCCAAAATGTTGTCCGAATATTCAATTTGCAGCTCAAGTGTTTTCATTAAAATCTGACAAGGACTTTTTGTATTATATCAAATTGAGCGTGATTCTCCATAAGGCTCCATGTTAAACGTGTGGAAATAAAAGTGTTTGATATTTTTTTTCTCGCGTTCCGGGAAGCCATGAAAATTTAACTGAACCTTTTTCTTATCAATACCTATAAGTATGCCAAGTTTCATGAAAATCTGACGAGTAACTCTCTTATGGAGGGTACTACATTAAATACTCTTCAACTCCAAATTGCCACGTTCTTCCAGAATTTAGTATAAAGGTGTAGCATTCTGTTCACTAACACGACATTCATCCGACTATCTCCGAAGCCCATCCACCAATAAACACAAGTTATGCATTATCCAACGCATCCTTTGAATTCGTATAAATCTTACGCACAAAACTGTTCCATACGATGCATAGTTTACAAGTTATGCAAGTGTGCAAGTTTCGTGAACCACCCCGTGCATACTGATCTGCATTGTTTGATCGTTCGTTCGTCAAAACTTGTTCGTTGACATGAATATAACACAATCTGTTCGAGTCAAACATTATTGTTGAAAGAGGTTGAAACCGGCCATGGATTTATCACCGTGGTCATATCCGAAAAAGCACAACGTTTATATTTAGGTTGAGCCGAGATACGAGCAATGGGATGGGATCGAGAAATCTGGCTATCAATCGGCGAGTCAATTAATATCACAACGTAATTATTCCGTACTATGTTTTAACGTTCATCGTTTCGCACAGGCCGAAGCTTACGAAACTCGTGCTCTCGGTTGTTATTATTAGCACGTTGGCGAGGTTGTCTTGAAATCATGATAATCACATTTTCGCCGAGAAATCGTCGAGAATTAAATCGGGCAAAATTTCGCGAGCAAGAGCTTTTGATTGTACTCGATAGATTTTTTGACGATTAGGGTGAGATGTCGTTTTTCACTTTTCACGCTGTGAAACCTGCATTCATCAAAATATTCTCAAACATCAATTTTTTTTTCTGGAAGTATAAACCTTTGGCTACAAAATTTATCCAGAAAATTTCGATGTACACTACCGCTCAGAATTATCAGGACACTAACCACGCGCGCCGCCAGGAATCACTCCTGTCTTTGAACGACGACAACTCCGCGAGAAAAAATGCTAAAGTTTTTTTTTTCTTTCACCGTTAGAAAGCTTATGAAATTCTGATTCAAATGATCGCCATCCGATACTATTGCCACAATTGAGTCCCGAGATTGAATATGAAAATCATTAAAAGAAAATTTCGATTTTTGCGAAATTTTCTTCGTCGATTTCAACTCGCTGCCAAACCTAGAAAAAATTTTTCACACATCTACAATTTAGTTCACATCTACCGTAGCCGCGGCCGCCGACTCGCGCGATCGTTGGCTCGCCGGCGAATAATGCATGCCTGTACTCTTTTCTTAATTACTCAAGAACCCGTTGAGATTTTTTATATTTTTTGGGCTTAAAATGAAGGGAAGATATCAGCAATTACCGATACTAAATTGTGGATGTGTGAAAATTTTTTTCTAGGTTTGGCAGCGAGTTGAAATCGACGAAGAAAATTTCGCAAAAATCGAAATTTTCTTTTAATGATTTTCATATTCAATCTCGGGACTCAGTTGTGGCAATAGTATCGGATGGAGATCATTTGAATCAGAATTTCATAAGCTTTCTAACGGTGAAAGAAAAAAAAATTTAACATTTTTTTTCGCGGAGTTGTTGTCGTTCAAAGACAGGAGTGATTCCTGATGGCACGCGTGGTTAGTGTCCTGATAATTCTGAGCGGTAGTGTAACTTTTACTTATTATTGACCGCCTCCATTTGAAAAAAGAACTTCAAGGTGGTTTTATTACCTCACTCAGTAGGGTAATAAAACCACTTTTCTTCGTGACAAATTAGAATACGAACTTGATGTTTCAATGTTTTTTAATATTTAACACTTATTATGTGAACCTTTCAAAATCTTTGAAAAATAAATTTCCAGCATTAATTGTCGCTGTGGTCGTGGCTAAGTTCAACGTAAACATCTCTTTTGGGACAATCACGTTTGGGGCGGCAAGAGGCTACTATTGTTCTGTCGGTCCCTATTTCTTTCCCTAACACCTTTGAAAGAATGTTCTCAGCTTGCTCAGCTGCCGCAAATATTTGTCTTTACTAGGAAAATAATTATTATTCCCTTGGACGCACTTCAACGTTGCGGGGACACGTGGCTTTTTTACCTCACCGGTTGCCTGGTTGTTTAACCCCACACACTCTTTGTCGCAAAAGTCACGTGATTCGAAAACGAACCGAGAAATGGGAAAATCATTTTAGGAATCCGGGTTAATCACGAATTGCTGTTACAAGAAAACAATTACCGAATTTTTTAAAGTCCAATTTTTACAACTTTGACCAACCGTCAAAAGACAGACATGTTTTTTTTCACATCGCTCAAAATGCTTATGCGGCTGTAAAAATGGTAAAAATGCAGATGCGGCAGTCTAACCAAATAAAAAAGTTGCGCATTATCGACCACGACTTACCCCATGAACGACTATTCGTTATATTAATTGGTTCAAATATGAGCCTGAAATGGTTATCTTATCCGCTGGCGACTTAACCCCATCTTACCCTATCCAAAAGAAATTATTATTTTATTCAATTCCGTTGAATTGGGGTGGGAAATTCTCTGCGTCGGTGCTGAATGATATCTCGAATCTTTGGATAACTTGGGTTACTAAGTTTACGGACGTTTGGAGAATGGACGAGTGCGTCTCGCGTGCAAACCGCCATAAAGGATAAGAACGGAAAATAGAGATAACAGTTGGTGCTCTCGGGAGCGTCTCCAACATTGTATTACTGGGCAACCGGAGGGGTGAGAGTCGGCAAATGGAATTGATATTTGTACGTTGTACATAGCTGGAGGATAGTGAGCAGTCGTGATGTGTCATGTACACAGCAATGTCATTCAGACACCACAGTGTGATAAGAGTTGTGGTTCTGACGAGATAAGACATTTTATGGAAATAGATGTTTATTAGTTATGTCAATGGTATTTGTGATCTTTTATTGATCCTGATTGTTTGCTCTCGATATTTTTTACAAATTTGATAACAGTCATAGCTCCTTCCGTCTGACATTAAAAAAAAAATTGAAGTTGCTCCCTGAATATTATAAAATTGACCTTTTTACAGGTGGAATTGGGTGAAATTTTGTAAATCGTGTGATCCATACGAGATTGAATTATAAAGTTGTATGAAAATTGTTCACTGAAGCAAAGTTATTTTAATAATCATTCAGTATAAGGGCTAACAAAACGGTTTTGTAAATCATATAAAATATTTGTGATTTTTTTAAATTGATCCCGAGATTTTCTTGGCTCTTGACATGCTTCATTAGTTATTGTAACGAAAAAAGGCCCCCGAGGCCCCTTCTCCTGGTCCAAAGTCAACCGCCAGTCTCAGATTTTCATGAAACTTGGCATACTTATAGGTATTGATAAGAAAAAGGTTCAGTTAAATTTTCTATGGCTTTCCGGATCGCGAGAAAAAATATACCAGCACTTTTATTTTCACACGTTTAACATGGAGCCTTATGGGGAATCACGCTCAATTTGATATAATACAAAAAGTCTTCGTCAGATTTTAATGAAAACACTTGAGCTGCAAGTTGAATATTCGGAGAACATTTTGAGCACTTGACGGTAGAGATCAGGAGACTGTGATGATAATAATAAGCAAATAAACATCGGGAAATGCAGTTTATATGAGGAGTTGGTCGTGATCCAGTAGACATGGCAACGTTGCGCGTTTGTTTCCCATCTTCTCTCTCTCTCTCTCACTAATCGACATCATAACACGCGACGTTGCCACATCAAAGTACTACGTACTTCAATCAGGAGATGGTATATCTTAGGCTTGCTTTGACTCGTACAGTTTGTGGAATACTACCTTAAGACGATGGACTTCATGAACTCTCTCCTTCTCTCTTACTCCGCAGCGACCGTGGATACTGCACTCATAAATGTAGTCTATCGGCTTAAGCCGAAATATTACCCGAAGCCCCACCCCCCGTCCTTCCCCTCGGCAATCTTCTTCAGAGCGGGGCTCGAAATTCAGAACGAGCAAAGTTCCAGAAGGGTCCAAATTCCGAACGCATAATGTTTCGAATGACAATGTTTCGAACGTGTAGAAATCCGAACGCCTACCAGTCACGCAGATTCTCATGTAGCCCGAGTTTTCAGCTTTCCCACGCGTAAAATTTTAATGTTAGACATATACCTTCGTAGACTTTTTTGTAGGAAATAAAATTCTCTACAACATTGTTCATGTGAAGTTTTGGTCTTTATAGCGTTGTTCATCCAGCATTTGGACAGAAAAAATAAAACAATAAGAAAATCGATGCATTTTTACCTTTTCGTTAAAACGCTGGTTAAACAACGCTAGATAGACCAAAAGTTCACATGAACAATGTTGTAGAGAATTGAATTTCCTATGGAAAAGTCAGCGACGGCATATATCTAACTGTGATGAATAACGCTAGGGAAAGCTCGAAATTCAGGAAATGTTAAAACGCGTCCGTTCGTAATATTGTCGTTCGTAGCATTGCTCGTTCGAAATTTCGGCCCTTCTGAACATTGCTCATTCTGATTTCCGAGCCCCGACCGATAATACCCGCGTCGGTGTGTTATGGTACGAATGATACTAAACAGATCGTGAAATTCCTGTGTGCCCTACCGCGTGGAACACCCAAATCGCATTCAATATCACGTAAACTAATATGAGGATTCACGTGCACCATTGTTACAATGGCAATTGTGCGTGGGTCTTCAGGATTGGCACCCTGGTGACATTGTCGTTGGTCAATCCTTCCTCGGCAACAATATAGTTCAATTCTGCAAATGACTGCCGGATTTGGTGCATAATGTTGTCAAAGCGGAAATTCCGCCACATACATCCGTCATGCCCTTCGATACACACCGTCACTCTTTCCTAAGATCTGCAAAATATCAACACATTCACTGGGTGAATAAATCATTACGACAGGTAGTCCAAATAAAGACGATATAATACCACCGATGAATTTTTTTTCAACAACATCCGACTATTCAAGCGGTTCCCGCTCAAACTGTAGAAACAACTTTTGTTTATACTTCAAACATCGACCTACTAATAAACAAAGAACATTTCAATGTTTCAGCGTCTTAAGGAAGCGTGAATAGAGAAAAACACATTTTATTTTACTTCACCCTTCTTATAAGTCATATATTGAAAATGGGATTATAAATTATATAAAATACAATTAATTAACTTTGATTTTCCACTTTTATTTAATGCGTGAGGAAGGACCGTCTGTACTGTTCAAAGGTCTCTAAGACTAAAGATTTGTGACAAGGGCCCAAAAGAATGACGTCGCCAAGAGAGAAAGAAAAAATAAAGCGCTTCATTTTGTCAAATATTTCAAAAACTTTGGAAAAAGGAAAAAATCTTATTCGATCTTCTCTGTAGAGAATTCAATTTTCTACAAAAATTGTAATTTGCATTATCGTCGTATCTCACATAGTTTCCGAGTTATTATAAAATTTATCGAAGCTTTTAAGAAACAAGCTATCTTGACCTTCCGATTCCCTGCCGAATTCAATCACTGGAAAATGTTAAAAATTGGCATCGAAGACTTACTACCCTAAGTGAAAAATGTGCGGAGTTCCGGATTTTTCGGTGCAATACTGCGAAAGGAAAAAATTATAAACTATCAGGTGCCAAAAACCCTATGTTAATCAAATGGCGAAATTCGAGGGCTTTGGGGAGGTACTTAGAATTGGTCCACGAGGCTGAGCCTTCGGCTACTTTAAGATTTAATTCTTTCGAGACATTTGAGCCCATGGGAGGGCCAAACTTTTTTTTTACTCCAAATAAGGACCACCCTAGTGCATATACACTTCTCAGTACCAGCAAATATATTATCCAATATCATATATATCACATTGTATTCTATTTCACCTTATTTCATAAGATGGAAACTAGTTCATTTCGTTCCTCCATCAATGTATATTTTCGCTTTGTGAAATTTCAGGGCGGATTATTGGAAATCACAGGGACGAAAGTTTTGCGACTTTTGCAAGTGTTGGATCGCGGACAACAAGCCGAGCATCGAGTTTCACGAGGGTGGCAAAAAGCACAAGGAGAATGTCGGCAAACGTCTCAAGGAAATACACAAGAACAGCACGAAGCAAGCCAAACAGACACGCAAATTCGAGGATGACATTAAAAAAATGGAAAATGTAATATCAAACGATGCGCCGTATTTTCTCTATTCTTGTCTGATTTTTATGCGATTTTTTTTTATAAACCAGTTTGATATTTGTTCTTCAGGCTGCCATGGCTGCTTATCTCAAAGATGTCGAGGGTAACAACGTCGATCTCACTGCCGAGCAGATAATGCGTGACAAATTGAACAGAACTGAAAAAATCGAGGTAAGCGTGTTTGATTTTTCAAGAAAATATTTATACGAAATCAAAATTCTTCTTTTTTTCATTGAATCTATTAATACTGTTGAAACTTGTGACAGGCAGCGGAAAATCCTAATCGAATGCCACCAGCTGCTCCGGAAACGAATCCTCGGTTCAATCGAACAGGAAAGAATCGAGATGTAAGCCTCTCTTCGTTTTTTGTTTTACAAACTTTGACGAAAAAAAAAAAAAACAATTGTCAATAATAATGCAGCAAATTTTTAACCAAAACCTTGCTCCCAATCAGATACAATGAAATTCCACAATAACAATAATCAACCTAAATTCCACAATAATTAATTCTCAATTTATTTTAATTAAATCGTAATTAAATTTGATACAACGAAGTCTTCAATCAATTCTCTAATATTTAATTTATATTCATCCTGCAACAACTTATGTAAATTCCACTCATTTTACAAAGACCTCGCTCGTGTTCATCAACTTGAAATTTATTTTAAAATATAAAAATTTGAAATTTATTCTAAAACATTAAAATTTGAAATTTAATTTTTTAAAATTAATCTCATATTGCGAAACTCTCCCAGGTCAGGTAACTTCCAATTCAAGTTGTAACTGTAACAAAATTGTACTTTTTTTATGTAGCAAGCAGACGTGGATCCGTGCGACACTTATGCGCACGTGAAGCGAAATTCGCAGCAGAAATTCGATCCGCAAAGCTCGACGACCAGCAGCGATAATAGAGGAAAGCGCGACAAACCGGGCAAAGACAAGAAGAGAGGAAAGAATGTGCAAAACATCGATCGTCAGAACCTACCGGGAGTACAAAAATTGTGGTACGAAGCGAGATGTCCTCAGGGAACTTATTATTGGCACATAGAAACGAACGGTGGGTAGACGGATTTGTTTCCTTTGTTTTTTGCTTCTTCATAAAGGAAGCTATGTGACGGTGGAACATTTTTTTTTCGAGATCTTCATGCCACCATGTTCAGAATGTGCAAAAACGTCGAGAAAACACACATTTGGAGAAAATGTCCGGATGTATAAATGTGTGTGTGTGTGTAATGGGCTCCTAAAATTCAAATGGGTATAACTCGAGAACGATTTCAGCTACAGCCCTCAAATTTTGCAGACATGTGCGGCTCCATAATCCCTTCTTTGTCTGTAATTTTTGCGATGATTCGAGCTGCGACTCGGATTTAGCCGTTTTCAAATTCCCCAAAAAAAGGGCGTTGTCACGCTAGCGATCGCAAATTTTCGGATATTCGTCTAAATAGTTGTTGACAAAGAGATATGTACCCGAGGTTAATTGGTATTGCATTTGAGCCAAATCCAACGATGAGTTTTGATTTTATGATATTTTGGAGTTTTTCGAAAAATCAAATTTGTCGCTATAACTTCCGCTAACTTTGACCGATCGAGCTCCAACTTTACAAAAGTATAGAACATCGTTAAGCCGTGATGCATATCAAATTTTACGGAGATCGGTTGAATGGTTCAGATTTGACAGGAATTCAAGTTTTTCGATTATAAGCCTGTGCCGATTTAAATAGCTGCAAGTTGAAACTTGCAATTTGCCTTCCTCTGAATTGCAGGTAGTGAACGAAGATTTCTTTATGAGGAAGTCGAAGCAAAAATGCTTCCTCATAGCGCCCTCATTCTTCGTTCCTCATAAAGGAACCACTATCTACATTTCAGAGGAAGCAAATTGCAAGTTTCAACTTGCAGCTTCAACTTTTTTTCTTCACACCATAGACTGCACTGCCTCAAACGTTTACCCGAATCCGAATTTTCCGGATTGCCGCCGGTTAAATTTGCCACGTAGCCAAATGTAAAATAACACTTCGTTATTATCTTCGTTTTCACAACAGAATCTGTCTGGGAACCGCCGGAAGAAGGTTTCATGACGATCGAGGAACAGGAAGAGGAGGCCAGGGAACAAGCTATTCAGGAAACATTTTTCGAACAGATCGACAAAGATCGCGCGAAAGAAAAAGCTGAACTGGCCGAGGAGCATCGAGCCAATGGGGAACGTGAAAAACTTCGGGAATTGAAAAAAAATAGAAGCAAGAATGGAAAAAAAGGCGCAAATGGGGATCTGTCGAGTTTGGGAATTGTCGAGCGACCCGGAGAAGATTCCGCGAGGGATCAAGAGAAACCGGAGGAGGAAGAGGAGAACGAGGATGAAAAAATACCTTACAGACGAGACTACAGCGTGCCTGAGAAACCCGATCCTTACGGACCCTGGCAAACCGTTCAAATAATGTATACGTGATTTTTTTCTTTCCTCAGTTTTTTTTCTCCATTCGTCCAATAATGTTTATCTGAATTTTTTGGCGGTGCGTCTGATTCGAGCAATTGATTTTTCCAGACCCCAACAAATCGTGGATCTTCAATTACCGAAGAAAAAAATTACCGTCGACGTGGCTACGCTCCAGAATCGCGATCAGCCGCGTAACGAACGAATTTTCGTGGAAAAAACTTTGCCGCAATTATCGTTCGACGACAGCGACGAAGAATCCACTCCGACGACTTTTAAAAAACGAAAATTTGGAACGAAGAACGTGAGAAAGAGATTCGACGACGATTGAAGTTTAGTTTTAGATTTTTTTTATTCGTCCGTGTTTATCATTATTAGCTGTTATCGTTCGATTTGGAAAATTTTTGTTGGACGTTTTATGGAGATGAATAAATATCGATGTGCGTCGACGGTTTAATTCGACAGCGCGAAATTTTCGAGTACGATTGAGGGGTGAAGGTACCAAGTGCGCTAACCTACAAAGCATACATTTTACAGGACGGCGAAAAAACGTTCGCATTCGAAAAGTACTGCATTATTTATTTGAACCGGAAAATGGTTCCCGCGGAAACCCAATTTACGTCTTCCCTGAAAATTTCAGCCAAAAGAAACAATCGGTTGAAAAGTTATAGCGTTTCAAAGGTGGCGAGGGGGCAAACTTCACGGTGCGCGAAGGTACCAAAGGCGCCATCTGCAAGTCGCAAGCGCTGTTCGCCCGATGCTACGTCACGTACTGCTCGCCGCTTGTCGCGCGCATGCGTGTTCCGTGGCATATCTACGCCGATAATCGTCTTATCGTATTGCGGTTTTTACAGTCGAATCCGTGACACGCTTACGAGTGTTATGGGTTTTTGCAAAATTGGGAACCTCTTTTTATTCATTGCCAAAAAATCGCTTTCAGTTCACGGAACAACAACAGCGCGAGCCCACGTTTCTGCGGCTCGATCACGTACTTTTCATCGTAAGCAAAATATCTTGGGTGGAAAACTTCGGCTGAATTCCGTCCCTTAGCGACAGTCGGTAAAACGAATTTCCGTTCAGCCATTCTTTCTCTACAACCTCGGATCTTTACAGGAAAACTTCGATTTTCCATAAGACCCAATAAGCAGTTAGCGCCTTTGGTACCTCCGCGCCCCTACAGATAGCACTTTGTACGATTTCGTTAATTTAAAATAAAAATAACTATTGAATACGCTTACCGAATTTTGATCGTTCCGAGCATTGCGCGTTCCGAGACAGTTCCGAGACAGAGCTCAAGTGGCGGGATGTGTGAAATATTCTTTATTCAAATTACGGATTATATTATGTTGGGTGACAGCTAGTCTTCCTGAAAAAATATATTTTATTGAATTCACGACAATTTATCGTCGATCAATGAGTCAATTAACTCGAAGAGCGGCTCGATTGGGTGACCCTGACGCTACACAAGCATGCGGCGACATCAAGACAACACGGCAGTCGGGAGAGCAATAAATTAAAAAATACTTACGGTTATTTTGAAGAAAATGCTATTTATCGATAATTATCCTTCCTTCATTATTTCCTTCCTTGACCAATACGGTTTTTTGAAATCTCTTGGGTTTCACAAATCCCCGTTCGATAAAATTTTCTTTTATATAAAAATTTCTTTCGATAGACAATTCAAAGTGGGCACGATCGCGACCAAACACATAAGTCCCGTTTTCGGCCGGGAGCTAATAAAATGAATTTTGAAAAATTGCCATGTTGCTTTCTTTTTTTGCAACCATTTCCCTAAAAATGGGAATTTTTTTATGATTCTTGTTCCAATTTGATCGACGATAACTACACATATGGAAGATATCCATATGATACAGAGCAAAAAAAAATTTATTCATTTAAATTGATTAATGTTTTGAATTTTAAATTTATTTTGATCACAAAACTTGTCTCATACTCACCCTAACTACGAAGTGAGTACGAGAGAAGTTTCACATCGGTGTAACATTGCCAAACATTTTTTTTCAACACATCTTTGGAACGATGTTTGCAAGATGTCTGGATTTAAAGAAAATTAGCGCAAAATCTGATTTCAGACGAAGCGCGAAAAAAAAAGTGCGATTTTTGTCTCACTCCACTTGACGGTAATGATTTTTAGAATTTGAAATTTGTTCGATTTTAGAGATTTGAAATGATTTTTTTTTCTTTCAAATACCAATGGAATACAAATGCTAGTGAGGTGTGTAACGCATAGCCCTTTTTGACATTCCCCTTTTTCGAACCAATGATCCGAGGAGAATGACTTTATGACCCGACACTCCTACGTCTTCTATTCTACCCCTTACTCCTACCCTAGTCCTCTACGCATCAAAACACACTCGTGGATCGAACGCACTATACCACTGGGTAAATTATTCTCCGAACGCCCTATCGTTGTTCTCGTCACCCGATGCCTAGGCACTTGGCCCTCCACAAAAATCGCCAAATAACAAAGGGCTGTTGAAACGCGATTTTCATTACGATGCGGAATATGAAGTAAACGGCCCAGTTTCTGACACGGTACCAGTTCGTGACACCGGCGTCAAAGTTTTGACTGCCATATATAGAGTTTTTGTCGAATGATACCCGAATTATCGGCTAATTATCGGCTAATTAGAGAGCGTTTTTGCACTTCTAAGGTAGTATCCGACAAACTGTAAGAGTCAAAGCAAGCCCGAGATATACCATCTCCTGATTGAGGTACGTAGTACTTTGATATGACAACGTCGCGTGTTATGATGTCGATTAGTGAGAGGAAGAGGGAGAAGATGGGAAACAAACGCGCAACGTTGCCATGTCTACTGGATCACGACCAACTCCTCATATAAACTGCATTTCCCGATGTTTATTTGTTTATTATTATCATCACAGTCTCCCGATCTCTACTGTCAAGTGCCCAAAATGTTCTCCGAATATTCAACTTGCAGCTCAAGTGTTTTCATTAAAATCTGACGAGGACTTTTTGTATTATATCAAATTGAGCGTGATTCTGCATAAGGCTCTATGTTAAACGTGTGAAAATAAAAGTGTTGATATATTTTTTCTCACGCTCCGGAAAGCCATAAAAATTTAACTAAACCTTTTTCTTATCAATACCCATAAGTATGCCAAGTTTCATGAAAATCTGACGAGGAACTCTCTTATGGAGGGCACTATCTCAACTTTTGGTAAGATATTTGGTTAAATCCGTAGTGTCAATAACTACGTCCAATAATTGAGGTTGCATTGCAATTGTAAGTGATGAGTTATGAGGGGCACCGCAATAAAACTTTTTTTTAGAAGTCTGCGGAGATTTGCTGTCAATGGCTCATTTCTTCATAGAAACTAATACAAATTTCATAGAATATTCTTTAAATATCACTTTATTATCTAGGAATAAATATATATATATATATATATATATATATATATATATTTATATATATACAGGGTGTTCCAATAACTATTAGGACCTCAGATATCTTCGAAACTACTAGGTTCACAGAACTATTTGCTGAATCAAAGTTGCACAGCACGAAGGGGGCCATCCAATGATACCAAAGTGCCTACTCCCACCCCCACCCCCAGCCCAGGGGGTGGGGCAACTTCAAAATCTTAAATTCGAACCCCTATTTTTTATTGCAGATTCGGATTCCTCATAAAAAAATACGTAAGTTTTATTTGAAATGTTTTTTTCGATTCGTGATAGATGGCGCTGTAATCGCAAAAAATCCCCGAAAGTACAGAAAGGCGATAATACTTACAGTTTCGGTGGTAAATCGAATCACTACGTTCATAGTAAGTGTTCGAAATGACGACCATTAGTATCAATGCAACATTGAATTCTTTTTTCGATTGATTGACCTGCAAGTTTTACAGCGTCGGAACTTATTGATGCACAGGCTGTAATTATTCTTTGTTGCATATCTTCACGTGTAGTTGGTACTTCCTTGTAAACGTTATCTTTTAATGTTCCCCATAAAAAGAAGTCTAACGGCGTTAAGTCTGGGGAACGAGCTGGCCACGATATTGGACCACCGCGTCCAATCCAACGATTTCGAAATTTTATTTCAGCGCCATCTATCACGAATCGAAAAAAAAATTTCAAATAAAAGTTACGTATTTTTTTATGGTGAATCCGAATCTGCAATAAAAAATAGGGGTTCCCATTTAAGATTTTGAAGGTCCCCCACCCCCTGGGCTGGGGGTGGGGGTGGGAGTAGGCACTTTGGTATCATTGGATGGCCCCCTTCGTGCTGTGCAACTTTGATTCAGCAAATAGTTCTGTGAACCTAGTAGTTTCGAAGATATCTGAGGTCCTAATAGTTATTGGAACACCCTGTATATATATATATATATATATATATATATATATATATATTAACTGTCCCGTAAAATAATTATCGAAGATATGCTTTTTTGTATCGAAATATGTAACTGGGGGACAAGAGCCTGCAGTGTAACTTATGAAAAGTCGAGCGTACATGCAACAATATCCGACCCTGATTCCCCGATCGATGACTGATAAGGAAGAAAAATAACACCCACCACTGAAGATCTACATTCAATCTCGACGTTTATTGAAAACAAATATTTGAAAAAAAGAACTGAGAAAAAAGATTCTATAAAGAGACAAATAAAAAAAAACGTGTTTATGCGACGAGATAACAATTTTGCTTCGGGTCGTTCGTTCACGGTCGAGTGCCTCGACAGTGGGACAACGATAAACGACAACTTACGCGCTCTTTCGGTGCAGCTTAAGCAATCGGATATTTCGCCGCTGGCAACCGAGTGAACCACTCTTTTCGCCCTAAAAACATACGAAAATCACTGAAAAAAAAAACAATCTTACGCAAACAATCGAATTAAAAAACGTTCAACCGACGAAATAAAACGGACCAAACAAAAATTATGCAATTCGATCTATTTTACGTAGTGCGAGCAGCGATTGGTCTTCACAATTGCGCTTAGCCCGATCATCCTAGCTCAAAACGATTTGAAAAAATTAATTTGATTTTTCGACGCAGTTTTTGCGACGGCGTAACCCTTCAATTTTGGATTTTGCGTTTTGTCGACTTGCAGGCGTATTTCGCATTTTTCGCTGAAAATGGTTGGCACAAAATTTATAGAAAATTGAATTCTCTATCATTTCAATATGAACAATTTCGTTGTAAAATAATTATTTATTGTTAATAATAAGCAAAAAGTGTGAAAAATTAGGACATTGGCCCAATTTTTTCAACTTTTCGACCATTTTTATTGAAAATAAGTGACACATTTGAGTGGCAAAGTTATAGAGGACACAATTTTCTACAAATTTTGTACGAACAATTTTTTTGTAGGACGAATAGTACACGTCTGTGAACGCAGAGGCTAGCGGAAGCGACTCAACTCATTTCCTTGATTCGCTGTGTTGACCGCGTTCCCGGATACGCCGTCGCAAATTTTGGTCTACAACCGTATACTCACATTCTACTCCATCATTAAAACCTAACTGCTTCGGAAAATTGCACGATCGAGTAAATTCTTTTTCAAATCATAGATTAATCGGGCTACGTTGAATAATAAGCGAATCGCCGATGAAGGAAAAAAAATTCACAATGAAAAAAAAAATCTTCATTCGGAAAAATCGTGGGAGTCGTTTAACTTTTTTTCAGGGATGAGCATTCGTTCAATGAAAATGTATTTCAAATACTTTTCGGGCCAAACGATAACGAATTAACCATTCTTTGTAAAATCATAATTCATTGTGAAATAAAATCATAATACAGAAATGTGAAAATATTGATTCTTGCATAACAATTAATCATAGTTATTTGTTTGAAAAAGTATTTGAAATACATTTTTATTTAATGGATGCCAATCTCTGGATTTTTTCCCCCAGAAATTTAAGATTCGAAACGATTGCCCTTTTCGATTGCTATGTATATAGCACGAAGTTGATGACCGCTCGAGGCTGACGAAATTAATCTGAATTTAACAGAATTTATCGAGTGTTTCCAACGGGTTGACTAGTACAATAATCTTCTCATGTTTCCACGAATGAACACGCCAGCGTCTCGATGCCACGACAATAAAAATTATGGTAATACATTTTTCATTAAATTAAAAAAATAATCATAATCATTAATAAAAAAGGAAAAAAAAAATTCTTCCTCCCTAATTCCGTAATAAATTTTCGTGCGTTAAACATTTGACACGACCTATATTATCGAACCTAAAATATTCTATCCTCTCACACCTCAATCATTTCATTTAAAACATTTGATTAAAAAAAAAATTTTTTTAAATTATTTCGTCATTAATATCGACGTGGCAGGTACGTGTGAATTTTTCTCGTTCATTTTGAACGACGGTTTTACATAATCTTTCTCGTCGAAACGTCCGGTAAAACCGTTCAATTCGTCGAGTATGGATTCTATGGTTCGACCTTTGGTTTCCGGCACGAGAATGTAAACAAAGACGAGAGTGCAGAAACAACAGGATGCGAGAAAGAAGAAACAACCGGCCGGGCCGATGTTGTTCATGAGAGTGGGAAAAAATTTGACGATGATAAACGCGAGAATCCACATGGTGAATTGTCCGATGGAACACGCGAGACCGCGTATGTCGGGACTGAAGACCTCGGAAGCGACGATGAACGGACCGGAACCCATTCCAACGTTGTAGACTATCGCGTAAGTCGAAAGCGCGGCCACGGGGATCCAACGGAAGAAGGTGACGTCGTAACCCGCGTCTTGCATCAAACAAAATCCGCTTATCGAACTGTGACAGAGACCCATTCCCGCGCATGACAACAAAAGCAACGGACGTCTTCCCGCGCGTTCCATGAGAACCGTGGACAGCCAAGAACCGAATACTTGAATCGCACCGACGATTATCGTCGCGGTGTTCGGGGTCAATGAACTTCCGGCTATCTTGAATATCGTTGCTGTGTAACTCACCTGCATGAAAAAAAAAACGGGGATCAATGATTTTTTATCTGTTTATCGGGGTGGGGAAAGTCGAAAATCAGAATGAGCAATGTTCAGAAGGACGGAAATCCGAACGCGCGATGCTTCGAATGGCAATGTTACGAACGGTCAAAATCCCGAATGAGATTTTAGCGGAACGTACAAAATGCTGAACAGCCTAACAGTCGGCGTGGTTTTCAATATTTTCCGACTTTCGAGCTTTCTTACGCGTGAATTATCAAAGTTAGATATATGCCGTCGCTGACTTTTTTGTAGGAAATTCAATTCTCTACAATATTGTTTATGTGAACTTTTGGCCTATATAGCGTTGTTTATCCAGCGTTTATACAGAATAAAATAAAACGATAAGAAAATCGATGCATTCTTACCTTCCCGTCCAAACGCTGGATAAACAACGCTATATAGGGCAAAAGTTCACATGAACAATGTTGTAGAGCATTGAATTTCCTATCAAAAAGTCAGTGACGGCACATATTTAACTGTGATAATTTACGTGTGGGAAAGCTCGAAAGTCAGGAAATGTTAAAAACCGCGTCGGTTTGTTATTTTTAAGAATTATCGCTAATTTAAGAATTAGCGTAAACTATCACAGTTAGATATATGCCGTCACTGACTTTTCTGTAGGAAATTCAATGCTCTACAACATTGTTCATGTGAACTTTTGGCCTATATAGCGTTGTTTATCCAGCGTTTGGACGAGAAGGTTAAAATGTATTTTCTTCTTATTTTTATCTTCTCATCCAAATGCTGGTTAAAGAACACTATATAGACCAAAAGTTCACATAAACAATGTTCCAGAGAATTGAATACCCTACAAAAAAGTCAGCGACGGTATACATCTAACTTTGATAATTTACGCGTGGGAAAGCTCGAAAGTTAGGAAAAGTTGAAAAACGCGATTTTCACCTTTCTGGACATTGCTCGGTCTGGATTTCGACCCCAACCCGAATTTATATCATTGCGTGTTTTTTTTCAATTCTGAATCTTTGCCGATTCAAAAATATTTCACTCGCCGTGTTCCATTTCTTGGATGCAGGCCAATCAACAAATACTTGACAGAACATTTTTTTGAGAAGGAAGCAACTGCAAGTTTCAACTTGCAGCTTGTTTATGATTCATGAGTATCATGTAAATTACCATAGCGAATATTCCACTTAGTTGTTGTCCGGCAAGCAGTCCGAGAGTTATTACGAGACCCCTGATTGTTCCACGATCTCGAAACAAATCCTTGAGCCCGACCGAACTGTTCTGAGTCGCGCTCTCGGTGTTCAACAGTTGCAGCCTCATCAATTCGCGATCTACCATCGCTTTGTCGCCGTTCTTCAGCCACATCAGCGACCTGTGTCCGAAAATTAATTTAAAAAGTGGTCCAATCAGTACCAAACTCTTTACATTAAACGACACAAGAAAAAACCAATCAACACAGTGGAAGATGAATAGTATTCAGAATTATACAGAAAAAAATACTCTTAACATTTTTACACCTCTATTAATGTTTTCGTCTGTATAATTGTAATATGAATGAATTTTTAGATGATTTCTCGTCAAATAATTAAATATTCCTCATGATTATTAGCAATTGAAGGATTGCGAACGAGAAAAATAATTTTACAAAAAACACAAACGAATCTACTTCACGAACCTGGCAGCGTCATCCATTCGATTTCGTCGTACCAGATAGATCGGTGTTTCCGGCATAAATACAAACGCTGCGAGAAACAATATCGGCAAAACAAGACCGCAAATAGCGTGAACGCGATAAGACATAAAGTGGCCGGTTACGTAAGCCACAACGATGCCGATGTTTATGCTGAATACCATGAAACTGCCGAGTTGACCGCGTATATTGTCCGCGGATATTTCCGCGACGTAAAGCGGTATGAGAAAGAAACAAATTGCACCGCCTATACCGGATAAAAATCTCGCGACGAAGAGATAAGTCGAATCCGTAGCGAATATTATGAGGAGCCAACTGATTCCGAAGGGAATCGATATGGTGCAACCGGTCGTTCGACGACCGAGTTTCTCGATTATTGGACTGCAGAAAGGCAACATCGCCAATGCACCGGCGCAGAGGGCGCCAGTCAACCAGGAAGCCGACTCGTCCGACATTGGCTCCGTTCCTACGGGAGTCTCGTCGCTCTGAAGACGTGGGGTCATCGGCGATGTCCAGCCCAACATCGTTCCATAAGTCAGAGTTGCCAGATTGACTGTATAAAAACCAAAAAAAAACTAGAAAAGTCTAGGTCTTCATCCTCATATTCACATGGAAAACCTTTTCCTCTCGATGTGAGCGAGAAGATCCCTACCATACCGATTTTTTTTTGGATTCGAGTGTTTCTTATTTATAAATATGTATTGCTGATTCCACAAAATATATGTAGGGGAACTTGGGGTACATTTGACCACAGAGACAATTCAATGATTGTTTTTAATCATTGTTATTTTTAATTTTTTAGTTCAAGTTTGTACATATAGGCAAGGTTTTGAGGTCGGTTTTAATTTTTCTGTATAAATTTATTTTATTTGTTATTTGTTATTTTTCTTCGTTTTCCTTCTACTTTAGATGGAGCAAAAATTATTGCGACTCACTGACAGCTGCTGCGAGGGTTTGTCGCAACCTTCCCGGTTCCGACGTTGTGGATACCGTCTCCTCCATGCCTTAGAAAATTTCTTGAAAACAAAGCCAATATTATGTCCCAATTTTTTGAAATCCAACTTTGTTGTTAATAAAACCGATAATAATTATTTAAAAGAAACACCAGCGTCCCGAAGACTATCAATTTAAAAAAAAGTGTAAATCGCGATTTATCTTGTCGCACTAGACAATTGAAAATTCACTCATTTTTATCTATATCACTCGAATTAAAGAATATAGTATATTATGACACTAGTACGCAAAAATTTTTTCTGACGAGTGTGAGTTTGCAGAACGAGCCGAAGGCGAGTATTGCAATCACACGAGTCCAGAAAACGTTTTTCGTACGAGTGTCGTACGATTTTTTATGTCACAAGGTCCGTAAATGCGGTTTGAAGCGAACGAAGTGAGCGTAAAACCGCACTTTTACGGACAGCGTGACATAAAAATTTTTATGCGATGCGAATTCTTGAAATTAAATTCTAATTGAATACTCAAAATTGAACTCTGAATTTTCATTTCGTTCATTTTTATATTTTTATAGAAATAATATTTTAGTGTAATTTCCAAAAAATTTTCGAAAAATCACAATGACAATGCAGTCAAAGTTGTTTTCATTGCGATTAAAAATGTTCAATAAAGTTCGGACGCTGCGATAACTAATTCTACAGTCAAAAATAATTAGAATTATATTTATTATTGATCGGCTATGATGAAAGTGTTTTTAAAATAAGGTAAAAAAAATACCTTGATGACATATGACAATAAGTAATTAATGAAAAAAATTTTGAGAAAAAAGGTTTTCGAAATTTCGACGATTACTCACAATTATTGTTTCTCTCACTTAATCGTCTCGCACATCTACAATCAGGCTCTAACGAGCCAAACTTCTGTGTAAAATTTCAAACCGACCACAATATGCGCTTCTTGTGGCTCGGTAAGCAGTGTCTGTACATCGGTATCGCACTTCGGCAACTACAATTAACACGCACGAAATATCGATCGATCAAAAATCACACGGAAAAAATATAATACATGAAATAAAATATATCAACAATGGAAATTCAAAAAAAAAAAAATAAGATGGTTCAACGCGTCGAAAAAAACGATAGAACAATGATATATTTATTTATTATCATAATTTTCTTCCACCGGAGCAATTTTTTTTTATTGTAAAAATGTAATTATGGTGAAATGTCGACTGCTCGTCTCACGAATTTTTGTCGTAGATAAATAACCGGTCAACTGTATTGTCACGACATCGAAAACTCAAATATCCAAATGTGATTAACGATGCGAGCACGTCTGCCCGCATCGATGATCGAGACGGAATTGAAACTACCTTTCACGAAGTTCCTTGCCTTCCTCGAACGATAATCCAATAATTTCCGTGATACGAGATATCCAAGCACGGAAGATCGGCGTACGAATTTTCCGATCCAAATTGTCCCCGAAAAATAGCCAGGCAAATGTTTTGATTCAACCTCGCAACATTTTTTTTCCAAAATGTTTCATTCACGACCCGAACAGCCTTAAAAAAAATTGTTATGATTTCTTCGGATTTTTTTTTATTTCAACCTTAATCCGTTTCCTCGAAACTTTCGACTATGCGATTGCGCACATAACTAAAGTTGTACTCGTCAACGTCGCCTTCTGTGTTATTCATTTTATAGCAATTGATGACACCCGCCACCTCCGAGTTACCCATTGGTAATCGCGCCAGTGTCAGCTTTTATCTTCGCGTTAGCGCAACGCAGTACATGTGTATCATATATATATATATACATATATATATATATACAGGGTGTCCCATTTGAAACAGTACGGTCGAATAGTTCGTCAGGAAAGGGGGGGGGGGGCAACGAAATGGTTCAGATGAAAGGTGTAGGGTTCGAAGGGGGACAGGGACTTAGTGCTGATGAAATCGATAGGGGAGACCGGTGTCGGTTGTAACAGTTTTTGCAAAATATTTTTTTTCGAGTCGAATATTTTTTATTTACAAATAATTTTTTTCCAACAGGTTCGTTGATATTTTGTCTTGCTGATGTCATTTTTAGGGTTCCGTAAAAATTTCGGAACCCTTATGGTTTCGCCAAGTCCGTCCGTCCGTCCGTCCGTCCGTCCGTCCGTCCGTCTGTATGTCACAGGCCTCCCATTCTCACAGTTATGGACCGATTGAGATGAAATTTGGTACACAGACGTAGATCGGTGACCTCAAAACAGAAATGGCATCATAAAAAAAAAAAATGTTTTTGACCCCCCTTCCGCAAATTAAACAGTGTTCACGAAATTTTTTTTTTTTTGCTCACACCATTGAGTGAGATATCTTTGGATAGGTCTCCTCAAATGCAACAAATAACGTCCTGAGACCTTTCCATTTCAACCCTTCAGTCATGAGATATTTGCCTTCAAAGTCGTTATCAGAGTGTCCCCCCCCTCTAACTTTTAGACTATCGATGCAAAAAATGTGAAAAAATTCCAAAATGTAGCTTTTAGTTAGTACATTCAATCAAAATTATTACGAACACTGTAGCAAAAATAGTTTTCGAAAAATATAAAAATAACTCTTTTTTTTCGATTATTTCATTTCTTGATCTGATTCACTCTTTCATTTACATATTGCATAGATAGCTTCGAAGTAGTAGTAGTACGGAACCCTATCATGTGCGTGCCCAACACGCTACTTGACTACTTTTTTTTTTGAGTTTAAAAACACGTTCGGTATTATCAGTAAAAACCAATATTGGGCATTGCTACACATGTTACAATTGACACCGTACCGGTGTCGATTGTAACAGCTTTCGTGTCAATTGTAACACAGAAGCAATAGAGCATAATTGATCGGGAAATATTTACTTACTCCTTGAAAACTGGTCTCAAAGGTCTCAGTAACATCTAGTAAAATACGATATTGTTATTAATATTTTTTATAAAAAAAAGACAAATATTTTTAATCTCACCGTAACTAGAACTGTTACATGTCTCTGTCATACAATGAATAACGGAAATTCGACAACGAAGAAAACAATTTATTAATCTTTGGAACAGTTATCACAGATAAAAAATGCGAATTGTTGTAAGATATGGAAATGGAACCGAAATTGAAATAATCCATAGGATTTTGATAGTGTTACAATCGACACCGATCGACGTGTTACAATTGACACCTGCGACATTTTTCAGCGAATAAATTCAATATTATCCTTCGCGTTGTAATATACAAATCCTAATTAGCATCATTTATAGTCAAACCATTATAGATCAATATAGATTAGACCAATTATAAAAAATAATCATTGTTTAGATACTAGACCAAAACATAGTGGGAAGGATATACTTACTTAAGGGAGCGAAAAACCATAAAAACGGACACAGTTACACGATGGAGCGCATAAAATTTTGTAAAACGTTGAATAATAGTAGCGAAACGGACATTGCTATGGGGATGCCCAAACAGTTTGAGCATTTTCCTCGACGTGGCGGCGTTATCGTCGTTGTAACAATTGACACCGTGTTACAACCGACACCGGTCTCCCCTACTCTTACAGTTCATGTTTTTATGCTGCAAGCATAACGGCAGTTTTTTTAAATTGGAACAATACTTTTGAACCACCTGAAGTTGTTCCTTTTTTTCAGACAAATTCAACGATACCCTATGTTGAGGATTTTTCATCGATTTTTCATGAAAAAATCGATCGTGTCGAATCGTGAAATTCGGTGTGACTAACTGCGTGGAACACCTAAATCGCGTCTGATATCACGTAAACCAATATTAGGATTATTATTATTGGCGCATATTGGTTTACGTGATATTGGACGCGATTTAGGTGCTCCACGCAGTGAAGCACACCGAATTTTACGATTCGACACGATCGATTTTTTCATGAAAAATCGATGAGAAATCCTTAACACAGGGTATCGTTGAATTTGTCTCGAAAAAAGGAACAACTTCAGGCGGTTCAAAAGTATTGTTCCCATTTTAAAAAAATGTCATTATGCTCGTAGCATAAAAACATTAGCTGTGAGAGCATAGATTTTATCAGAACTATGTTTCCCCCTTCGATTGCTACAACTTTCATCCGAACCATTTCGTTGTCACTCCTTTTCCTGACGAGTTCTTCGGCCGTACTGTTTCAAATGGGACACCCTGTATATATATATACGTATTTGTGCGTGCGCCGGCGTACGACGATGCGAACAGAAAAGAATAAGGACAAATCTCGGTGCGCGAGACAACACAGAGCCGGCGGATTCTTCGCAATCGGGGGTAAAAAAATGGAGCGTTGAATCGCCGCCTCCGGTAAAAACTCGGAGCGTGCGAAGACGGGTCAGTTTCATTTACAGTTTATCGTAGCCGTATTAAGTAGTCGTTTGTTAATCATGAATCAACTTGAAACTTGCAATTTGCTTCCTCCGAATCGTAATTATTCGATAATTATAACATTTTTCCTAGAACCAATTTTTCCGCTATATCCAGATTCGAAGATTTCCGTTTCTGCATAATTATTTCGGAATTCTTGATTACACGGATAACGCAAAATCGCAGGAAGCTAGATGGCTGAATAACAACCGATCATGCGACACCAACACACGAGCGCGCCTTTGTGTGTGTGTGTGTGTATGTGGGGGGAAGGTGTACGTTTTGGATTAACGTTAGTAGTTTCATATTTGCCTCTGCGATTGCGATTCCCGTATGTCCCGTCAAAAATAGTTAGAATTATTTACGACCGCGCAAACGCGATCATTATAATTTACAAGTTTGCCGACCGAGCGTCGACATGACGTTCGCGCAACGATGCCACACACACACACACACACACATGAGGCTTGCTCTCCGAGCCATCACAACGGAGAGACCACGTGCTTTTGTACACGCGCGAGAAATTCACATCTAAACCGTCGCGTTTATTCTCTCGCCACAAAAAAAAGTAGAGAAGCTGCAAAAGTTTAAACTTTAAATTCGCTTCCTTCGAATCTTAAGGTAGTACCCTCCATAAGAGAGTTCCTCGTCAGATTTTCATGAAACTTGGCATACTTATAGGTATTGATAAGAAAAAGGTTCAGTTAAATTTTTATGGCTTTCCGGAGCGCGAAAAAAAATATATCAACACTTTTATTTTCACACGTTTAACATGGAGCCTTATGGAGAATCACGCTCAATTTGATATAATACAAAAAGTCCTCGTCAGATTTTAATGAAAACACTTCAGCTGCAAGTTGAATATTCGGACAACATTTTGGGCGCTTGACAGTAGAGATCAGGAGACTGTGATGATAATAATAAGTAAATAAACATCGGGAAAATACAGTTTATATGAGGAGTTGGTCGTGATCCAGTAGACATGGCAACGTTGCGCGTTTGTTTCCCATCTTCTCTCTCTCTCTCTCTCTCTCTCTCTCTCTCTCTCTCTCTCTCTCTCTCTCTCTCTCTCACTAATCACCATCATAACACGCGACGTTGCCACATCAAAGTACTACGTACCTCAATCAGAAGATAGTATATCTTAGGCTTGCTTCGACTCTTACAGTTTGCAGAATACTACCTTGAGCTGTGCAAAACGTTTCTCTATGAGGGAACATTTTGGCTATCAAATTGAACGTTAAGTGCACCATCTACGATTCACAGGAACGTAACAAACGTAATAAAAGATTAATACAATCTGTAGAGTTCAAATTTTAATAAATAATATCAAACGTCAATAACAACGATTTTTAGAAATCGCGGCTCCCTACAATATTTTGTGAGCTTGTTCATCAATAGATTGACTTTTTTTTACAAAGCCCACCGGGATGCGGCGTAAAATAACAACAACAACAACAACGACGTTGACATAGTTATTTTCAAGCCCTGTGCAAATAGTGAAAAATATAACCAAGAGCCGATGGATTCTGATCTATCGCAAGTGATGAAATTCAAAGATGTCGAAAATTAGAACGTTCGAAAGTTTCAAGTTCGCATTCTGCTGAACTCCACCGAAGTCTTGGTCGTCGTAGATGGAACGAACGATTTTCCGGCTGATCTAGCAGCAGGCGCGATTGAATAAGCTCTACGAGAATACGAGAAATTCGTTGCGATATGGAAAAAGGCAGATGTGCAAAGGCACAACAGATTATCGTGACAACGATTGCAGAGCAGTCAACATTGCACTTATCGATGCGCAGTCGGCTTTGCGCATCGCCTTACGCTCGTTCGGCGCTGGCGTCGCTCGCGCGGCGTTCCGACCGACAAACCAAAACATTGGTCGTACGTCGTGCGTTTTGTGTCTGTGATCAATTTCGTTGTGACAATTACCAGTGAATATTCATTATCACCTACAATTCATACATATTGTATTGTATGTATGAATGTATACCGTCAACTGTCTATATGTATGTATGTATACTGTCAAGTGTGCGTGCAAGAATTTACGGTACGTGTGTTAGTGATAGTTGTTCAGGTAGAGTTATATATAAATGCGTCGAGTACATATGTAGCGGTAATAAGTTGCGTGAGTTTACGTGTGTGTGCGAGGACTATGCCATGTATCGCCAGTGGTGCCAACTGAAATGGAACAAATCCATTGTTGAGTCCCCCAATCCGAATTTTTCTTTTTTACGTTGGCAGCTGCGTCTCGACTGTTTTCCCGAACTTTGTTCGAGAATTTTTTACTTCGACCATCCATCGGATTCTTACCGTTCTGGTCCGAAGTATTTCAATCTTTTACTATACTTTATGCTAAAGTGGATTCGGAACATTTTAAATATATTCGCCTCGGAATCTTATGGTACCGTCGAAGAATTCTTCCTAAATTATTGGCAATCCCCACTGAAAAAAGTTTTTATTAATACGAAATAAGTAGGTCCATAATATCCATAAACTTTTGCGCATATCCCCAATTTTAGAACGAATTCGGTAATTCTTACCTACCAAATTTTCTCCGTGTAAGATTCAAGAATTACATATTTTTGGCGAAGAAGTCCTCACACAAATTCTTGAAGAAAAACGCTGAATATGGGACGTGAACGCTGAAAAGGGAACATTATTAGGATACGAAGACGACATTAAATGGTACATAGTTTGGTATACCGAACAAGATGTTATAAAGACATCAAGAGACGTTATTTCTATCTCTTGATGTTATAAAGACATCAAGAGACGTTATTTCCACCGGGAAAACGGACCCTTCTAATTCAAGGACGAATGATACCGACGCTAAGAACGCTGATATTTGGGATCTCAACAGAAAAACGTCGATTATCCATAAGTCGCAAACGGCAGGTTGCGCCTTTGGTACCTCCGCACCCCTGCCGATAGCACTTCGCACGATTTTGTTGATTTTCGATAAAAAGCTAACAACAATTTCAATGTTTTCTAATCGCTTACGTATTGGGGGATCTTAAAATTGTCCGAAAATGCAAGAAAACGAATTTCGAAAAAAGTGTGGGATAGCTCCGTTAGTACTTTCACCCCTCAGTTGGCTAGAATATGTCTTTTTCTTCCGTTTGATTTTCGTTACCCCTGGGAAAATGTCCCTCTATTTGGTTCGCGTTTACCTTTGTCATTTCATCGTCTTTTTCGGGCGCCCAGGCTCTTTTTTATTTTCCACCACCTCATGTGACTCGGTTCCGCCAGCACCATCGGCCCCAAGCTACCTTGCGTCGCCCGTCGATCCGCCGATCTCATTGCGCGTCATTCTCGCATACCCCACTGCCAGCCTTTGGATCAAGAAGACTAGAGACCAGGAGACCGAACTCTTTACAAATTTGTTGGTGGGGGTAAGTCGAAATATAGCTGCAAGCGGTGGTGCTGCGGTCTGGGTGGTTCCGACCAATCGGTGCTATCATGCTCACCATTTCCCAAGCTGCCCTCACATACGTGTAGAGCAAGCGAACATTGTGTGTGACGGGCTGGAATTTTATACGCAAATTGGTTGAAGCCGTAAGTTGTGATTAGTATGAAAGTAATATAAAATTGTCATTAAAATGTATGATAAGCGAATTTGAAAAAAATGTCTTGATTCTCTCCTTGATATGGAGAGAATCAAGAGTACTGTGAAAGTCCACGTAAACGAGGTACATATGTATTAATTGCATTTTTTTTAAATTGTTAGAGGTTCAATATTAAATATTTTCGAACTAAAAACACGTTTCAAAGTGATTTTGTATATATAAGTATGATGCATTCACTTCGATTGAAAAATGCACTTACCTTTGGAACCTCATACAGTTTTCTCTGACTCAAGCCACCACCGAGATATTTGCTTCCGCAATTTACTATAGAATAAGGTTTGGGCATTTTTGAACCTCATAATTATTCACGAATCATGGAGAAACAACTATTGCGAATTGTTAGGGGTTATTTTGACGTACCGTAGAGACCCTCGCGGGTGACTCGAACTAGCCGGGTCGATGCGAGTACCTCACTGATAGGTACCACCTCGATTGCAACGCCACCAATGCAGCTATGTACGGTTTCACCCGAACTAGTGGGGTTCGGTCTCCTGGTCTCTAGTCTTCTTGCTTTAGATCCATATTTGCACTGGATTTCACCTACTCGCTTCTCGCCAACCCCAGCCCGACTAGCGCCAAAATCATCCACCATCTTTGCCCACGGCAATCCAAACCTATCTTCCTGGTCACCACTAACTCACAATTATGTACTTGTCTCAAGATGTTACCGCGTCTCGATAATTTGTATTTGTATTGTTTCTTCAGTTCTTTTTTGACTATTGCGGCTTCAATTCCTATCTCCTGTCTATTGTCTAGGTATTTGTAATTTTAAGTGTTTTTCATTGCTTCTATGTCGTTGTTGTTGTTGGTCTTTAACGACATTCTGTTAACTTACGATTGTGTGTATCTTGAAAACTAATTGAATTTGGAGATATTTTTTTCAGTTTTTTATTTTTATCATTACAAATAATCAACGGATGAGTAAACTACAAACAGAAACAAGTTCGGTCTTGTTATCCTCCAGAATGCTATTATTTTCTAATTATTCTTGCATCTCGATTTTGATAAAAATTTTGAAACAAAATTGAACCACAATTCCAAACGAAAAACACGTGTGACGGAAACCGGACATCGAGCCTCGAAGGTCGGTTGAAGTGACGAAGGCCTCACAGGCGATACCGCGAAAAGAGAATGGATTATCGCTGCGGTGTTGATTACATTAGGAGCATTATGTTCGAATCCGGGCTATCAGTATTATTGACCTTCCGATATCGCGCATCGTGTCGCAATAATTCATATTTATACATGGATTTATCTGCGTCGATTGGAAATTTTCCCGCCTCGTCTAGCGCGGTGAGAAGTTTAAATTCCGCGGACACTAAAAGCAGGCCACCATGTCGGCGATAATCGCGATGATCTCGTTTACAGAATCGGTTACTTGAGCGAGATTACAATAAAATTGATCGCTCATATTTTTATCGAATAAAATTCCATTGAAATCTCTCATTCAATGTCTCAATGAATAAACGTGAAAAAATAAAAATAAAATAATGCATACGTCATTGATTTATTTACGTATCAACGTGAGGTCCCAAAGCACCGGAATGAAACACTTACATCCCCCCATGTCGTCGATAATTCTATTTAAGTATCTTTTCGATCCTATGACTTCACTAACTCTTTTTTTCAGATTCCTCAAACCCTTCCTTCACCTCACCCCTCTCCCTTTTCTATCAAGAGGTAACTACTATTCCCCCCGTCTTTAATTGATGAACTTTTTTCATAAGATTGGAGTGGTAATCATGTATATATATATATATATATATATTACTAGCTGACCTGGAGAACTTTGTACCGCCTCAGAATAAATAAATGTTGTGTTACTTTATTAGCTCAATCAAATTCAGATTTTATTAAGATAAAATGAAATAAATTCAATAAATGTACAAACCCAAATGAAATGTATTTTAATTACATTTAATTACAATCAATACTGTAGCAGCAAGGCATTTGTCTTATTGGAACGCATCTAAATGATTCGGGTAGCATTATTGCACTACAGTTTGTTGAACTGTTCGATGGATGGGTTGCACTCAGGACGCTTCCCTTTGAAGCACCTTGTGATATAAGTAGCAGTTGCTCCTTGATACAAGAACGGGACAGAAGCGGTAAAGTTGGGCGGTATAGTTGGGCGGTACCAAAAAAAATTAAGTTAGGTTGTACGATCCAAAAGATACAAAAAGAATCATTGACCACATCGGGGGGTAGATGGGTCTTAACGACACGTGCTGTTGTGCAAGTCATCGTAAAAGCGAATTATTAATGATCGATCCAGCACCTATTTATATTTTTATTCCAATACAGAATACAATTTATCGACGTAATATGCAAATGAATGATTCCGTGCATGATGGACAACTTCGATTGGATTTCGTTCGACTGTTTACACAAATATTTTTCATGCGCGAATTCGCGGGGAAATTGATTTGTGGATTAGGCGATAATTTAGCTGCTGGTCACGGGCGTACGTCTGTCTGCCCTTATCATCTTCCACGAACTTCTTTGTCACTGTTTGCGAGCGATCGAGCATTAAGCCTTCAATAACATCGGAAACGGAGATTTTCCGGTTGGGTGAAACCGGTAGTACGCAGTTTACATTCCAGTAGAGTTGTAATATTCGATCCGTCACGACTGTCTTGCGGTTCCTCATTTCACAAGGGGAAGGCCTCGACTGCGACATTGACTTTTCAATGAAACTATGATAAGTCGATAGTACATTGAAAATCATTAGACACGTGTCCCGGCTTCTTTGATGGTGGGCCCTAGGTTAATTATTATTAATTTTTTAAAATCACGGTCGCCACGGCTGATGAACCAGGCACCACTTACGTGCGTTACTGTCACCAAGCGCCGAATGGCGCAGGGACAAAGCGTTAGCCCAATGATCACGATGTCGATGGTTCGAATCCTGTTGGTGTTCATTTTTTTTTTATTGCTAATATGCAAACAATTATTTTATGACGCTCCGCTGGTGATTGAGTTTGTTTTTTATATAAAACAATAGTTAGATTAATGGGAAATAAAATCATGCTGGAACTTTTTGGATTATTTTCGAACATAATCGTGATTTATTTTTATTCACGTAGTCGTGGATCGCAGTCATCGTAGAAACATTTAAATCACAACGTACTCCGTGTGATTCGTTCGTAAAGACGTCATCGTAAATGAGCGAATCTGCAGCCCTCCTCACGAATCAAGAAATAATAGAAATTGGTTTTCACAAACGTGAGGCTTGAGCACTTTTCCGTAACTTTAACGTAGGGTTTGTGCACTTGAAAGGAGACTATCCGCAAATTCTTTGTCATGGGTCATCATTACGGAAACATCCATTGTACTTCAATGAGATTTTTTTCATTTACCAACTCATACGCAGTCGAATCTGGTTGCTTTTTCAAGAGAATAAGATCCTCTTCCGTAGAGAGAACATCTTCTTCGAAGAAAAGTGTTACAGCGTCCTTTAACGCCTTGCCGATAAACACGTGCAGAACGGTCGAGTTCATATGGAGGCTCGGAAACAAGTAACTTCTCTTCTTCCAATAAGGACTAGGCGAATTCCATGGAGTTTGTAAGGTCAGTGGGCAATGATTTTGATCAAGCACACTGTCGTTATTTGTTTCTCTCGTGTATAACATAAAACAAAAGAAAGTAGTTTGTTAAAGAAAAGAAGAGAGTCGGCTTGTGGTCGACGTGGATACTCATTCTTTCCGTAGCTGCAGTAAACAGTGCGTCTCTTTGCGAAAATGGCACATGCCAATTTCGCAAATGTCGATGAAGAAAATAATCTTACAATTAACGACAGTGTGCTCGATGAACATCTTTCTCCCACTGACTTTACAAACTCCATGAAAGTCGCCTGGTCCTTATTAGAAGAAGAGAAGTTCCTTGTTTCCGAGCCTCTATATGGAATCGATCGTTCTGCACGTGTTATCGGCAAGGCGTTGAAGGACGTTATAGTACGTTTCCTCGCAGAGAATGTCCTCTCGACGGAAGAAGATCTGATCCTCTTGGAAGAGCAGCCCGATTCCACTGCGTATGTGCTGGTAAATGAAAAATATTTTCTTATTGGAGAACATTCTATGTTTCCGTCATAATGACCCAAGCCAAATAATTTGCGGATTGTTTGCTTTCAAGTGCACGGAAGAAGGGGATGATGAGACTTACAAAGACGTCTTCGAACCCCCGGAAAATTTCGAGTACATTTCACTCGAATACAAACGAAAAGCTGTGGCTTACGCCCAAAAACACCCGAATTACAGCTTGAAAACATTGAGTCGAACGTTTGCGAAATTGAAGAAGAAAGAGTATTTGGCTAGGTGGAAAATGGATTTGGAAAACGGAGGGACATTTCACGACAAAGTGGAAATGATCAATGCGGAGACATTCGCACGCTTTCGAGAAGCTCGGGCGAATCATGAGCAGGTTAAATTACGTTAATATACACAATAAATATCCACCAGAAACAATAAATATATGCATTATCTAACGTAGATGGACTCTGAATAAATCAGCAATAATGAATATTCATAGGTCACAACAAGAATCCTCCAGCAATGGGCAATGTCCGTGGCGTTTCCCCTCTTGAACGGCAATTTTCATTTCATCGCTAGTCAGTCGTGGGCTAGGAATTTCAAAAAAAAGTACCGTATAAGGCAACGCAAAGTCACGAAATTCATTAGCAAGAATGACGTTGCATCCCTCGACGAGACAGTTGCGATCGCAGAAAAATTCCAACGACAAACGCGAGTGTTGATAGAAAAATACCCGTTGGAGTACGTGATCAACACAGATCAGTCCGGTTGCCAATACGAAATGGTTATGGATCGATCCCTTGATTTTCAAGGCTCCAAATCAGTTCTGGTGCAAAAGCAAAATTTAAATAAAACAACGCATTCATACACGGTGCAATACAGTTTAACTGCAGCTGGAACTCTTTTACCGTACGTTTTTATATGCACGCAAGAAACCGGAAATAAATTTGGCCCTAGGGTCGCGAAAACCGTCGGACAATTGACTGAAAAATTCGGAAATGTCATTGTAATATGCTCGAAGTCGGGAAAGCTAACGAAAGAGCTCTTTATCGAATATCTGAAGAAAGTTCTCAAGCCCTACGTTAGTGAAAATAAATTTCTTCTGCTTCTCGATTCGTGGGGAGGACATGCAGATTCGCTAATTTACGATGACATCTTTACCAACGAATCAGACGAAGTAACTTGCACCGTTAAAGTCATTCCTCCGAAATGTACCCCTTTATGTCAGCCCTGCGACGTATATTTTTACCGGCAAATGAAAAACATAATTAAAAAACTGCAAAATGCATCTAATTTATTGAAAGAAAAACGGGAAATCAACACTCGCGAGGATGCAATAAAAATCCATTCAATTATTCATCACCAATTGAGCGCTCCGATATTTAACCATATGGTTAAATACGCTTGGTATGCTTCAAAATTATTGCCGGACAAAATCAATTTCGCCAACGTGAATGAAGCTTGCTTCCCGCTGACGCTCACCCGAGAAAACTGCAATTGCAACGGGGTTGCATTTATAAAATGCGCTCGTTGTAGGAAAACGTTGTGTTTCAAATGTTTTTACGATGAATATCATCCACGAGTATGCGAATAGATATAAATCACGATTTATGAAATGTTATTGCGATTCGTTAAAAATGAATTTTCTTATGATATATTAAATGTTCCTACTATGACTGTGATCCACGACTACGTGAATAAAAATAAATCACGATTATGTTCGAAAATATTCCAAAAAGTTCCGGCATGATTTTATTTCCCATTAATCTAACTATTGTTTTATATAAAAAACAAACTCAATCACCAGCGTCATAAAATAATTGTTTGCATATTAGCAATAAAAAAAAATGAACACCAACAGGATTCGAACCATCGACATCGTGATCATTGGGCTAACGCTTTGTCCCTGCGCCATTCGGCGCTTGGTGACAGTAACGCACGTAAGTGGTGCCTGGTTCATCAGCCGTGGCGACCGTGATTTAAAAAAATTAATAATAATTAACCTAGGGCCCACCATCAAAGAAGCCGGGACACGTGTCTAATGATTTTCAATGTACTATCGACTTATGATAGTTTCATTGAAAAGTCAATGTCGCAGTCGAGGCCTTCCCCTTGTCAGCTTCGCGCAGAAAAGCGGAAAAATGAAGTAAATCCGACGAAGTTAGTCGTACGTTAACGCGGTATGGGCATTTAATACGGGTGTCCACGATGCATCGCGTACTCGCGGTTTTTCTCTTGACGGCAGGTTCGTTGAGCTTTGCGAATACGGATTATGATGAATACGCCCCTCATATATCCGATGTTCGCGATCAATGCCGCGCCTCTAGTGCATTCATCATATTATCCGAAACAAAATCACGTAAGTTGAATTCAATCTGCGGCTACATATATTGTCACATTTATTTATAGTGTGCGATCAACGGTTTTTTTTTCTGCGGAAATGGAAAGATTGACGATGGCCCACTCGCTGACGCGTACCCTTTCGGAATTGGATGTAGCGACGTTGACAACGAATTTCACAGATCTGCCTAACCAACTAAATACCTATCAGACACGATTATCTCGACCGCTCGTGGTGATTTTTATTGAAACGACCGACGACATATCTGAGTTATGTAGAATTCCTAAGAATGACCCCACAACTATGAAAACCTGGCTGGTGATATTTCGCGGACATCCCGACTTTCGATTTTGCGAATATTGTCGTCATCCATCGGGCAACTTGTTACCCTAGCGGATTGGGTGCCTAGTTAAATGCCCATTGAATGCCTTTCGATATGCCTATTAAAATCACTAGCTTAATGCCGTGACTCTCATAGGCATTCATGGTCACTTCGACAGGCATATTGGTTCAACAAGTGCCGGTGAATGCCTTTAAAATGCCTCTCAGAATGCCTATCGCAATGTTAGCGAAGATGCCGTGACTCTCTTAGGCGTCCAGGCGCTCTATCTGTGTGAAGAGGTTAAGTAGCGTCTCGAGAACGAATACGTCGAGTAATCGATTGTATCGGTTTTTTTTTACTAGAATGAACGCCCATTAACATGCACACAACCGAGAATCATATTGTGTATTGTATATATTTATTACATATTGTTTGATATGTACATATGTTTCAAAATCAAATTAAATCCGCCACCAACAAACAATCCAAAACTACCGACAACTTGATCACGCAATTGTAATCTTTGAGGTTAGATTACCCACACAGCTGCTCGAGAGGCGCTCTCGACAGCGTAGGCGGACCACTACACGCAACATGAAACCCGACAAGCTTGAACCGAGCTTTTGAAGCCAATTTGCCTGTCAAAGCAACTATGGATGCCTAAGAGAGTCACGGCATCCTCGCTAGCATTTCAATCGGCATTCTGACAGGCATTTTACAGGCATTCTCGTTGGGCATTTTTATCGGCATTTACCAGTACTTTTTGAACCAATATGCCTACCAAAGTGCCTTAGGCATTCTTACAGTCACTTCATAGGCACCCAATCCGCTAGGGTAGTTCTCACATATTACACTACGCTGATAGTTGCTTGTTGCAAAAGTCCCAAGCTGGAGGAATGGTGGTCTGCGTTTTCGAATGAGATCGAAATCGGTTATTTCGGCAACTGGACAGCGAACGAACGACTGAAAGTAGTTCCTACCGACGAATTAAAATCTCGGCACCGCGATTATCAGGGCAGGAAAATACGAACCCTCGTCGGGGTAAGTCAATATTTCTTGATAATTTCTTGATAATTCTTGATAATTTCTCACGCATACGCTTCCTCAGCTCTTCCACGACGACGGCCTCATCGAATTCAAAAACTACACATATCGATCCTTTGAGAAAATTGCGAATGAGTTGGGACGTGCCTTATAAATTTCACAACTGAGCTGGACTTTGTTCCATTGTCTTTTTTTCACACCGATTGACGGAACTGTTTACTTTTTCGTGTATATTTTGCGGGAACACTTCCTAACATACCCAGCTTTCTATTCATTGTATTCATGGACATCAAAACTGTATATTAAAGTACCGGACGCGATGAGCGTTCAATGGTCCGCGTATTTCAAGGTTTGACAATATCGCCAATTTGGAAAGCATAATGGATTGAAAAAATTTGCAACTGACGCACAATTCCTTAACTCTCGAAAGGCGTTCGAAATGAAAATTTGGTTGATAATATTTGCACTAGCTATCACGACGGCCTTTCTACTGACGACCATAAAACTACAATATGGCGATAAATTATAATTTTCACTCTACATTGAGAACTGTCTCTACGTATGGGGTATATTCAATCAGCAAGGCCTTTCGAGTAAAGATTGTACGATATTAACCATTAAAACTTGCAAGATTCGAATAGGAAAATTGTGCCAATACGCTCCACTTCATACAATTTAATGTTGCAGAATTCCCGACGCAGGGACCAATGAAGATGGCATACTTTTCGGTATTTGTTTCGGGAATCCTCGTGTCCGTGACGTATTCCGCCAAGTTGATCAGTTTTCTAACCGTCAGAGACTCCACTTTAACGTTTTCTGATTCAACCGGTTTCGTCAAGGATGGATCCTACCCAGTCATAGTCACTCGAAACATTTACCTCACCCTCTTTCTAATGGTAAGTTATTACGGATTTTCGTCATTTGTTTTATTGGCTAATGTTTTGAGCGTTGAAGAATCTGAACTCAATATTTCGTTTATCCGCCAAAAATGGCGACTACGTAGTATACCGTGACCGGTGTTGAAACAAGGCTTCAGCTACTGTATAACCTTTTAAGATCCAAAGACCAGTCTCCTGAAAATAATACAGCAGCGTGGAAACAGGTGATCGTGAATGTCAGGTCATAAATCGTTATGTACAAACAATTACAATTGATCTGTTCGTCTCTCGATTTCTCCGTAGGTTTGCGAAGAAAGAGTCGCTTTTTTGACGTACGATATTGAGACGAGTGGAAAATTTTGGGTGCAAAGTTGTGGAAATCAATGCCGAAAAAATCATGGCCGCAATTTTCCTTCACCCTGAGCATCCATTCGCTGATCGTATCCATCACTAGTAAGCTAATGTTTCCCGATTAAAACATCGAACTAAGACACGAAAACATGGAATTTGCGAAAGACGAATATGCGACGGTTGTTTAACTCGAAGCTAGAAACATTGATGGACGAAAAATTAACTCCGATGTTGTATGTGACACGAATTTCCGATACACATTCAAACGGTCCAACAAAAATTGATGTACACCGAAATAGAATATGATGATTCGTTCACTTCGTGGTTGATTTAGTTATCAATCGTTATCACTTGAAAATTCCGACGTGCTCGATAGTCGGTTGCACATCTGTATATCGTTCAAATAAAAAAAAATGTCATCTTTTCTCTGCCCCACGGGATAATAAAATTCTCGAGCAATGGAAAACCGCTATTGGGCTTTCGGATTCTGCAATGAAGACAAGGCGTTGGGTATGTTAAAGACATTTTCATCCTGAAGAAATCATGTGGGAGCGGAAGCTCATAGCTCCTGATGGAACTCAGCTTGGTGTCGTTAGTTAAATATTAAAGAAAATTTTTTATACTATCACTACTCCTTTTTCATTTGCTTTATAGTTTATTAGCGTAAATTCAGGTAGAATGTTTTATACTTATAAACACATAATAAAGTTCCGCGACTAAAAAAAGGCTTCATGCCATCCGTATTTCCTCGGACAGAAATAATTCAGTGTGAAAGCTTAAACGTCGTCAGTGTGAGTCAGAAAGATATTTTGTCGGATAAGCCGGTAGATCATGTCATGACTCTGGCTCGAGTCGAGAATGTTACTTCGAGAACCATAAATTCCGTACTGGGCAAAGAATCTTCGAATTCACCGGTAGTGATCGAAGGGACTGTCGCCACTAAGGGTCACGCAACTAAGGGTCGAACAAAATGAACTGGTCGAATCGACAAAGATTATTGACGTTGGTCTGCCAGCCTTGGACCCAGGCAAGCCAACTGCAGTGACATCTTCGGTGACGCTTCAAGAATTGGTCTTGTCGGAAATATCAAGGCTTCGTGATTGAAATAAACAAATTGTGACGTACGAGAATTTGACCTTGGTTGTATATTCAGTCACGAAATGTATTAAGATAGAAAGGCAAGTTGACCACTTACGGGCTTAAAGAGTTAATACTCAAAGGTAACATGTCATTTGAAATGAATATCTTGGGGAAACCAGTGGACGAAAAGCATGTCAAAACCGATCTCAGCGTGATACAACCGACCCAAAAACTCGAAGAGTTATCAGTGTGGTTGAGTCGCTCCGATCTTTGTACTGCTACAAAGATTTCTAACGAACAGAATCGAGGTATTAGTCATGCTGTATTCAAAGATCCGAACGGAACATGGCGAACCATAGGATGTTCACCGCTTTCTACTACATCAGTTTGTCCCTCATGTCGAACAGCAAGAAAATCGGAGACTTGAAAAACGTGGTGCTGGAGCGAAAAGAATTCGTTTGACAGTACCGTCTCATGATAGAAGACTTGGACAAACTTTACAAGAACCATCAGAACTTACAAAAAGCTCCGGTCCGAGCCAAACGGAAAATTGGAACTCTTCATTCAAAAATCGCCGAGTGCCAAAAAAAAATGTCAAACAGCGGAGAATCTTTGGATTCTTATTTTCAATCGGCAAACTTAACAGAAAATTAGAAGCATCTCTTACGAAAAATTGTCACTGCTGCGGAATGAAAATGTTCACGCGGAAGACGATATTCTGAAGAATCGATATTGCTCTGCATGTTGCGCTATATGCGATCACCCACTGGTTACGTCTTCTTGGGCAAAAATGGAATTTTGCCACTTCCCCATGTTGGAACAGTGCGAAGGTATCTGATATATTTACGGAAATTTCATTGATTTATATATATTTACATTGATGAATTAATATTTACAATATTAGATTTACGATAATCTACTCATGGATTTTTCATTTTGATCAAGTAGCCAAAGTTGATGGTAAAAAATTATACATATACATTATTGTAACGATCAAATTGAATTATGCTATTTACTTATATTTTTTAGATACCTTTCGAAGCTCGACACAACCTGTGGTTTCGATTCACGATTTTTCGAGGTTTTGAAATTATATCTGGCAAAAAAAAAAAACGAAATGCAAAGACATGGGAAGCTTCTCATCGACGAAATAGCAACGAGAGAAAGCGCCAATGTCAATTCAAAAACGCTCTCGTACGAGGGTTTGATTAATTTCGGCGCAGATGGAAAAAAAGCCTCTGATTTGAATCAAAAAGCCAATCACGGTTTGGTGATTATGTTTAGACCATTGGCCGATGATTACGCACAGCCGATTGCTGTATTTGCATCGCGAGGTACTGTTAAGGGAAACATTATTGCCAAACTGATCGTGAAGGCGATCGCTCTACTAGAAAACGTGGGCGCGAAGGTAGACGGTGTTGTGTCTGATGGGGCGAGCACGAACCGTAAATTTTGGAGTGACATGGGCGTAAGCGGAAAGAGGAATAGTTTACGTAACTTTTTTGAACACCCTACGGTCGAAAGACGTCGGATTTTCGTGTTTTCTGATACGCCGCATTTAACGTAACGGCCCTGTACAATTTAAACGTCTATAAATCGAGAACGGTTCAAGCCACACCGCTTAAATTTTGCACACATATGGTGCCTTATAACCTCTATGGCATGTAGCCATTTACTGATAATTCACTGTCGCGCATATTTCACAGCGTTTTTAAATTTGAAAAAATGTCG